>CM039725.1:10263584-11463584 GCA_022539455.1 Dendrobium nobile
TTGCATAAGTAATGGAGCAGCAAACCGAATAGTTGAGCCATCTTATGCAAAGGATAACTAACATATCAGATCTCCTTATCAGCCACTTGTTTTCTTTATTCATACATAAAATAGCTTGACCCATTCAATGGAATATCAATCTAGTGCTCTAATACATGTTGAAGCAATTTTGCGGTAGCAGCAGGAACCTGAGAAGAAAACTCAAAAACAGGGGAAAACATAGAAATGAAAAAGCTTTAGAGAAGAGATGTAAACAATTACTATTCATCTTCTATACCCTTGATAATAATAAGTGAATGTAGATACAGAGAAGTTAGTTAAGAACTAATGATGCTGATCTAAACAGCAGAGATCAGATGATGTAAAAGAAAATAGTACAGGAATATTGCAGAAGTAATAGAGCAGCAAACCGAATAGTTGAGCCATCTTATGCAAAGGATAACTAACATATCAGATCTCCTTATCAGGCCACTTGTTTTCTTTATTCATACATAAAATAGCTTGCACATTCAATGGAATATCAATCTAATTAGCACATTGAAAGCGTTAATCTCAATACCTCATTCAACACCCCCCCCCTCGATTTACGATTTGTGGAGCGAAATGGAGTGCGAGCCTGCAAAAAAATGTATCGATGGTGAATTCAATGCTATAAATGGTTGTAAGGCAATTACAAAAGCATCATGAGCTTAAGCCTTCATTTGGGACAGTTTCTTATTGTTTTGTAAAGTAGTTTTTTTTAGTATAAAATTTCTTGTTAAAAAAAAATTATACTAAAAAGTTACTTTAAAAAAATAACAAAAAATTGTCTCAAATGAAGTCTAAACTGCAGAGAGAAGTTTGACCTGCTAAAGAGAGATAAATACTTGATTTTTTATTCTTAATTTTTTTAAAGCAATTAGGTTTTAGTAAATAAAATGAAGAATAATTACATTTAGAGGCTTTTTGCTCTATTTGCTCCCTTATTTTCTATATTTTTGTCTATGATAAAGCATGGCATTAATAACCAAAGTCTTGATCTGAGATTACTCCTTGTTATGAAACATAAATCATGTGAATAAAACCATCAATTTTAGCCTTGCTTTGGAAAAATTAAATTTGGGAATAAATGTAGAGATTGCTACAATGGTATGTAGGCGTGGAGCATGAAAATTTTTTTTGGGAGCATAATTTTAAAAGTATTATAAATCTTTTTTAGATAGGTCTTGGTATTGGATATAGGCGATTAAAAAATATATAAAAAGATTAAACATATAATGATGCAAAATTTATACCTGAGGCATATCACTTGTATTTTCTCAATCTAAATCATATTATTAAATATGTATTTTAAATGGATAAATTATAAAATAATGTTGGTTGGATAATAATTTTAATTGAATTTCTAATTCCTTAATAAGTTTTCATAATTTTTTAAACAATTTTATATTTTTATGAGTTGATAATATAAAAGTATAAAAATTGTATAAATGAAAATTCATAATTTTATGATATACTATATCAGAGATAAAAAAGTTCTATATCAATATGAAATATAAAATATGTATAAATAAAGATGATTTATACTTCTATTATACTTGAATTAAGATAAATTGAAATTAGATTTTATATATACATACACACACATAATAGGATCGAATTTAGGTTTATAATACAACTTAGATTTATTTTAATTGCTAATAAGTTTCATCATGAAGGAAAAAATTCATGTTTTAAAATACTTATAATGTCATAAATAAAATAATAAGAATAATAATTACAATACATTTCAACGGCAATAAGAAATTTAAAATAATACTAAAAGAGAAATTTAAAATAATACTAGAAGAGATTGATGAAAGTTGTACAATAAGTTATATAGAGAGCTTCAGAAAGTTTAACTACAACTACATCGACTTTTTCTTGATTATAACAAGACAAATATCATAGTGATTTAATATTATACAAAAAACTGTTTGGATAATTTTGTTTTATTTATAATGTTCCATAAAAAATAATTTATTTAATTAATCTAAATGCAAAGTCTTAATAAATTTAATTAAGTCAAAACAACTGAACAATAATATCTAGATCCATATCCTCTACAACTAAGGTGTGAACCATACATCTATGCTTGTCGCCCACGAACATCTGACACTTTGGACGACTAATATTTAACACATAATATGATTTTATAAAACCTCTCTGGTTTTCTTTATATTAAATCCCTGTCATCAAAAATATTTCATGTATGTGGTTGACAGAACACCATTGACTTTATACAATCCCACCTCAACTATACACTCAAAATCATCAAATTGAAATGATCAAATCAAATATGGTCATAACTAAATTTACCCAATTCTAAAATGTCCAAAAAAAAATACAATAGACTATTATTAAAAATAATGTTAATTTGTATTACAAACACTAACAACATGAAATATTAACAATTGAGAACAGCCGTAGTAAAAAATAAAAAAATAAAAAATTAAGGGAAAAATTTTGAGAACAGTCGTAGCAACAATGGATGAGATTATTTGTGATTAAATGTGGGGAAAATCAGTTGAAAGAGCATAATCCATAGTAAGTTTGATGAATATTCTAAATTTATAAGTACAGGAGAAGTAAACAATGGAAATCATTTATTTATTTATAGTAAATAATGTATATAATTTCATAATAATTATGAATTTATTTAGATTTTTTAATAGATCAGTTGACTAGATTTGATTTAAATTAGACACTATTGTAAAATAAAATAGTTATAAAAGATTTTTTTATTATTATTATTAACTCTCTTCCGTTAGAAAGATTGTACAATAATCATACGATCATCAGTCTCTGATAAATCTAGCTATGGAAAGCTCTGTCTTGCTGTAGAAAAAAAAGTTAAATAAAAATGTGATGTTCCCTCGTTAAAATAAAATAGAAAGAAAACTGTGCTACACGCCCCTAATTATCTTGACACTCAATATATGTAAGAAAAAAAATCACAATACTTGACCAATATCATAAAAATTGGATTCCTTCATCAAATCCAAACTTTAACAAAATAAGACCAGGGAATGAAGTCCAAATAAGTAAATATAGATGACTAAATGCAAAATTATCAATTTGAATTGCCGAAATGGAGGTGGCTAAGCTAGAGATATTCAAGATTAACTTCAAAGTAGTATTCTCATCTCCAAAAAAAATAAAAGGCGGAGATAAGAAAATTCCACCAACAACATTAAAAAAAGGGGGAGTAAAGAAATGCAAGTTAAACTTCAAATATTTAAAAAGAATAGAGTTACTCTTCCAAAATTCTCAGCATAATTTAAACGTTATCCAAATAGTTTTTTGTATCAAATAATTAAGAACAAGATTGACAACAAGAAAGCCTCTGTGTTTGGATGAAGGATGAGCAAATGAGAAACAATCTTGTTTCTTTGTTTACATATTAAATGAGTTATGCTGCATTGCTTATATTAAATTACTCAGAAGATATGAACTTTAAATGACAAATCTTGCCTTGATAAGGATATACGTTCTTATTGGATAGTTGTATGCTTTTCTTCCTTTCCATTTCTACTCTACAGTCTTTTTCTCCTCTCTATGTTGTTCCTCTCTATGTTTTTTTCTCCTCTAGCAAAGGTGGAATTTTCTTGAATTTTCATGCTTTATTCTTCATACAAGGCAAACAAAATTTAGTGGACTTCTTTCATAGCCCTTTGTTAGTATTCTATTACAAATAAATTTTGTTTTTATTGCGAGAATGAGAGCTACAAAGTGTTATGTCTTGATTTAGATCGAATTTTCTTTCCTTTTAAAACTAGATTTCCTTCATCCTAAAAAAAGCCTTATCTAGATCCATGGTTTAAGTTTTTTAATGATTGGATGTCACTACAATTTAATCACCTCTCATTATTAGGAAATCACTCTTTAATTAAGACGGTGCTCAATTATAAATAAAAAAACAAATGAGAAATACATGGAAAGGTATATGCCAAAATGAAATAATAAAAAATAGTTGTTGAATTGATATTTCAAAATTTTAACACTTAAATAATTGAGATCATATTTTCTGTTTATGTATTCCTGTTATTTCAATGTATTATTTTTATTGATGTATCATATTTCTCATTTGCACTTGGGTACTTAATATTTTTGTGCTGTTTATCATCTCCACGCACGATTTAGTCTTGCTCACTTGCTGTTTGTCGACATTCCTCTTGACCAAGCCATCATTTAAGATAAATTTATTATTATAAACTATTTTCATTTGCAAAATCATATAACTACTTACTACTGATTTATTAAACATTATTAATTTCAGTTCAAAGGAATTTTAAGCTTATATAAAAAATGATGCATTATCAACACATGAACAAACATAATCATTGCAAAATGTTGAAGATTTGTGGAGAAAAGATTTATCAATTAAATTGAAGCTTCCATAGAAGTTAATATCTATATTATTTTATTGGTATCATCATATTTTAGTATGCAAGAGAGTTTGCATGAGATGTATTGATCACTTCCAAAAGATTTTTCTTTTACTCTTTTCCATTTCTTCGTTGCTATTTAAGTTCATTGATGCATAGCCTTTGCATTTTTCTATGAAGAAGTTAAACTTATTATGGTAAAAATTGATCATTTTGTTATTTCTGAACTAATTTTTCTGTTGTACTTCTTATCCCTCTCGCTTAATGGAATTACTGAGCATAACCACCATTATCTTATGGATATTGCTCATATTTTAAAATTTACATGTGTTCCTCGCCAATTTTAGGAAATACTATTATTTTTTAACTTCATTAATGTACTCTATTGTTCTCAATTTACTACTACTCAATTCTTTATTACTTATTTTGATAAATCTTCTTTTCACTCAACAACTTGCATCTTTGATTGTTTGTTTTATCAATCCCCTTTACCTATATCACGCAAAACTACATTTACATTAACAATTATCTCATTTTATGTCATTTGATATATCTTTTTTTGTTATTCTTATACTACAAAAGATTATCACTATTATGATCTTTCAGCTAAAAATTTGTATGGCTCTATCGATTTTCGTTTGAGACGATTTTCTTTATTTTATTTGTATATCATATTTCAGTACGCAAGAGAGTTTGCATGAGAAAGGTAGCAATAAGAATAAATAAAACATACTACATAGAATTAACTAATCATTGAATTGATCACTTTGAAAAGATTTTCTTTTCTCTTTTCTATTTATTTGTTGTTGTTTAAGTTCATTGCTCCATAGCCTTCGCCTTTGTCTAAGAGAAGGTAAACTTATTAGGGAAAACTTATTAGGTTAAAAATTAATCATTTAATGGGCAAGCTAAGCATAACCACCATTATCTTCTGGATATTGGTCATATTTTAATTTTTATATGTGTTTCTCGCCAATTTTAGAAAGTAATATTATTTTGCACTTCAATTAATATAGTCTATTGTTCTCAATTTACTAATACTCAATTATCTATTACTTATTTTGATAAATCTTCTTTTCCCTCAACAGCTTGCATCTTTGGTTGTGTTTTATCAATCACCTTTGCCTATGCAAAACTCCATTTATGTAATATTATCTCATTTTATTTCCAATTGATTGAAGAATTACAATATTACATATCTCATAAAATTTTTTCTGTTTAGGTATACGTACAATGTTATTTTTTTATTTTCTTTTTGAAAATGACTTAGGAGTTAGAAGAAAAGAAATGTGGAAAACAAACACTTAGACAATTGAGATAATAATTTCTTTGATATTTTTATTAATGTATTGATATTTCTATTTTTAACTTTGTGTCCCTAATATCCTATGGTGCAGCATCCCCTGTCCATCGTCTCCAACACCCAATTTGGCCCTACTCACTGATCCTTGTTGTTTGTTGAAATTCCTCTTGCTCAACCCATCATTCAAGGCAAATTTAGTATTATTGGCTATTTGTAATTTGTAAAATCATATAATTACTTACTATTTATTTACTAAACATCATTAATTCATTTTAAATGGAATTTAAAACTTATATCACAAATGATGCATTATGAACACAGGAACGAACCAATCATTGTAACATTTTAAAGATTTATAGAGTCAAATGATTTATCACTTATATTTCAGCTTCGATAGAAAGTAATATCTATATGAACCCATCGTAAGCTGATATTTGAATCAATATGCCTTACTTTTATTTGTACTCTATTATGCCGCTTAAAATGTCAAAATGATTCAAGAATTACTTATGTGGGATTCTGTTAGCATCTAATTATTTAATCTGTCAAATTTATCACCTTGATTGCTCTTCTATGATCAAAAAGTTTCTTGCCTTCTAATATCTAATCCAAAAAAATCCAATTTATAGATTATGTTTTATTATATTTTAGGGGTTTAAGTACTAAATTGGCCGATTAGATAGTTGGTATTAAATTAATTACATACAAAAAGTGATCCGGGTTATCATATAATCTAAATGCACAACTTAACATATATGTTTCTTAGTTTCAATCTCCACTAATATTTTTATTATGTTGAACTTTTTGTTACGTTGATATATATAGTTGTTGTAAGAAGGTAAAAGAACAATATGTCCAAATATTTCTTCTTTTAAAATATAGCTTGAATTAACTCAATTGGTGTTTTTTTTCTTTTGGTCGTTTTTATGAATTAGCCTCAAGTTATCATTTCATCAATTTTTTTAATTTTTCAAATATGAAAAAAAGTTTTCGCACAAGGGCTGAGCAAATTATAAAAAATCTTATGTTGCATATTTTTTTAAAATAATTCACTTTCAAGGTGCATTCTTCTCCTACTTCATTTCTGGGGAAGAGCTACTTCTTCTTGAAGAAAAGGGTAGTCATTTGTTTTTTTTTTTTCCACCATTAAGTTTGAGTATGTTGCTTGTGCTGCGCTCACACAGATAAACATTTGGCTTTGAAAATTTCTTCTGAGTCTTATTAATTAAATTGTGGTTTGTGAAATGGTACTAATCTATAGTAACAGCCTCCAACAAATGCTTCAATTTCTGGTCGCTAGGATACTATGAATCATATTGACATTACATATTAATGTATTCGTGTTGTGGTTTCATCAAAGTAGCTCATCTCAAAGTACATTTCTACACAGAAGATTCTGAAAAATAATAGCCTCCAGATGCCTTAATGTTGGCTCTTTCTTGCAATCATGACCTTATACATTAGACCTTCTATGAATGAAATGATGTTAAAAAAGATTGGCATAGTAAGCTTAAAAAAAAAAAATTTGTGAGTTCCACATTCTTTGTATGGCTCTAGCACGTGAGATTACCTTCTGGTCCCCCCTTTTTGGCAATCGATAGCACATGACTCTATAGTCGATATGGCTATAAATTAATGAAATAGATAGGTATGTAAAACAAGAGTATGCCACCATGGGAGAAAGGAGAAAGAGAGATGACCGACTTGTTTGATCTCAAATCTTGTTTAAATTGTATTAAAATATTTTAGGGAGTGGGAAACTCTTCCACATTTTGGGCAACTTTCCTTGATGGAGCCTATGAAATTTTCTAACAAGCAGAAAATAAAATGGATGGAAAATAAAATGCTTGGGAATGATAACTACCATGTATTTCATTTCCTAGAGGTGCTACATGTTGAGAGATTACAAGCATTAGAGTATTGGTTTTAGGCAAGAGTAGATGCTGAAGATGGATGTTTGTTTTCTTGGTTAATTGAAGTGGTGGTAAGTTAAGTTGAAAGAGTTGCCCTCGTTACCTTCTAAGCTCAAGAGATTGAAGATAGAAGGCAATGGGTGGAATACTTTGAATTGTTGTAGTATTTCATATTCTATTACCGTTAAAAATTGAGAGGTATCTCGCTGTAATAAATAGAGCCAAATAAGAGTCAACTACATTTATTCCTAGAAATTATGAAATAGAGAGACTCCAAATTTGATGCATCACTTCGAGCTATTTTATATTGATATCAATTGGTACTAAATAGAGCAAAATAAGAGTCAACTACATTTATATTTGGCTCATTAGAACCAAAGTAGTAGAATTAGCATACCGTATAAGAAACCAATATATGTTTCCTCTCGAACCACTTTGTATACAATATATGATTAATATTAGAGCATCATGAGCTAAATTAATAGAAGCAATTTAGCATAACCCACATCATATGGATACATTATAAATGCTTATCATGGTAAGATTTATCATTTAAAGTTAATCTCCTCTAAAGTTGACTTTGATTGTGCTGGCAATTAGTTTTATGGAATATTTATATCATTTGAGAATGAATGATCATGTTGCATTTTTTGATTGAAATATGACAGTACTATTGCATTGGTACTTTCATTATAAAATCAATTTTTCTTTTAATTTAATTCATGATGACATAAATTTGTTTTATTTCTTACTAATGTATGAATTTTTGTTGCAGACTGCATACTTTTGTGTTTGAATAAGGGAAACAATTACTAACGTCTGTGAGTTTGTCTTCTATTTCAATAATTTTATTTATTTAAAAAAACTCTAAATAGTTGGAACCATTTTACATGCAAGGTTTTATTATTAAGCTAAATATTGAATTATGTTTAAACATATTTCATATATTCATGTCTAAGTTCATTATATTTTAATTAATCTATGTACTTTCTCAGTTTTCACTACAATGTGATTCTGCATGAAATATATATTGGTCTCTAATGAAGTATTCTAATTCTACTTTTTTGTATTTTTCGATTGCCCATATAGCTTTTATGTTATTCATTATTTGGAGTTAATCTCATATTAGACATAAAGGAGTGTCATTGCTAACATTTAACTTTTTTGGTTATTAGAATAAATTTAAGAATTTGAATAGAAATATATAGAATGAAATATGAAGTAGGAAGTACTAGGTTGTAAAGCTTGATAAATGCTGAATTAGTTTTCCTTATTAATGGAAGAGATAGATGGCATTTATCTTTGGGTAAGAGACCATGATTATGAAATTTACTACCATATTTGTGGGATATCTCCTAATAAATATATAAGCTTATTCATAATTATATTGAGGTAATAAAATTAGTGAATTCGTTTGTCCAAATTTATTAAATGGTTGTTTGAAGTTGTTGTTTTATTTCTAATTAATTTACTAATTGTTAATCCATATTGCATAGTTCTATATTTGAATAAGGTGAAGGGGGGGGGGGGGGGGGGGGGGGGGGGGGGAGGGGGGGCACGTGCCCCCTCTAAAAAAAAAATTATACTAATTGTAGCTTTAGAAGAAGAAGAAAATAAAAACTCATACTAAAAAAAAACAGCTTATACTAAAAAAAAAACAGCTTATACTAAAAAAAAACAGCTTATATTAAAAAAAAGCTTCTCCCAGTTTTTATTTTTATTTTTATTTTTATTTTTTTTTTATGATTTCAGTTTAATCTAATAATGTTTGCCTACATATATTAGTTTTGTAATTTATATTTTATTGGATGATTTGCAATCTACAAAATATAATTTTCTCTAGTAGACTATAGATATATTATTTGAAGTTTTTAATTTTATATCTTAACAGAATAATAGTAAACTATAGATAGCTTTCGGAGGACTTGATGAGTCTTCTACATCAAAAAATGAATTAATCATTTTAGATTGTTGATACGTGCTAGATCTTCGTAGAACGTTAAGAAGTTAAACTTTATACTTCTCTACTGCCGCGAATATTCGATGACGCAATAATTTTATTGATAACGAAGTAATCATTCAACTCTTTCATAATATGAAGAGTAGACGTTATAAACTGTAAGTTGTTTACTATATTATATTTAATATTATGCATTTTTAGATAACAATTGAAAAAAAAAATGTCAATGCCAATCCCAAGCCCGGATGAAAAAAATTAAGGAAAAAATTTAATAAAATAATTTAGGCTCCCCCTCAATGAATTTTCTGGCTCCGCCACTGAAGGTGAATGATTATTAAAGTCCATGAGTTTGTATTTTACTCAGTAATTTTTAATTATTAAAAAAATTATCTAATTAGGTGGAATCATATTGCAAGAAAAGTAATAAGGTATTTGTTGTGATTTAATAATTGTTTAGAACTTACATAATTTTTTGAGTTGCAACATATTTTTCTCTTTAACATTTACAATTTCAATTAGTATTCCACTTATTTGTTTAGAGTAATGCTCATTTAATTTATTTTTCAAGTTTTTTAATATTATGTAATCTATTAATATTGTTGGAAATTTTTATAGATGTATTTGACATGGAGGTCCAAAGGAAAGAAGAATATCAAAGGCAATGATATATTAACATGTCTATTGAAAAAAAAGTACGCGATAGTAATATTGCTACAAAAAGAAAAAAACACTTTTCTAATTTAGAATTTGCTTGTTTGCCATCAACATCAAGTTTTTCAAGTTTATTTTTACAAAACAAAATTTTTATATTATTTCTACTTTTAATTCTAAATAATTAATATGTTTTATCTTTTAATAAACAGATATAGAAATATCAAATATCAACAATGTTAATATTGATTATGAATCAAGTTTATCATAATTACATTTTCTCAAACAACAATATTCCTATTCGTATTATAATGCAAGATTATTTCAATTTGAATCACTAACATTTTATTATTACAATGGATAAGTTGTGCTTGTTTCGATAAATATTTATGATCAACTATATGAATTATTTACTTGATGTTCATCTGATTCAAAATAATTTAGAAGTAAGATTAGAGCATATAATAGTATATTTGCATTCACATCTTATGAAACCCATATATGGAATTTACACATTTAGAGCTAAAGGGCAAATTTATCATAGTCTATCTCATATTATAAAAGGTTAAAATGGTTAATACTACTTTCAATTATAAATTTATGAAACTGATGCTGAAACAAACAATTGAATGAATGTTATTGAAGATTTAAATCTTTCAAAGAAAGTGGTAAGGAAATTGATGGATATACTTTCTATAAACCCATATGCACAATTCTTCAGATCTTTGAGTAATAGAATTATGTTGAAAAACTTACAAATATGCATTAGATCTGATGTAAGAATAAATCAAACAATTTATAATACTTCTATAGTGTCATAAGTAGCAGCAATATGAATTGAAGGATAAAGTTTATGTTTCATTGA
This sequence comes from Dendrobium nobile, assembly GCA_022539455.1. Classification (NCBI taxonomy): domain Eukaryota; kingdom Viridiplantae; phylum Streptophyta; class Magnoliopsida; order Asparagales; family Orchidaceae; genus Dendrobium; species Dendrobium nobile. The sequence continues at coordinate 10,274,683 of CM039725.1, forward strand.
ACGTGATATCATATTAATTTCACATTATGAGACATTTCATAAAATCAAGTATTATTTTGGTTGCTATAACCCTTTGTAATATCCAATTTTTTTTATATTGATATATATTTTATTTAAAAAAAATTGATAATGAAAATTAAATATTTTTGAATATTACATGTTTCAAGAAGACATCAAAAGAAAGAGTTTAATGTAGAGAATATTATAGTTACAAGTTTTAAATTGAAGAATATGATAAATCAGTTATTTTGTATGCTGGTATATTATTGCATCAATATGTTGTCGACATGTACATAAATATTAAAATAAGTTGCTTAGATTTATACAAAAAAAATCAACATACAATATTTTCTGATTCGTATAAAGGGATTACTGATAGTATAGCCATCGGAGAAACATAAAGTAATAATACTAGTAAAAGAATTACACTTCCACCTTTCATTTATTGGCGGACCTCGTGATATGCAGCGAAGATATTTAGATGCAAAGACCCTTTGTCAATGTTTTGAAAAATCAAACATGTTCATAACAATGACATGTAATCCTGATTGGCAAGAAATTCAAAATGAGTTAAAGATAGGTCAAATGGCACAAGACAGACTTGATCTTATAACATGTATTTTTAAGGTAAAATTATAGGATTTAAAGGATCAATTATTCATAAAATCAATTTTTCGAACTATAGCTGTTGGTGTATATGATATTGAATTTCAAAAAAGAGGATTTCTATATGCATATTTTTTAATTATTATTGATACCGCATTTAAGATAACAGTTTCAATACAGTTTGATAAAATTGTATCTACAAAATTATGAGATCCTTCAAAATATAAGAGTTTACATGATTATGTTGTAAAACATATGATACATGGCCTATGCGGAACTTTACAAAAAATAATGTTTGCATGAAAAATGAATTATGTAAGAATAAATATACAAGATCTTTCTCAAAACAAAATATAACTGGGGATGATTCATATCCAATTTATCAAAGAAGATAAGATGAACATCAAGTAAAAGTAAGAAATTGTTTGTTAGATAATTATTTGGTTGTTCCTTATAATCCATATATTTTATCTAGATTTAATTGTCACATAAATGTTGATATATGTTCTAATATCAAAGTAGTGTAATATATTTATAAGTACATTTACAAGGGATATGATAAAATTTCAGTGGCATTTTCACATAAAAATGGAGAACATAATTTTGATGAAATTCAATAATATTAATATGACAGATGGGTATCAGCACTAGAAGAACTATGAAGAATAATTGATTTTGATTTAAATGAGATGTATTAATCAATTTATAATTTACAACTGCATTTAGAAGACCAGCAAACAATTTATTATAAAGAAAATTAGAATTTTCTTGATATATTAAGAACTGTTATTGGGAAAAAAAATATATTGGTTGAGTTTTTTAATCTCAATAAAACTGATTCAGAGATAAAGAAGTATTTAAATAGAGAAATTCCTAAAAAAATACATGTGGGATAAATATAAAAAAATATGGAAGAGAAGGCAAAAATATAAACAAATTGGTCATGTAAATACAATAAATCCATCAGATGGTGAAAGATATTATCTCAAAATTTTGTTAAATCATATATATGGACCAACATTAATTTTGAATTTATTATGAGTTCATGGAATCCAATGCTCTACTTTTAAAGAAGCTACATAAATGCATGGTTTACTAAAAATGAATACTTACATATCAGATTGCTTAAATTATGCCACAAGTTATTAAATGACAAATGTGCTCAGATAATTATTTGTTATTCTACTTATCTACTACTAGCCAACTAATGTTCTTCAATTATAGAATGATTACTACATGGATTTCTGTCATGATTATCAAACCATTAAGGATATTTCTTATGATACTTGCGTGTTAAAAATATTATTTGATCTTAACTTATTTCTTGAGAGAATAGAAAAGTCTATTGATGATTTTGTTTTGCTTAAATTGCCACATGTCCAAAAGGTCTTTCATAGTTTAAATGATGAGCTCAATAACAGAGAAACATCTGAATAGAGAAATGTCATTATTCCAGTTGAAGATATAAATATTATACATACACTCAATTCAAATTAGAAGAAGGCATTTGAAGAAATTATAAATCGTGTTAATTAGAAACATAATGGCATGTTTTTCATATATGGTCCTAGAGGTATAAGTAAAACATATTTGTATCGTGCTCTTCTTTTAATTTTAAAAAATAATGGCCACATAGTAATCACAATAGCTACATTAGGAGTAGCCGCTTCAATATTACCTGGAGGTCGAACATAATATTCAAGGTTCAAAATACTTATAAATTCAATAGAAACAATTTTATATACAATTACAAAACAAAGTGGACTTTCTCAATTACTTAGACAAGTAAGTATTATATTGTGGGATAAAGCTCCAATGGTAAAACAAATAGCAATTGAAATTTTAGATAGAACTATGAAAGATATTATGAATAGTTCTATTTTTTTTATGGTAAAGTGATTGTATTTTGAGATGACTTCCGATAAGTATTAGTAGTTGTAAGATGTGCATTAAGATTAGAAACTATTAGCTACAACATGGTTAAGTCATATTTATGGAATATATAAAAGTTTTCAAGCTAAAAGAAAATATGCGAGCAAGAACAGATCATTTATTCTATGATTTTATTCTTAGAATTGAAAATAGAGATGAAGAGGAAATTGAAGATGGATTGATGCATATTCCAGATGAAATGGATATAGAATATTCAAATAATGAAACATTCAGAAGATCCATTAATATATACTATTTTTCCTTCTTCAAGTAAAAATTTTCATCATCGAAATACTTTATGGAAAGATTAATTCTTGCTACTAAAAATTAGTATGTTGATAAGCTTAATAAAAAACTTATTAATATTTTTTTGGGGGATGAGTTTAGTTATTTTAGTTTTAATAGTATTATTGATGATAGTTATAATCTTTATCAAATTGAATTTCAAAATTCATTGACACCAAATGGACTTCCTCCTCATCGTCTTATTTTGAAGATAAATTGTCCAATAATAATATTAAAAAATTTAGACCCTTTAAATGCTTTATGTAATGGAACACGAATGATTTGCAAATTATTTTTAAAACAATATTATTTATTGCCCAAATTTCAATGGGACAATTCTCAAGAAAAATAGTTATGATACATTATATTCCATCATGTACAAGTGATAATAAAATTCTTCCATTTAATTTTCAGAGCAAGCAATTTCTACTATGTTTGTGCTTTGCAATAACTATCAATAAAGCACAATGTAAAATAATTCATAATATTGAAATTTATCTTCCACATAATGTTTTCTCACATGAGCAATTATATGTCACATTATCAAGAGATATATCAAGAAGCCGAACAAAGTTACTTATCATACCATATAAAGATACTTATGTTGAAGGTTCTTACATAGAAAATGTTGTGTATAAAGAGATTTTCACATCTTTCAAATAATCAACAAGTATGAAAATATGTGTTGTAAGGTCAGGTCTGTCTTGTGCCATTTAACTTGGCTTTAACTCATTTTGAATTTCTTGCCAATCAGGATTACATATACTTGTTATGAACATGTCTAGTTTTCCAAAACATTGATAATAAATGTCTATGGTGAACTTTATCGTCGTCATCTCCAACAACCTATAATGTCATATTTATCATAACACTGATGAATACTCTTAGAGCTATAGTATATATATACTACATCACTATCAAATTTCCTATTAAAGGAAAAGAAGTCACAGTGAAGGGTGACCTAGCCTAGTCACGCACCTACTAACTGTGTGGACCTCTGAAAGAATATCGATGTACGGGGGAATAGAGTGTAAAGGGTATACGACTGCACCATCCTGAGGGACGAGTCGATTGCATGCCTTTGCGCACTTCGCAAGTGGGATAATGAAAGGGTAGATTAGATCATACATCTGATCAACCATTGAGGATAACGGCTCTCATCAATGCACCCCGATAGGTAATAATATGCACGACCTGATAGAAATAACGGGTTCCCCCCACCTGATACATCAGCTCGGGTGGGGTTTATTTGATGATGGAATTTGGTTTCCCATGGGCGCAAACCCCCGTGGTTAATTACATCTTAAGCCTGGGGCCTGAGAAGACTCTCGATTAAGGATTCAATATTATTCTTTTAAAATGACATTAACATATAGGGAAAAGACTAGAAAGTCTTACTTAAAGGGAAAGAAGGGTTCAATTTAGATTAAACAACATATATGACTCATATTGACATCTAGAGGGACTAAGGTAGTGAGAAGAAACTGAAGAAAATAAATAAACAAGACACTCAAAGAATACAAGAGAGAAGGATGAAGGTGGCGTCATTCATGTGATGCATATATATAAGATTTATATCCCCTGAAGAATAAGAGACATACCCACCGATGAAGCATATGGCAAGACATCGAATTTAGTAGCCTTGAACCCTAAATCTAGAATTGATTTAGTGTTCTACACAACACTAACACCTATATCCTAACTAATGTATTTTAGGCTTATATCCTGCTTGAAAAGTAAATCCAACTAACCACCTAAGCATATAAAATTCATGTTATCCAGTCTTTATGAAAGATAGGTAGATGGGTAAGTTTTTTCAAATAAGGCCGACATCTAGAGAGTTCTCTAAGTGGCCTTGGACTTATATAGGATGAATACTTCTAAAACTAATGCAATTAAATTTTAATTTAATTGGTTTCTAATATAATGTATGTTAGTTAAAGGTCTCCAAATAAAAAATGCATGAACTTTAAAAAAAGACTTATATAAGATCCAGCACCTCATTCTCATAAGTCGAATTATCTAGACTCTACCAGTAGGTAGGTAAGTGTCTTTAAAGAGGGAGAGAATGCATTAATATGCATGCGACCCAAGATGATTCCGACTTTTTCCTAGATTATTAATTTTTTAAGTTATTTAATTCTTGAAATATTAGACCTTAATTATGAGTAGAATAATTTTTTAGTCCTTAAAGAGCCTGGTGAGATCAGGCCACACATATACAATAAAAAAATCTAAGAAAAATAAGCAAGTTCTATTGTGCAATTAAAATAAATAAAATAATAATAAGAAAAAGTCCAAAGTCCATGACAGGTGCCATATAAGTACAACCAGAGTGTGTAGAAAAGTAATGGTAGTCAGGCCCCACCGACAACATCCTGGATTTTAATCCTACTGAATAACACAAGTCTCAAAAGCAAGAAATTTCATCTTTAAGTCTTCTTCTTCATGTCTTTATAAGGATCGTCTTCCTCACATAGGTGTTTGAAATGCCCTACTTTTGAAGACTTTCTTCTTTATGTCTTTGTTATATTTATATGGATTTTCTCTCTTCATCCAGATCAACTTGGAAAAGCTTCTTCATATCACTTAGGCGATCAACTCTAGCAATAAAACTAATATGACCAAGAAAGACCATCTACAGAGAATCAGCCAACAAATTCATGGCTGAGCATGCCAACCCATGTGAATCAAGCTTTTATATGTACTTCTCTAGCATAGCATTATCAAGAAGCATTCCATTCTCAAAGCATAAATTGGATACAAAATTAGGACCCTAGTCCAAACTTGCTAAACGCTCCCTCTCCCTGGAGGGAAAGACCTAATCTTTGTCCAGTAGAGTGTATCCCTTGGACTCCTCCTAAGCTTTAATGTACTTGGCAGGCTCTTTTCATTTGTTCCAACCAACAGTCTCCTCATCTCTGACTACCAGCTTGACCGACACTTTCTCCTTGCCTATAAAATCTGTAGCTTCTTTTCCCCACATAAGGCGGGGAGAGCTCTTTCCCTTGGGTGCTATTAATCTCTTTGCCACTGATACCCTAGAACCTATCCCTACATCGGCATCCTTCTACTTCTTTGAGAAAATCTCTTGATGAACTTTAGTCCTGAAAGAGGAAGGCTTCTCCTTCAGCCTCATCGTCGCTGTCACAACCATCTTCATAGACATCACGTCCACAGGAAAAGTAGTATAACAACCTAAAGTTTTTAAATGGATTTATTTGAAAAGTATGAAATCTCTAAAACATGGCACTACGAGGATGTGATTTTGAGCATGATAACTCTTTGGGGTGTAGAACAGGGGTGCAAGAATTTGATGTGGTGGCATTGATTCTCTTTATTATATAGTAATTATGGAATGAGCATGCAGTGTTAGATTGGAGAACTACGGTGCTAGACACTAAAAAAAATTTTAATATAAATTTATCTTCCACTCAGCCACCCTCCCATCCAGCCATTAGGATTATCAAGGAAGGAAAAGAAAAGTGGAGGAGGAGGAGAAAGAAGAGGTAGAAAGGGGTTCGAAGAATTTTCATCCACCAGTTTTGTTTTGATAATTCTTTTATTCATGGTAGGTAACTCGAATTCTACTTTGTTTTTTAATGATTTTGAGTTTGATGAATTTAATCTTATCCAATTCAATAAAAATGTATCTTTCTCTTGGTTTATAGCACTTTCACCTTATAACATTTTATATTTGATAAATATTAATTTTTTAAGCAATAATTTCATCTAGTGAATTGATAGTTATGATTTTTTAAAGTAAATAAATAATGTTGAGAATTGTTATATTTCTCTGAGTAGTATATTTTATACATGATACTAACTTAGATTACATAAAAAAATGACATTATTGATATGAAATGAATGTGGCATTTACATTTAAGAAATAAAAGAAAGATGTTAACATTATAACTAATATATGTTGGCTCTTAAAATATAATATCCTATGTAGGAGGGTGGCGACAACTTTTTGTAAAATAAAAGATTTATGATGTAATCTTAGATGTAACCTACAATTAATTGAACAAATTATGTTGACACGCAAAGAATGATAACTTTTTATATATTATTGAAAGCCATATATAATGATGATGTAATGATGATAAATTAATGATATAATGAACAATTGATAAGACTCATGGATTATAGATGAAAAAAATAAAAACATCCCATTAAAACTCATTCGTGATTGTATTTATATGATAGTATATTAAATTCATTGATAGATAAAATTGATATTGATTGTATTAAGCTAGCATTGAACTGATACAACATGGCATAATATATATATATATATATATATATATATATATATATATATATATATATATATATATATATATATATATATATATATATATATTGAGTGGGCATATTAATATAGTACATTGATATGACATATTGATAGATAGGTATACATGGCATGATCATTGATAGAAAATATATTATGGAATCATTGGCATGACTATAATTTATAGAAAATTGACATATGCTTTATTGTTTAACATCTGATATTTTTTATAGACTTTAATTGAATTTTTTATGGATTTCTATGCCTCTTCAAATGTTTTTGTTTCACTAATCAAATTGACACTAACTATATATTGATTGAGTTGAGCAGCATTTTGATTCTTAAGACCTTGTATTGAATGCAATAATGAGTTTTGCTTACTTATTGGGTTGTGTACTCATTATGTCAATTTGATTAATTTCATGTCAAGAAAGGGATCAAGAACCTATAAAGTGAGTCTATTAGGATCTTCAAGGTTTTATTTGAATTTTTGTATTATAGCTTTATTCTTTTGTAGTTAGGAGCTTATTAGGATATATCAATTATAAGTGAAATCCTAGATATTATAAATCAAATTTTGATGAATGAATATAGTCAAAGATTTTGATGTATATAATTTATAGATTTGCTTCTGTTGGACTAATCTATGTTGATTAATTTATAGAAGCTTTAATAGATTAACTAGAGGATATAAATGATAAAACTATTCCAATTTAGGTATTGAGGCGTTACAAGTAAAACCTATGGCCTTCCCTACAAAGACAAACATAGAACTAAAACAAAGCCAAAAACTTCATCTCATTAACAAGTGAGTTACTTACCATAGAAAGTCATATGAATGTTCTGATAGGTGATATGGTGTTGAACAATCAACAATTCATTCTTCACAAGCATCAGTATTGCCTCCTCTTCAGAAGACAATTCTGGCAGGGCTAACTTCTTCTTCTGCAATACTATTGAATTAGTCTGCACCTTCCATCTGGGTATACACATATTAACAACAAACTTTGCCTTCAAATCTTACACCTTATTTGCAAATTTTATTGTCTTTATGAATGCATGAGAGAACTGGATGATGCACTCTTAATATCCTTCACCATGAAAATATGCCTGAATAGGTTGAGTGACCCCTGTTAATTGTGTTCTCATAGAAAAGAAACAAATGACACGATCTCTAAAAAAGAATTCAATAAAGTTGAGCGGGAATGACTCCATAGAAGTTCAGAACTTCATCTATCTTAGCATAGAGAGGATGTCACAGCCCCAACTCAAGTGGTATACAACAACAACCAATTCCCCATCCAGCACAGAGTTAATGTATTCATCATTCGTTACTGACCTTACAACACAATTTCCATAAGAAAAATAAAAGCTTGAATGGCATACTCATCATACTCTTCCCTAAGGCGAGTCCTAAGAAAACCTTTCTTGTAAATGAACCTACTTGCGCACTTACACAAGCCAAACATGTCAATAGAGGTATTCAAAAATAAAAGAAAAAGAGGCGACAATACAAAGATACCATTTTTAGGCCCCTACCTCCTCTTTATTATCTAAACCTGGTATGCTGAGATCAAAATATCCAAAATCAAATTTACTATAGAAGATCACTCCATTCCCTCTCATCATTATAAGATCTGAAGAACCATATCATACTCACTCCTAACCTTCACAATGCCAATTCTTATAATTTGTGGCACACTAGTCACCTCATCCTATTCGACAAAAAAAATAATAATAAAAATTAAAATATTTTTTGTATTTTGTTTCAAGAAGACAAAGATTTTATTCATTAAAAGGGAAATCATGCATCATTTGCAAACAAATAGAACAACTCAAAAAAGGGAAAACAAAATTTGCCTACACGGTGACCACACCATGTAAGCTCCAACACAATATCCATTTTCCATGCTCAAAGCTAATCCTCCCATCCTTTCAAGATACTCCACAATTTATCAAGCTCCCTAGCGAAATCCCTCCATAGTTTGACTAAGCATCAAGCTCCACTTTGCTCCCATCAAGTTTATGAGGTTCCATAATAAGTCCATTTGATCATTCAGCAAAGCAATAACACATCTCAGATATCCATTGCTTGTGACATAAGCTCTCTCTCCACCAAGATTAGGCTCAACTGCATCCTTGGGCTTAACCAAGGTTTTAAAAGGCGAAATCGGGAATCGAGGCGTTTTTTCTAAGCGAGGCGAGGCATAAGCCTCGAGGCGGATCGAGGCGTAAGCCTCAAAATGATTTAAAAAAATTAATTTAAAATTATAAATAATGACAAAAAATAACAAAATATTATGTAAACTATGAATTTGAAGATTTGTTTTAAGATAAAATTACTGGAATACAATATTTAAAATAAACTCACTTAAAAATAAATAGGATCAAGACCCAAAGCAGGCTCATCATCATTTTGATTGTCTTCAGAAGAATCTTCATAATTAATGTCAAAGTCATCCTCCAACTCTTCTTCATCTATAATATTTTTTCCTTTATCTCCTATATTAGTTAATATTTCATTAGGTCTAAAATGAAACAATAGTAACATACAAAATAATTCATTATATTTAAGAATACCTTTAAATTTTTTTGAAGCTCCAATCTCACTTTGTTTCTTTCTTTTGTATATTTGGGTAGTCGCTTAATTGTCTTCTTCATTGACATTACTTTCTCCTTCTGCTTCAACTTCAGATACCTCAGCATTTTTAGGAGTAACCCATTCATCATCAGATTGTAACTCATCAACAAGCAAAGGGTTGATTTCATTCTCAATATTTCCTTGATTTTGCAATTTGAGATGTCTATCTTTTAGTTTTTTGTTAAACATAACATAAACTAGTTTGTTCATTCGATCTGCCGCCAATCGATTTCTTCTCTTTGTATGAATTTGATTGAAGATACTCCAATTACGCTCGCATGCAGAAGCCGAACATGTTAGGCTAAGAACTTTAACTGCAAAAGCTTTCAATTCAGGAACATCATCTCCAAACTGAGCTCACCAACGTTCTATATGAAGATAAACATAATATTTTATGAATATTGGTTGAAGTAAAAGACTTGAATATAAATATTAACATTAAAATTATAAATACTCAAACTATAAACATACCAGGAGATCATGTTTTGTAGCATGTTTGTGCTGCTCTAAATCCAAACATTCCCTTCTTCAAATGAAAATCTTCAAGTTGATCATTCACTTTGAGGTAGTCTTCTTCAGAAATAAGTCTGTCCATACATGCATACAAACCAGTTTTCACCTCTTTATCAACATGAAAATCCTTATCATAATGAAATTGGGGATTTAAATAATATGCAGCAGCATGTAAGTGTTGGTGTAATTGTCGATCCCACTTTTCATCTATAATATCTCATATTTCTTTGTAGGCACTTTCTTGACCTCCCAATTCTTTTGCAATGTCTTCTTTAGCCCTATTCATTGCTTCATAAATAAATCCCATAGCCGGGCCCTCTCACCATCAACCATTCTAAGCACCTTTACTAATGGTCCTGTTGTCTTCAAAGCATAATTTGTACTGCGCCAAAATGAATCGTCTTTCATAACAATCTTTTTAACATGTTTTCCTTCTTGTTTTTTGGCCCATGAACTTTTATCCCACTCTTCAGAAGCAAACATTGCTTCCAAAGGTTATCTTAACTCCTTGAATCTCTGCAATGTTAAATATGCAGTAGCAAATCTTGTAACAGCAGGTCTAATAATTTCCTTGTCAGTGAATTTTCTCATCAAGCTGAGTACCCAAGAATGATTATATATAAACTTACTGACGAATTTGGCCTTCAATATGGCTGATTTATGTTGAGGCAACTGTCCCAACCTCTCAAGCATCAAGTCAATACAATGTGCAGCACAAGGAGTCCAGTAAAGGTGAGGTCTCTTCTCCATTAACATTCTTCCTGCAGCTTTATATGCACTTGCATTATCAGTAACAACCTGTACTACTAAGGCATCTCCCACTTCCTCGACAACTTCATCTAACATTTCAAACAATAATTGTGCATCCTTTACAAAGCTTGAAGCATCTATTGATTTGAGAAAAACTGTTCCATATGGATTGTTGACCAAGAAATTAATAATACTTCTATGTCGAATATCTGACCAACCATCTGACATTATTGTCACTCCTGTCTCAATCCAAGTCTTCTTAACATCATCCACCATTTTTGAAGTTGTCTTAACCTCCTCATTCAGCATCCAAGTCCTCAGCTCATACATGCTTGGAAGTTGTAATCCTCTTCCATAGCTTCCAACAGATCGTAACATATTGATCCACGACGGACTCCTAACAACATTAAATGGAATCCCATTTTCATAGATGAATCTGGCGATATCCAAGCAAACTCTGTTCCTGAGTTCTTTTGTAGTTGTTGGAGGCTGAATATCCTGAGTATTTATGTTTTCATCGTTATCAATATTTAGCATAAATCTATCCATGGGCCCCCGACTGCCTCGATCAGAAGAAACTAGATGGCTTCCAGTACTGGAACCTTCATGTTGTGATCCATAGTAAAAAGAGTTTCCTATCATCTCTTCCATATTTCTTTGTGTGACCTCCTTTGTGGTGGCAAACTTCTTTAAATAATTTGTACATTCCTTTTTCACCTCATCAGGAACTTTTGCACATGGTCCCACATTGACATGAGTGCAGGCTAGATGATCCTTCAATCTCTTGACGCCACCAGTTATGCGTTTCTCACAGAAATTACATTTCATCTAAACATATCCCTTCTTTGCACCTTCGCCTGACACTTCAACTTGAGTTCCATATTTCCATGCAGGATCTTTCCTTCTTGTGCCATTAGTCATTGCTAACAATATGACATATTTTAACAATTATTTACATCACTAATAATAAAACAACATGTATAAAAAAATATACCAGTCTGCCGGGGGTCCAAGGGGGAGCTGCCCCCTGGCGGGGTTCGACCTGCCCGGTCAGGTCGCGGGGTCAAGGGGCAGCGCCCCCGGAACAAAATTATATTATAAGAGTAATTTTGAAATTCTGTTTGTTGTATATGCTCAATACCGAGTGTACCGAGCATGTATCACTCAGTACCGAACATGTACCGCTCAGTACCGAGCATATAATACTCAGTACCGAGCATGTACCGCTCAGTACCGAGCATATAATACTCAGTACCGAGCATGTACCGCTCAGTACCGAGCATATAATACTCAGTACCAAGCATGTACCGCTCAGTACCGAGCCTGTACTTGCTCGGTACACTCGGTATTGAGCGGTACCTAGCATGTACTGAGTGGTACCGAGCTTGTACTGAGCGGTACCGAGCTTGTACCTTCTCGGTACCGAGCATGTACTGATCGGACGAATGAAAGAAAGCCGAATAAGGAGTTATTCAAGCTTTCGTTACTGCACGTCAAAGTCAATGCCACAACACCGCGTACCTGCTCTTCCGACCTAATCGATGCCTGAACGTTTCCTGCACTCACAACTTCGGCTTCGTTTCTTTCCCTGCGTCGTCTCCTTCCAACTTCGTCTCCTACACTCACGTCTTCGTCTCCTTCCCTCACAGCTTCGTCTCTTTCCCTCACGGCTTCGCCTCTAGTTCGCCTTTCAATTCTCACAGGAAACCCTAATCCTATGCGCGACCTATGCGCGAATACACGAACACGAATCGGCTATGTCGTATTTACATATATACCGAAGAAAAATTTTCGAGGCGGTGCCTCATACTGCCTCGAGGCGTTACGCTCTAATGCGTACGCCTCATGCGAAAAAATCGTAGGCTTCGCTGGATGGTTCGAGGCGTAAGCCCCGATACGCATGACTTCCGCCTCGACTTGAGGCGCGACTCAATGCGGACGCCTCGTCCGCTTTTTTAATGATTGGTCGCAGAAAGACAAGAATTAAAGAGAAAGGTGACAAAATGCTAAAAAGAAAGGAATGAAAACCAAAATAACAAAAGGAGTGTAAACATCCTATTATTGGGCATGCCTCTTCAAAGCCAAACAAGCCTCTAAAACGCCATTCACTCCAATTCAATGTAAAATGAATAAGAGAAAATGGGTTTTGATATTATTTTACACTTCCGACGCTCCAAAAAAATAAGCACTCGAAATACCCAACTTAATTACCTACACTATTTTCATATAAGACTCAAAATAGCGAAGAGGAAATAAGCTTCCAAAATTAAAACCCAAATAAGCTTCCACTTCACATTTATCCAAACTCAACGTTAAAAGCAAATACAAATAAAAGAAAGACAACTCACACAAGACATATTACTTCGTTCTAAAAAGGACTTAAAGAGCCTTTCAACATAAAGCCATTCGTAGAATTTTCAACATCAAAATAATTTGTAAAACTTCCCAAACAAAGCAACCCAAAACCTTTTCTCATAAGAAATCTACCAAAGCTCTTTCCGACACAAGACAATCGAGTGCCTTTATATTTCACATGGGATAAAACCATAAACATTCTCCAACAAGAAAATTCCATAAAGTTTTTCTGTTATAAAGCATTCGCAAAATATATCGTGGAATTTTCTTAACACAAGAAATAGCTCGCAAAGCTTTTAGTAAAGTTTCCAACATGCTACACCTCCCAACATTCCAAATAAGCGCTCCAAATAACTACACTTCTACTCATGCAAAGAGACATTTAATGTAGCATGCTTCTCTTTAAAAGTATTCATAACCACAAGCAACTAAAGCAGTATAAAGGAGATGATTTTGGATGCTACAAACGAAGGCACATGTGAAATCATTTCTTACACTTCTACCAAAATCTTCATAATAAAATCATACGCATTCAAAGATGAGAATCAAAATTACATTTCTCTAAATTAAGCAGTAAACAATCAGCTTATTTGATTTTGAAACTTGACTAAAATACAATCATAAGAAGAGAGGTTTGATGCAAATATGTTCTTCCCACATTTCAACATAAAATTCCAAACATTCAACATGCTTACCAATACTATCTTTGCATAAACTCAAGAAAATAGAGAAGAAACAAGCTCTGAGAAGGCATGGAAATGTTTCATCGTCCATCAACCTTTCATAACTAAGCTAATCTCCCAACCATAAGCAAAACCACTACGAATTAATGAAATGCATGATCTTTTTTTTCTCAACCAAATTATCATTTCTGTAAGGAGAAATAAAAAATCATCTCATATAAATTTCCGTTGCAAAAAGGCTACAGATGCATGTGACAAAATTTTACAAAGAGACCCCAAATTTGTTCCGAATAACCCAAAGTATTCCTATGAATATTCACAACCTGCTACTAGAGATGCATGAGGCAACCAAATAAACTCGTACCAACATTACCACCCCAAATGAAATTAAGAGAAGCAAAGTGATCTCATTCTTTCCCAAGTTCAAGAAAACATCCCAATATGGTCGCCAACAAGATTTTCCGTATAAAACTCGAATAAGTGGAGAAAATTCAAATTTAAGAAAGCACAAAGGCACCATGAAAGTTTTCCAACACAAAACATGGATCAACTCTTAAAGCTTTTCTAACATAGAGAAAATTTTTCATTCTTCAAGGTAACAAGCATATGAAAAGATCTTTCCAAACTTAGACTCACGAATTAGATTTCATGTCAAAACCATTCCTCAAATGAGGAGTTCATTCCAAAAGAAATCCATCTCAAGACAAAGAAATACGTCTAAAAAACCAAAAAAAAAAAAAATCCTTCATAGAAAGCTCTTTTTTTTTTAACAAAGAAATCCATATTCATGGGTCAAAAGCTCGAACAATTCTTGAATTATAAGAAACATCTCTATAAGAACATTCTCCTTTCTAAACTATTTGAAGCCACATGCGCCAAATTATCACTTAAAATTGAGCGTCAACCTTCTCTTCACATAAATGTAAATCTCAACTTGATGCAAAGAAGGATAAAGAGATAAACTGAAAAACCAACATTTCTTAATTGCAATATTGTAGCAAAAGAAAACTAACACCATTCCTTCTCAATATGAAACTAAACATCACTATTTCTCTTGATCCTAGCTTCTTGAGAAAGAAAAGCTCATAAAACCTCTACAAATTATTTATTTTTTCAACAACTCTCTAAATATTATGTTGAGGAATTCCATATAAACAAGATTACTATATAAAGTTTTAATGCAAGCGAAATGAGCATAGTTTCTTTTAGCAACATTTTATCGAATAGCCATTGTACAACATTCACAATATTGCTTAAAATAAATCGACATGAAAACTCCTACTTTCGCAACCACGCCCTCTCATGGTTCACTTTAAGAAATCAATATTCATCAAGACCTCATAGGAATCTTACATGCATGATTTGCCAAAAATTGGATTGACACGTATTTATAACCCAATCACACTATGCATAATGAGCTTCCAAAATTCATGTAAAATATGTGAGGTTTCCATAATAACTAAACACAAAACATGTTGATTCAACCATGGCTCATGAAGTACAAAAGTCATATGCATATATATGATTAAGCAAAAACATATAGTCCAAGCTCATGACCATCTTGGAGATATAAGAATGATGGGATGCAAATATACTCTCTTGGTATCCTTATTCGATCAAAGTTTTAAAAAGCATTACTACAAACACCTTCCGTGCACTCGGTCAAAGATGCCACAATTTTATATCACCTACACATGGGGTTCTAAACACATTGCATAATGAAAGCTAGCAACAAATACAGATTTCATACACCAACGTTCAGATTTCAAACAACATAAACCATGTCATAAGACTCATTCACATTCCATGAGGTTACCTTACTCATGTTTCTAGAGAAAATCCCTTGTAGGTTAGAGAACCTACATTCCAAATGAGTACAAGTTCTTTGTTTTTAGACTCATAGCATGAAAGAAAATTTGTTAGCATAGAGAAAAGAGTAAGATGAGGAGTGCAGGAAGAAGATGAAGACCGAGAGCGGGATACGTAGGAGACCTCCGGCCTTTGGTCTTGGAAAGGGAGAGAGCTCGACGGGGGAGGGAGGTTTAGCTCGATTCCGGCCTTGCTAGTCGCGCGAGAGAGGGGAAGACCGAGCCTACACGAACTGGGCTTGAAGGGGCCGAGGGAGGTAGAAATCCTGAGAGCTGGGAGGGGGAAGTAGTATTGGAATGCGAATGGGGGAGAGCCTCACGACTGGGTTTTTTTTGCTAACCCGCCATTCGTCGTCCGGTGCTCCAGTTTTCCAAACATCACGCAAATAAGCTTATTTCCTGGATCATATCTCTGCCATGCGTGTGGAAGATCGCATATATCGCAGATCGGAGGTTAACTGGAATTAACCTAAGTCAATTAAGTTGAGATTAAGCCCGGGTTGAGCCTATTTGTAGATATTTAGGTTTAAATGGGTTCGAATATATTAATTTAATGGAATTAAATCCAAAAGCAACAATAATTGAAATCGAATTGGGCCCGACGGGATCGATGTATGTTGATCGAAATCAATCAAGTATAGTCGAGTTGAATTCGACTCGATTCGAGTCAATCTAAAATCGAGTTTCAATGGATACGGATTCGACTCGAGTTTAACTCGCCATGACTTGGTTGAGCAGATCAAACACAATCGAGGGCAAATAATAAAAAAAAATGAGGTCAACACTTACGAGCGAGACTCCCAAGAGAATTCCTGAGAGGCACTCTCGAGAGAGCCTCCGAAGACGAGGCTATTGGAGAGATCACTAATGACATGAAACTATTAAGTCAATGTTTGGCCATAATCAACCATAACTTCTTTTTTTATTTACACCTCTTGGGAGGCATATTTCTTTGAGTTCAAACTCTAGTCAATGGAATCATGGAATTTCTCCATAGTCTACTAGCATCCCCCCACCACTTCCTTGCACTCTTGAAATGGTTTTACTAAGTTCTAAGTTCAGATTCCTTAATATAAAAAACCACAAACTACAAGTCATTTTATACCAAAATTTATATTATTCTATTTTGCCTCTCCATGCTCTACATAGAAAAGGTCTTATTTTTCTCATTTCTTATTTCTCCTATCCATCTCTTGTTCACGCACACAAAGCACAAATCACCCCTTCTCTCAAATCCCACAGCGGAAAAAACGTTGGCATCTATGTCTGAAATGCGTCGGCTTTATTTTATTTCAGGTAGTTGATAAGCCTATAAGTACTTATTAAAAAGCTCTTAAATCTCTCTATCTGAACATATTTAAATGTGCTTGTACCTACCTATTTACTGCTTTTGAGTTCCATGATGCAGATGCTTCTTTAACAAAGTTATCTGGTTGTTCGTTATAGAATAAATTTATTTTCTGCTGAACATACAGTGTTGATTTTCAAGACAGAGCTTGTGTGCTCTGAAGATTCTGTGAGATAAAAAGCCAATAAAATACTCAAAGCTTGGAACAAGAATAAAGTTTAGGCACCCATTGCTAGCAAAAGAAGACAAAAAAGGTTATACAAATATATTAAGAATTAAATTCAGCTTTAACAAGAACTATTACATGATGTTAACACATTTAATTTTGGCTATCATGAGAAAACATTGGAGCTTATAAGAAGGTATAAAAAACTTTGAAGCTTATAAGAGGGTATACACCGTCTATTCAGGACATAATTTTATCTGAGTGTAGAAAGGGGGGAATTGTGCACTGGCTATACAAGACATGGTTGAGTCTCTTTAAAGATATAGAACCATATTCAACAGAGTAGAAATTGAAAGATTTGGATTTTTCACACAACAATGAATAATAATTTGTTACTCCTAAAGGAGGAGCACTAGAGCTTGACATGGGGATACACAGCGTATCCAGGATAGAGATAGAAATTAAATGGGTGGAAACTAAAGAGGTAGAAATTAAAAATGTGAAAGTTAGAGGTAGAAATTAAATGGGTGGAAGTTAAAGTGTGTAAGTTTAAGAGGGGGAAGTTAAAAGGTGAAAGTAAAAAAAATTTTAAAAAGCAAAAAAAAAAAACAGATTTTTGAAGATTTAAAATATATTTTAAGACCTAACAAGTTTTGATGTCCGAAAATATGAGGCAAATGATACAAGACCAAAAAACTCAAATGATCTATACGAATCTCGAGACAATCTTTTATTAAATACTTTTTAGAATTAAATTCATGATCATCTGAACTCTAATTTTAGCAAACTTATAGTCAAACTAAACGTCTTTACGAGACAAACTTATCATCACTACAAATGATCTGATCCAGCCCGAAATGAGCTAAAATCAAGCAATTGAATTATATTTGAAGCCTTTTGAATATTAATTGATGGACCAAACAATATTAAACTATAGCATGCTTATAATCAAATCAAGCGGTCGTGGGCTCTGAAAATTCACGCCTGGCCCTCTATGGCCCCTTTCTTTTCTTTGAATCATTGAGGAAAGTTTTAACAAGTAGGTTCGAGGCAAATTTTCATTAGGCAAATTGGGTTTTGAATTAGACACTATCCAGATATTTCACCCTCATTTTGCGAGGACTTTATGATCTGAGTTCAAGTTTCTTATAGGCGCTAACCCCTATAATTAATTACCGCTCCAGTGTTCGAATTAAATTTGGTCTCATATTAGACTAATGCTTCAGTTACTTTGCTAAACCAAAGAAATAAATAATATTTCAAATTTCTGACTCAAAGAAAGCATATAAAACTCATATGTGCAAATTATTTATGGCAGTTCATCAATGTTCACATCATATGCCAAGCTTTCGACTCCAACATGCGTTTGGAGTTTACATGTTCATCCATGAATATTATTAGCTTAGCAAAAGACACGCACATTGAGATAGAACTACCAATCAATTAAAGATCAACTGAAACAAATGAATATTATTTATTTGTTTCTAGATATGCAAATAGATAAACAAGAATTTGATGATCTTAGGCTCGTTGGATTCATCCCGTCGAGCCACTCGATTCGACTATAAGCATACCACGTTCGGTAACAAAAATTATGGTTTGAACCTTTCATATGAGCTTCGAGGCCTATATTTGGATCTATTTGTGCTCAGATTGGGTTGAATTTGGTGTCTTTAGGTTCGTATTTCCGAGACATTCAGTTCGACTATAAGTTTATTGAAATCGGAGTTTAGATGATCTCCGATTTAAATTTTTGAAATTTCAAACTTAATTTTGCCTCGAGAAAACAAATCTATGACACATAAATAGGGAAGATTTCTAATCGGCATGCAAGCTTTTTCAGATTTAACTAGTAAAGAGGGCAGGGGTGATATTGCTATACTTTTCTTCATACCGTATCATGAGGATTTCCCAGCCTAGTTACGCTTGTCCGACTTCACTCACACGAACAAGACAGGCTCACACCGGCGAGCCTCACCTCCCATACGCATCACCTGCATCCGACGAATAAACATACTTTATATGTTCATCTTATTTGCTAAAGTTTACTGTTTCTTGATTTGGAACAGTAGAGAGGAAACTTTACTATTGTTATATAACAATTATATAATATTATATAACAATTATGTGATATTATAATTATATAATTATGATTATATAACAATCATATAATATTATATATAGTGTTATAATTATGTACAAGCAAAACAGGAAACATTGCAATCAAACAAACCGAAGATTTAAGGAAGTCCCGGAGTTTATACGTACTCGGAAGCCCTTGGCCATCGAGCTAATCCGGTCGAGGGAGCGCAGACACTATGGAATCGATCACTCTCCTAATCTCTTCGACGTTAATTCGCTCCGGCAGAGTCGAGCCAAAAGGTCAACTGCCCTCTCTTACCTCCTTGCACTGGGGAGGGAACACCAGGAGGATATCAAAATTTACTCGAAAATTTTGGATTTAGCTTAATTTATTATCAAAGTAGACACATCAATTACTTATTTAATATTACTAGATTAATCGAATTAAGCAGCCGCATGTTTTCAAAGGTCGGTATCATTATAAACTGATAGCTGCTAATTATTTAAACCGAAGAAATTATTTGATCATGAAATGCTTCCCCTTCCTCTAATAACTTTAAAGATTATTTGATCATGGAAATATCTAATAAGTAACAAGACAAGATCGAACTAAGGTTTGGTATAGAATCCAATAGGAGACAGTGATTTAATCTAGCAGATTTGCTGTCATCATTAAGCTTAAAACTTAAGAATATCATAACCTCTCTCCACGATCATGGCCCCCCTCATCTCTCACTCTTTTTTTATTCTTTTTATTCCAAACAAAATTCCTTCTCAATTCTATCCTCCCCACATTCTTCCATTTGCTAGATTATTAAACTTAATTTTAATATATTTTAATGTCCTTAATCCTCTAATAAACAACAAGCAGATAGTCATCAATCATAAGATACAAGAACTTCATAAGTTTTATTTGAATACAATAATCTCATCAAATTCTTATATTTTTTCATTTTTTTATTAGTTCTACACAAAGGATTTCATATTTTATTATCAATTCAGCAACTTGCTGAGTTGTTTTAATGATGAGATGGGTTAAGTTATTTTCTTAATGTTGCATTATATGGGATGTTCATATAAATAACTCCTAAAGCTCCTACTTGAAATAGCCCCTCTTCATTGATGATCTCTAGTTCCTTGTTTAAAGTCAAGCATGGAGCATGAGGGAGTGGCGTCGGAGTCGAGCTGGAGCTCCTTCAACTCAACAATGGCGACGAAGGAGTCCGAGTTGTTGGCTCAATTCCTTGGTATCCCTACTTTCTCCAATGAGCTAGAACATGAGCCAAGCATGTTCATGCAATCCTTGCTCTGGTCTGATCATGGAATTGATCCTTACTATGGATATCAAGATGTCAACACAAATATGTGCTATTGGGCTTTGGAGAATAGCTGCAATTTTACTTCCTTGAGCGACTTAAACAAACATATTTCAGAATATGAAAGTTACTGCAACAACATGGAGCCAAATATGATGTCAACAATAGGAATAAGATCTGAACCAATACTATTGTGCATGGAAGAAGATAATATCAACACCGCATCGTATAAGACAAATCGAAGACATCATTTTGATGATAAGAATTTCATGAATGATGGTGAAGATATAGGAGGAATTAAGAAATCACAAGGAAAGAGAAAGATTCAAGTTTGCGACCGTGCCGTTGATTCCATCAATATTCAGAGCTCTTCTAAGAAGAGAATTCGAGCCTCGTGGCAGGTCAGTGTAGAATCTTGTTTAAGTGTATAATTCAGTTTGTTTTCCGTATATGAATTGATTTCCAATCTAATGAGAGATTTTTATACTTAGTTCAGGAAGAAAAGAGTAGTGGTAATAGTTCAAAATCCAAGAAGGCTGATGTGAATGTTGAAGTTGGGGAAGAAGAAGTGGACAATGCTTCTGCTCATATTGTGCAAAGTTCCAGCTGCTACAGCTCTGAAGATGAGGCTAACACTTCACAAGAATTGAATAGAGGAGACGGCACGATCACAAGCACGAGCTTGAACGGATCAATGGTGTCTCTAAATTCAAATGGAAAGAAGAGAGTAGGTAGAGGATCTGCAACTGATCCACAGAGCCTGTATGCAAGGGTAAAAGTCTTCATCTTTATTGGTCATGAACATCTCTTCAATTGTTGCTTCATGTTGAGATAAACCTTACAGTGAAAAATAGTTATAAATTGAAAGTTAAATTCTAATGAATAGAATCAAACTGTTTAATACAGAAAAGGAGGGAGAGGATCAATGAGAGATTAAAGATACTGTAGAATCTAATCCCAAATGGGACCAAAGTAAGTGTTCTTTGCTTTAGGAAGAAAATTTTGTTCTTGAAATGAAAAAATTGCACCAGAACAAGTTGAAATTTTTTTGTCAAAAATAGAACACAAATTATA
Organism: Dendrobium nobile; assembly: GCA_022539455.1. Taxonomy (NCBI): domain Eukaryota; kingdom Viridiplantae; phylum Streptophyta; class Magnoliopsida; order Asparagales; family Orchidaceae; genus Dendrobium; species Dendrobium nobile. The sequence continues at coordinate 10,296,596 of CM039725.1, forward strand.
AAAAAAGGAAAAAAAAAATTCATGATAAATATGCTAATTACATAATTATTTTGTATTTTGATCATTTATCATTGCAATTTTGATGCAATGACATATTTCTTTACGTGGTTGAAATTATCAATCTATTGATGTCAAATAAATGAAATTATGGTGTTATTTTTAACAGGTAGACATCAGCACAATGCTGGAAGAAGCAGTTCAGTATGTCAAGTTTCTGCAGGTTCAAATCAAGGTAATCTTTACAGGCCATCCATATAAGCTAAGACTATCAAATTTTGGCTTCGTTTGGGACAGCTTTCTTACTATTTCTTAAAGCAATTTTTTAGTACAAAAAATTTATCAGTAACGTTGAGATATGATTAACTGATCATATTGTTTGTTTTTTTTTTCTGATTTTGTTTGTACTTTTAGCTTTTGAGCTCAGATGAATTGTGGATGTATGCACCAATAGCTTACAATGGGATAAACATTGACTTTGATCTGAAGATGTCTCCATTGAAAATTGGCTAAGTATTGCTTGGTGTCTGCATGCAGCCCTTGGAGGAGGGATAACTGTTGAAATTTATATGTGGAAAATCAAAAGAACTATCAGATAAGACTACATAACAATGATGTAATGAGTTTATATGTAAAATAATTAAGCACTCATCAAGAATTGTAAGTTCCAATTCTAGTTCTACATTTGTTACTTTGTTCCATAGTTCTGGGTGTGGTACAACTGCAATTCATTCTAATTCGAAAGAGCAATTGAACTAAAAAGAGTAGTTCAGAAACTGAATCAAACTGGGATGATTGATTGATTAGAGAGTAATTTGATTAAAATGAAAGAATAAACTATGATAGGATAATTATTTGTTTACAATATTTTTTGCCTGACATTCGACTTAAAGTAGGATTCTTAGAGCACTCAAAGGAGACTGGAATGATTATTTTTTATATTTCCAATGATATTTATGATATCAAAATATTTTCAAATGATATAAATTTATTATAAAATGCCCACTTTATCACAACAATTCCAATGACTCCATAACACCCAAACTATATGCTTGAAGTCGCTCAAATTAGATGGACTAGAAGATGTTGGTTTGTTTTGTATTGAACTTCCTACTAAAATTGGACTTAAAAAAAATCCATAGTATTTGAGTAAAAGAAAGTAATATGAGGGGATTTCTACTCACATATAAGATTCTACAATAAGATATAAGTCGAGGCATTTATTGTTGTTAGAACAACCAATCAAATTCACATTTGTATAAAACGCTCATGGAAATTTTTATATTATTATTTCTATAAATAATTGAAAATAAGAGTACCCGAGTCATAAGTTTCCTACAGGAAAATAATCACTAAGGTTAATTACACTCTTATACATCTCTAAATATACTCTAAAAGATTCTCTAAAATTCAATAAGATGGTGTTGAGACCTGCAATGTTTTATGGTGCTGAATGTTGGCCATTAAAAGAGAAACATGATACTATCTTAAGTGTTGCAGAGATGAGGATGCTCAGTTGGATGAGTGGCTTTACTCTTAGAGATAGGATATGAAATGAGCATATTCCTGAATATGTTGGTGTAGCTCCCGAGGAATATAAGATTAGAGAGAGTCGCCTTAGATGGTTTGGTCATATAAAACGACCGTCTTCCGATGACCCAGTTAGGAAAGTAGATGTATTAGATTTGACTTATGTTAAGAAAGGTAGAGGTAGTCCTAAAAGGACTTGGTTAGAAAATATTAAAAATGATCTTTCTTTATTAGATTTAAACAAGAATTTGATTTTTAATAGGACACAATGGAGAAAAAGGGTTCATGTAGCCGACCCAACATAGTGGGGCAAAGGCTTGATTTTGTTGTTGTTGTTTGTTGTTGTATTTGTTATACATTTTAGTTTTGTCCTTCAAGTCTTTCTTTTCATCCTTTTTGTAATGACAAATTGAGGAGAATATTGTGATTATATTATATTTATATTTTTTTCTTTTTGTTTTTAATTGTCTATATTCTTATTTATTTCTTTTGATTACAAATGTACTCTTATTTGTTTACAATTATCTAGTAAAAATAACTAAAATATAAAAAAGTTTTTAAGTTTTGCCAAGTTTGTGTGCCTTTATTTATTAATGTCATTGCACATATTGCTTATTAATATATAGTTTTAAGGCTATAAAATTGGGTGGAGTTATGAAAACCCTAAATGAAGTATATATAACCAAAAGTATGTTTGTTATCATTAAAATTGAGAAGATTGTTGATACCATGAGCATATTGTACAACTACAATATTTTGATCATTACAAACATAATTTGGTTGATCTGTCATTTTACTAACATATTTTTATCCCAAGTGTGTGGACCTCCGAAAGAGCACCGCGCGAACGGGTCAATTGGAAGGGCAGATTGGATCGTGCATACGACTAACCATTGGAGATAGAGGCTTTCACCAACACATCCCCGATGGGTAGCAATATACACGACCTAGTCACGGGTTTCCCCCACCCGAAAAAGTTCGAATGGGGTTTAGTAGATTGTGGGAACCGAGTTTCCCACGGGCGCAAGCCCCCGTGGTTAATTACATCTCAGGCCGGAGCCTGAGAAAACTCTCGATTAAGGATCATACATTATCCTCTCTTAAAGTGGGATCGGCACGAAGGGGTAGACTAGGAAGTCCTACTCAAAAGGAAGGAAGGGTCTCAAAGGGGTGAATCAAACATACATGGCTCATACCAGCATTCGGAGGCTCTAGGGTACTGAATAGAAACTGGAGAAAATCAAAGTCAGGCATCCGATCACATGCGTGAGAGAAAAGATGGAAGTGGCGTCATCCTGTGACGCAGATAAGTAGGATTTATAGTCCCTGAAAGAAGAAACCTACCTACTATTTAAGGCATACTACGAGACCGAGTGTAGTAGCCTCGAATCCTAGATCTAGGTTAGGCTTAGTGTTCGACGAGTAACACTAAGGCCCGTGTCCTAGCTAGTGCAATGCAAAGATCTGGACTTATCCCGGCCTGGATAGGGGAGCCAGCTAACCACCTAATCGATTCAAAACCATGTTGTCCAGTCAATTATGAAAGATGGGTAGGTAGTACAGTTATTGGAAATAGGACCGACATCTAGAGAATTTCCTAAGTGGTCCTGGACTTATGTGGGTTGGATGCTCCTAGCTAATGCAATTAAATTTTAATTAGTTGATTACTAATGCAATGCATGCTAGTTGAATTGTCAGCTCATGAATGCTATAGATCTTTAAAAACAGGCTTATAAAAAATAAATTTTTGAAAAGACTGAGTCTCCCTAGGTCCGGCACTTCATCCTCATAGGCCAGATTATCCGGACTCTACCCGCAGGCAGGGAGATGTCTTATAGCAAGGAAAGAAGAAATGCAGTAATATGCATGCGACCCCGGACGATTCCGGCAGTTCCCTAGGTTCGTTAGATTTCTATGTTATTTATAACTTAAAATTTTAGAAATTAGTTACGAGTATAAAAATTTTATAGTCCTTAGGAGAGCCTACGAAATCCAGGCGAAAACAAAAACGACATGCAAGAAAGAAACCTAGAAAAAGCAGGTAATTCTACTGCGCAATCAGGTAAACACATCAATATAAATCCAAAATTAATCAACTAAATGGCCATAGGCAAATTGCCCTTATTACACCCCAGATATACAGAAAATAAAGTGGCCGGGCTCCACTGCCAACAACCCGGATTTCTAAGCCTATGACAGACGCCAACAACTTTGAGTGGGATATTGGGTCTTCAAATCTTTAGTCTTCTGGATATCTTCTCCTTGGACTTCTTGGATCTCTCCTCCTTGGACTCCTTGGATCCGTCGTGGCTTGAATATCCAAACGAAGAGACAATTCCCCCAGTATAGGGGTATTGCCTTTTCTCTTTGGATATCTAAAGCCATCCAGCTCGATCTTCCAAATGGAAGAAGACTCTCCCCTTAGGGATGCCTTCTTCTTTTAGAATCCGAGCTGGATAAGAATATCCCAACTCAAAAGTTGTTTTCACAACTCTTAACAATTATTACAAATTTTACATGAATTGAAAACAGTAAATCTAAGAATTCCTGCAAGGTTATCCTAGTAAAAATCATCCCAAGCAGTTTATATGAAAATGAAAATGCTAACACCATTGACCCTGTGCCAAGCCATGCTCTTAATTTTGAGGGCTAAGCAGCTCCACCTGTGCAGTTATAATTATTAATTTAGCCCTCATTTATTCAGGGGGGCTGAGCAAGCACCTGCATAAGACAACATTAGAAAATATAATGGTGCCCCCCTTTTATTAGCATTGAGCATGGCCACCTGCACGGAAGAACAGTATATATATATATCGTTCCTAACCTAGGGGTAAGTCTAGCGCTCATCACATCACAGAGTGCAATAAATGTAAGCAAACACACCAATCATTTTTCAAACAGCATGCAATGAAATCCGCGAAAGCTCCGGCACACAGCAGAAAAATAAATCCCAGCGGCCTAACCAAGGTCTAGAAGTGGTGCCCTAGCAAACAATTCTATGTGTGTGTAAGGCTAGTGTGGTTTGGATAGATCCTGAGTGGGGTAATTAGTTAAAATTGTCTAAAGTTCAGGTTTGTTGTGGGCCGGAAAATGAATTTTTTTGTTGAAATTCAAATCTTAGCGAATTAGGGTCCATTTTAATTATTTCAGTTTGTTGATCAATTTTAATAGCTTAGGATATTCATATTTGAGGTTTAAATTGCATTAGTCAATGTTGGAAAGTTCTAGGTCCTCCTAGGAACTAAGCTAAGGGTTCAAAAAGTCACTATGGGAAAAAGGCTAAGTTCAGGTATTCTACCACCTTAGGAAAATACTAGACCTTAATACGAGTAGTTAGCCAGGTAGTACACTGAAATCGGAGGTCTCTAGCTAAAGTTATGAATTTTCTAAATTTCGGGCCCTATCCTATAGAACAAGGTTGACCAAAAAGTTGACTTTCTAATTTAGGTGTGTTTCTGGACACCTAATATTTTTAGTAAATACTAGACCCTAATAGGAGTCTAATGCAAGTGAGTTTGCCTAATTTGGATTTTTCTACAATTAGTTATGAATTTTCTAAATCTGGGGTATTTATGGAAATTTCTAAATTGATTAGGAGAAGGCCCTATTTTGCAATTTTGGCCCAAATCAGCCCCAAACTGAGTCGAATCACTCCCAAAAGTCAAGGATGACCTGAGAAAGTGATCCCCTAGGGTTTGGAGGGGATTTGGGATTTTTAATAATTTTTAATAATTTATTAGGGGCAAAAAGGTAATTTCCGCCTATAGTCAAATTATGGGTCAACCTAGAGTCAAACTAAAGAGCCCTATTTATCTAAAGTCAAGGGTCATACTCTGGTCAGTTTGAGGTATTATGGGTAATTTTCTGACCTAAGATGTATTTATTGTATTTTTCGGGAGGTCTCGGGGCCTTATTTAACAAGTTAATTAGGGTTGGTTAATTAAGGGCTCTAAAAGCTCCTAAGAATTTCCAGAAAATTATGGAGTGTTTATGATGTCACTAAGTTTAAGTGTTGAAGTTTTCATGTCAATTCGGGATCTATCCTAGCTCCTGGAAAACTTCTAAGTTCGCTAGACGAATCCTTAATTATTGTCCTTAGGGTGTCACTACGTTGTAGGAGTTTGAAGTGATGTTTTGTCTAACCCTCAAGGTAATAAATGCATGGGAGTACAAAAATGAAATAAACACACCATGTCCTTAGATCTAGGAGAGCCTAGGCTAAGTGCTCGTGGTGCGATCCTACACATGCATACTACGACAAAACAAGAAAAGGAAAGACATCTAATGAAGGGATTAGTGAATGATTGGGAACCAATCACCCACTAACCCACTCCCCCATGATTGCTCTTCGTATCTAGGACCCATGTCTAAAATTTCACGAAACAGCGGGTCTCCCAAAATTAGGATTTATGTATAAGTAGTTTTTAAAATAGTTTAAAAGTACTTATGGATATAAGGATATTTTTTTGGAAAATAAAATAATTGAAAATAATTCAATTAATAATACATAAGCATAGGGAAACCCACTGACTACCCTAACGAAGTCCTAAACGATTTGAAAATAGTTTGTATCCCGAAAATAATTATCATAACTAATATTTAATATCAAAAATACTTGAATAATCGAATTCAAATAATGATCTGTCAAAGCAGCCAAAATCAGGGGCTGGAAATAGTCTCAAAACATAAAGCTCGTCTTTCTGCAAAGAACGAGGGGTTACACGTCAAAATCCGACTTAAAACGACGAAGATACGAATTTTACAAGTTCAAATACAATAAAAATTATTTTAAAATAGTGTACTTTTGCTGTTTTTGAAATAACAGAAAATACAGACAAAATTTTTTACCTGAAAATAGTTTCAAAATATGCAGAATTCAGAGTACATCCAAAACAAGACGCTGTGCGTCGACAGCGGTTTTAAAACGACAAAGTTATGTAATTTCGAAGTTTAAAGGCAATAAATGAATAATTTTAAAATAATGCAGCTGACTGTTTTGAAAATAACTGTGCACAGACCCAAAGATTTTAAATAAAACCAATTCCAGAAAGTGCAGAATCTAAATACGTTCAAAACAAGACGTTGTGCGTTGAAAACGGAGCGAAAACGAGGAAGATATGAATTTTTGAAGTTTAAACACAGTAAAGGATATTTATAAGTAGATAATTATTAAAAATAATAATGATAATAATAAAATATAATAAAAAATAATCTCAAAACTAATTAACAATATTAATGATCATAAAACAGTAAAATAAAAGCTTAAACTAATAATAATTAATATTAATAATTATTTAAATAACAACATAATAATAATTATACCAAAATAATAAAATAAAAATAAAAAAATAAGGTTACTTTACTGTTTTAATAATAATTAAAAATATATGCATTATTTTTATAAAAAAAAAATTTCCTAATGTAGAGAATGAAAATACGAACAAAATGAGGTATTGTGCGTCAAAATCGGACGAAAAATGGATTTTCTGTGAATTTTTAAAGTTCTGTTAATTAAAATACACTTAAAATTAATCAAAACCTAATTAAAACCCTAATCCGGCGGCGGCATGCTCTGGGCGCGACACGTGGCGGCGGCTAGGGCTACGTGTCGGCAGCGGGTTGGATCCCGCGGTACCGGAGGCGGCGCAATCATGCCCGCAATGATTGCGGGCTGATTGAAACCGCGTGGGGTCCACACGGTTTTGACTTAAATGAGTCATCAAAGCTCTGGGCCGTTCGATCCCCGCCTATCCGGATGGACGGCTGTGATCTCGACGGACCGAGATCTTTACGCCCAGACGGACCGCGCGGTTGGACGGACCCGCGGTCCCGCTCGATCAGATCCGTTGATTCAAGGATCAACGGTCTGATCTACAGGGAATCCATGCATGCGGTCAACCGAAACCCTAAACGGATAATCACCTCGTTCTCTCGATTCGCTCAACGAAACCTCACAAAATTTTTACTGTAGATTCCAGGTATGAAGAGCATGCGTGGGGGCTATTTTTCGGAATCTAAAACACATAATATGCGAACCTAATTAAGTCTAAGTGTTTCCAACTAGGGTTTAAGATTATACCGAAAATACTCGATGTAATCGAGGGATCTCTGGCTTGTTGCACTTGTTGACTGTCCACGCTCCTAGTTGTAGAAGAAATCCCGAGCTCTCGACGCCTAGATCGTACGCAAAACGAACGGGAAGCTCCAAGCTCTCGGGTTCGCCGGAATCTCGCCGACGGCGGCCTTGAACGGCCGGGATCTGGTCGGGGAAGGTGGGGAGACTCTCCAGGAACTCTCACCCGAAGTCTCCAATCCTTTCGAGGCTGGGCTCAGGAGATTTTAGAAAAAGATCCTAAATTGGACAAAATTTTTAATATTTAAAGCCCCTAGACCTAAGGGGAACGGCTGGGATCGAATCAAAACAAAATTAGGAGGGAAAATCAACTCATGAGAGCCGTGGTTTCAATTTGAAATCAAGGGGAGGCTTTAATTCCCATTAATTATCCTTTAATTCCAATTAAATGGGCTAAATTTGACCTATTTAGGACTTGGGTTGACCAAGTCAATGGCTGACCTGGTCAACCCAGTCAAAGAGGTCAAGGGGCAAGTGGGATCAAGCCATGAAATCCATGAAATTAATTTAGAATTAATTTTGGGCTCAAAGGGTCCGAATTGGTCAACTCTGGTTGACTTGGTCAACCGGGTTGACCCATGGTCCAAGCTCGGGTTCAACAGACTCGACTCGACCCCACGAGCCTATTGGAGAGGGTCTTGGGGTCTGACTTGGTCAATTTGACCAAGTCAACCCTTTGACCAAGGGTTTGGGCAAAATCGAGGTCAACAAACGGACCCCCAACAGGAGTGGCGAACAACTAGCGAACCGCTCGTGTTGGCGTTGACTGACTAAGCCACAGAAAGATAGAGTGAAAATCATGAGTATCAAAAAGAGGGGAGAAAAGTAGAGAACTCTTCTCCTGGCCTTACTCTACAGCGAGGGTAGAGCCTAGGATAGAGTGAAAAGCAGCAGTGCACAAGTAAGGTATCACCGAGACAGTGAACCAGTAGTAGGGTCTTCTCCTGGCCTTATCCTTTGACAAGGGTAGAGCCTAGGATAGAACCAACAGTAAAGATCACCTAAAAAGGTGAAAACAAGGTAAAGAGACTCTTCCTATAGCCTTGCCCTATAGCGAGGGCAGAGCAGAAAAGAGAATCAAAAGTAAAGATCACCTCAAGGGTGAAAAAGGTAAAGAGATTCTCCTCTGGCCTTACCCTGTAGTAGGGGCAGAGCCAAGAGAAGGACCAAAAAGGTAGAGTAGCAAAAGTATACCAACTATCTGTCTGACTATATCGAATCAGCAGAATAGAAGGTGAAAGGGTCCCATATCCTCCTGCCTATTTCAGAACAGTGGATTGGGGTGACTCAGTATTTGCTTGACAAAATCGGGTCAGCAAACAAAGGAATCACAACGCCTGGTGTCTGCCTAATCGGAACAAGACACTCAGGGAAAAAGAGTGGCGAGGAGTTCCTGCCAGGTGCTCTGTTAGGCCCTCTCTACCAAGTAAGTCAAACCAGCTTCATGCTTGTTCATTTCAAACAGCAGGATAGAAGGTGAAAAGATCCCATCTCCTCCTACCTATTTTCAGGACAGTGGATTGGGGTGACTCAGTATCTGTCTGATCAACTCAAGACAGCAACCAAAAGAGTCACAAAATCTGGTGCCTATTTGATCAGAATAGGACACTCAGGAAAACAGGCGAGGAGTTCCTGCCAGGTGCTCTGTCAGGCCCTCTCTACCAAGTAAAACCAGCTACCCGCCTGACCGCATCTGGACAGCGGGGTGGAAAGTGAAAAGGATCCCGCCCCTCCTGTTCCTTTCGGAACAGTGGATTGGGGTGACTCGATACCTCTGCCTGACCTCAGCAAAAGTAAAGAAGACACGAAGTGGAAGCCTGCGTAGTCTTTTACAGGACATCCGAGTAAAGGGTTGTTGAGGAATGCCTCCCAGGGACTCTGTCGGGCTCTCTCAACGGTAGGTAAGAACCAACTACCAGGCTGACCGCATATGGACAGCGGGTAGAGGGTGAAAAGGATCCCGCCCCTCCTGCTCCTTTCAGAACAGTGGATTGGGGTAGCCACTACTTCTGCCTGACCTCAGCGAGAAGCTCGTGAACCACGAAGTGGAAGCCTGCGTAGTCTTTTACAGGACATCCGAGTAAAAGGGTGTCGAGGAATGCCTCCCAGGGACTCTGTCGGGCTCTCTCAACGGTAGGTAAGAACCAACTACCAGGCTGATCGCATATGGACAGCGGGTAGAGGGTGAAAAGGATCCCGCCCCTCCTGTTCCTTTCGGAATAGTGGATTGGGGTGGCCACTACTTCTGCCTGACCTCAGCGAGAAGCTCATGAACCACGAAGTGGAAGCCTGCGTAGTCTTTTACAGGACATCCGAGTAAAGGGGTGTTGAGGAATTGCGCCTCCCAGGGACTCTGTCGGGCTCACTCAACGGTAGGTAAAAACCAACTACCAGGCTGACCGCATCTGGACAGCGGGTAGAGGGTGAAAAGGATCCCGCCCCTCCTGTTCCTTTCGGAACAGTGGATTGGGGTGGCCACTACTTCTGCCTGACCTCAGCGAGAAGCTCATGAACCACGAAGTGGAAGCCTGCGTAGTCTTTTACAGGACATCCGAATAAAAAGAGAAATGTTGAGGAATTGCGCCTCCCAGGGACTCTGTCGGGCTCACTCAACAGGTAAACTTCAACATCTGTTCGGCCAGCTCGGTCTTGCAGATGAAGAAGGGCTCAATACCCACTCAGTCATTTCAACTGAGTGAATAAAGAGTCAAGCTCCGATGCCTGTCTGATCGGAACAGGGCAATCAAAAGCGTGGCGAGGAGTACCTGCCAGGTGCTCTGTCAGGTCCTCTCTACCAGGTAAACTCAACTATCTGTCTGTTCATTTCAAACAGCAGAATAGAAGGTCAAAAGTCACCTCGACATCAGCCTAACACGCATCTGTGTAGGGATGTGAGGGAAAAGGAGGTAAGTAAATGAAATAATTTTGAGGGAAGAACCACCTAGGGAACCCCTTCTAGCGCTCTGGTAACCACATGGTAGAGGACAAATCGTCGTGGCCATGAGTATTCAGATGCCGTCAGGATCTCCTAGGGAACTCTAACCCTACACAAAAGGGAAGGAGGGACGTCAGTGCGACGTCTCCTAACCAAAGCTGGAAGAGATACACCCTTAGTAGAGTGTGCAAAGGAGTAATCTCATTCCGACGGAGTAAAAAAAAGAACTCAAGTAGCGAGGGGGTACCTCTACTACGGAAAGTAGGACTAAGCCTAGTAAAAACAACCCTCAAGGGAGCTACAGTGGTAAACCCATACTAACTGATGGGGACCCTGTAAGAAGTGGAAACGGTATCAAAACATCCAAAGGATCTCTCCGGCAGCTAGGAGTGGGATCTCAATGGGGAAGCAAGTAGCAAAGGTCTGGAGGAGTTGACTCTCTACTAGAGAATCAAAGCTCAAGGAAAAGGTGATGGTAGCATCTGAGGCATGATGCTCCATATCACTAAGTAGGAGAAAAAAAAGTCAAAGTAGCGAGGGAGCACCCTCTCCACTAAGGGAAACAACTCTGAGTAAACAAAACTTCACAGTGGTAACACCCACACAAACTAGTGGGACCCTGTGGGAAGTGGAAGCGACCTCAACTCATTCATAAGACTAATCCGGCGACTGAGCCTAGTGTATGAATGGTAGGATGGGTCAAAGAAAAGAGTAGAAGAACTGATCTTCTGCTAGAGGATCAAAGTTCTCAAAGTAGTGATGTTAATATCCGAGGCAATGTATACTACATCACTACAAGAAAAACAGCTCTAGGTAGTAAGGGGACACACTCACTACCTGAGGACAATCATTATGAATAGGATTGATAAAATATCAGAAGGGTCACAGTGGTAACACCTGCCCTGATTGGGTAGGACCCTGTGGGGAGAAAGAACAACAGAACAACATTCATAGAGCTACTCTAGCAGCTAAGAGTAGGGTATAAATGTAGAGAGCAGGGGAGTAAAGAAACTCAGGAGCTGATCTTCTACTAGGAAATCAAAGCTCCTAAAGTCGTGGCGCTAACACCTGAGAATAGATGTACCACACCACAGCACAACTCTGAGGTGACAAGGGAGCACTCCTGACACCTAGTATGATAATCATGAGTGAGATCTATGATTATCAGTAGGTCATAATGGTAACACATACCCTAATCAGGTAGGACCCTGTGCGAGGTGAAAGTAACACTATCACATTCATAGAACCACTCTGGCAGCTCAGAGCAGTGTATGAATGGGAAGGTAGGCTGCCAAAAGAGGGCAGCAGGGGGGCGATCTTTTCTCAAAAAGACCTAAGCCCGAAAGATAGTGATGTTTTCATCTAAAATACAGTGTAGTACATCACTATCAAAGAGAGACATTTTTAATCACATAGACTTATAACCAACTAATTGAGAGCTCAACCTTGAGGAAATCACCAAAGTGCTTTCAAGGGAGAAGAAAGAAATTTTGGGGAATTTGGGCTCTTAGAGAGTTTTACCGGGTTCCTCCTGTGACAAGGGCAACCGGGTTTTTGTTCTCCTACGAGCTTCCCTCTTTTTATCACACGATTTTTTTTTTTAATCCAGGTCACATTCAAATCATCTGAATGAGCTGGCGAGCACAATCATATCGAAATAACAAAGATCGACATCAAGATAGAGGATCAACACTACCACACCTGACTAGCATAGGATGGTGTGGACCCAGTATCGTACCTCCAAAAGAGTCTAAACTAATGACTCATGTATCCCTGATCACATTCAACCCATATGAATGAACCGGGTGCTACATCTATCAGATCAAGACTGATAGGAAGAAGAGAATCTCATAGGGATAGAGGATCAATATCACCCCACCTAACTAACATAGGTGGATATGGACCCAATATCCTCTCTCAAAAGAGTGTAATCTAAAAAGACTATGACATTCCCGATCAAATTCAACTCATGTGAATAGACTGGGGGCTTCAACTATCAGAGCAGGGCTGATAGGAAGAAGAGAATCTCATTCTAGTAGAGGATCAACATCACCAATCCTAACAAAAGTAGGAGGGTGTGGACCCAGTATCACATCTCTCAATGGTCTAAATCAGTGATTTAGACATCCCCTATCACATTCATCTCAAATGAATGGACTGAGGCCTTCAACTATCAGAGCAGGACTGATAGGAAGAAGCCATTCACTTTTTAATAAAGGATCAACATCACCGATCCTAACAAGTATAGGAGGGTGTGGACCCAGTCAAAAGTGATAAGTGAGCACATATTTCAAAGGAGTTTAGTACTTAACTCCCTCTAATTTTAAAAGGAACCTCAATTTAAATTTACTAACTCAGATCAAGCTCCATACTAGCTAAATCATGACATCTCACTTATATGAATATTTTCCTCTCTTGAATTGAAATCTAATCCAAAAAGGAATTTAAATTAGACAAAGAAATTTAATTTTCTTTATTTCTTGTATGAGAATACACTTCCACATCTTATAGGATATCAATGTATAATGATGATTTCAAAATCATAATTTTCAGAATCAAGTATCAAAAATATCGAAAGGATATAGATTTTCTGAGATTTAGAGATTTACTAGAAAGTGAAGCCATTTACTTATAACTTTTGGGCTCTTTGAGCCACTTTATGAACTTTCATGTGCTTTGCACAAATTTCAATCACTTGATACACTTTGTGTATCTTTCACCTTTGGCGCTTTGCGCATCTTTTCAATTTTTTGTAACTGGCTTCCTTTTCCAAATCCCTAAAAGAAAACTGTTTCTCAGTTGTAAGATCATCTTCCAAGTACAAGAGAAGAAGACTTACTTCTCTTGGACAAGGAAGAATGATCTACAAAACAAATTCTATCCTCTGATAAGAATGAATATCATGATTAAGAAAATTATGAAGTTTTATGCATCAATATACTATAGTTATCTATGAGATAGAGAATCACAAGATAATAAAGAAAATTTTCACTTCTAAATCCAATTTCAATTTGAAAAAGATTTTAGTTCAAAAGAAGAAATCTCTCTACCCCTAAGGTGAGATAGAGAGATCATACTCTTTCATGAGTCATCGCTACAAAGCAAGTAGAACTAAAAGAAGTGAGAGAGTCATCATAATTGCAAATCATCATTTTTTTTATTAATTAATCATCAAAATAAGGGAGAACGAGGTCCTCCAGCCCAAGTGCTAGAAGGGGGCCTATCTTCCCTTTTGAGGTTACAATCATTTTTTCATTTTTTTTTTTTAAAACATATTTTTCTAGTACAGATAGAAGTAAAAAGAAAATGTGCTAATGAAGAAGCTGGAGTGGCAACTGTCAATTTGGCCTTGGGAGGCCTCCTCTCAACTGCCCCTAAACTTTCTACAGCTTACTCATCTGCTAGGTCTTCTAGGAGAGTGCTAGCTGACACTCTTCCTCAGAACTCTGGGGAACGATCTGCCACTACTGCCCTGACTGTAACTCTGACTGTCACTGTGGCTGGAATCTGAAATCCTCTGCACTATCTGAGTAGCCCTGCCCAAAGGCTATACTAAGTCACTGTGCTGGAGCTGGATCTTCCCACTACCTATAAGGCTCTCCACTCTGTCCTTAAACACAAAACAATCTTCAAGTGTATGTCCAATACATCGGTGAAATGGGCAATAGAGTGGATGTTCTGTTTGTCCTTCTTCATTTTTTCTCTTATTAAATGGGAATGTCAAAATATCTTTCTGAGCCAAGCATTCGAATATTTTCCTTATGCTTTCTCTTTTAAAGGGATATTCTTTATTAAGTCTTTCCTGTAAAGATGGCTGACTCTGGATAACTGAAGGTGCTGCAGGCACTGCTTTCTGGACCCTGTCTACTCTCAGGGGGTCTAGTGTAACTGGAGGCACAACTGGCTGATCTCTAGAAGTACTGGCAACGACTGCACCTGCCACATGGGGCATCGCCCCCAAAGCTGTCAACTGTGCTGTCATGGCCGCCATGGCCTTGGCCATCTCTGTCATCTGTGCTTGGAGGTGTAAAACGGTAGCATCTGTATCAACTGACCTGGGAGATCCACCCACCTCAGGGTGTCCCTGCTCGTCCTGGTCCTCGGGCTCTCTCTCATTTGAGTGACCTCGCCGGGTAATCACACAAACCCGGTTTACCGGTATATCCTCATCGGTATCCACTAGGGTATCATCATCATCTAAAAAGGCTCGCCGCATCGCCTCTATGTACGGGCTCATAGGAGAAGTGATCCTATGAGTGCTAGGTGCTATCTCTGTCTCAATCCGCACTGGCGATCTGTCTGGGGTAGAAACTGAACCATCATCGACTGCCATCGGGACTGCCTCAGACCCGGAAGAAACTGTCAAATCCATCTGACCAGCTGCCTCATCTGGCTGCTCTGCCTCTAACAACTGCTCTGTCTCAACTGTCGGAACTGGGTCGACAGGGGTGTCCGCCTGTCGACGTCTCCAAACCCACCTCCTACGGCGGGGTACTGCACTAGCAACTGGCTGCTCTGGGGCTATCACCTCTGAACTAACCTGAGGCCGGGCAGGCTCTTGCTGCTGTCTCCGTCCTCGACGACGTGGGCGTCGTCCTACCACAGGAGCACCTGCTGGCGGCCTAACTGCTGGAACTGTCTGTGCTGGCTGCTGCGGTGTCTGCCCCCTCTGCCAACTATAAAGCCTCCTCGCAGTCTGTCGACGTAACTGAAAGGTAGCCCGAGAAATCTGACGGAGTAAGCCCTCTCGACTGACGGGCCCTCTGCCACGAGCTAAGCGGACGATGTTCCGAATCCTCTGAGTGAGGGCTCGGACACCAGCGTCCCTGGGTAACCTAGCTCGGGGTAGAGTAGTGGCGACAGGAGGAGCCGCCGCTATGCGAGCAACATCCTCCTCATCTCCACTATGCGTCAGTGGGGAGAAACGCCCTCCCTGAACTGCCTCCAACTCGGGGGCTACCCTCACCTCTGGAGCAGGTGCAACAACAACTGGACGTGGCCTCCGCTGCCTGGGAGCCACTCTCCTCTGCCTCTGAACTAACTCATTGTGAACGACGGCGTCTGCCATCCGCTGCCTCTCTGCCTCCGACGCAGCTAAACGAAGTCTCCTGTTCCTATTCCTCCTAGCCCTTCTCCCAAGGCCGGAGGTGGAAGAGGAAGGAACATCAGAACCGGGAACGGAAACAATGGGAAGTGTCGGGGTCTGCCCAACATCCTCTGGGTGAGAAAGTCGGGCGAAAACAGAAACCCGACCAGAAGTGGGCGAAGGCGCCTCGGTCTGGGCACCCCTCTTCCTAGTGGAAGTGGGAGGGGCAACCCGAACGCGAGGTACTTCCGCGGGAGTAACAACAGCAGCAGGCTGCCGGCGCTGAGGGGCCGGGGCAGTCTGTGCAACAGGAGCGGCAGGCGCAGGCCGCCTGACCGCTGCACGAACAGGTGGAACAACTGCAGCAGGCTGCCGGCGCTGAGGGGCCGGGACAACCTGAGCAGCAGGAGCGGTAGGCACTGGACGCCTAACCGCAGGACGAACTGGAACTGGATGTGGCCTAGGCACTGGTCGCCTAGCCACAATGCGCACTAGCTGCGCAGGAACAGGAACAGGATGTGGTGCTCGGACTGGGCGCCGAGCAGCAGGACGTCCAAACGGGCGCATGGCTGCGCGTCCTCTCCTCTGAGGAGGAGAGAATGCAGCAGCCTCGGCCGGGGTCGGCCCGCCAAGAGTGACGAAGGCCGAGTCAGTGAAGGAACCAAAAGTGATTCCTCCCACTGGCGGACTAGCGAGCAGGGACTCAGGGAGAGTCACCCGCGCGTCCGAACCAAAAGCAAAGGTAACGGAAGGAGCGAAAGAGGCCATGGCACTGCTGCCAAGAAGAGAAACACAAAAGATTAGAAATCAGAAATCATATAAGAAGAAAGGATTTGATAAAGATTTGGATACGAATGGATAAAGGACGGAATAGCCTGCTAGGCTGGAAAGGAGTAGAGTAGGGAAGAAAACCCTAGCTAAGGGGAAGGAACCCTAACTAAAGAGAGACCCTAACTAAGAGTGGGACGGACCTAATCTAAGGAGTACCAATCCCGGAGTACACACAAGAAAAGATAATATATGATCCAAAGATGGAGAGAGAAACTGGTCCCACCGTGGTCGCCAGAAACCTGTGGACCTCCGAAAGAGCACCGCGCGAACGGGTCAATTGGAAGGGCAGATTGGATCGTGCATACGACTAACCATTGGAGATAGAGGCTTTCACCAACACATCCCCGATGGGTAGCAATATACACGACCTAGTCACGGGTTTCCCCCACCCGAAAAAGTTCGAATGGGGTTTAGTAGATTGTGGGAACCGAGTTTCCCACGGGCGCAAGCCCCCGTGGTTAATTACATCTCAGGCCGGAGCCTGAGAAAACTCTCGATTAAGGATCATACATTATCCTCTCTTAAAGTGGGATCGGCACGAAGGGGTAGACTAGGAAGTCCTACTCAAAAGGAAGGAAGGGTCTCAAAGGGGTGAATCAAACATACATGGCTCATACCAGCATTCGGAGGCTCTAGGGTACTGAATAGAAACTGGAGAAAATCAAAGTCAGGCATCCGATCACATGCGTGAGAGAAAAGATGGAAGTGGCGTCATCCTGTGACGCAGATAAGTAGGATTTATAGTCCCTGAAAGAAGGAACCTACCTACTATTTAAGGCATACTACGAGACCGAGTGTAGTAGCCTCGAATCCTAGATCTAGGTTAGGCTTAGTGTTCGACGAGTAACACTAAGGCCCGTGTCCTAGCTAGTGCAATGCAAAGATCTGGACTTATCCCGGCCTGGATAGGGGAGCCAGCTAACCACCTAATCGATTCAAAACCATGTTGTCCAGTCAATTATGAAAGATGGGTAGGTAGTACAGTTATTGGAAATAGGACCGACATCTAGAGAATTTCCTAAGTGGTCCTGGACTTATGTGGGTTGGATGCTCCTAGCTAATGCAATTAAATTTTAATTAGTTGATTACTAATGCAATGCATGCTAGTTGAATTGTCAGCTCATGAATGCTATAGATCTTTAAAAACAGGCTTATAAAAAATAAATTTTTGAAAAGACTGAGTCTCCCTAGGTCCGGCACTTCATCCTCATAGGCCAGATTATCCGGACTCTACCCGCAGGCAGGGAGATGTCTTATAGCAAGGAAAGAAGAAATGCAGTAATATGCATGCGACCCCGGACGATTCCGGCAGTTCCCTAGGTTCGTTAGATTTCTATGTTATTTATAACTTAAAATTTTAGAAATTAGTTACGAGTATAAAAATTTTATAGTCCTTAGGAGAGCCTACGAAATCCAGGCGAAAACAAAAACGACATGCAAGAAAGAAACCTAGAAAAAGCAGGTAATTCTACTGCGCAATCAGGTAAACACATCAATATAAATCCAAAATTAATCAACTAAATGGCCATAGGCAAATTGCCCTTATTACACCCCAGATATACAGAAAATAAAGTGGCCGGGCTCCACTGCCAACAACCCGGATTTCTAAGCCTATGACAGACGCCAACAACTTTGAGTGGGATATTGGGTCTTCAAATCTTTAGTCTTCTGGATATCTTCTCCTTGGACTTCTTGGATCTCTCCTCCTTGGACTCCTTGGATCCGTCGTGGCTTGAATATCCAAACGAAGAGACAATTCCCCCAGTATAGGGGTATTGCCTTTTCTCTTTGGATATCTAAAGCCATCCAGCTCGATCTTCCAAATGGAAGAAGACTCTCCCCTTAGGGATGCCTTCTTCTTTTAGAATCCGAGCTGGATAAGAATATCCCAACTCAAAAGTTGTTTTCACAACTCTTAACAATTATTACAAATTTTACATGAATTGAAAACAGTAAATCTAAGAATTCCTGCAAGGTTATCCTAGTAAAAATCATCCCAAGCAGTTTATATGAAAATGAAAATGCTAACACCATTGACCCTGTGCCAAGCCATGCTCTTAATTTTGAGGGCTAAGCAGCTCCACCTGTGCAGTTATAATTATTAATTTAGCCCTCATTTATTCAGGGGGGCTGAGCAAGCACCTGCATAAGACAACATTAGAAAATATAATGGTGCCCCCCTTTTATTAGCATTGAGCATGGCCACCTGCACGGAAGAACAGTATATATATATATCGTTCCTAACCTAGGGGTAAGTCTAGCGCTCATCACATCACAGAGTGCAATAAATGTAAGCAAACACACCAATCATTTTTCAAACAGCATGCAATGAAATCCGCGAAAGCTCCGGCACACAGCAGAAAAATAAATCCCAGCGGCCTAACCAAGGTCTAGAAGTGGTGCCCTAGCAAACAATTCTATGTGTGTGTAAGGCTAGTGTGGTTTGGATAGATCCTGAGTGGGGTAATTAGTTAAAATTGTCTAAAGTTCAGGTTTGTTGTGGGCCGGAAAATGAATTTTTTTGTTGAAATTCAAATCTTAGCGAATTAGGGTCCATTTTAATTATTTCAGTTTGTTGATCAATTTTAATAGCTTAGGATATTCATATTTGAGGTTTAAATTGCATTAGTCAATGTTGGAAAGTTCTAGGTCCTCCTAGGAACTAAGCTAAGGGTTCAAAAAGTCACTATGGGAAAAAGGCTAAGTTCAGGTATTCTACCACCTTAGGAAAATACTAGACCTTAATACGAGTAGTTAGCCAGGTAGTACACTGAAATCGGAGGTCTCTAGCTAAAGTTATGAATTTTCTAAATTTCGGGCCCTATCCTATAGAACAAGGTTGACCAAAAAGTTGACTTTCTAATTTAGGTGTGTTTCTGGACACCTAATATTTTTAGTAAATACTAGACCCTAATAGGAGTCTAATGCAAGTGAGTTTGCCTAATTTGGATTTTTCTACAATTAGTTATGAATTTTCTAAATCTGGGGTATTTATGGAAATTTCTAAATTGATTAGGAGAAGGCCCTATTTTGCAATTTTGGCCCAAATCAGCCCCAAACTGAGTCGAATCACTCCCAAAAGTCAAGGATGACCTGAGAAAGTGATCCCCTAGGGTTTGGAGGGGATTTGGGATTTTTAATAATTTTTAATAATTTATTAGGGGCAAAAAGGTAATTTCCGCCTATAGTCAAATTATGGGTCAACCTAGAGTCAAACTAAAGAGCCCTATTTATCTAAAGTCAAGGGTCATACTCTGGTCAGTTTGAGGTATTATGGGTAATTTTCTGACCTAAGATGTATTTATTGTATTTTTCGGGAGGTCTCGGGGCCTTATTTAACAAGTTAATTAGGGTTGGTTAATTAAGGGCTCTAAAAGCTCCTAAGAATTTCCAGAAAATTATGGAGTGTTTATGATGTCACTAAGTTTAAGTGTTGAAGTTTTCATGTCAATTCGGGATCTATCCTAGCTCCTGGAAAACTTCTAAGTTCGCTAGACGAATCCTTAATTATTGTCCTTAGGGTGTCACTACGTTGTAGGAGTTTGAAGTGATGTTTTGTCTAACCCTCAAGGTAATAAATGCATGGGAGTACAAAAATGAAATAAACACACCATGTCCTTAGATCTAGGAGAGCCTAGGCTAAGTGCTCGTGGTGCGATCCTACACATGCATACTACGACAAAACAAGAAAAGGAAAGACATCTAATGAAGGGATTAGTGAATGATTGGGAACCAATCACCCACTAACCCACTCCCCCATGATTGCTCTTCGTATCTAGGACCCATGTCTAAAATTTCACGAAACAGCGGGTCTCCCAAAATTAGGATTTATGTATAAGTAGTTTTTAAAATAGTTTAAAAGTACTTATGGATATAAGGATATTTTTTTGGAAAATAAAATAATTGAAAATAATTCAATTAATAATACATAAGCATAGGGAAACCCACTGACTACCCTAACGAAGTCCTAAACGATTTGAAAATAGTTTGTATCCCGAAAATAATTATCATAACTAATATTTAATATCAAAAATACTTGAATAATCGAATTCAAATAATGATCTGTCAAAGCAGCCAAAATCAGGGGCTGGAAATAGTCTCAAAACATAAAGCTCGTCTTTCTGCAAAGAACGAGGGGTTACACGTCAAAATCCGACTTAAAACGACGAAGATACGAATTTTACAAGTTCAAATACAATAAAAATTATTTTAAAATAGTGTACTTTTGCTGTTTTTGAAATAACAGAAAATACAGACAAAATTTTTTACCTGAAAATAGTTTCAAAATATGCAGAATTCAGAGTACATCCAAAACAAGACGCTGTGCGTCGACAGCGGTTTTAAAACGACAAAGTTATGTAATTTCGAAGTTTAAAGGCAATAAATGAATAATTTTAAAATAATGCAGCTGACTGTTTTGAAAATAACTGTGCACAGACCCAAAGATTTTAAATAAAACCAATTCCAGAAAGTGCAGAATCTAAATACGTTCAAAACAAGACGTTGTGCGTTGAAAACGGAGCGAACACGAGGAAGATATGAATTTTTGAAGTTTAAACACAGTAAAGGATATTTATAAGTAGATAATTATTAAAAATAATAATGATAATAATAAAATATAATAAAAAATAATCTCAAAACTAATTAACAATATTAATGATCATAAAACAGTAAAATAAAAGCTTAAACTAATAATAATTAATATTAATAATTATTTAAATAACAACATAATAATAATTATACCAAAATAATAAAATAAAAATAAAAAAATAAGGTTACTTTACTGTTTTAATAATAATTAAAAATATATGCATTATTTTTATAAAAAAAATTTCCTAATGTAGAGAATGAAAATACGAACAAAATGAGGTATTGTGCGTCAAAATCGGACGAAAAATGGATTTTCTGTGAATTTTTAAAGTTCTGTTAATTAAAATACACTTAAAATTAATCAAAACCTAATTAAAACCCTAATCCGGCGGCGGCATGCTCTGGGCGCGACACGTGGCGGCGGCTAGGGCTACGTGTCGGCAGCGGGTTGGATCCCGCGGTACCGGAGGCGGCGCAATCATGCCCGCAATGATTGCGGGCTGATTGAAACCGCGTGGGGTCCACACGGTTTTGACTTAAATGAGTCATCAAAGCTCTGGGCCGTTCGATCCCCGCCTATCCGGATGGACGGCTGTGATCTCGGCGGACCGAGATCTTTACGCCCAGACGGACCGCGCGGTTGGACGGACCCGCGGTCCCGCTCGATCAGATCCGTTGATTCAAGGATCAACGGTCTGATCTACAGGGAATCCATGCATGCGGTCAACCGAAACCCTAAACGGATAATCACCTCGTTCTCTCGATTCGCTCAACGAAACCTCACAAAATTTTTACTGTAGATTCCAGGTATGAAGAGCATGCGTGGGGGCTATTTTTCGGAATCTAAAACACATAATATGCGAACCTAATTAAGTCTAAGTGTTTCCAACTAGGGTTTAAGATTATACCGAAAATACTCGATGTAATCGAGGGATCTCTGGCTTGTTGCACTTGTTGACTGTCCACGCTCCTAGTTGTAGAAGAAATCCCGAGCTCTCGACGCCTAGATCGTACGCAAAACGAACGGGAAGCTCCAAGCTCTCGGGTTCGCCGGAATCTCGCCGACGGCGGCCTTGAACGGCCGGGATCTGGTCGGGGAAGGTGGGGAGACTCTCCAGGAACTCTCACCCGAAGTCTCCAATCCTTTCGAGGCTGGGCTCAGGAGATTTTAGAAAAAGATCCTAAATTGGACAAAATTTTTAATATTTAAAGCCCCTAGACCTAAGGGGAACGGCTGGGATCGAATCAAAACAAAATTAGGAGGGAAAATCAACTCATGAGAGCCGTGGTTTCAATTTGAAATCAAGGGGAGGCTTTAATTCCCATTAATTATCCTTTAATTCCAATTAAATGGGCTAAATTTGACCTATTTAGGACTTGGGTTGACCAAGTCAATGGCTGACCTGGTCAACCCAGTCAAAGAGGTCAAGGGGCAAGTGGGATCAAGCCATGAAATCCATGAAATTAATTTAGAATTAATTTTGGGCTCAAAGGGTCCGAATTGGTCAACTCTGGTTGACTTGGTCAACCGGGTTGACCCATGGTCCAAGCTCGGGTTCAACAGACTCGACTCGACCCCACGAGCCTATTGGAGAGGGTCTTGGGGTCTGACTTGGTCAATTTGACCAAGTCAACCCTTTGACCAAGGGTTTGGGCAAAATCGAGGTCAACAAAGTGTTTTAATATTAACATTGTAGGAAGAAAATACATAATGTTAGGTACACTTCAAAGAAAACATATGTGACTCAAGGATTGTTCATAACTCAAGAATAGTAATGCATGCATTAAGGCAGACTCAAGCAAATAAAAAATAATAATAATCTACAGAGTATGCAACATGCATGAAGCTATATGAGTCATAACTTATATTTTTCATTTTATTGAGTCTCTGGTATTGTGTATTGGTGTAATGATTAGAAGAGAAAGCAAACACATGAAAACTAAAACAAAAATTAAAACTTACTTTAAAAAATTTAATTAATATAAATTGTTCAAATTTAATCATACTATATGATATAATTCTTATTGTACATTCTTCCTTAATTTATGATTTGAGATAAGGTATACTTTGCTTTAATTTCTTGGATTAAAAATTAAATTAATTCTACTACATTAAGTGGATTGTTTCTAATGATCAACTTTAATTCAAATAACAGAATTGTCTAATTAGTTGTCTTAATTAGACTAATTTAAATATTAAATAAATTGTATTAGATAATGTTTAACATACTATATCTTAGTTTTCCTATAGTAGTATAACTGAGCTCTAGAAATTACAGACTTATGAGAGATGATTCAGGTCTCACATAACATTATTATTTTCATAAAATTAGGGTTTTGACCTACTGGCAAATATTATAAATATTATTTTCAAATTCTAAGATGTTTGCTATAAAAGTGAAAGAGTGCATATAATCAAGAAGGGTGGGATGGAGGCATTTTTGTCAAAATAAATCATCTTCTCTTTGATTTAAAAAATACTTTATGAGATTACTCCTTTCGCTTGTGCAATTGTTTGTCCTTTCTTTCTCCTACATCATATATCCTATAGATTGATTGTTGAGTCCACTATAAAAGCTTTTGATATAGTCTTGTAAGAGATTCATGAGAACTTGAAGAAGCTTGCTTTGAGATTTGTTAGGTTCGCAGTGGGCTAGAACATTGGCTTTCCGCTTGGAATGAAAGGAAGAGGTGTATGGTTTAGTGAAATTTTGAATATGAGAACTTGGGAAGTGGATGTAGGTGTTAGTACTGAACCTAAAAAAATTAGATTGTACCTTTCTTATCCTTTATTTTTTCATACCAATGTTTTATCTATTTACAAGCTCTTATTGATTCTCCTTATAGTATAATGAAAATAAATATTTTGTTTGATATCTCATATGATAAAATGATTGGAATTTTCAAATTAGCTTGTGCTTATTAGCATATACATGTTGTGAGTCAAATTAGAATGTAAAATCAATTAGGAATATGTTGTTAGTTGTAGCAACATCATAGAGATATCATATTGTGTTAAAATCTTTTCTTCTTTTTGAAATTCAAAATGAAATATAATTTTTGTTTTGATGGATTTTACATAAGAGTAAGAAAATTTTTTGAGCAAAAATTTGGTTGATTAGATTTTAAATTTCATACAAAGTAATGCACCCCGATTGGATGTATTGTAAGTAGAGAAAGCCTGTGCGGTTATTCTCTTGATTGTTTTTCCACGCAAAAAAAGGAAAATTTGTCCCATGCCACTTTTTTTTTTCAACTTTTCTAACTATGTTCAATGTCGTGTTGCTAAGCTAATTGAAGTCTTTCTCCTGCAAATAAAAAAAATCAAACTTTCTCCCAAGGAAACTTTCTTTAAGAAATACAAACTGAATGAAATCTATAACAAAATAAAAGTAAAAATATCACAGACTTTAATATTGATATCATCATCTTAGTGCAGATATTTTTGGAATAAGGAAAGAAATATTAATATATAATTTTACTATTATTGTATAACGTGTTTAGAATTTTTTGTTTTTGTATTTTCTATTCTCAAATTCTCCTTATTTACTCGCATATGCCTTCACACGTATTTAGCAGGTAGCTGGTGGGTCATTATAGAGTAACTTGCCCTGAAAGGGGGCCAACAACAAAACTTTCTTAATGACCTGAGAGGCACTACTCGCCTATAATTTCTAGTAGAACTCACCCGTTAAGACCAACAAGCGCTACTCAGTTGTGCCTACTAAGGAGCTCGTCTTTTTTTGGGGGTGGATTAGAGATTCATCATTTGACTAGCAACACAACACTCATCACGTACCTTGACCACCATCTCAATCACTCGCTCTCTCCCAAAATGACCATTCTCGTCAATGCTCAGCTATAAGAAAAAGACGACTCACATGATCATTAGCTCGCCTCACCACGACCATTTAACTCAATGCATCTCCCTTCCCTTGACAAAAAATCTCTCTCTCTCTCTCTCTCTCTCTCTCTCTCTCTCTCTCTCTCTCTCTCTCTCTCTCTCTCTAGAGCAACACAAAAAGGCATTGGCGTTATAGCATTTGAAAGAGTGGCATCACGACTCCATTAAAGTGAACTAACATCTCGGTGCTGAAACTTTTGCACCGTCGTGATGCTTGTTAACGTGGATCGATTACCTAATAAATAGTCACATCTTTTCACTGAGATAATGTGGAACTTGGAAACTACAACTGCAACACAATAGCTCTAAACATTTGAGCACTGCAATGTCTGAAAGGAAAGAATGGTGTCAAGGCATGAGAAATTATGGCACCGCAACATTTAGAATCTGGCTCTGCCAAGCTGACTTTTTGATACTGTCACTAGTAATGCTACGGTGTTGGCTATGTTTTCATCAAAGTGCTTAAAAATAGAGAACTAAGCCCTGCGATGTCTAGTTTATGGTGCCTCAGTGGTATTGAAGATGGCGTTGAGGTGTTGTTTTATCGGATGATGCGGCGTTGTAAGCTTCCTTAGTATTTTCTACCATTTTTAAGTTTTTCCTAGACAAAAATAATTAAATTAACATCACCATCAGCAATATGAGGTCAACGTGTTCATCAAGGCTATAATAAAAACAGGATAGTAACTCTTTATTTATTTCCATGTGTCAAGCTCGATGGTCGCTTTTATTATCATTCACCCATCATTGTCTTCACTCACCTATCAAAGGGCTGGGTGAATCAAGAACTTAATGTATACTCACATATGCCCATAGGTATTTAGCAAGTAGTGGGAGGGTTATAATAGAGGAACTCTCCCTCAAATGAGGCCCATAGAGAAACTCACCAAAAGTTATGAGAGGTGTTACTCTCCTGAAACTTATAACAGAACTTGCCCTCTATGACTAATAGGAGTTCCCATGAAAGCTTACCAAGCTCTGCTACAAGCAAGTGCCTACTCACAAGTGCCTACTCGCAAGACTCTCAGTTTATCTAGCTATGCCCATTTAACTCAAAACCTCTCCCTTCCTGCAACTATATCTCACTCACCTCCATCTCTTTTCTCAAGCAATATGAGGCTCACTTATGAGTCACCGACAACGTCAACAACCCTATCGGTCGTAAATCCCCACATCTCAACAATCACCTACAAACTCTCCTCAACCTATTCGACACTACTAAACTCACTATGAGACCACTTGTTGGAGCTTTTCTGACCTAGCCCTCTTTCAGTCAATCAGAAGATGACGCCTGTCTAGGAGAGTCTTGAAGCGTTGTATGGGTGTTTTTGTGTAGTGTTGTAGTTTTTTTATTTTTTGTATAACCTTTCTCTTATATCCCACAAACACCATAAATAAGGGATAATGAGTAGTTTAAGACTTTTAATTGATTCTAGTGAATTTCATGTTGGTTTGAGTTTTATAGTTTTCTCGAGCATTCTACATAACTCTCTTCCTCACAACTCTACTGTCCACTCTCTATTCTCACACAAATTCCAGCTCACTAACTTACCGGCTAGGCCTGGTAGTAAAGTCAAGTGTCACTCACAGACATAATTGGATCCAACACTCTCAATTGTAAGATTTATTATTTTATAATATACATAAGTTGAAACTATGAAATCCCAATCTTCTCAGAAACTCATGCTATTCCTAGTCATGCTTCCATATAATATAATATCTTACTTTCAGAAATATTAATTTAAAAGGATCAAAATTATAAGAAATAATAAAAATAATAACATATATTATAACTTTCAAAAATAATAAAAAAAGTATAATAATTTAAAAGGATCATAATTATCAGAAATCTTCCCAACAAATTTATTTTCCTTTAAGGTGGTGAGATCACTTTTAGGTCTCGTTTGTGATAATACTTTCTTCATGTTTTCTCAAACATTTTTTAAGTACAAAAATTATGTTCTCTTTTTTAAAGAATAGATTAAACTGATAAAAAAAATGTATGAAGCAAGTATTTTTTACATTTTATTTGCAAAAAGAATTCAATTTATTTTGATTATCATTTTATTTCAAAATTGTTACACCTCTTTTAGGTTTTGTTTGTGATAGCTTTTTTACAACTTCTCTTTTCAGACCACAACTTTATTTTCTTTTCTGCCAATATTTTTTTATTGCTTTGAAAAAAATGTGTGACAAAAATATGTTTTCTACAACAGCTTTAAAAAAATACTTACTCAAAAGCAGCTTTACAAAATATTAGGAAAGCTATTCCAAACAAAACCTTTAGTACCCCAATGGGACTTCTCCTCATATGCATTGCGTTAAGGAAAGCTCAAATTATTACCTCACATACATTCAAGCGTGATATGACATTGATGCATTGAATGATTTCTTGACATACGATTACTTATTTAACTACACATTTTATGATAGAATTACACAGAATCTCAATGTAAGGAATATTTTTGCTTGGCATTTGGCGCAGTATCTTCGCTTGGCTTTTGGCTCCAACCAGTTGGAAAACTGGCAATATAATAGTCATTGGTGTCTCCTTTTTCCTTAACAAGTCCATAATGGGTCAGTTTTTTTAAATTAGGGTTTAGGGTTTTTAAATGTGAAGACTTTGGGTATATAATAATGTAAAAGACATGAAAATATAAAAAAAAACTCTATCCAAAAGCATGTCTATATCAATTAGGAAGCTTACAATAGGTCTGTTTTACTAGCCATTCACCTTCGAACTAATCTGTATTATCTATATTTTGGTTTTGTTTGAGACAACTTTCTTACTGCTTTCTAAAACAGCTTTATAGTTAAAAAATTTTATATTGAAAAAATTTTTGTACTGAAGAGTTGTTTTATGAAGTAGTAAGAAAGTTATTAGAAATTAGGAAGCCTTATATTTCGTTTGGGATGACTTTCT
The DNA here is from genome assembly GCA_022539455.1 of Dendrobium nobile. Taxonomy (NCBI): domain Eukaryota; kingdom Viridiplantae; phylum Streptophyta; class Magnoliopsida; order Asparagales; family Orchidaceae; genus Dendrobium; species Dendrobium nobile. Next base: position 10,324,525 of record CM039725.1, read on the forward strand.
AACTGTTTCTTAAAGCAACTTTTTAGTAGAAAGTTTTAAGAAGCAAAAAGAAAGTCATCTCAAACGAAGTCTTAGTCTTTATTTTTGATGTGTTGAGTTTATGTTGAGTATCTATACAAAATTATATAACCAAAATACATATTTTAACATAAGGCAATCTTGAACTATGCGCCCATTAAGAGTAGGGTTGAAGGTATATTAGTATGTATAATAAATAATGTGCAATCTTATCTTCTCCAATTAATGGAAAGAACAGACTCTTGTAATCTTATAAGAAATTTTGAACTATGTGCCCATTAATACTAGGGTTGAAAGTAAATTTATATGTTTGATAAATAATTAATAATCTCATCTTCTCTATTTAAGATTTCAACTTAAGGGGAAGAACATACTCTTTTAACATATTTATATAATAGATTATTTCATCTAAGATAGATATTATAATTTTTTCCTTTGCAAAATTTTCACTTAAAAATTCTAATGATTATTGTATTCCTTTTTAAATATAAAAACTTTGGGAAAATAATAATGCAACATATGTTTTTTTTTTTTTTAATAAACATGAACAACTAAAAAATTCTATCCAAAAACAAGTCTACATCAATTAAGAAGCCTACAATAAGATTGTTTAGAGCACGATTCACCTTTGAACTAATATGCAATATGTTTATTTTAGATGTGTTGAATTTATATTGAGTATCTATATAAAATTTTATAACCAGAATATATATTTTAACTTAAAAGGAAACCTTGAACCACGCCCTCATTAATAGTATGGTTGAACATAAATTAATATGTTTGATAAATAATTTATAATCTCATCATCTTGATTTAAGGGGAAGAATAAATTCTTGTAAAATATTTATATAGTATATCATTTCATCTGTGTTAGGTATTACAATAACTTTTTTTTTTAATTTTTTTTACAGATTTTTTACGAAAAATTCTGATGTTTACAACATTCTTCAGAAATATATTTGATAATAAATTTAACACTCATTTAAATTTATTTATTTAAATAATTGAATAAATTTGAATAAAATTATAAAACTTGGCATATAATAGAATAAATATGAATATTTTTTATTTATTCATTATGTTTTTGAACATATTCGTTTGTTGTTTAATAAATAATTATTAGGAGCTCAATACAATACTAAATTAGTAATAAATTAGGCTTTTTATAACTTATATATTCTATATTATTATATCAATTTTATTGCATGATATGCACTTTAGAAGATATTTCAATTATTAGAGGTATAAATATTATAAAAATAATGTGTGAATAATTAAATGGATGCATCAAAAATCTAAAATTACTTTCTGAAAAAAAAATCAAACAAAATCTTGGTGGAGAGTTTAAAATATAAATTTATTTTCTAGATTTATAATTGATAATAAAATATTAAATTAATAATTAAATAGTTTTAAAAAACATGTTTATTATTCATAAAACATTTAAAATAATATTGTGCGAACTATTATTATTAATTAATTAATTAAATTTATTAATATATTTTGTATTAATAATAAGATTATTGTTTAAATCATTCATATTCTACATATAATTAATTAGGCTTGGTTAAAATTGTATTATATGTTGAACTCAAAAAATCAAATTAAAGAAAAAAAAAAACAGTAATTAAAAATTAGACATATTAATGATCAACTCAAATATTATTTGGGGCGGTCTTTTTACTACTTCTAAAATGAGCTTTTTAAAACAAAAAAAAAATTGAATTGAAATTTTTTGTACTAAAATGCTGATTTAAAAAGTAGTAATAAAGCTGTCCCAAATGAAGCCTTAGTCTATAGATTTTTTTTTTGGGGATATTTTAGTCATGTCAAGACAAACTTACACACACATCACATACGCAAGCTTTGAACTCAAAACTTCTTGTTTAGTAGTTAAAGCTCCAAACTAACAGACCAAGATGAGCAGAAAGTTATTATCTCAAAGTTATATCGTGACAATTTGTACCGAAAGTAATTCAAATAAGCTATTTTACACACATTATATATATATATATATATATATATATATATATATATACTCTTTCAATTCCTTCAAACCAAAATAGAACCATTAATGAATTTGTACAACTAGGTGAACACTCTAGAAATGCTAATAAACCACCAAGACTGGGACTGTTTGGGGCGACTTCTTATCTACTTTGTATTTCATATGGCAACTATTCTTCCATTTGGTTGCTACTTTTTTTTTGGGTTACTTTCTCAATGCTTTTTTAAAAAATATGTTGTGAGAAACTACTTCTTGCAATCAGATCTATTGATATATGGGATCTATAAGAAAGCCATTGATCAATTTGTCAAAATAAATTATATTTATAATACCCACAATAGCTTTCAAATAAATTATTTTCACCATAACAATTTCATAATTATGTTTGTAAGAAACTACGACTACCCCAAACAGACTCCTTTAAAGTTTTTTTCTTTGACACAACGAGATTAGTGTTTTATTAATAATAGAATAAAAAGTTTGTTATGAAATTGGTAGCATCACCAACCCAAATGGTATCTATGTAGGCATTGTTGTTGTGGTAGACAAACTATCAGTAATGTAGCGTCTCTTTGATTTAGCAAATAAGTGTTTTGAGAATTTAGAAAATGCATATTGAATGGGTAATGCATGTCTTAAATATAAGCAATGTCTGGCCTAGTGATTATGAGATATTGAAGTGAGTGTAGAAAAAGGCTTTTGGCTCCAACCAGATGGGAACTTACTTTTAAATGTTTAAGGAAAGCTTATTGTAGAAAAAGGCTTTTATGTTTTAGGAGTCTTAGGTGAGAATTTTGTTGGGTGTAGGGAATCATGTATTAGCACATTTATTTTCCCCCTTCTCATTACCCATCCACCCACACACGGACCAAATATATATATATATATAAGGTTTGTTCCACCCCTGATAGCCATGTTGACAAGTTTTGGTTGTCCCCGTGAATGATCTTCTTTCTTCTAGGGCAACCTGGAGACTTTTGTTCCTATCTTTAGTGATCATGATGCCATGATAATTATTTTTTTCTCTAAAAAATTTTTATACTAAAAAATTGTTTTAGAAAGCAACAAAAAAATTATTTCAAACAAAACCTGAGTCTAATTCTCCCCTTCTTCATGCTTTTTTCCTTGTTTTTTCATATATCAGAGATTTTTAAATTGCAACTCTTATAACTTATTTTGGTCGTTGGTTTTTTGTGAGTTGTAATTAAGTTGTGGCCTACTTGTAATTATTTTTTAGCAATTATATTGGGCTTTATGCTCATCTTCCCTAAAAATAGAGATTTCCAAAAAAAAAAAAATTTCACAATTAAAATGGTTATAAAAATTTAAGATGAGTGTAATCATAATTTAATAAATTAAAAATTATATTACACGTATTAAATTAAAATTAATGATTATAAAATTTAAAATTCCACCTCAATTTCCTTTCTTTTCAAAATAAGTAATAAAAAACACTAACAAAATTTTTTGGTTTAATCACAAAGACAACCAACTTACACTATATGACTATGGCTAAGATTGGGACAGCTTTTGACAACTATTTTGTTACTATTTTCAAAAATTCATTATGTTAGAAACTGTTTTAGAAAACAGTGAAAAAGTTGTCCCAAATGAAACATGACTATATTAATTGTTCAAAGAAGCTTGTGATGGTAAAACTCTTATGATTAGAGATTTAGGCTTCGTTTGTTTGGGGCATGTACTAATAAGATTGGTGACATGTGGAGGAGAAGCAGAGCCCATGACAAGAGCTCATTGGAGGTTGCATCAATCAGGTCGGCGGCAAGCGAAAGAGAAGAAAAGTTTGTGTTAAAAGCTTGTTAGGGGTATAATGAAACAAAGTTCATGATCGCAATAAACAAATGTGACTGTTTTATTTAGATGATTTAGAAATACACCAAAATTAAATTAAATGATCAGTTTCAAATTCTTTAAAAAAAGCTTTGAATTAACTTTTACACTCAACCAAACACTGAAAGGATCAATAACCTTACACGCATTAAAAACTCTTCAACCAAACAAAAGCCCTCAGCACATCTCAAAATGTCAAAAGACCACAATAGAAAGTGAAATCATATAACGATGAATAGAGATATCAGTTTATGAGATGATCGCAGAGAGGAAGTTAATATTGTAAGAATTCCAATTTCATTTTCATAGATTTTGAAGCATTTCGTAAATCAGATTTCATAGTATAATCAGCAAGCAAATTCTCGTACATTCATATATATATATATATATATATATATATATATATATATATATATATATATATATATATATATATATATATATATATATATACGGATATGGCTGCTAGGGGTGTCAATTTTTGACACGACCCGTTCAAACTTCTCAAGCAAATTCCCATTATCAGTATATACAGGATACCGCATGAAAGCAATTCTATGATGGATGTTTTGGCAAAGCTCATAAAGGAATTAGCTTGTCCAGAAAAAGAATCAATCCCTATAGAAGTACAAAACCGATAGGTTTTGTGTCCTCCAGATTTAGAGTACATGAATAAAAGATATCTTTCTAAGGGTGAGATTGTTCTTACTACGGATAGTGAAGCGGCGAATTGGAGATAACAACATAAACTTTTAGGGATCTAGTGAGAAATAATTTGTTTCACCCCTTTAACTATAGATCAATGAATTTCTCCAACATTGTTTTCAATTATAAAATTAACCAAACTGAATACACTCACATTCAATCAATTAATCACACATAATAAAAAGATTTTTTAGAGCTTTTAATGAATTAATATTCCTCTCATATTGCAATGCTCTCCTAATCAATCTTTATATAACAACAATAACATCAAATCTTTATCCCACTACGTAAGTTCAACTTAACCAATCTTTATAAATAAAAGAATTTAAACTTGCACTAATGCTACTACCATATTGACGCTATGATCTAGTTCTGCTAGTATACTTTACCAAATCTTCTTAAGTGTCAGCATCTATATTATAACTTCTATTTTTACCAATTTGTATTCTTATAAGGACAAGGAGTACCATTCGTGAGTATGGAAAGCCGTTTTATAATAATATGAATTACTCATGCAAATTTGATGATAACCTAAATGAAGTCTAGTTTTAACAAAAAAAAAAAAAGGTTTTCAGCCATGGAAAAACAAGGAGGCTCAACGGAGAGCACCAATTTGATAGGTTTCTCCCCCTATTGCGCCCACAAAAAAAAGGAAGATAATAGATAAGGGAAAGAAGAGTAAAGATAGGGAAGAATAATTTTCTTATTACTCTCCTCAAGACTATTACACTATTATTTACCAAAAAACCTGCTAGATAAATTAAGACTAATTAAACTCAATTAGCATGTAATAATACAATAATGCTGAAGTTTAAGAGAACTCCTTAAGCCACTATAGCAAGTCTCGATGCCTGCTCGGTCGGCTTGGTGGTAGCTGATGTGCCCTATCACTATGGAAAGTAATTAAAGTTATATGTTTCATATGACAAGAAAATCCACCACATGCCACTATAACACAGTCTTATTCTGTATGCATAAACAAATTTATGATATTTTGGCTGTATTTGGCACTAAGCATGGTATTTTCTAGTTCAAATATTAATCTACACTGCATATTTTAAAGTATCTGAAAAAGCTGTTCATCTAATCTTAAGTCATAAAAGGAGATCAAGCAAGAAATAAAACCAAAAATAAGAGGGGAGGGGGGATGCTATCATGAAATAAGTCATGCTTAATTTCTCATGAAAACCCCATCAGGCTTAGCTGAGTTGATGGGCGAGCGTGGTTGGGAACCCCAACTCATATTTGATTCATCTCTTATGCGAAGCGACTCCTTAAGTGGGGAGAAACTAACTGTATGACTCTACACCTGTGGGGTTGGTTGCTGGTAGGCCCACCGAGGGATTAGTTACGCCGTCATGCACCTTCTTTGAGGGTGTTGTGGGTAGATACCCCGTTCCCAAATAAAAAATTCTCATAAAAGGCTTTCAAAAAGACCATGGCCTAAAAAGGATATTTTATATGTTCAATGTTAAATGTTTATTAGGGCTAAAATTAGTTGTTCGGCTAAAAAGCTGTTCAGGAAAAAATGCTTTATTCTCACTTACTTTAGTGTGTGAAATCTCAATCGGTCCCTTCGAGGGGTTTTGAAGGGGTGTGCAAAGTTTCAAACTAATATTACTTGATTTCTAACGTCTAACAGAATCTAGCACATCTCAACATTTATATAATAAGTATTCTAACTTCAAGCAGCCCTAAGAACAATCCGGTTTTGTAGCTCATAGTACACTTGAAAATCCAAGCAATATCAAGGAGTGTTATTGAAAATAAGGTCATCAAGAAATATAGAGCGCAAAACTGTCATTTAAAATAATTAAAAAAAGGCAATGAATCTAGAAATCAAGATAATGCCATTGGAGAGGTCTCATAAAGCATTTTTGGTAGCCTTTCTACAGGTAGAAGAAGAATTGGACTAAATAATAACAAGAGACATACACCATCCACTCAGAATCGTAGAAGAAGATACCATCACTTAGTCTTCTTTTTTCCGGTTACCGCTACCTTCTTACCCTTGAGCGTTCTGCAATTGTTCTTCGTCCTCTGGCCCCTGCACGGAAGCCCCATCTGGTGCGTAATCCCCCTGTAGCATCGGATCTCCTTCAACCTCTCAATCGCTGGCCGATTGAAACGTTTCTGCTCCCCAATTTAGTCGCCAAATATCTTAAAATGACGAAAAAAGTAGTCCAAACAAAGCAATTAAAACAAAATGAAAAAGATGAAAGCTTACGAGGTCTCCCTCGATCATATACTTGGAAACTTCATCACGGAGTTGGATGAGCTCGTCTTCGGAGAGATCTTTAGTGATTTTATTCTCCATTCCGAGGTCGCAGAGGATCTGGCGAGAACGGCTTCGGCCGACGCCGTGGATCTGCTGCAGTGAGAACTCTACGCGTTTGTTGTTAGATATTTCCACACCTCCGACTCAAACGCATTGGATTCTGATCCCTCTGTGCTGAATCAAAGAAAAAAGAGGAGGTTGAAGAGATTAAGAAGATTAAGGAAGATGCGGTTGAACGTTTCGGAGGGGATATGGGGTTAACCTTTGGAGAAGTTGAAGAATAGTTAGAGAGGGAGAGGGGGAGAGAGGTCGGGAGACACGAAGAAGTGTTCTCGCCTCGGATGAAGTTTGATAGAGAGGACACAAGCGCAAGCATCATCGCCGAGAGGGCCGCCATTTCCAGTGTCCCTGCGCCGGTACCTTGAGCTCAGTCTTTGGTTTAGTTCTTTCAGATAACAGTTAATGGCCGTAACGAGGTTGTTATGATTTTTCTCTAAGAAAATTTATGTTATTTAAAATAAATTTTTAATTATTTATAGATAAGGATGTATTATTTCATGACAATAAATTTATTTTAAAATTTTGATATAAATAAAATTTAATATTTAAAAATCTAAAGATATTTTTATAGAGTTTAAAATAAATTAATTTTTATTATATCTACTAAATAAATAATATATTAGATTAGATTTTATTATGTTCAAATTATATGTATATATATTTCAAATAATAAAAATGTTGGCATCATAAGCCTCGTAATACGCATAATTGGCCAAATATTCTTGTTATATATTTATTGGGTAACACTGACATTGTCAAACCCCAAGTGAGGTAGTCAATAAAGAGCATAAAACTTATCAAATAATCATGACATGAATTATTTAATGCATTATGTTAATGTTAGGGCATTCCCTCAAAGCAACGTATTGTATGGTCTGAATACATTGAGAAATGTGCAAGAGCCGCTGTACCGACACCTTGATATAATGTTAAATAAGCAAGGGTTCCCATTTTGCAGAGATATATGGGCAAAGAAGCTAGTCCAAGAAAATAGATATAGGATATGAACTTGGAATATAAGTTCTCTTATAAAAAATTAATGAAATTAATTGATATTATGATTTATAGAAAAATAAATATTCTATGCATTTAATAAACTAAATGGGTTTGAGAGAAAAATGATGAGATTGATCATTTTTGTTAGGAGTAGTACTAGAAATGGGATATATGTGATTATATATAAGAGTTTGAAGGATAAAATGGTAGAAATTAATAGAATTATAGATAGAATTATAGTTTTAAATATGAGTGTTTATGCTCCTCAAGTAGGTTTGGATATGTATTCAAAATAAAAATTTTGGAATGAATTATAATAATTAATATAAAAGATATGTGACACCTTCTAGATCAGAGTGTTATTCGAACTGGTCTAACCAAATTAGAAGTCAGGCAATATACTGAAATTTTGTACTTTAAACTTTTTTTTTTTGCATAAGTTTAGAAATTATATGTATGTATGAAAAAGGTTTGCATGTGTTCTGAAGTGAGTTATAGGAGTTTGAATGCTTGTTTGTTAAATCTGAATTTTTTTTCCTAGAGCCCTCAATGTCATGCTTTCTGATGCCCCAGCACTTTGAATTCTAAATTTCAAAAAATACATTAGCAACTTTGATTTGTGACCAGTGGGGCCTAGGCATTGGTCCAAATTCTACACTTAAAAAATATCTTTTATTACTATTCATTCATTTGTGCAATTGATTAGTGAAAGAAAGAAAGGAATTTTTAGAGAGAAAAAATAGAATTTTGGCCGCTTCAATCCAATATTTATTATCGATTAGGCGTGCAAAAATGGGTTTTTGGTTTGGGTTTGGGTCAAACCTGAAATTGACCCAAGTTCAAAAGGGTTGACCCCAACCTGACCCAATTTCATAAATGAGTAAAAACTTTAGACCCAAGCTCGACCCTTCAAGTTACCAAGTTGATCTGATGTGATGTCCCAAAATCTAATTTGAAAAAAATTATTTTTTTAATCTTTTAATAAACAACAATCACAACTATCTCATTTCATTTATTAGATATAAACATAAATATTAATTCTAGAATTCAAAACATTTATATATGCATTTATATTCAATCCCAAAAATCACATACAATACTCAGGATCTATACAAATCATCACATATCTATCATGCCCTAAGTACAAAAAAATAGCTGAAACAAATAGAACCTGAATCTGAAGGAATCATGACCAGCCTCACACTCTTGATTCTCTACCATGACCTGAATAATTTAACCACATATAATAAGTAAAAAGTTCTAACAAGTCACCAAAACCTACAACTGAATACAAAGCATTGCAAAGGAGCAATATGCATTTTAATGGTCAAATCATAATACTTACATTCATATGATCATTGAATCAGTGCAGAAATAGTAAAGCTCTATTATATGGAAGATTGTAAATAAATATGAGTGTCAAATCACTAAATCAATCATCATATCAATATTACAATCACTTAAGAAAATTGTATAAAGCGATAAAATCATATCATCAATAAAGACTATTCAAATTAATATAGTAAAGTTATACAGGAGTGTACACATGTTATCCAGATATTCTATATAAATATTAAATCAGTATCTTAATCACATAATCAATATATCTATATATCAAGTGCTCAATGAATATATCATATTTTTTATATCAATAAATTAGTAACAATGTCAATAATAAATCCTTATCGTAATATGACTAATGCCCAAATAATATTTATTTCAGTAGACACACTTAAAAAAATAATTATGGCTATCATGATATTTTTCAGTATCAATGTCAGTATAAGTAATTGTTTGTTCAGTAAATAGAGTTGTTACTATTTGGTCATCAGCATAATAAATATCTCCTTATAACTCACAATCAGTGTTTTACATCAATCAATAGAGGATAACATCAAACCACAATATTTTAGGGAAAGCTTATAGGCCTACCATCTTGTAAATGTCAATCAATTTTCAACCATCAGGTCAACCGGTCTTTACTTATCTTTAAAACACACATGACTATAAATAGTTATTACTTAATTCCATATTCACATTAATTTTTAATGCATTGAAGTAAAAAACTATAATTGAGCTTAATTCAAAGAGTGTCAAAATATCCTCATGATAGATAACAAAAATCATAATGAGCAAAAATTCATATTGTCAAAATTTAATCAAATTACTAAATATTGCATAAAATAATATTCTTAAGCTTTGGTTGAGGTAAATCATTTTTTAGACGCAAAATAAATTTTAGAGTAAGTAAAACTTGCTTTATTTTTAAAATAACCCGGTGAAAAATCTCTAATAAATACTCAAAATGTCTAAAAATCTTAATATCTATAACATATTAAAAGTTACGTTGTGTAAATTTTACCAATATAAAAGTATCATTATTTTGCAATAACGGAAATACAAATTTGATAAAAAAAATACCAAAAACACAAAATTTTTGAAACAAAAAACAGAGTAATGATTCTTTACAGAAAGAAGAATAAATTTTCTTACTAGCTTGACTAGCTAAAATCGATGCGCGACATCTAAATCCAAGCATTTTGAGAAATATGATGAATTATTAGGGACATCAATATATTGGTTCGAGATGCATTGAGAAGTGTATACTCTTCTTCTTATCGAAACTCCTGTCGTGGCAATGGAGGTCTAGGAGGCAAGCTATTCTTACATTATTTCTTTTGCTGTGAGAATTAGCTATTCATTATAGGAACATTTTTGTGTTTTTTGGAAGGTTGCACAAATTATTTCTTATGGGTGTTGATAGCTTCATCTGCTGATATTTACACCTCCACATGATGGATCAAGTCGGCATACGAATGAACTATGTCTCGCATAAGTGATGAATAAAAAGGCCCTAGGCGAAGGCCTCCAAGAAAATCTCCTCTCAGTAGTTCAATATCTACCACTAGATTTTGTTGAGCCTAACTTAAAAATTGTTGGAAATACTCCCTAAGCGATTCTCCTTCATTCTGGTGAATCTAGAGAGGTGAGAAAAATCCTTTAAAATTCTTTGAGTGACGACAAATTGTTCGACGAACACCTTGGCTAATTTGACAAAGGTGGGGATCATTCCAGTTGGAAGTGAATAGAACCATATTAAGGTTGGCAGGAATACTTGGCATAAGAGTGCATTTGAGGCTCATTGGATATGCATGATGGTCCTATAATGATCGATATGCTCATGCAGGTTAGATGTCCTGTCATAAAAATTGATACTCGGTAGTTTGAATCCTGCCGGAATGGGGTGTTGAAGGATGGTTTTGGTCAATGATAATGACTCCTGTAAGTCCCACTGATGATGAGATTGCCTTATACCTCTTATGGGAAACTCTTCTTAGACAAATCTTTATAATTCATGATGTAGGGTGTTACGAGGGAGTACAGTAATACGTTGTCGGGCTGAGTCCTCAGGAATGTCCAAAGGAAGCGAGGTTGGCGACCTGCGTGCGAAGGATGGTTAGAGCTTGCTGTGTTAGCAAGTTCATTGTCTTGATGTGTCGGAGGACGCATTCTTGGTGGAGGAAGGGGAACTTCACCATGAAGATGTTCAAGTTAAGCGTCTTCCAGCCTTGGTGGGTCTCATGGGAGAAGAGTCTCTTCTTGAGGTGTTAGTGTCAGTCATCAAGTCTCACGCACGAGTTCAAGGATCTCATTCTAAAATTCCTCCATCTTTCTGATGCGGCTTTCCAGAGAAGGCTTTGAAGCTCCTTCTTTAGTAGCATTATGTCCCCTAGGATAAAAAAGAGGCAGATGCCTGGCATCCCTGGTTCATGGAAGGATTTTGGATTAGTTTGAGTTGAAGGAGAAGGCTCCCAATATGTGATCGTTACACCTGTTGACCATTAGAGAAATGCTTAGGATAGTGAGATTAAGTTTCCCATAGATGAAGCAAAACTGTTGTGGGCTAGATTATACACGACGATATAATTGTAATTTTAAATCTTAGCATTGCACATATATCCAGCTCACACACAGAGAATACAAGATTTTTTTACATGGAAAACCCTGAAATGGAGAAAAACCATTGGGCCTAGCCCAGTTGAAAAGATTTCACTAGAATTTGAGTTGAGTATAGTGGGCTAACTTGTCCTTGAGGGCGATCAGATTACAAATGTCAACCAGATGGTTGAAGTCTAGGGTTAAATCTGGCATCACTAATATGTTGAGGCGTCAATTAGTAGTCCAAAAGTGACTTGACAGAACTCTAACTTTAGTTGATGGTCTGCAGAGTTTAGGGCCTGAAAAAGTGGTCTGGCAGAGTTCAGGACTTTAGTTGGTGGTTTGGAGAAGGCAGGGGCCTTAAGCGATGGTTTGGTGAGGTTGAGGGCCTCAAGTGGTGGTTTGGCGAAGGCGAGGGCCTCAGGTGGTGGTTCGTCAGAGCAACGATGTCAGGCGGTGGTCCGGTGGAACTCAAGCGGTGGTCGAGGAGAAGCATCTTCCTTCTCTTCCTTCTCTTCCTTCTCTTCTTCCTTCTCTTCTCTTCTTCTCTTCTTGCTTGGATTCCCCTTTTCAAGAGAAATGAGGGGTCTTTTTATATATTTCTTGAGTAACATGACCCGTCAATAGGTGAGAGATCAAGGATAAATGGGGAGTGGTTGAATGGACGGCTGATGTTGAATCCCTTGATCATGGACTGTTTGATGGACATTTGAATGTCTTAGTGATGTTAGATTTTGGTGTTCTTGGGCTCTTTGGATTTGTCTCGTTGAGCCGCTCGATTCAACTATAAGCACCTTATGTTTGAAAACCTTTTGGTAAGATTAGAGGGAGTTGGCTGCTAGCCTTTTTGGAGCTGGCTGTGCGCCGGCCATGCACACCGCCAGTCTTGCACCCGTGAGCGACCCGCGCTCGTTGCCCCCCTCACTTGCTGTGATGCCCCAAGATCTAACTTGGAAAGAATGTCAATCAATTTCACAACAATTTACTAGAGTTATCTATAAACCTTCAGTAAGCAATCTATCACACATCTATAAAATTTAAACATCAATATTCAAGTCGATTCATATCTCAAAACATCATATACAATACTCAGGAACTAAACTATCAATACAAGTAGAGAAATCTATCCTGTCCTGAGTACAAAAGAATCATCTATCGATCAAAAGACAAAAACCTGAAGATCTGGATCAATTCCTATCTCCTGCTCCCGAGCCCTGACCTGAAAATATCAACCACATATAATGAGCTTTACAAAGCCCAGCAGGTCACCTAATACCTATAACTGAAATCAAAGCACGGCTATGCTATCAATATGCATGTCAGTCAATCAAAGTCAATCAATCTATATCAGTCAATGGTCAATAAGTCTATGCAGTGGAAATCAAATCAGTAATCGATGCAATCCGAAAATCAATAGTCAATAAAACCAGTCAATGCAGCGGCAGGAAAATCAATCATTTCAATTTAATCAATAAATCAATATCCGTCAATCAAATCAATACGATCTATTTAATGAACTCAATCGAGGAAAGCAATACGATCTATTTCAATCCATTCCGACAAGAAATCTATACAACAGTCAATACGGTGCAGAACAGTAGGCAGTAGTACGATGTCCATGTTCATGCTATCAATACAGTATCTATATCTATCAATGTCTATAACAATGCTCAGTAGTATCAATGTTCAGTAGTCAATCGATGAAATCAGTGAAATCGTACGATACAGTAAACCCGATCAAATCCGTAAAATCCGTAAATCAATACATTAAACATGCAATCAATACGATAATACTGAACAATGTATAATCAATGGTCATGTTGCTGTTGTAGAATTCATTTTGCTGTTGTAGATATCAATACATTGGTTCTATGAAAAGAGTCGTCACTCTATTGCCCGTCGGCCGCCCGTCGGCATATAATCTCCTTATGACTCCCATCGTTATATCCATGATCCATGATCTATGATTTAAAGGAAAGCCCGTCGGCCCACCATCCTGTACATGTATCATCTCCAACCAATGTTCAACCAGGTTATACGTGTTTCAGTATCAATAAGCAATCAATAATCAATATTAGAGCAATCATATCAATAATCATAGGTATATCGATTCAATCTATCAATTTCAGTCAAATCAGGAATCATACAAAAATCGGGCAGAGTAACAGTAGTCTATCGAATTTACACAAAAATCCTGCAAAAAGACAAATTCTGAATTTCTCCAAATTACAACAGAATAACCACGGCATCAATACAAGACTATTATTCTATAGAAACCAAGTCAGAAAACATCCTGATAATTTTCTATTCGATAAAAACCACGTAGAACCAATTCCGACCGGAAGAAAATTCGTAGAATACAGTCAAATCGTGTAGAATAATCATATCTATAACACTCTAAAAGTTGTGCGGTGAAAGTCGCGTCAATCTCAAATCGGGTCAATTATTCGACTACAAAAATATAAATCCGGACATATCTCGATAAAAATACAACATCTTTGAAAACAGAAACAGGATTCGGAGTCCTTACCGCGAGATAAACAAATCTTCTAACTGCGTCGTCGGACGAAAAGCGCTCCACGGGCTCCAAAACTAAGCTTCCTCTTCTCTTTCCTTCTCTTTCTCTCTCTTGCCTTTTCTCTCTCTCCAAAATGAATCCAAAATATCTCAAATCCGATATTTATCAACACTGATCGTCCTGGACGATCCAAATTTCGTCCTGGTACGATGGGTTCTCTGGACAAATTTCGTACAGACGAAATCCAAATTCGTCCCGGGCGACTTGCTCTCTGGATAGATTTCGTACAGACGGATCGTCCCGACTGCTCCAGGTTCGTACAGACGAAAATGGCAGATTTCTTCACAAATTTCTTCAGTTCGTCCAGTACTAAACCCAGTTCGTACAGACGAACTGCACAAAAAAAAATCAGCTTTTTGAAGGGTTTTACAATCTACCCACCTTAAGAAAAATGTCGTCCTCGACATTTCCCTTAAGGGATCGAATGCAAAATCGCTACAAAGCAAATCCGTCCAATCAAAACTCAAATCAAAATCAAATCGAATCAAAATCAAAATCAAAACTCGTCGGAATCCATACAAAACAAACAATGCAATCAATCACATGTCAATATGCAATGTTCATATGTCAATATCAATTGGTTAGTCAAATCTATCTTACCAGTAGAACCTTCTGGTCGTTGCTGATCCTCACGATGCTGTAAACTCTGTAGACTGTAGATGTGTGGCACCACTGGAGGAAGTGTAGGAGGTCGTGGTGCAACTGTCTCCCTCTGATCCCTGACAGCTCTATCATCCATCCTGTTTGCTGATCTCTCACTGTAAGCCCTCGAGCCAACAGTCCTCTGCTGTCCTGTACCCGTGCCAGAATCAGTCCTTCCACCCAGTCCTTTTTGAGGACAATCTACTGCTCTGTGCCCTTGTTGTCCACAGTAAAAACACTGTCCCATCAATAGGTAGCACCGACCCGCATGTCGTTTACCACAGTGAATGCACTCGCCAGAACCACCAGACGATACTACCGATGCAGATCGTGATGCAGATCCCGATGCAGATCCCTTCGAACCCTCATACCTGCTTCTCTTCTCTCTATCTCTGTCTCTATAAGAATCATCTCGTCGTACCTCATCTCTCCTCCTTCTGGTATCCTCGTACCTCGGTACCGGTGTTGCTAAATCAATCTCTATCAATCGAGCTCGCTCCACTAGCTCAGAAAACTCATGGATCCGGAAAGGTACTAGTGGATGCCTCAGCTCTCTATTCAATCCATGTAGAAATCTATAGCACTTTTCTTCGGGAGTAGGAATCAGATGAGCAGCGTACCTCGAAAGTGCAGTAAACTCGGCCTCGTACTGCATCACTGACTTACGGCCTTGCTCCAATCTCATGAAAGCTTCCTGCATCTGTCGCTGAGCTGACGGTGGTACAAACCACATCCTGAACACTGCAGTGAACTCATCCCAGGTGATCTCAGCATTGGTTTTCCCCTGGAATTTCTCTCTCTGCTGTCCAATCCACCATCTCTCCGCTTCTCCTTCAAATAGGAACACAGCTAATGGTACCTTTCTATTTCCCGGACACTGCATGCTGTCAAAAATCTTTTCTACTCTCAGGATCCAATCCTCAGCAGCCTGTGGTCCCACAGCTCCTTTAAACAACGGAGGCTTCAGCTTGTGGAACATCTGCAAATGTCTGTCTACCTCTTCTTCCTTGCTTCCACTCATCTTGCTCTGGGCATCCCCCATAACATGTGCAATCGCAGTAGCCAACTGCATCATACTCTCTGAAGGCACTGGAGCCGCGCTGTGTTGCTCATTTGGTACACTGGATTCTGCTGGAGGATCCATATCTTTTTCACCTGCACAATTCAAAACTAATGATACACACATGCAATGATGTATGCCAATGAAGCTCTTAAAGCTACCCAATCTACCCAACTCTCAATCCAAACCTACAACTCTGGTAACAATCCATTCTTCCAATAACACTGCTCTGATACCAACTGTGATGCCCCAAGATCTAACTTGGAAAGAATGTCAATCAATTTCACAACAATTTACCAGAGTTATCTATAAACCTTCAGTAAGCAATCTATCACACATCTATAAAATTTAAACATCAATATTCAAGTCGATTCATATCTCAAAACATCATATACAATACTCAGGAACTAAACTATCAATACAAGTAGAGAAATCTATCCTGTCCTGAGTACAAAAGAATCATCTATCGATCAAAAGACAAAAACCTGAAGATCTGGATCAATTCCTATCTCCTGCTCCCGAGCCCTGACCTGAAAATATCAACCACATATAATGAGCTTTACAAAGCCCAGCAGGTCACCTAATACCTATAACTGAAATCAAAGCACGGCTATGCTATCAATATGCATGTCAGTCAATCACAGTCAATCAATCTATATCAGTCAATGGTCAATGAGTCTATGCAGTGGAAATCAAATCAGTAATCGATGCAATCCGAAAATCAATAGTCAATAAAACCAGTCAATGCAGCGGCAGGCAAATCAATCATTTCAATTTAATCAATAAATCAATATCCGTCAATCAAATCAATACGATCTATTTAATGAACTCAATCGAGGAAAGCAATACGATCTATTTCAATCCATTCCGACAAGAAATCTATACAACAGTCAATACGGTGTAGAACAGTAGGCAGTAGTACGATGTCCATGTTCATGCTATCAATACAGTATCTATATCTATCAATGTCTATAACAATGCTCAGTAGTATCAATGTTCAGTAGTCAATCGATGAAATCAGTGAAATCGTACGATACAGTAAACCCGATCAAATCCGTAAAATCCGTAAATCAATACATTAAACATGCAATCAATACGATAATACTGAACAATGTATAATCAATGGTCATGTTGCTGTTGTAGAATTCATTTTGCTGTTGTAGATATCAATACATTGGTTCTATGAAAAGAGTCGTCACTCTATTGCCCGTCGGCCGCCCGTCGGCCGCCCGTCGGCATATAATCTCCTTATGACTCCCATCGTTATATCCATGATCCATGATCTATGATTTAAAGGAAAGCCCGTCGGCCCACCATCCTGTACAGGTATCATCTCCAACCAATGTTCAACCAGGTTATACGTGTTTCAGTATCAATAAGCAATCAATAATCAATATTAGAGCAATCATATCAATAATCATAGGCATATCGATTCAATCTATCAATTTCAGTCAAATCAGGAATCATACAAAAATCGGGCAGAGTAACAGTAGTCTATCGAATTTACACAAAAATCCTGCAAAAAGACAAATTCTGAATTTCTCCAAATTACAACAGAATAACCACGGCATCAATACAAGACTATTATTCTATAGAAACCAAGTCAGAAAACATCCTGATAATTTTCTATTCGATAAAAACCGCGTAGAACCAATTCCGACCGGAAGAAAATTCGTAGAATACAGTCAAATCATGTAGAATAATCATATCTATAACACTCTAAAAGTTGTGCGGTGAAAGTCGCGTCAATCTCAAATCGGGTCAATTATTCGACTACAAAAATATAAATCCGGACATATCTCGATAAAAATACAACATCTTTGAAAACAGAAACAGGATTCGGAGTCCTTACCGCGAGATAAACAAATCTTCTAACTGCGTCGTCGGACGAAAAGCGCTCCACGGGCTCCAAAACCAAGCTTCCTCTTCTCTTTCCTTCTCTTTCTCTCTCTTGCCTTTTCTCTCTCTCCAAAATGAATCCAAAATATCTCAAATCCGATATTTATCAACACTGATCGTCCTGGACGATCCAAATTTCGTCCTGGTATGATGGGTTCTCTGGACAAATTTCGTACAGACGAAATCCAAATTCGTCCCGGGCGACTTGCTCTCTGGATAGATTTCGTACAGACGGATCGTCCCGACTGCTCCAGGTTCGTACAGACGAAAATGGCAGATTTCTTCACAAATTTCTTCAGTTCGTCCAGTACTAAACCCAGTTCGTACAGACGAACTGCACAAAAAAAAATCAGCTTTTTGAAGGGTTTTACACTTGCCTGCTCTACACCTGGGGAGTGTCAGGTCGGGTCGACTCGGGTTTGGGTTGTAGCAGACCCGTGTTCAAAATTCTGACCAGTTTTTAGAATAGGGTCCGATTCGAGTCTGGTATGATGGTTCATTTTTGGATTGTAACCGAGCTCGACTAAAAAATGATTTTGACGCCCCTGGATTGCCTCTCATGGACAATCAGACACCGTTTTAATTCCGCCCAAATTGAGAATGTCGTACGGTGGCAGTGACGATCAAATATTGACCTCTACAATTGGCCCAGTTCTCAATATTATCTAGATCGAAGTAGATCATATTTTGTCTATATCGATTTTAAAAATAGAAAGTTTTCTAAATGTTTTGATTAAATCTAAAATTTTTAATTATTTTACTGATAAAACTTTCACCGTGTAACTTTTTATATGATATAATGATTGAGATTTTAAACATTTTGAATATTTTTTTAGAATTTTCATAATAAAATTTTTGGAGTTTATAATATTTAATAAATGATGATCTGAAAAAATAATATTATAATACAATTAAAGTCTTAAAATAGTATTTTATATGATCTCTAATAATTTGGTTTTTTTTTTTAAAAAAAATATGCATTTTTACTTAGTAAGATATATATATATATCCAATGTGTCATATTAAGAGTCAATTCCTTATTTAAATCTAAGTAAAAATATAATTTTGAATACTTTTTAACAAAACTTTTTTAGATTTTCCTCTATCTTTTTCAAATATAGGTGGAACATAAATGCTTCACCACCTGATAAGAAATAAAAAATCTCAAGTTAATTATTTCCTTTGATAGAGGTTTTATTTTATAATTGGGTAATTATCTACTACAAAAGAAATACTGATTCCCTCTACATATATATATTCTTCAATCAAATTTTACTGTGTATTTAATAATTAGTTTTTAAAGAAATATATGAAAAAAATGAACTTGCATAAGTTTATAGAACTATTTTCATTAAACAAATAATGTATTTGTTGTTAATAAATTCAAAATATTTAATCATATTATTTGAATGGATGTGTCTTTTCATTTGTGTGGATGTGGTTTGTTTTCTTAATTAAATGTAGTTAATTGTAAGTGAAAGGGTGTGTGAAGCAATGTTTCATTTGAAAGTGAAAGGGTGTATGTGAAGTGATGTCTAATTTAGATAAAAGAGTTGTAATGTGTGCATGAGACAATTAATAGAAGAAAAAAGTTTGTGTGTTTCTACTTCTCCCATTTTTTCTCTTCTTATTCTTCTTCCAATTTTCTTTTCTGTCTATTTCACAATTTGGTATCAGAGCGTCATGGCAAATTCTGGAAGTTTTCCGATAGGACAAATACCTCTACCACGACTCACGAAGACAAATTATGATAATTGGAGTATTCAGATGCGGGCATTGTTGGGCGCACAAGATGCATGGGAAGTCGTTGAGAACGGCTTCGTTGAAGTGATGGATACGGCGGGCATGACGGCGAACCAATTAAAGGCGTTGAAAGAGACGCGTGCGAAGGATAAAACGGCTCTCTACTTGCTATATCAAGCAATAGATGAGTCGGGCTTTGAGAAGATTGCCGGAGCGACAACTTCAAAAGAAGCGTGGAACACTTTAGAGAAAGTGTTCAAAGGTGCTGATCGTGTCAAGCAAGTACGCCTCCAAACTTTGAGAGGTGAATTGGAAGGGATGAAAATGAAAGAGTCAGAAGGTGTATCTGATTACATCACTCGTGTGCAAGCCGTAGTAAATCAACTCAAGCGAAATGGTGAGATGTTAACCGATGCCCGAGTAGTGGAGAAGATATTGCGGTCATTAACCAATAATTTTGAGAATGTTGTATGCGCGATTGAAGAATCAAAGGATCTCGGCACACTAACTGTTGAAGAGCTTGCTGGCTCTCTTGAGGCACATGAGCAACGAAAGAAGAAAAAGAAGGAGGAGACGCTCGAAGAAGTTCTTCAATCAAAG
Source organism: Dendrobium nobile (assembly GCA_022539455.1). NCBI lineage: Eukaryota > Viridiplantae > Streptophyta > Magnoliopsida > Asparagales > Orchidaceae > Dendrobium > Dendrobium nobile. Next base: position 10,344,902 of record CM039725.1, read on the forward strand.
GCAACAATTAAAGATGATAAGGTACTATATTCTCAAAATTTTCGTGGAAGAGGACGAGGAAGAAGAGGTCGTGGAAATGAACGTGGTGGAAGAGGTCGTGGTTATGGAAGACAATTTGAAGAGAAGGAACAGTCAAATCAACAAAATTGGCGAGGTCGAGGACGAGGTCGTGGAAGAGGCGGTCGGCAAAATCATTCAAATGTTGAATGTTACAAATGTGGCAAGTATGGTCACTATGCAAAGGACTGCAACTCTGAAAAATGTTACAATTGTGGCAAATTTGGGCATTATGCAAGAGATTGTTATGGTGAAAAGAAAATTGAGGAGAATACAAATCTTGTAACAGAAGAAGAGGTGAAAGATGGGCTTCTCATGATGGCTCATCATGAAAAGAACAGTAGTGACGAGACGACTTGGTATCTCGACACTGGTGCTAGTAACCACATGTGCGGGCATAGACATTTGTTCAAAGAAATGCGGGTCGTTGAGGATGGGCATGTTTCATTTGGTGATGCATCAAAGATTCAAGTAAAAGGTCAAGGTATAATTTCTTACATGCAAAAAGATGGCGCAAAAGGCCTAATTGAAAATGTGTATTTTGTACCTGATCTTAAAAGCAACATACTTAGTATGGGGCAACTCATGGAGAAAGGATATTCAGTGTTCATGAAAGATGAAGTTCTACAATTGAAAGATAAGAAGGGGCGGTTAGTCACACAACTTAATATGGCGAAGAATAGAATGTACAAGATCAACTTGGTTTATGTACGAGAAAAATGCTTGCAAGTTGATGTAGAAGACAAGGCGTCTCTATGGCATTTGCGATTTGGTCATTTGCACTATGGAGGCCTACAAAAATTGTTGAAGAAGAAAATGGTGTATGGACTACCAGAAGTAGATTACACCAACAAGCTTTGTGAAGATTGTATATTTGGGAAACATGCAAGAAATTCATTTCAGAAAAAGGCAGAATATCGAGCATCAAGTATTCTTGAATTGGTACACACTGACATTTGTGGGCCAATCACTCCTGAATCTTTCAGTGGTAAAAGGTATTTTATTACTTTTATCGATGATTATTCCAGAAAAACTTGGGTTTATTTTTTGAAGGAAAAATCCGAGACTTTCAATGTGTTTAAGAAATTCAAAGCCATGGTGGAGAAGACAACCGGGAAGTTCATTAGAGCATTGCGATCTGATAGAGGTGGTGAATACAACTCAGCGGAGTTTACAAGTTTCTGTGAGCAACAAGGAGTAAGAAGGTTTCTAACCACACCATATTCACCCCAACAAAATGGTGTGGCCGAGAGAAAGAATCGGACCATTCTTGATATGGTTCGATCAATGTTGAAGAGTAAAGAAATGCCAAAAAAATTCTGGGCGGAAGCAATGCAATGTTCAATTTACATACAAAATAGATGTCCACATATGAAGTTAGAAGATAAAACTCCGCAAGAGGCATGGAGTGGTAAAAAACCGACGGTCTCGCATCTTAAAATATTTGGTAGTGTAGCTTATGCACATGTGCCAGATCAACAAAGAACAAAGCTAGAAGATAAAAGCAAGAAGTATGTGTTTATTGGGTATGATGAGCAAACTAAGGGTTACAAACTACTTGATCCAATAAACAAGAAGGTGGCGGTAAGTCGAGATGTTCGGGTGAATGAAGCAAGCAAATGGGATTGGAACAATTCATCGGAAGAACAAATGAAAAATGGAGAATCACCAACTATTTCACTAACAAATTTTCCTACATGTTCTCAGGTACCTAGAAATCCACAAACATTCGATGATGAGCAAGAACCAAGACAATCAAAAATGCGAAGCCTACAAGAGTTGTATGATTCTACAAGCGAAGCACACCTTATTTGTCTTCTTGCTGATGGTGAAAATATAAGTTTTGAAGAAGCGGTGAAGAATGAAAAGTGGAAAGAAGCTATGGATGAGGAGATCAAGTCCATCGAACGAAACAAGACATGGGAACTTGCAGAATTACCTAAAGGAAGTCGACCTATTGGAGTAAAGTGGGTGTTCAAGAAAAAGATGAATGCTCAAGGTGAGATAGATCGATACAAGGCTCGACTTGTGGCAAAGGGCTATATACAAAAGGCAGGGATAGACTATGATGAGGTTTTTTCCCCAGTTACAAGAATGGAGACAATTCGACTTCTTATCTCTTATGCGGCACAGTTTGAATGGCCAATATATCAGATGGATGTGAAGTCGGCATTTTTGAATGGAGTGATAGAAGAGGAGATTTATCTTGAACAACCACCTGGTTACAAGAAGATTGGAGAGGAACAAAAAGTATTGAAGTTAAGAAAGGCACTTTATGGGTTAAAGCAAGCACCTCGAGCTTGGAATACTCGTATCGACATTTATTTCAAGAAAAATGGGTTCACTCAATGCCCATATGAGCATGCACTGTATGTGAAGAAGAAAGGAGGTAACTTCTTATTTGTAGCACTTTATGTTGATGATCTTCTTTTCATGGGGAATAATGGCAAGATGATTGAAAATTTTAAATGTGAGATGGAACAAGAATTTGAAATGACAGATTTGGGCTTAATGAAGTATTTTCTTGGTCTAGAAGTTAGACAAGGAAAATCAAGAATTTTTGTGTCACAAGAAGCATACTCAAAAGACATCTTAAAGAAGAACAAGATGGAAAATTGTAATCCAGTAACAACGCCAATGGAATTAGGTGCCAAACTCTCAAGGTTTGATGGTGGAGATCAAGTCGACGCAACAAAATATCGAAGTTTGGTGGGAAGTTTGCATTATCTCACAAGCACTCGGCCAGATATTTCTTATAGTGTTGGAGTGGTAAGTCGGTTCATGGAAGAGCCGACCTATACGCATTGGAAGGCATTGAAGAGAATTCTTTGATATGTCCGAGGAACAGAATCACTCGGATTATTTTACTCGAAGACGGATGAATATAAATTGGTGGGTTACTTCGACAGTGATTGGTGCGGAGACATAGATGATCGAAAGAGTACATCAGGGTACGTATTTTTTTTGGGAGATACGGCATTCACATGGCTATCAAAGAAACAACCGATAGTGACACTTTCGACATGTGAGGCAGAATATGTGGCGGCAGCATTGTGTGTCTGTCATGCAGTTTGGCTAAGGAATTTACTCTATGAAATGAATCTCCAACAAACAGAAGCTACCGAGATTCGTGTTGATAACAAATCTGCAATTGAGTTAGCAAAGAATCCGGTACATCATGAAAGAAGCAAGCATATCGATGTCAAATTTCATTTCATCCGTGAACATGTGAAGGAAGGAAGTACGAGAATGATTCATGTTGCAAGTCATGATCAAGTAGCAGATATATTTACAAAGCCATTACCCACAATATTGTTCGAGAAATGCAAAATGGCGATCGGCATGAAGGATGGAAGAGATTTTGAATTTAAAGGAGGAATTTGTTAATAAATTCAAAATATTTAATCATATTATTTGAATGGATGTGTCTTTTCATTTGTGTGGATGTGGTTTGTTTTCTTAATTAAATGTAGTTAATTGTAAGTGAAAGGGTGTGTGAAGCAATGTTTCATTTGAAAGTGAAAGGGTGTATGTGAAGTGATGTCTAATTTAGATAAAAGAGTTGTAATGTGTGCATGAGACAATTAATAGAAGAAAAAAGTTTGTGTGTTTCTACTTCTCCCATTTTTTCTCTTCTTATTCTTCTTCCAATTTTCTTTTCTGTCTATTTCACATTTGTGTCAGTTAGATTCCATAACCAAAAGTGTTCTTTGCAATAGACTATTATGCAACTGTAAACCAGAAATCAATGACAATATAAAAACTAATGGACCTTAAATTAACAAATAATAAGCTATCTACAATGCATTAAACAAATAATTTACCCATTAAATATGATAGGGTGAGGAGACCATGATCAGGTATATGTCAGATGCATTAACGCTAATAATGCTTCTAAAATATTATTCTTTATTCTCAATATTTAAGAGAATTATCAATAATGTTCTAGAACTTTCTAGAATTACTTCATCTCGTATGCTTCACCTTTTCTTAAGTTCTATATATATATATATATTCAACGTCATTAATTAGGGTTTATTTCCTTTAATTTTGAATGATTAGAAGATAATGCTCTACAAAAATTTGCATTTTTTTTATAGATATTGCTGATAATAAGAGTTCTAAAGTGAACAATTTTGCTTTAGGCTTCATTTGAGACGTTTTTTTTATAGTTTTATAAAATAGTTTTTTAGTATTTTTTTGTACTTCAAAAAAAATTTAGAAAGTAATAAGAAACTGTTCCAGACAAAACCTTAGTTTTTCTTAAAAATGAATATGGGTAATTAACGATCTCTGCAAGAAAAATTAAGATTTGTTTGTTCTGATCTATTCTTTAAGGAATATTTTGACTGCCAACCAAGAGAACATGAATGCTGAGAAGGTTGATTTTATTAAATCATTATTTGAATTAAAGATTGTTGTACATGTTGGCATTTTTTTTTATGATTAGGGTCTCCAAGGAGATGCACCAAAATATTGATAATTTGAAGATTAAAGTCATTTTTTTGTGCAAGTTTGTCGAGTTATCTAGATCGAGATGATTGTTAGCTTGAAGCGCATTTTCTCTAAGCCCCCGACAGATTGATTTTCTATCCTGTTTCTTTTTTTTGCTTTCTTGGCTTTGGAACTTTACAAAGGATGAGATTAGGGGGTGCTAGATTCTTCCAGCCAACTTTATGAATGTTGACTTGTTTAAACATCTTGTACAGAGACGGAATTAGTCTTAGTTCTAAGGAGAAGCAAACTTATAAATATTTATTGATGTTGTCTTAAATTTGGCTTGACTCTTATTTTTTCTTGTCCATGACGTTTGTACGCTTCGTAAATATGCTAAGGGTCTAAGGGTGCAATACCCTGACTTGACTGGTCAGGTCGCAGGCTCAAGTGGCAACACCCAATTTTGGTTGTAAGAGTATTTTTGGAATTTCACTTATTTTTCAAGACCCTATTTTTGCCCTATAAATATGTTGTAAATGGCTAGTGCTTGTAAGTGTTTTGTACTCTTCTATATAGTGAAGCAGTTCTCCCCTCTCCCCCGTGATTTTTTCTCAGATTTGTATTTTCCACGAAAATCGCATGTCTTCATTTGTGTTTTGCAGACCGTGATTTATTATTTCTTTTTGTGTTTGGTTAAAGGGAGATTCACCTTCTTGTAGATTAAATAATTTTATGTGAAATTTATTTAAGGGTATGTTTGAGATAGCCATAATATTTTATAAAGTAAGTTGGCTACTATGATTATAAAGAGTAAGTTTAACCACAAAGAAATTTTCCACCATAAGCATTTTTGAAATGTAACTAAAAAATAGTAAGAAATCAGCAAGAAAAAATTATGATTTTTATTTGAATAGACAAGCACCTATGAAGCTATCCCCAAAATATTCTAAGGTTTTGCTTGTGATGACTTTCTTATAGCTTTTTAAGCATCTTTCTAGTACCAAATTAAAATTTATGTAATAAAAAACTGTTTCAAAAAGTAGTAAGAAAGTTATCCCAAATGAAGCCTAGCTTTCGTAATGATTTCAAAAACAGTTTTTCAATAAATTTTTGTACTAGAAAGTTATTTTAGAAAACAACAAATAAGCTATCCCAAATGAAGCCTAAGTCTCATTTTTTTTTTCTTTCAAGGCTATGTTATTGATTAGTTGTTTTATTTAATAATTAATTCTTTTTATACCACACATTGCCATTGTAATAAAAAAATAAAATATTAGATTGAACATATTTACTCTATTATTTTTATATTTACATATATTTTGTAAATGATATTTTTTTCATGTAAAGTTTTCTTTCATGATGAAATTGTTTATCATTAATTCAATTTCTTGTTTAAAAGTCGGCCTTAGAAAAACCAATGTCAATGAGATTAAAACCCCTAATCATATTATTAAAATCATCCATAGAATAAAAATTAGGATTGAAACCCCCAGAACTCTCAGATGGATAAGAGAGTATTAAAATTACCTCCAACCATCCACAGGCTACTACACATATTATGGAAATCAGTTTTTTTTTGGTTAAAACCCTCTCATGGGGCCTACGCGTTCATTCAAAACATTGGTTACAGTCTCCTTAAAAGGCTCCGCCAGCTCTCTATTGCTCATAAGAGCTACAAACCAAAAAGAAAATAAAAGTCCTACGAGCCGGCGGATCCTTAAACTATGATTACAAAAAGAACCTAATATAATCGGGCTATGCAGCAATAGCACCCAAAAAAAGAGAGACCAATTAATCTTGATAGCTTTCAGCTCCGCTCTCCTGCAAAAAAATCTACTATATAGCAAAATGAAAAATCATAGAATAAAATAACATACCTTTCTCAAAACTCTGCTCCGCTTGTAATAGTACTTTCTTTCAAAATTCACTTTTTTTCCGGAAGCCCTTCTCTTGAGAATCAATCCAACTGGCATATGAGAAGCTTCAATAATTATCAACATCCATAAAAACTCCAGCTTTCGGTTCTTGAAAAATCCTTTGTTTGAGTCAAAATTGAACCTGCAAAGACCACTCCAAAAAAGACAATTAGAACAATAGAGTGTAAAGAGCATAAAGAGAACCTCCTGTTTAACCAGCATTAAAACCCACTCCTCACTAATCATGGAATAATGCTCCAAATTGTCATCCAGACGTAACTGATAGCTCCCAGAAAAATAGTTAATCCGGGCTTCTCCAACAAATACCATTTAACAAAAAGACCTTACAGCTATTATAAACCTAGATCACCTCAAGATGGATAGCAATACCAGCACCACAGCTATAAAGAACCTCCAACAGGCAACTAAACTGAATATCCAAGTAAAAATCACAGCTCAAAGGATACCAAATATAGCTATTCCAGTCCCAGCAAAAAAATAATAAACTCCAGTCCGGAACGCAGTGAAAACCTGAGAACCCCCATAAACGCACCCCACAAAACCTGAGAACCCAGAAATTGTCACCGAGAAGGATATACCAAGAAAGAATAAGAACAATAAGTAAAAACCCAGGCAACAAATAGGCCAACCACAACAACTCCAGCGACAACCAGACATAAGCAGACGCAGAAAAAAACATGAAATTACTTGTGGCGAATGTAAGGTAACCCAATCTTGTCAAGAAAGATCATGCCTTTCAGAGGGGCTATAATTTGGGATACAGATTGTTCCAGGTAATTTTAACTATGGGCGCCAAAATTCGCAAGCCAATCCGCACACGAATTTCCTTCACGATAAATATGGGACATGGTAAAGTTAAGTAAGGAAAGAGCCATTCTAATTTTTCTTATAGTGTAAAAATCCTGAGGGAAGTGAATATCATTAATTCACGAGAGGAAGCCGCATAAATGAAAGAAGCACAACACTTAACATTAGACACTTCAATTCTACAATGTAAAACTTGAGTGAAATTACCAAGAACATCAATTTTAACTAGATCTTTTCAAAAAATCCAAATCTTATTAGCACAATTAACCGTAGCATTATTAAAACCAAGAAATCTAACAGTAGTAGATAAATTGGAGACATTAACAAGGGGTTCAAGTAAAACTTAAATAGAAATATTATGAATACGACAAAGATTCTTAACTCGCAAACGAGAAGAAGCACACCCAATACCTCTAACATTCCAAATAATAGACTTAAACATAAAAACAAAATTAACGAGTAGACTATGAACGGGTATTTTTACCTGATTATAAAATAATGTTTTTACTTTTCCTACCATGTTTACCTTGAGCTTTCACTAGGCTAAAATCATTATCATCTTTAGCATAGCATTTGGTAGAAACTTGTAATTCCTCATTATCAGTAAAAGCATCATAATTAAAATGGGAAGAAGAAGGGGACCTTATAATCAGTATCCTTTCCCTTACCCAAATGAGGAAGCTCACCTTCCTCCAACACTTCATCATAGTCAATCACCACATTCAATGCTAAGCCAAGATCAGCATTTTCAGTGTCCACCAAAACGTGCTCAGTAGGGCCCCCATTACCATTTCTATTAGTTCGGCTAATAACCACAGCATCATCATACTTGAGAATAGAGCAGCCAACTTCATCAACAATGATAGATTTATTAGAATTCAAATTACAATTTATAATAGGTAAAGTAGGAATAATATTATTTAGAGAAGAAGAATCATTTAAGTCACAATTAACCACTAAATCAACATACTTATTTGACTGAGGCAATAAAGTAGTAAGTTCAGGGTGATCAGTAGGAAGATTCTCCAGAATGACCATAACCGAAGGAGGGGAAGGGTCAGACTGAACATTTCCAGGAACAACAATAGCATTGAATGACTCATCATCAGACCTAGCATTCATTCCTTCCACGGACTGCAAAATTTCATTATCATCCTTAGCTGGAGATTGTTTGGGAATATATTTTTCTTTACGAAGGTGGGGATATAATCTAAAACAATCTTTAAAATAATGTCCATGCATTTTACAGTGCGAACAAAAAGCTGGTAAATTCTCAAACTCCACTTTTTGAAAATACCCATTAAGTTCAGAACCCAACCACACCTCACCCAGGTGCTTCTTTCAAACATCAAGTTCCACAAGGACTCTAGCTACAGATGGTCGAGTTATAGAAGTAGTGGCCTGATCAGTTTGAAGAGGTCTACCAAATATAAAAGCAAGGCCGAATAAAACTTGTGATTTAAAGAAATGTAGTTTCAGATTTGTAAAAGAAAGCCAAACCAGAGCAATGGGGGGTTCTTTCATAACATCAAAGTTAGGTTTTCACTTAAGGAGACACATTTGACATCCTTGGATATAGTAAGACCTCCGAGAAAAAAATATGACTGTAATCGAGATCATTCATCAGTTGAATTGATACGTGCCTCGGATCCAACAAACCAACATGAAAAGCTCCAGTTAATTTCAAGATAACAAAAAATTTTCTAATGACGTAGATTCGGACAGCGCAGCAAAAATTTACCCATTATGGTTAGGGAAAATGGAGCAGTAAGTTGTGGCACAACAATGTCATCAAACAAGAGCGTCGGGCATCCTTTAAAAGACGAGCGCACAAATTGAAGCTTAGAAATAGACGAGGAAGAACCTGAGAGTACATCCTTAAAAGAACGGGAAGATGCATTCGAGGGGATAGATGATGACAATGGCGTCATCTCCTGAAAGAAAACTGTAAGAAAACCTCAAACGAAAAGCACGAAGGAACAAAATCCAAGCCAACAACAAAAAGAAGGAACAAAATCCAAACCAGAATGCTAGAGAAGCAAAAAAATCAGAGATCCAAAAGGAACCCAAAATCACCTCGAAATTGCCTAGGATAGCAGAGAGGAGCGTGAAGAACTATTAAGATTATAAGAACCCATCAAATCATTCCTAATTGTAATCTCATTTATGTGCTTATTATTAAATTATGAAATTGATTACATAAAATTTTCACTTCTAATTATCGTTACTCTTAAAGGTTGAAGCATTTAGTAGATAAATAAGTGTAAAGTCCATATAGGTTGTTAAACTTTTGTAAATATCCTAAAGCTAACAAAGAGGGAGGGGGGGGGGAATTGATATTTTAAAAAATTATCTAGGAAATTAAAGAAAACCATTTTTTATGTATTTTGCAAAAATAATTTTTCAACCACAAAATGTAAAATACTAAAAAATAAAAGTTCAGAAATAAAAATGAATACAAAGGTTTATAGTGGTTCGGTCCAACAAGACCTACGTCCACTACTTGAAGACTCCTTCAGGTATTACAATATTACTAAAATGACTCGCCTTTTGCTCCCACAGCAAGGTGGAGAAGCTTTTACAATTTTTCTCTCTTCCACCAATCCCCTATGTGGTAGAGTACCGTCATCTTTCCACACTCTCTAAGAGTCGACAGAGTACTATCATCCTTTCACACCCTCCAAGTATCGGCAGAGTAACATCATCCTTTCACACCCTCCAGGTGTCATCCTTTCACACCCTCAAAGTGTCGACAGAATACCGGATCTTTTTTAAAGATCTTCTCTCGATAAACTAGAAAGAAGAAAGGAAGAGAATTGAAGGAATGAAAAAACAAAAGAGATTCTTACCTTTAAGTAACCTTATGAACCCTTCATACTCCGCTTGCAAGAACTCTCTCTCAATACTCTACCAAAAGACTCTTTCACTAGCTCTCAAAGGAAATACAAAGAACAACCATTCTCAAGTAAGTTTCTAAGGGCTATTTATATAAAAGGCACAAAAAACCGTCAAGAAAACTAAAAATTTCTATTTTGAGCATACACGATCATACAATACAATCGATATTCTTCCCAGACAAATAGTTCAAAAATGACTGGTACGATCCTGCATGAAATGTTTTCGTATAAGCCTATCATATAGTACGATATGTATATCATCCCGTACGAATAATTAAAAAAAATTATATTCATATGGATGAAAAAGTTCCCAATAATTTCGTACCCTAAAAATCCTATTCATCTGTATGAAATCTAGATTGTTTCGGACGAACATTTCAAATAATTTACACATTCGTCTTGATGAAAATAATCCACATATTTTAATACTCTAGATGTCGTCTATATGAAGTCCAGATCGTCCCGGACGAACAGTTCCAAAAATTAACATGTTCATCTGGACAAAAATGTTCCCCATATTATCGTACTCTGGACGTCGTCTGTACGAAGCCAACTTTGTACAGTATGAACAGTACTTAGAAAAAATTTTCTCCCAAGTTTTGATTAATTGCTCGTTAGAAGAAATAACTGAACAATTGTTATAATAATGACGATATTTATACTGATGGTTTCAAGACTGGTAAGCCACCGGTAACAACACCGGGGTTAGACCGCCGGAAGATAACTGGCGGTACAAACCGCCGGTGAAGAAAATTGCCGAAAAAATACCGCCGGTGAAGGTTTCCAGCTCCGCTTTTTCCAGCGGTTTTTGAACCGCCGAAAAAGCCGTCGGTTCTTTGCAAAACCGCCGGAAAACAAGTGGGAATTGCTAGCAAAAACCGTCGGTAATGAGTGATTTTCCTATAGTGCAAATCATCCCGTACGAACGAAAATCGTACATTACGATTAGTTTAAAGAAAATTTAAATACTCCCCTAGTGTGTGTGTGCACGATTACTTAATTACAATCACACTTCTTCATACTCAATAAAAAAGTAAAAATACATAGTTCAATTACAATGAACCCTATGCAAATCTAACTTGAAGTTTTCAATAGTCTGAAGTATGATTTCCTGAAATGTTAGTACACGCAAACAACAATAGCAATATATCCAATATATGTTAGGAGAAATAGTAATTAAAATAATCATATTTGAAATCATAAAAGACACATGTTGCAATAATCTCAACAATCGAAAAATTAAGTTCCAACAATCTCAACAACAAACATATCTTGTATTTTATTATCTTAAACAAAGATTAAAAACACATCACTTAATTTAAACCTTCAAAATTTAAACAAACACATCACTTAATTTAAACCTTCAAAATTTAAACAGAGGACAAATATTTGACAGGTAAAAAATTATCTTAAAACAAAATGATAAGTCACTTTTTGAAATCAGAAAGAGCACTTGAAGTCATAATAAGACTATTAGTCCTATGATCTATAGCTTCCTCAAATCTCATTAACTCCTATATTTGAACAAATAAAGGTTTTCCTCCATTAGTAAATCATATGTATCATCCACAAATATCAGGCGTGAGCAATCTAATTTTGAAAATTTGATAGGTTATTAAAATTAAATTATAATGACTATGCTAATTATTAAATAATTAATGTTGCTTCTACTATTTGTTATAGGTGAATAAGTTATGTTAGGGTCAATATATAGCTAAATGAGTTTTATATCTTCTTATATCTTTATACATGTTTAGGGAGTATTAGCTGCAAACGAAAATAAGCTAAGCATTTCTTATTGAGAGAGAGACTAAATCTTTGTTGGGAACGGATTTCTTATTACTTCTTAAAACAAATTTTTAATACAAAGATTTTAATTTTTTAACTAAAAACCTACCTTAAAAATCAATAAAAAAGTCGTTCCAAATGAAGCCTTAAGCCTTGTTTATTGTGATGGAGGTATTCCCTATCTGAATCTCATATTTTATGGATTCTCTGGTGAACAGATTTGTAAGAGCACACAACTTTCTTTTTTCTTAATAGTTTTAAAAATAAATTACAAATTGACAAAGTTCTTGATATTTTAATTGAGAGTCTAAACTCTTTGGGACAATTTTAAATATTTTTAAAAAATAATTTTTTCAACACACAAATTTTAAATTTATAATTAAAATTTATTTTAAAAAGTCTTTATCAACAGAATAAGATGGGCTAAGATAATATAACCTTTAATAAACAAACATCTTGCAGTGCAGAGCGCACTGTTTCACTTCAGCGTTCAGAACAACAAACTTAAGAAAATTAAAAAAGGGGCAAATTTCATCACTATTTACAGCCACGCCACCTAACTGCTTCCTCCGTCAGCGCGCACTTCAGGGAACCTTCGGCTTCGGCTCCACACCAACCGACTTCAAACTCTCTACGCGAGGAGATCTTAAAAAAAAAAAAAAAACAATAATTAGTTATATAAATAAAACACTAATAAAAATTAAAAAAGAATATAGTAATTAAACTTTAATCATAACGAGTTTTATAGATTTCGCATTTCTTTTAAGATAACCGAAAATAAGAATTTAATTTGTTCTTCATATAATATATTTATTTCAAATTATCTTAATTAAATTTAATAATTTTAAATGAATTTAGATGAAATTTTTTTATTTCAATGAATTTAGACGAAATTCAGGGCAACATTTTTTCATATATTATATTCATTTCAAACATTTAGATGAAATTATTATTTTTTAAGCATTTTATAAATTTAACCATAAAAGGCCACTTTTACAAAAATATGTGATGAGAAGAAGAATACTTATAATCTCGGGTGGGATCAGAGATCCCCGCACGAACGGCATCGAAGTCCTGCATGTTAGCGACCTTGCGAAAAATTGAGTGTTTGACGTAGCGTTTGGCTTCTTCGGCCACGCGTTCAGGCTCCTCTACTTCTGCCACTACCTCCCTCCTCTTCTTATTGACCCGCACCGAGGGCGAGTTGCAGAGCTGCTCTTGAACCGTATAAGCGCCCAGCGATGTCGATACTAAGATCATTCCCAGTGCCACATAGACCGGCATGAACTCCCCTCGCGGCAGAGCCTTTGTCTTTGCCCGCGCAGATCTCAGCCAGTAGTCCTGTAATCATGGCGAGACCAGTTAGTGATGATCGATTCCGATTTCAACAAAAATTTAAAATCGCAACTACATTAAAGAGAGAGAGAGAGAGAGAGAGGAAAGGGAGAGATTACAGCGATTCTTGACGCCATTATTGAATTTGAATTCTGAAGGTGAATTGTTTGTGAATTTTTCCGATGAAGCTCAGTTTAGAGCTGTTATATGCGGGCTCCGAGAATGGGAGAGAAGGGATGATGACGTGGCGGAATAGAGTGGAGTAAAAGACACGTGGCAAAGATGTAATAAGGCAAGCTTTGGAGAAGGCGCTGGAAGAGGCACGTACTTTATCGAAGCTTGCTGTTAGTAAAAACAACCTCCGCGTGGCTGGAGAACCGAGATAAAAGGGTTTATCTTTTAATTTTTTTTTTTTAATTTTTTATTATGAGTTTATTAAATTTGGACCGGATGTAAACCGGTTGAATCGGTCGAACGGGATGATAATTCTTTTTTGTTTTTGGGGTGAAAAATTAGGAATGATAAAATTTAATTCAACATGAAAGCTCTTGCTTTAAATGATTCTGAGTAGTATTATTTTGTTCTATTTATAGATTAATTTTTTATTAAAAGTTTTAAAATGTGTTTTAAGTTTATTTATTAAAAAAATTTTGAATTTGAATTTAATTAATTTTTAATTGATTTTAAAAAAATAATTATATAGGTGATGAAAAGTTTACTCATGATTTTTGTGAAAAGTGAGAGAAATAACTTAATATTATATTTTTATATATTATTTGCTTGTCAACATTTTAATGATTTTGACAAAGCTTTGCTGTGAAATATAATATGTTATCAAATTCGGCTAATTATGTGGGAATATTTCAAAACTCAAATTAAATATCATTAAAAAAAATACCATTCTAATTCGGCCAATGTGACATTCCTTGTTGCCAATTTTAAGTGTGACTACCACTCCTTTCATGTCTAATATACAATCAAAGAACCTATATATGTCATTTATTTTAAATGACACATATAATGAGAAACAAACTATAACAACACGTATGAATCAAGATCAAATATAATCTTGATTGAACCACAAAAAGACAACTTTCTATGTAAAAAGTAGCATGCAAGCATTCATGCACTAGAATTGTTTCATGCTTATAAATTCATGGTGGTAGAATGAGAGAATTTCGTCTTGGTGATGCACGGATATCCAACACATAAATAGATAGTTGAAAGAGTAAATGAACATAATTTTTTTTAAATGGAAAACCCAAAAAAGGAAAAACCATATGGCTTTCCCTAGGTGAGAAGATTCCACAATACTTGAGTGAGTTAGTGCCACAAATCAACTGATCAGGACAGGTCCTATCGTGTTGTGCTGTGACAGACAAATCCCAAGATCTAGTTTTAAAATTATTTCAGATTTCTACCAATATTCATTGAAATAAACTACAGACTACAGAGCTACTAAAACATTTATATACAGAAATAAAATTCATTCACAAAGTTTATTTCATTTTATCAAAATAAATATCAACACCACAGTATATGACTACATACAAGAGCTGCATAATTGAATGTTTAACTAACCATAGCTGTACAAAAATTAAAAAAGCAAAATACTTATGACCTTAGACATGATCCTGAACTGCTAGTGTACAATCTCCTTCCCCTTCCCAGTTCCTGAAAAATATAATCAAAATCACAAAGAGCTATACCAGCTTAGCAAGCCTTACAAATCAATCTAAAATTTTAATATTTTCTTTTATCAAATATTTTACTAAATAGTTAAAGCCAGTTCAATGCTGTTTAAATAAATCATTATATTGAGAGATGTAATAAATACATAACAGTAATTCCCTGATTTAAATAATAATACTGAATAAATAAATAAATTAAATTTTATATCACATAGTAGTTCATATCACATTTCTCGGATCTTGACAGAATCTCAAAAGATTTTAACCCCTTATGACTCTTTTTTTGTTTGTACTTATAGCACCAGAATATATCACATATCTTTGCCTCAAATAAAATTTCAAATAATTCTGACCCCTTATAGCTCCCAGTAATTCCTTAACATAGATAGAATCTTAGAAGATTTTGGCCTATTATAGCTCACAACATAAAAATTTTTATCACATATGCACATATATCATCACATTATAACTTTTAAAGAGTAATTGATCATGTATCAAAATTTTACTGTACTGTATAACTGTAGATAATAGAAAATCCAACTAGACAAAAATGCACATTTTTAAAAAATTAATAAATTACTATGAATTGTGTAAAATGATGTTTTAAGACTTTTATTGTACTAAAGCACTACTTTTTTAACATCCATATAATTTTTTATTCAATAAAAATCCCACAAATTTCATAACCTTCGTTGATTTTTTTTTAGAAAATATTCAAAATATGCATAATCATAATCCTTATAACATATAAAAAGTTATGCGGTGAAACTTTTGCCTGTGTAAAGTTATCCCCATTTTTCGATCCATACATTTTAATCAAAATATTAGCTAAAAATTACACATTTTTGAAAATTGAGGTAAGCATAATGTGTTTTTCCTCGATACAAACTATTTTTCTAACTCGGCTAGTGGACGAATGACCCAAAATCGCCCAAAATCTAATTTTCAATTCTTAAAGGTTTTTTTGAGAAGCTTCTTGATAAAGTAAATAACCTACAAGAATAGGCTTCTTGAATGCCATTCTTAAAGGTTTTATTTTTTATTATTATTTTATTAATTTATTTTTTTTAATGAAAGGTAAGCTATAAAATCTTAAAAGTCTTTTGAGAAGAAGTCAGCTATCGTGTCAGCAATCAATAAAGGGATCCACCACCTCAGCCTTTTTAGGTAACTTCCCATCCTATTAGAGATGCTTTTTTGACATCTTTTAATGGGAATATGGTGAAAGTCTATCCATTTAAAAGCGACTCAGTAAGAAAAAGTTTTAAAAGTTTATTAAAGAAAATAGACTTTAAATTAATGGAGGACAAGAAGTTGGATAAGTCTAACAGGAGGGATGATCCCACTTTTGCCCCTATCACCACATGTTGGGCCACACAATTGAAGACTACTTTATATTTAAAGATTAGTTTTAAAGAAATTTCAAACAGGGTAATATCATCTTCCCGAAGTAGTACTTCATAGATCAAGATTAGGGGTCTATCAAGATCATCTGAGATAAAAATTTTAACAATTTTCAATCCATTAAAAATGAATGGGATGTCATTCTATCCTGGGCATTTAAATTATTGATTAATAAATCTTTTAAACTTTCTCTATAAATGTTAATGAGATCTCGTGAACTATCCAAAAGATTGAGCTATTGGTATCACATGAGGATGTCGGGATGATTTCTTTTCCAGTAGTCATAGGAACTACTATAAATAATAAAAAGAAGAAGAGTTCTATATTATTTAAAGGAGAAAAATAATTGAAGAGCGATATATTCAAATGATAAATGGTGGAGTGAAACTCCAATGCCTGCTGACCTTATATGACTTTACTTTGCCCCATTAAAGGAGAAGGATAAAAAATTAATGAAAAATCATTATATATATATTCTATTGGTTAATGATGAAAATGAAATAAACATATAAACTAGTATAGATCAAAATCAAAATCTAACAGTGATAGATAAAAATCCATCTAATATTGATTCTTTAAATTTAAACTCTAAAGTGAATGATGAATTTAAATTGTATGAGACAATGATACACCTAAAATTAATTTCTAATGGAGTACTATCATGATTTTTTTTCTTTCAAATTCTCCATAAAAAATACATTGCATAGTCTAAGGATAGTATGGACCCCATCAGAGTTTGTTATCATGAGAAGATCGTGGATGTATAATTCTGTGGTGGTAAAGTCTTACCACCTAGGTCTTTAGCTAAGAAAAAATTGCAAACATGTCATATCCAATGATCCAATTCAACCTTCAACTCAATATACAAATCCTCCCTCTAGGTGCACCGAGTCCAAAGTCTAATGCTCCTAAGGTCGATTATAATGTTTTAGCTAATCTTAGAAAATTGCCAGCTAGGTTGATCATCCATGACTCTCTCATTTTCTTAAAATAAATGAGGAAATCCTTAATTAAAACACTTTTTGACCTAGAGATTAATTTAGCTCAGTTAGATGTGAATTCACAAGATGAAGCTTTATATTTTAAATAAGTCCTAGCAATAGCCTTTTTTATAAGGATTTAATTCTTGGAACTACTGCTCATAATCACTCACTTTGCATTTCTATAAATGTGAAAAATTTTAATTGATCAAGAGTCCTTGATAATCTTGTTGAATAAATCAATATTATGAAAATAAAAACTCTCACATATCTTATAGTAGACACACATATACTTAGCACTAATAAGATATTGATACGTTGAAAAAGGATATAAGGCTTTATGTTCCATCACACATATACATAGGAGAGTTGAAAATAGGAGCAAAATATCATATAATTAATTTAGCTATTTACTTCAATGCTGTTCAAGGTAGGCCTTACATCTATGAGTATAGGATGGTTCCATCTACCCTATACCAATGCATCAACTACCAGAAAGATGGCATTGAATATGAGGTTTAGTGTGATTTGCAACTATTCCCTATCCATGAGATCAAGATCTACAAAGATGTTGCATATTATGCACCCAAAAGACCAGCTGCTTGTTCTAAAAGTGAAATTAAAATTAAAAAAAGAAAATAAATAAATAAGGAGCAAAAGGAAAAGTAAAGTTAAAATAAAAAGAAAAGGAAAAAAAAAAGAAAGAGAAGACAGATAATAAGGGTGATGTCGAGGGCATAATCTTTAGGCCTCCAAACATTTTCCCTCAAAGAGGTAGGATAGTGGTCCAAAGAGCATGTGGTCAAGGCCGTACTTCATTTGAATAAAAAATAACCCTGATGCTTATTGAATTGGAATCAAGTTCATATGATGACTCAAAAGTGTGTGGTACAAGAATTCTTTTTTACTATAATAAGATAAATCCTCCTAAAAAATTTTAATATCACTTTAGAACAAGATAGTGATCTAGAGGATGATGTTTCAAAAATTCAAAGTAATGGACCAAAATTGTTAACATATGAAAGGTGGAGTAGAATAATTAAAACTTTAACCTTAACCCCATTATCAATTGACATGGTTATAGGGATAGTTTTTAAGGACTCTCCTAATTCTGGTGGTTAAGTATGAAAGGTCTAAAAGTTCTTTCCTGTTCCATCCACCTGAAGGAATGAAGATGATGTAAACATTGAGAAGGATTCTTTAAATGAGTTAATGGAATTACCTTTTGGCTATTTCGCTATAAGTGTGAGAAATTTGTTGCAAACTAGGATCCTATGCTTATGATTTTAATGATATCAAATATTACTGGGTTTCAATTTTGGTTCTTCTGATATTATATTTGGATATTTATTTTATGTACACTAACATTTTGGGTATGTCATACACCGTATAATGGGCTCATCTCAAGGCTGTGTAGAATAGGTTTGATATTTTTTATAAAGAGTTTGTATTTTTATTTAATTTATTTTTATATTTCTTGAGTTAAAAGTCCTGTAAAAGGTGTATGCTAGCTTAGCAATCATGAACACGTAAGGGGAAAAAAATTAAGTGTATTAATTTTTTTAAAGAATATCATTTTGTACGATCTTGATAATATCTTAAAATCTAAGTAAAATAGAGATTAATTAAACACTTAATTAAGAAAAATTGAATTTAAATTAATTATACTATACAATCCACATAATGTATGATGATTAATAGAAATCAATATTCTTTTTGCCAAGCACAAATTAAACAATATTTTAAAATTCAAAATATGACCTAAACATACAATATGATACTAATTATAATGTAGGATCATATCAAATCTTTCCTAATTTAAACCTATGATTAAGAAATTAAATCAGGAATAATTGATTATTAAGATAATACAGTACAATGTCTAATTTTTAACAATATATTGATTATTATATGTGGCATATGATTCAAGCAGGTTATTCTGATCCATTTAGAATCTTGAGTAGCATGATAATTGAAACATTATATAGTGAATGGAGTAATAAGGATAGAGATCTAGCATAATTTAATGCAAGACATTTAAACTATTTTTTTTCTATGCACTCAAATCTAAAGATTACAGGAGAGTCTCTACCTAAACTACTAGCAAAGAAATATGGGATAGGTTATGCATCACTTGTGAGGGTATTAGTTAAGTTAAATAGTCTCTATTAAATATTTTGTTAAATGGTTACAAACTCTTTTGCATGAAACCTAATGTGGTCATTTTAGATATATACATTGGCTTTACAAAGATAGTGACATTTATGCATGCACTAGGTAAAGAACTATCAAACTCTAAGAAGGTTAGCAAAATTTTGTGTTGTCTACCTAGTAGCTATGATGCTAAAGTTACTTCTATATGCAAATCTAAAGATTTCAATATTTGTTCTATTGATAATTTTCTTGGCTCACTCATTACTTATGATCAAAGCATGAATAAAATATCACTTAATATAGGTGATAGGATGAAGGACAGAGTAATAGCAGTAAAGGCTAATAATTCTAAGAGTGATAACTTTGTAGCTGAAGTAGATGATGACATGGCATTGATGACCTGATAATTTAAAAGTTTTTTTAGGCCTAATTCTGGTGGCTAAGTAAAAAAGGTCTAAAAGTTCTTTCCTGTTCAATCCACCCCAAGGAATGAAGATGATGTAAACATTGAGAAGGATTCTTTAAATGAGTTAATGGAATTACCTTTTGTCTATTTCCCTATAAGTGTGAGAAATTTGTTGCAAACTAGGATCCTATGCTTATGATTTTAATGATATCAAATATTATTGAGTTTCTATTTTGGTTCTTATGATATTATATTTAGATATTTATTTTATGTACACTAACATTTCAGGTATGTTACACACCGTGTAAAGGGCTCATGTAAAGATTGTGTAGAATAGGTTTGATATTTTTTATAAAGAGTTTGTATTTTTATTTAATTAATTTTTATATTTCTTGTATTAAAAGTCCTGTAAAAGGTGTATGCTAGCATAGCAATCGTGCACACGTAAGGGTAAAAAAATTAAGTGTATTAATTTTTTAAAGAATATCATTTTGTACGATCTTGACAATATGGTACAATCTAAGTAAAATAGAGATTAATTAAACCCTTAATTAAAAAATTTTGAATTTAAATTAATCATACTATACAATCCATATCATGTAGGATGATTAATAGAAATCAAGATTCTTTTTGCTAAGCACAAATTAAACAATATTTTAAAATTCAAAATATAACCTAAGCATACAGTATGATACTAATTATACTTTAATATCATATCAAATCCTTCCTAATTTAAACCTGTGATTAGGAAATTAAATCTGGAATAATTGATTTTTAAGATCATACAGTACAATGTCTAATTTTTAACAATCTATTAATTATTATATATGGCATATGATTCAAGCAGGTTATTCTGATTCATTTAGAATTGAATGGCATGATAATTGAAATATTATATAGTGAATGAAGTGATAAGGATAGATATTTAGCATAATTTAATGCAAGATATTTAAACTATTTTTTTTCTGTGCACTCAAATCTAAAGATTACATGAGGGTCTCTACCTAAACTACTAGCAAAGAAATATGGGATAGGTTATGCAACCCTTATGAGGGTATTAGTGAAGTTAAATAGTCTCAATTAAATATTTTGTTAAATGGTTATAAACTCTTTTGCATGAACGCTAATGTGGTCATTTTAGATATATATATTGGGTTTACAAAGATAGTGACATTTATGCATGCACTAGGTAGAGAACTATAAAAGTCTGAGAAGGTCAGCAAAATTTTGTGTTGTCTACCTAGTAGCTATGATGCTAAAGTTACTTCTATATGCAAATCTAAAGATTTCAATGTTTGTTCTATTGATAATTTTCTTGGCTCACTCGTTACTTATGATCAAAGCATGAATAAAATATCGCTTTATATAGGTGATAGGATGAAGGATAGAGCAATAGCGTTAAAGGCCAATAATTTTAAGAGTGATAACTCTGTAGCTGAAGTAGATGATGACATGGCAGTGATGACCTGACAAATTAAAATCTTTTTGAGGTGAATGAAAAAAATGTCATTAATAATGGAACAAAGATAAACCAAGTAGAAATTCTAATGTTTCAAATAACATTTTATGCTTTGAATACAGGACGCTAGGACACTTATAGTCTGACTACCCCAATCTGAAAACTCACACAACTAAGGAGAAGGATGGAGAAAAAGCTAACTTCGAATAGGGGAAGCAAAATACATAAAAGGCTTTTTTTGGTTTACTCTGAAAGTTCGTTAGGGATGTTAAGCCCTATAGAACTGGCCCAAGGCTAACCAAGAGGGGGGGGGGGGGGTGAATTTGTATTTTAAAAATTTATTTAAGCAAAGCACGAATGCAAACCAAATCACCACAAAAATAAGTGCGGAAGAAAATAAATGTGAAAGCAGTAAAAAATAAGAACACAAGGGTTTATAGTGGTTCGGTCAACTCAACCTACGTCCACTCGCTGGAGGCGCCCTCCGAGTATTGCACTACAATCGTGACTCTCCTTTAGCCCCCACAGCTAGGCAGAGAAGCCTTTACAAATACCTCTTTTTGCCACACCCGGCAAGGCAGAGAACCTTCCTCCTTTTGCTTCCTTCTGAAGCAGGAAGAGAACCTCGATCGCTTACTGGAACTTACCTCTCCCAACCCTTCCAAGGACAAGAGACTCTAGGGAAGAAGAAGTTGAACAATGCTTGAAGCAACCCTTGTGAATCTCCTCACAAGCTCCCCCTCATAAGATCCTCTCTCTCTCTCCCCCTCTCTCTCTCCTTTAGGTTTTCTCAGGTCAAGACAGCAGCCAAGGATGTTAAAAAATATTGAACAAGAGATCTTAAATAGAAGAGCTTCAAAGGAGCTCATTAATTGCAAGTTGACGACTTTATTGTCCAGGATGATATGTACATCATCCTGGCTTATCAGTACAAATCCCATGAGATCGGCCAGAGCATCGCCATGAATGCAAACTGGTCGATTAAAAATTGGCTTGATCATCCAGGACAATCTCACGATCGTCCTGGCCGATCAGTTCAAATCAGAGGAAAATCATCCTGAGCATCACCCTGAATTCAAGCTGTTCGATCCAGATCGTCCAGCACATTGCCTTGAATTTGTGTTGGCCGATATTTATCGTCCAGAAGTAACTAAGGTTTTTGAATAGATCGTCCTGGCCGATCCTGCGATCGTCCAGGACGATGTGATCGTATTAATCATCCTTAATTACTTCCTTGATTTGTCTGATTAATTAAGACATAATTGTGAATATCGTCTAGGCCGATCCAAGATCGTCCAGGCCGACTGCCAAAAATACAGAATACCTTAATTGTTTATGGTGGCAATTTCTTTCTATTTTGAGCATATTGTCCAGGCCGATACAAGTATCATCCAGGACGATTGGCTAATGACGGCTGCCTTAATTAAGAACCCCTGATTATATTTTCTGTTTTAAGCCCGATCATCCAGGACGATGTAAATATCATCCTGGTCAATTTGAGTAAAAACATAAATTCTAAGTCTCTCAAGTGTGTTCGTGTAGGGTTACTTTGCATTAGTCACACCAAAGATTACAATTCACTCAAGAGGGGAAAAATAAAATTACAGACTGACTCAACCCTAATCTACCCCATCTTGAGCTGATTCTGATTTCCATTCAATCTTTGAGTCCTGAAAAGTTAGTAGAAAAAAGCAATCGTAGTGAAACAAGATTTGTTTGCTATCATCAAAATCATAATCTAAAAACTTATTTATAACAATCTCACCCTTTTTGATGATGGCAAACATATCAAAAATTAATTCTAACTAAACAAGCTTTTACCAGAACAAGTACAAACAAACTAAACAAGAGCAAGTACAAATACACTAATCAAGAGCAAGTATAAACAGACTAATTAAGAGAAAGTACAAACACACTACTCCCCCTTTTGACATCTCAAAAAGGAAGAGGAAACAACAAGAAAAAATAATGGAGAAAAAAAAACACAATATAGAAACAAGAAACAATCCATAGAAAACAGAAACTACAACTAAAAAAATGAGGGATCCTGATCATCAGATGGAGGTGGAGGTGGAGGAGCCTGCTGAAAGTAGTGAGCTAGCGTAGTAAACTGAGCATTGAACCAGGCTATATCCTGGTTGTGCTGCTGTTGCTGGTGAGTAATGTAGTTGTCAAAATGGGCTAAGTCCTCTATGCGGTGCTGCTCGTAGCGAGCCATGTCCTCAGAATGTTGCTGCTCGTGTGCAGCAACGTAAGTGTCAAAACGGGTCTCCCAATGATCAAATCTTTCCACTAACTGATCAAACAGCGAGTGCTGTCAAAGAGGAGCAGGATCAGGAACGGGAGAGGGAGCCTCCTCCTCCTCGGCCCCTGAGGTTCCCCATCCCCTAGGTGGAGACAAGTACTATGAAGGATATTGAAAGAGCTGTTTGAGTAGCAAGGAGGCTGAAGGTCGTGACGAGCAGGATATTGAAGATTGTATTTGGTTTCAAGAATGTAGGCTATGAGATGTCCTAAAGCAAGGTTGGGTTTCCTCCTATGGCCTGGATCGCGAATAGTTATTAAATGATCAATGTATCGAAAGATTAGATCAGTATCATTAAATTCTCTCTAGGCCATGATAAAAAAGGTAGTCAGAGAAAGCAGAGGAGTGATGTGAATTCGGTCCCCAACTTTTGGAATAATGGAGGTTCGAAGGACATGTTGATTTGTCCTAGCATCTTTGACTAAAGAGCTAGTCTCTCCAACATGAAAGTGTGTGTTGGTTTGGCGAATAAAATGGTTTGCCGTGGACCAGTCAAAATCAGGATCTGAAATGATTATGTACAGCTTATCCCCGGTGGTGGATAGCTGTAAAAGTTCAGCACAGTCCTGATATGTGATCTCGACTGGGCGTTGATTCATATAGGAGGTCAGGGCTATGAAAGTAGGATTTATGCGAAGATTTGCATAAAATTCTAACAGAAGTTCTGAAGAAAAAGGGACAGCGAGGGTAAGAATGAAATAGAGAGAAGTGTGAGCAAAGAGATCCATTACCGGATATGAAAGGTGGGCAGGATTGATTGTTCTGGAAAGAGTGATGCCACATTCTTTGTAGCGACGATAAGCTACTTGATCCTCCACTTCCCTGAATCGAGGGTCCAGAGTGGCCCTCGAGGAACTTTCAGAAGCTTGTCGGACTCGCTTCCCACCAGCCATAGTAAGAAATCAGTATGAAAACACAAGAGAAGAAGAAGGTTGAGGTGAAAACAATTGCGGGAATAGCCTGAATTTAAAGAAACAGCCATATCGTCCAGGATGATCGCAGAATCGTCCAGGACGATTTGGTTCAATTATTGAGTACAGGCTGATTGGTCAAAAAGGCGGTCTGATCGGCCGGGCCAATCAGATATCGGCCAGGACGATTAGACACAGGCGATCGTCCCAAGGAGTCAAGCGGACGACCATTGAAAAAGTAGATCGTTCAGTCTGATTAGGTGTATCGTTCAGGACTATGCACAATAATTGATCGTACCGGCCGAAGTTAAAATGTTTTAAATCTGTGCCACGTGTATCGTCCAGGACGAACAATGGATCGGCCAGGACGATTATCCAATACTGGATAGTTCGGGGCCGATTTTAAGGATTTAAACATGATGACACGTGGATCGTCCAGGACGATCTAGTGTATCGGCCAGGACGATGACCATAAGTGTATCGGCTAGGATGAAAATTGTATCGGCCAAGACGATAAAGAGAATATATTTGAGTTTGATCATATCGTTTAGGACGATACGGGATCGTCCGGGATGATGAGTCACAGAAAGCTCAGAAAAGATTCAGCAGATGGAATTTTGAAGAGAATTTATCCTATCGTCTAGGACGATATAAGCATTGGTCAGGACGATGTGACAAGTGTTTGAATAGTTGCTATTTGAATGAGTTATATTTATGCAACTTATGTAGTTTTGATGATTCCAAACATTATTGTTCAAATGTATAGTTATCTCCTAACAATTTCAGAAGATTTGCACTTGCTCTTGTGTGTACTAACATTTCAGGAAAATCAGACTCCAGACTACGAAAAGTTCAATTCAAATTCAACATGAGATATTTTGTTTAATTGATGTTTGTCTTTTCTTTGAATTAATTTTGAAAGGGAGTGATTGTAATTGAGTGAATAAAATCTCACACACACAAATAAGGAGATCTTAAAATTCTATACTGATCGTACAGGACGATATTTATCGTACTGGACGATCTGTCAGTTATCTCCTATAGAGCACTTGGAACGAATAGGAACTTGCTTTGAAAAATTTTCTAAGTCCTATTCGTCCAGGACGAAATTTATTATCGTACCAGACGATGGGTTCTCTGTAAAATTTTCGTCCAGACGAATTTTACCATCGTACGAGGCGACCAGTCCTCTGGAAAATTTTCG
Source organism: Dendrobium nobile (assembly GCA_022539455.1). Lineage (NCBI taxonomy): Eukaryota > Viridiplantae > Streptophyta > Magnoliopsida > Asparagales > Orchidaceae > Dendrobium > Dendrobium nobile. The sequence continues at coordinate 10,370,674 of CM039725.1, forward strand.
TCCAGACGAAAACAAATTATCGTCCGCGGCAATTGGTTCTCTGGAAAATTTTCGTCCATACGAAATAAATAATCATCCAGGACGATCGGCTCTCAGGAAAATTTTCGTCCAGACGATCACATTTTCGTTCAAACGATAAACCGACTTAGAACAGTTTTCAGCAGTTTCTAGAACCGACCTTGTAATAACCGTTCGTACTGGACGAACCAAGTTCGTACAGGACGATCAGCTGTACGAAGTCAGTTCGTACACATATACAAATTGGGTCGTTTCAGATCGTTTAAGTAAAATCGTCCAGGACGATCCAGAATCGTACAGGACGATCCACTGCGTACAGAATTGAAAATTTGCAGTTTTTGGGCGGTTTCACTTGTCTTTTATATAAATAGTCCAAATTAGACTGCCACCCAATCTTTTTGTCATTTGATCTTCGTGCCTCTTGAGAGAATAGCCAAGAAGAGAGTGGAAGAGAGCATTCAAAGGAGGATTCCTACCACTGGAGCGAGAAGGCTTCACTTGGATTGCTAAGGTAAGAGTCTCTACTTGTGGAATTGGATTTCTTCACTCTTTTTCTTTCTTCCTTCTAGATTCTTGTGAGAAGATCATTCAAGAAGGTCCGGTTCTCTGCCGACACTTGGAGAGTGTGAACAGACGAGGGTTCTCTGCCCACACTAGGAGAGTGTGAAAGGAAGAAGGTTCTCTGCCTACACTTGGAGAGTGTAAACAGCCGTAGGGTTCTCTGCCCACACTAGGAGAGTGTGAAAGGACGACGGTTCTCTGCCGCACCGGGTAGTGGTGAAAAGAGTGTTTTGTACAGGCTTCTCCGCCTTGCTGTGGGTGCTAAAGGAGAGTCACTTTGTGGTATTAGTGCAATACTCAGAGGGTGCCTCTGAGGAGTGGATGTAGGTCTGGTTATAGACCGAACCACTATAAATCTGGTGTCATTTACTTTATAGCTTTTACGTTTCCGCACTTTAAATTTCAGTTTTAACAACTCTGTGGTTGAAAAACATTTTTCTACTAACTTTAAAAGAAAATTTTATTTCGGTTCAACTTTATTATTAAGAGGGTTTAAAATTTTAAAAACTACCAATTCACCCCCCTCTTGGTAGCCTTGGGACACTTACTTAGGCTTAACAACCTAATTACTGGACTCAACAAGTGGTATCAGAGCAGAGTTTCAAAATCATAAGTTTGAACTACTTTTTGATTAACGTAGATGGCTACATTTGGAAACCGAAAAACACCTGAGGGTTACTCTATCACTAGACCTCCACTGTTTGATAATATTCCTTTTGATTTTTGGAAAACACGCATGTCTACTTTCTTACAGTCACTTGATTATCGCATGTGGATGCTAGTCCAGGAAGGTTACACAAAACTAACTAGATTAGTTGATGGAATTAGGGTAGATACACCCTATGCAGATTGGACTATAGAAGAACGTGACTTAGCACAATTAAATGCGAAATGTTTAAATAGTTTCTTTTGTGCTTTAAAATCTGAAGACTACATGCGAGTTTCCACTTGTAAAAGCGGAAAAGACATATGGGATAGACTTTGTATTACTTATGAAGGGACAAATGAGGTTAAGCAATCAAGACTCAATATCTTGTTACATGACTACGAGTTATTTCGCATGAAACCTAATGAATCTATATCTGACATGTACACAAGATTCACTCAAATTGTAACCTCTTTGCATGCACTTGGTAGGGAATTAACTAATGCTGAAATGGTTAATAAGATTCTTCGTTGTTTACCTACTGCATACGATGCTAAAATTACTGCAATTACAGAGTCAAAAGATCTGAACATTTATTCTATTGACAATCTTCTTGGTTCACTCATTGCTTACGAGCAAGGAGTAAGTCAAAGAAAGATTGATGCAGGTGAACCAAGAAAGGACAAGAATCTTGCATTAAATGTGGAAGAGTCAGAAAGTGAACACTCACAACCTGAGGATGAAGACGATATAGCACTGATGACTAGACAATTCAGAAGCTTTTTAAAGAGGAAGCAGAAGAGACGCCAGCAATGGAATAGAGGTAAGTATAACAAAAATGGCAGGGTTTCTAATGAAGTGATTTGTTATGAATGCAGGAAACCAGGTCATATAAAAACTGATTGTCCAAAACTTAAAGCCACTCCTAGCAAGGAGAAGGTAGAGGAGAAACCAATGGTAAAAAGGGGCAAGAAGAAGTTTCAAAAGGCTTTTTGGGCGGACTCAGCTTCAGACTCATCTGAGACTGAAAACGAAGAAGAAGTCACCAACCTTTGCTTGATGGCAGATAAAGCTGAACAATCAGATCAAGAAGAGGTATACTCTCACACAAGACCTCGTGAGAGTATATGGTACCTGGACAGCGGATGTTCTAAGCACATGACTGGAGATACTGCTCAATTCATAACGCTGGAAGCCAGGAGTGGAGGCAAGGTTACACTTGGAGATAATACCACAAAGAAGGTGGTTGGATCAGGTATGATTGGAAATTTGAAAAACTTTTTCATAGATAATGTTTTATTAGTTGAAGGCTTAAAACATAATTTGCTTAGCATAAGTCAGCTATGTGATAAGGGCTATAATGTAAAATTTTTACCTACTAGCTGCATAATTAGCCTAAATGGGAAAATTGTTTTAAATGGAAAAAGGGTGAACAATGTCTACATGCTAGATTTAAATTGTATTCAATCTCCTACTGCTTTTTGTTTGAAAACTGTTTCTGATGAATCATGGCTTTGGCATAGGAGACTTTGTCATTCTAGTATGAAAAATCTTAGAAGAATTACCCAAAAGAATTTGGTTAGAGGAATACCTAAACTAGACTTTACTAAGGACCACTTATGTGATGCATGTCAATTAGGAAAATAAGTGAAGTCCTCTTTTAAGTCCAATAAAGATCTTAGGACCAGTAAACCTTTAGAAATTCTTCACATGGATCTTTTTGGACCTGTAAGCACGGTTAGTCTAGGAGGAAAGGTATATGGATTTGTAATAGTAGATGATTTTTCAAGATTCACCTGGGTTAAATTTCTTTTTCAAAAGAGTGAATCATTTGAGGAATTCAGAAATTTTTCAACTTGGATACAAAGAAAACTAGGATGTGAAATAATTTCTATACAAAGTGATCATGGAGGAGAATTTGAAAATGAAAGATTTGAAGATTTCTGTAAAGAAAGGGGATTGATCACAATTTTTCTGCACCTAGAACTCCTCAACAAAATGGAGTAGTTGAAAGAAAGAACAGAACATTAATAGAAGCCGCCCGAGCAATGTTAGCAGAATACTCTCTTCCTAGATATTTTTGGGCTGAGGCGGTTAGCACTGCATGCTATGTTCTGAATAGGGTAAATGTGAGATCAAATTTGAATAAAACACCCTATGAATTGGTAAAAGGTAGAACACCAAATTTGTCTCATTTACATGTATTTGGTTGCAAGGTGTTCATACATAATAATGGAAAATCTGCCTTAGGAAAATTTGATCCAAAATCAGATGAAGGAATTTTTGTTGGATATTCAAGTGTTGGAAAATCTTATAGAGTATTCAACAAAAGAACTTTAGTCATTGAAGACCACACATGTTGTTTTTGATGAAAATGGAAACATAGAAGAGCCAAAAGTTGTTGAAGAAGAAATTGAAGAAAACTCCCAAAAGATTGATAGATTAAATTTGGAAGAAAATGTGGAAGAAATTATAGAAAGAGAAGACCCTTTGCCTAGAGATTTGAGATTCTCTAAAAATCACCCAAAAGAATTAATTATAGGTGAACCAAGTGAGGGTGTTAGAACTAGGCGTGGATTAAACAAGGAAGTCAATCATTCAGCTTTTATTTCAACTATTGAACCCACTAACATTGATCAAGCACTTTCAGATGAATTTTGGATATTGGCCATGCAAGAAGAGTTAAATCAATTTGTAAGAAATAAAGTTTGGGAACTAACTACAAGGCCAAAAGATCAAAGTGTTGTTGGAACCAAGTGGGTGTTCAAAAATAAAATGAATGACTCAGGAGTAGTTATTAGAAATAAGGCTAGATTAGTAGCTAAGGGGTATAATCAAATTGAAGGAATTGATTTTGAGAAAACTTTTGCCCCTGTAGCTAGACTTGAAGCAATTAGGGTTTTACTAGCCTTTGCCTGTTTTAAAGGTTTTAAATTGTTTCAAATGGATGTTAAAAGTGCCTTTTTAAATGGAGTAATTGAAGAAGATGTTTTTGTAGAACAACCTCCAGGTTTTGAAAATTCTAAATTTCCAAATCATGTTTTCAAATTAAAAAAGGCATTATATGGATTGAAACAGGCACCTAGGGCTTGGTATGAGAGGTTAAGCACCTTCCTACTTGAAAGATCTTTTGAAAAAGGAAGTGTGGATACAACTCTCTTTTTAAGAAAAATTGGAAAGGATATACTTATTGTTCAAATTTATGTGGATGACATCATCTTTGGATCTTCAAATAAACATCTTTGTGATGATTTTTCTAAAACAATGAGTAATGAATTCGAAATGAGTCTAATGGGAGATTTAAATTACTTTCTAGGATTTAGCATTAAGCAACTTGAGGAAGGTACTTTTCTTAGTCAAAACAAATATATTAAGGACATCCTCAAAAAATATGAAATGGACAATGCTAAACCTGTTAGTACACCAATGAGTTCTTCAGTTCAGTTGGATAAGGACCTTAAGGGAAAATCTGTTGATCAAAAGAAATTTAGAGGGATAATTGGATCTTTACTTTACTTGACTGCTAGCCGACCAGATATTATGTTTAGTGTTTGCCTATGTGCTAGATTTCAATCAGATCCAAAAGAATCACATTTGACAGCAGTAAAAAGGATTTTAAGATATCTACTAGGAACTCAAAACTTAGGAATTTGGTATCCTAAGTTTAGCTCTTCATTTGAAATTATTGGTTACTCAGATTCTGACTTTGCAGGCTGTAGAGTGGATAGGAAAAGCACTTCTGGAACATGTCAATTCATTGGAAATTCATTAGTTTCATGGTCTAGTAGAAAACAAAATTCAGTGGCACTATCTACTGCAGAAGCAGAATACATTGCATTAGGAAGTTGTGTGGCACAAGTACTTTGGTTAAAACAACAGTTGATTGACTTAGGATTAACTATAGGCACTATTCCAATTTATTGTGACAATACTAGTGCTATTTGTATTTCAAAAAATCCTATTCAACATTCTAGAACCAAACACATCGATATAAGGCATCATTTCATAAGGGATCACGTATCCAAAGGAGAAATTGAACTCATACATGTTTCAACTGAAAATCAACTTGCAGACATTTTTACAAAACCTTTAGCCTTTGATACCTTCAGTACTTTAAGAACAAGGCTTGGTGTTATTGATTTGAATGCTTAACTAAAATGTCTTTGCAACATTGATACTTGTTATGTTTTGTTTTTGAAATTTTGTGAATTTTGTGTTTTTAATGAATTGTTTTTGGATTTATGATTTTGTTTTATGTTTTCTGTGTTTCTGATTGTTTTTGTTGATTTTGTTAATTTAAAAATTTAAATTTTTTGGAGGAAATCGTCCAGGACGATTTATTTTCGTACGGGACGATGTGTAAAGGAACAGTTTGCGAAAATTTAAATCGTTTTAGAGCAGTTTTTTATTGGATCGTCTGTACGATCTGTGATCGTCCAGGACGAATTTTTTTTCTCTCAAACGTCGGAACGATTGAATGCAGCGGTTGAGTGGATAAGACAGTTTTTAATACGAACTTCGTCTGTACGAAATTTTAGTTCGTCCAGACGAACATGTGTCGATTCATTGTAGGGGACGGTTTTCAAGAGTCATTAAAACGAAATACTTTTCGATCGTCTGTACGAAATTTTTTCGTCTGTACGATTGGTCAAGTCAAAACGCCTGTACGAAGGGACGCATCGTAAGTTGTGTTGAATACGAAAAGTCGTTACATTTTGGACGAATTGGATCGTCTGTACGAACTTTCTTCGTCCAGACGAACTATTATGTTTTGTCCAGGACGAATATTTTCGTCCAGGACGAAAGTATCGTTTTCCTTTAAATATGAAGGCTTTTCAAACTTGACAATCACACTTTCAAATTTCTTTTTCAATCCCTTTTAACATAAAATCAACAATGGCCTCCTCTAGCAAAAGACAAAAGGTTTTGGTGAAAAAACCAAACAGGAATGCCCCAGACAACTTTCTTTCCAAGGCAAATGAGGAATCTTTTCCTCGTTTTGCCTCCGCAAAAATCACTCCGTCTCGCATTCTTATCCCAACAGAGTTGAAATTTCGGGTAATGCACCTCTTCGCCTCAACCCAATTTCAGTTCATTCTTTCTCTCGTCCACTTCTACAATAAACAAACCTACCATTACTTTCTAGCCAACATGAGTTTCAATTCTGACCACTCTATCATTAGTTCTTTTGTTTTTAAGAAAAAAGTTGAGATCACCAAGCACGATCTTGGTACATTTTTAAAGTTAAGAACTGAGGGATATAGAGCCCACACCCTAATGTCAGAAACCTCCTTCAAATGGTTTGAAATCAATAGGGTAATTAGAAAAAATGCGATTGACAATCATGTTTCAGGTATGACCCAAGATGCCCGAATCATCCAGCACATCCTTAGATCCTCAATTATTCCTAAAGCTGGTGATAGGATTAACATTACTCCTCTCCTTTCTTGTCTAACTTTTTTAATCATGTCAAGACATCCTATTGATGAAGCCCAACTCATCATAGATCATATCTATGGGCTTTCAGAAATAGGACATGCTGATCAGAAGAGGAAGAAGAACATTTCATTAGGGCACTTAATTACTTATATTTTGGAGAAGAAGTACAATATAGTGCATCCTGATGAGGAATATGAAGAGCCAGTTTACTATAACAACACATCATTCAGACTGCTCTTCAAGGAAGAAAAAGAAAAAGGGGAAGCACATGACAGTGCTTCAGAAGAAGAAGAAGAAGAAGGAGTGCAAGCTTCTGCTTCTCAATCAGATTACCAGAATCTGATTGAGAGATTTGATAGACTAGAGACTCACATTGATCAAAGGTTTGATCAATTTGATGCTCAACTTACTCAGCAGCAACATGACATTGGTAACATTAAAGATGAAGTTCATGAAATTAATACCAATGTAATGTTGATGGCCTCCTACTTCAACCTCTTTGGCGGCATACCTCCTCCTCCTCCAGAACAGTAAAAATTTTGTTTTTGTTGTTTGTTGTTGTGTGTCTGTTGTATTTTTTGTTTTGTTGTTTTGTTTTTATCTTATATGTGTTATTGTGATTGTTTTTATGTTTTTAAGTTCAATGTTTATGTAATCTTTTCTTTTCAATGAAAGTTTGTTTTTGTTAGATTTGTTTTGAAATGTGGCTAATATTTATGAATTTCATTAGTATTTTTTAATCTACATAGTGCTTAAATTCGATTGTAATTTGAGATTATCTATATTAAAAAATCTAGACTTTCTAAATTTATAATTTGTTTATAACTTGTTGTACTTAGAACTTTTAAATTCATGTCTATTCATTTAGACTACATAAAAGTTAATATTGTTATTACAATTTTGATGTTTTTTTAGTTTGTATTTCTATGCTCAAATGATATTTATGCACCTAGAAAAATTTGAAATTTTAGATTATAGATTTTGGAAAGAATTGGTCAAATTACTCTTGAACAGTGTACAAATGTACAAAAATCAAAAGGGATACACAAAAATTTGTAAAATGGAAAAGAGGCACAAAATAAGCCCAACCAAAGAAAAATGCACAAAAATGTGCTACAAAACTTTGAAAAGATGTGCAAAGCACCACATGAGGTAATTCTCTTCTTTCCAAATTCGTTCAATCTCTTAATTCAAGTTGATCTAATGTTCATTCATATTCTCTTGAACTTTGAAATATAGAATTTTTTTTACATCTGACTTGTAATGATTTTCAATAATCAAAATGTCTAAATTGAATCATGTCTTTGAAAAATTCTTCTTACTTACAATGTTATATCATTTCATAAATTTTATGAATTTCTATGATTGACCTAATATCTTTAGTTTAAAATTGCATACCCTATGTCAATCACCATTTAGATTAAATTTTAACAATGAATTTCATATAATTATTTACATTTCTTGTCTTTTTCTTCTTCACTTTTTGTTGCTGTCAAAAAGGGGGAGAAATTATTAGTTTGTGTATGTTTGTGTTAGTTTGTGTATGTTTGTGTTTTCTCTTTTTAGTTGTTCTGTTTGCAAGTTTGTGTAATTTGTGTTAAAATTTTTGAAAAAAAAAAAAAAAAAAACAAAAATTTTGTTCGTTAAATATTGTTCTTTAATGCCTCCTTATTTTAATGTACTCATAAATTCAGGGGGAGTTTAGGAGATAAAAGATGTGTTTTAACTTGAAACCATACTAATAATAATTGTTTTGCCATCATCAAAAAGGGGGAGATTGTTTGAATAGTTGCTATTTGAATGAGTTATATTTATGCAACTTATGTAGTTTTGATGATTCCAAACATTATTGTTCAAATGTATAGTTATCTCCTAACAATTTCAGAAGATTTGCACTTGCTCTTGTGTGTACTAACATTTCAGGAAAATCAGACTCCAGACTACGAAAAGTTCAATTCAAATTCAACATGAGATATTTTGTTTAATTGATGTTTGTCTTTTCTTTGAATTAATTTTGAAAGGGAGTGATTGTAATTGAGTGAATAAAATCTCACACACACAAATAAGGAGATCTTAAAATTCTATACTGATCGTACAGGACGATATTTATCGTACTGGACGATCTGTCAGTTATCTCCTATAGAGCACTTGGAACGAATAGGAACTTGCTTTGAAAAATTTTCTAAGTCCTATTCGTCCAGGACGAAATTTATTATCGTACCAGGCGATGGGTTCTCTGTAAAATTTTCGTCCAGACGAATTTTACCATCGTACGAGGCGACCAGTCCTCTGGAAAATTTTCGTCCAGACGAAAACAAATTATCGTCCGCGGCGATTGGTTCTCTGGAAAATTTTCGTCCAGACGAAATAAATAATCGTCCAGGACGATCGGCTCTCAGGAAAATTTTCGTCCAGACGATCACATTTTCGTTCAAACGATAAACCGACTTAGAACAGTTTTCAGCAGTTTCTAGAACCGACCTTGTAATAACCGTTCGTACTGGACGAACCAAGTTCGTACAGGACGATCAGCTGTACGAAGTCAGTTCGTACACATATACAAATTGGGTCGTTTCAGATCGTTTAAGTAAAATCGTCCAGGACGATCCAGAATCGTACAGGACGATCCACTGCGTACAGAATTGAAAATTTGCAGTTTTTGGGCGGTTTCACTTGTCTTTTATATAAATAGTCCAAATTAGACTGCCACCCAATCTTTTTGTCATTTGATCTTCGTGCCTCTTGAGAGAATAGCCAAGAAGAGAGTGGAAGAGAGCATTCAAAGGAGGATTCCTACCACTGGAGCGAGAAGGCTTCACTTGGATTGCTAAGGTAAGAGTCTCTACTTGTGGAATTGGATTTCTTCACTCTTTTTCTTTCTTCCTTCTAAATTCTTGTGAGAAGATCATTCAAGAAGGTCCGGTTCTCTGCCGACACTTGGAGAGTGTGAACAGACGAGGGTTCTCTGCCCACACTAGGAGAGTGTGAAAGGAAGAAGGTTCTCTGCCTACACTTGGAGAGTGTAAACAGCCGTAGGGTTCTCTGCCCACACTAGGAGAGTGTGAAAGGACGACGGTTCTCTGCCGCACCGGGTAGTGGTGAAAAGAGTGTTTTGTACAGGCTTCTCCGCCTTGCTGTGGGTGCTAAAGGAGAGTCACTTTGTGGTATTAGTGCAATACTCAGAGGGTGCCTCTGAGGAGTGGATGTAGGTCTGGTTATAGACCGAACCACTATAAATCTGGTGTCATTTACTTTATAGCTTTTACGTTTCCGCACTTTAAATTTCAGTTTTAACAACTCTGTGGTTGAAAAACATTTTTCTACTAACTTTAAAAGAAAATTTTATTTCGGTTCAACTTTATTATTAAGAGGGTTTAAAATTTTAAAAACTACCAATTCACCCCCCTCTTGGTAGCCTTGGGACACTTACTTAGGCTTAACAACCTAATTACTGGACTCAACAACAAGAATTTGAAAAACAAGAAAAAGATGGAGATGATAAAAAAAACATAAATGAAAACAAAACAAAAACACAAAAAAGAAGCGAAGTTTTTGGTTTTTAATTTTTCTATTATTAATTTTTTTTTGTTAGCAAAGCAAGCATATGTCAAATTTTCCAAATAATTTAAATTTTAAAGATTTGAAAGATCAATGAGTTAACAATATCGTAATATGAAAATGGTAGAAAATCTGATCCTGTTTATCCTACCTCGGACTTCTTCCTGGATAAGAATTATCTTTTGGAAACAAGAGGTCAAACTCAGAATAAATTGGATAAAAAAAAAAGATCCGTTCAAAACTTGGTTACAAACTAGACATCTTATAAAATTGTATACCAAAGTAATTTGTCTCTTTCATGGAATTTGAAATCAAACCTTCGAAAATATCAAAGAACCCATGAGTCCTTCTAAGTTTTAAAAGTTTTGAAAAGAGATGATAGCTTGCATTTAGTGGGCTCATTTTATGCCTCTTGTCACTTTGATTGGCTCTTTGAGCATCTTTTGATTTTTGATACACTTTTGTGTATATAGTTTTCTTTTCAATTTGGCATCATTGGCATCTTCCCTTTTTAATTTTTGTAAGCTAAAAACTCTTTAACAAACCCTTTAAAAAAGTTCTTAGTTGTGATTATATCTTCTAGATATTGGAGAAGAGGGGCTCTCTTTCTAACATAGAGAAGAACAAGCCACAAAATGAAAATCAAAATCATATGATAAGTGCAATGGTAAGATTTCAATTAACTTGAAGGATATATAAGAACTTTGGATCATATATATAAGATAGACTATTGTAACAAGAAGAAAAAAGATCTTAATTTCAAAAACCAGTTTTTAAAATGAGATAGACTTTTTGTTTTAGAAAAGAAAATTATATCACCAAAAGAGGTTAGAGGGAGGGAAACCATCAACGGTGTTTTCTCCCTTTAACCTATTTAGAATTGCTAATCATTGGCCATAAATCTCCAAAGTTTAAGAACAAGAAAAAATCATCATAAAGAAAACAAAAGTAAAAATGACTTGCACAACAAATCAAAAACAAAAACAAAAATAATAATAATTAAAATGCAAATTAAGAATTTGTTTAAGCTGCAAATTTAAGCAGTTATGAGTTGCGAGCCTTCGTTTGTCCAAGTATTCTATGCTCTCACGAGGTCTTTGGTGAGAGAAATCCTGCAAGAATCAACAACTGTCAGACTTAGGAACCCAAATAGGTTTGGGTCCCTTCTCATAAAAAGTAGAGTGTAATGCATGTGTGTTATGTTGTGAATTTTGCAATTTTGGTCTCCACACCCAATGTGTACTATGGTGAACAGTGCAAGTGTATGAGACGTGTCCTAGCATACCACATGAAAAACATCTAACTCTAGGAAAAGGATTTCTTAAGTGACTTGGGTTATAATGCCTCTTCCTATGTTTTGGCTTTGGATTCAAAGTGGGAGTCTTCCAATTTCCTTTAAGTGAGTCCAAATCATTTTTAAGCCTCAAGTTATTCTTTTTTAAGACATCATTCTCAACCCTCAAATCTTTTTCTATCTCTTTAGATTTCTTAAAATTAGATTTAAGTGAGGTGTGTGAAACTTTTAATGCATCATGCTCATAAATTAATTCCAAATGTTTTTAGTTTAAATCATCAAATTCATCAAGTAGAGCCATGTGATTTGAATCAATCGTAGAATGATCTTTGAGAATAATTTCATATTCTTTTTGTAAATTCAAAAGTTCTAACTTTAAACTAGTATGATTCTTCTTGAGTTTTCTATATGATGAATGAATTTTCTCATAAATTTCAAACAATTGATCATAAGTTGGTTTACATACCTCTTCATCATCGCTTTGCTCAAGATGATCTTCCCCTATGAAGCACGGGTTTATTGTCTCTTCCTCAGGTTCAATTTCAGAGGAATCTGATATAGATTCTACCCAGAACGCTTTTTGAACTTTTTTCTTGTCCTTCCTGAACTTGGATTTCTCCTCACCCTTTCCTTTTCTTTGCTTGAGTGATCTTGAAGTGTAGGACAATCGGCTTTCACATGTCCAGGCTTCTTGCACTCATAACAAACAACATCAGAAGATCCTTTAGAATATTTGTTATCCTTACATTTTCTCCAATGATGCTTTTGCTTCTTCCTTAGAAAGTTTTTGAATTGCCTTGAGATGAAGGCAACTTCATCGCTCTCAGACCCGGAAGAATCGGAGTCAGATTTGTGTGCCTTTAGTGCCACCATTTTCTCTTTCTTTTTCTCACCTGCATCAAGATTTCTTTGATTCACCCCTTGCTCGTAAGCAATGAGTGAGCCAAGTAAGTTGTCAATCGAATACGTGTTTAAATCCTTAGATTTAGTTATAGCAGTAATTTTTGCATCAAAAGAGGAAGGCAAGCATCGTAAAATCTTGTTTACTTTTCAAAACTCGAAAGCTCTCTTCCTAAGGCAAGCAAGAAGTAACAATCTGAGTAAATCTTGTATACATTTCAGAAATTGATTCATGAGGTTTCATACGAAAAAGTTCGTAGTTATGCAAGAGAATGTTCAAACAGGATTGTTTAACTTCATTAGTGCCTTCATAAGTGATACACAAATTATGCCAAATTTCTTTACCAGTTTTGCAAGTGGAAACACGCATGTAGTCTTCTGATTTTAAAGCACAGAAAAAATAATTAAGACATTTTGCATTTAATTGAACTAAATCCCTATCATCTAAAGTCTATTCAGTAAAAGGAAGTGGAACAGTAATGTCGTTAAGTTTACTAGTTAGAGGTGTGTAAACATCAGTAACAAGCATCCACATGCGATAATTAGTAGATTGTAAAAACGTAGACATGCGAATTTTCCAAAAATCAAATGGGATATTATCAAACAAAGGTGGTCGGGTAATATAATACCCTTCCGGTGTATTACGATTCACAAAGTTAGCCATGGATCAAAATTCAAAAAGTTTTCAAACTTAGTTTTTATGAATCTTGCTCTGATACCACTTGAAAGTTTGTTAGGGATGTTAAGCCCTATAGAACTGGCCCAAGGCTAACCAAGAGGGGGGGGGGGTGAATTGGTATTTTAAAAATTTCTTTAAGCAAAGCACGAATGCAAACCAAATCACCATAAAAATAAGTGCAGAAGAAAATAAATGCGGAAGCAGAAAAAAATAAGAACACAAGGGTTTATAGTGGTTCGGTCAACTCGACCTATGTCCACTCCCTGGAGGCGCCCTCCGAGTATTGCATTACCATCGTGACTCTCCTTTAGCCCCAAAAGCTAGGCGGAGAAGCCTTTACAAACACGTCTTTTTGCCACACCCGGTAAGGCAGAGAACCTTCCTCCTTTTGCTTCCTCTTGAAGCAGGCAGAGAACCTCGATTGCTTGCTAGAACTTACCTCTCCCAACCCTTTCAAGGATAAGAGACTCTAGGGAAGAAGAAGTGGAATAATGCTTGAAGCAAACCTTGTGAACCTCTCACAAGCTCTCCCTCACAAGATTTTCTCTCTCTCTCTCTCCCTCTCTCTCTCTCCTTTAGGTTTTCTCAGGTCAAGACAGCAGCCAAGGATGTTCAAAAATATTGAACAAGAGCTCTTAAATAGAAGAGCTTCAAAGGAGCTCATTAATTACAAGTTGTCGACTTTATCATCCAGGACGATATGTATATCATCTTGGTCGATCAGTACAAATCCCATGAGATCGGCCAGAGCATCGCCCTGAATGCAAACTGGTCGATTAAAAATTGGCTTGATCATCCAGGACGATCTCATGATCGTCCCGGGCAATCAGTTCAAATCAGAGGAAAATCGTCTAGAGCATCATCCTGAATTCAAGCTGTCTGATCCAGATCGTCCAACACATCGCCCTGAATTTGTGCTGGCCGATATTTATCGTCCAGAAGTAACTAAGGTTTTTGAATAGATCATCCTGGCCGATCCTGCGATCATCCAGGATGATGTGATCGTATCAATCATCCTTAATTACTTCCTTGATTTGTTTGATTAATTAAGGCATAATTGTGAATATCGTCCATGCCGATCCAAGATCGTCCAGGTCGATTGCCAAAAATATAGAATACCTTAATTGTTTATGGCGGCAATTTCTTTCTGTTTTGAGCATATCGTCCAGGCCGATACAAGTATCATCCAGGACGATTGGCTAATGATGGCTGCCTTAATTAAGAACCCCTGATTAGATTTTCTATTTTAAGCCCGATCGTCCAGGACGATGTAAATATCGTCCTGGCCAATTTGAGTAAAAACAGAAATTCTAAGTCTCTCAAGTGTGTGTGTGTAGGGTTACTTTGCATTAGTCACACCAAAGATTACAATTGACTCAACAGGGGAAAAATAAAATTACAGACTGACTCAACCCTAATCTACCCCATCTTGAGCTGATTCCGATTTCCGTTCGATCTTTGAGTCCTGAAAAGTCAGTAGAAAAAATAAATCGTAGTGAAACAAGATTTGTTTTATATCATCAAAATCATAATCTAAAAACATGTTTGTAACAGACTCTACCTGAATTCATAATAACACAAAATGGATGAGGTAACAAACCTATGTCTTATGGTAAATGATAGTATTGATCATTCTGATCAAGATGATGTATGCCAACTATCATATAATTAGCTCTTTATTATTTTTAAAAAATCCATGACTCATATAAAAATTAAAGAAAATATAATACATGGTGGTTTGAACTTAATTTTTTTTTAAATTTGAAAAAAAACATGATAGTCTTAAAGATGAACATATTCTATTAGATAGGGAGCATACATCTTTATTTGATGAATTTGATGAACTTATGAAGAAGCATGTTAAATTAAACAAAGCACACAAATCCTCGAAAGAGTATACTGATTTAGAAGAATCTTACAAATAATAAAAAATACATGCAATTGAATTAGACTTTAGTAAGCATGCATTGAAACTTAAAGTTGTAAGATTCAAGAGTGCAAATGAGTTTTTGAATGAAAAAGTTCATGTACTTCAAATCAATATACCACCCAAATACTAGCACATTGGTATAACCCCAAATCACGATATGAATCATTTCATATCCTTAGAAGTAGGCACTACCCCTTATATTGATCAGTGAATCCATTCATTGGTATAATGTGTTATTCTTGTGGCATGTTAAGACACATAGCCCACACTTACACTATATACCGTAGGACACATCTTATATGGAGGCCTAAACTAAATGCATCATAGCATAACATACATGTATCTCATCCACTAAAGCATAAGGTGGAACCCAAACACACATGGGTTCCCTAACCTAATATATGATGATATTATAGGGGTGATCTCACAAAAGGCCTATATAGAGCATATGGTACTTGGATAGAGGATGCTTAAGACCAAAGAAGACTTAAGGGAATTCATCACACTGGAGGCCAAGGTAGGAGGCAAGGTAACACTAAGAGATAACACTACTAAGAAAGTGGTGAGTTCATATATGATTGGAAACTCAAATAAATTTATCTTTAAAAATATTTTGCTAGTATTTGTTTTGAAACATAGCTTACTTAGTATTAGTGAATTATGTAATAAAGGTTTTGATATTGATTTTTTGTTTACTAAGAATTTGATTAGCTTTAATAGAAATATTATTTTAGAAGGAAAAAGAGTAAATAATGTTTAAATTCTTAACTTAAATTATGTTGATTATTCAAATTCCTTATGTTTAAAAACTATTGTTGATGAATCCTCTTAATGACATAGGTGTTTATATCTTGTAAGCGTGAAACCCCTTGGGAAGTTTGCCCAAAAATACCTAGTTAGAGGCACATCAAAGCTAAATTTCTCCAAGGACCACATTTATGATGCCTGCCAACAATGAAATTAATTCAAATCTTCATTTCATTCTATTAAGGAATCATCACTTACAGGGCACTAGAAATCCTGCATATAGACTTAGTTGAGCCTGTTACTATAGCCAGCTTATGAGGAAAAATTTATGGACATGTAACTGTAAATGGTATCTCTAGATTCACCTAGGATAAATTCCAATCTCATAAAAGTGAATAATTTTAGAAATTTTTAGAACATTCTCCAATTGGATTTAGAGAAATTTAAGATGTGATATTTTTTACTATTCATAATAATCATGGTGGAGATTATGAGAATGATAGTTTTTGAATCATATTGTAAGCATCTAGGAATAAAACATAATTTTTAAACCCTAAGACCCCTTAGTAGAATGGGATAGCTAAAAAAGAATAGAACCTTAGTAGAAGCTGCTAGGGATATGTTAGTGGAATATTCTCTCTGTAGATATTTTAGGGATGGAGCATTGAATACTGATTGTTATATTCTAAATAGGGTTAATGTTAGATCCAAACGTAGTATGACAACCTATGAGATGCTTAAGGGTAAGACACCCAATCTTTCACAACTTCATGTTTTAGGTGTAAATATTTTAGTCTTAGGAATGAAAAATCTCCTCTAGGAAAATTTGATCCCAAGTCTAATAAATGAGTCCTCTTAGTTTATTCCTGTGTATGTAAAGCCTATATGATCTTTAATAAGAGGACCTTAGTTATAAAAGAGTCAATTCATATGGTATTTGATGAATTTGATAGATCGAAGGAGCCTATTTTAGAAGAAGAAGAAGAAGAAGAAGAAGAAGAGGTAGAGGTTACCCAAGAAATTGAATCCATTAACCTAAGAAATAAAGAAGAACCTCAGGAGAAATTGCCTAAAGAATGGTGATATTTATTTAGTCATCCTAGAAAACACATCTTAGTATATCCATATGTAGGAGTTAGAACTAGGTATGGACTTAAAAGGAGGTTTGTTATTTTGTATTCATCTTTATGGTAGAACCCGCTAGTGTAGAGCAAGCCCTATTTAATGATATTTTGATCCTTTCTATGCAAGAAGAGTTGAACAAATTTGTTATGAATGATGTATGTGAGTTGATTAATAGATCTAAGGATAAGAGCGTTGTAGGAACTAAGTGGGTATTTAAGAATAGGATGAATGACACTAGAGTACTGATTAGGAATAAGGCTAGCTTAGTAGCTAAAGGGTGCAATCAAAATGAATGTATTGATTTTGAGGATATTTTTTCCCCTGTAACTAGGTTAGACGCAATTAGAGTTATACTAGCATTTGCATATTTTAGAAGCTTCAAACTACATCAAATGGATGTTAAAAGTGCCTATCAAATATGATAATTAAGGAAGATGTCTATATAGAACAATCATTTGGATTAAAAAATTTAACCTTTCCTATTCATATTTATAAATTGAAAAAGGCATTATATGGACTGAAGCAAGCTCATAGAGCTTGGTATGCGAAACTTATCATGTTTCTCTTAGTGAGATCCTTCATTACTTTTTTTGAAGATTGCAACTTTGCATTGATAAAACTTATTACATCCTACAAAAAGAAACACAACTATCACATTCCTTCTTTAATGACATAAACAAAGAAGAAGGAATGGATTTAGAAATAAAAGGGTGCCAAACAAAAGAACTAAGTAAAGAAAATTTGGCACATAAATCTACCACTTTATTTGCCTCTCTAGATACATGATGAAAAAGTACATTGTTAAAAACATTAAGAAAGAATAACTCTTTATTCCAAAATTATATTACTGCCATTTTAATGTCCTCATTGAATCTTGAAGCCTATTCATGATATTTTTGATATCACCTTCAATCACAACCCCCTTGCATTGAAACATCCAATCTTGGAGGTGTTCTCTTATCAACTTCACGGCCTCTAATTCCACTTAGGATATATCCCAATGATATAAATGTTTACCATATGCCAAGATAAATCTTCCTTTATGATCTCTGACAATTCCTCCAACTCCTGCATTATTGGATTCCTTAATAGCTGCTTCAACATTTATTTTGATTCACTCTAGTGGTGGGGGATGCCAAACTTTTCCAAACTCCAAACAGAGATTAATATCCAAGTCAACTAGAAGTGGATCATGAGCTGGATGTAGAGCTCTTGAAATAATATTTGTAGCATAAAATGGAATTGAAGGTGAACTCCAAGTTTAACATCAGTTTGTAATTTCCAAGAAAAGAAGATAGGTGTACAATATAATATAATAATATTCTAATTAAACTTTGATATTATTTTCAACTCCATCATGCAATTATTAAAGAAATATAAAATAGAAAATTGACACCCCAATTCTCTTAGTTTGGCAAGAATATCTACTAACAATTTAGATGTAATAGCAATATACTCAAAGTTCTCTACCTCATGGAAACCTCTAGCACAAGTATCTATTTGTGAGAGATTTCTATACTTAAGTTACTCATTAGTAAGAATTGAATTCTTACATATTCTTCACCAGAGAATCATAACTCTTTGTTTGATCTTAACTTTCCATATCCACTCATTCGTCCGTTCTTCTTTCTGCTAAAAATTCATTGATGCTTCATACGCTAAAGTTGTAATGGATCTTTTAGAATATTGACATATCGATTCTTCTTGATTTTCCTCCTAGTTAGGACATATAGGAACCTACGTTATCAAAGAAGTCAAATTAATATAAAAAATGAACTTGCTTTATGGCTGCTTCTAGGTTCCATCTTGGTCAATAAATTGTTGAACATGTTTATTTTGTAGGCTATCAAAATCAGCAAAGGTTGGCCATTTGCTCATTACTTTGTCGAAGATCCAAACATCCTTCTAAATATCTAATTAGTTGTCGTTAGCTAATCTCCATCTTATAATAGGCTTAAGATACTTGACACCATCCAAAAGAATATTCCAAGTTGAAGACGATCCTCTCTTAATTCCTTCATTCAAAACATCCCTTCCATATTTAGAAATGATATTACGATTCAGCAATGATGAGGAATTTTGAAGAAATCTCTATGTCAATCTAGCCCTTAATGGAGCAATCTTATTCACAGTTGAATGGAGACCTAATCCACCAAGACATTTGGGTTTATAAAGCTTCTTCCATGACATGTGATGTAGCACTTATATTCCCTTATCCTTGTGACAAAAAAAATTCCTACAAAGCTTTTCAAAATCATTTAACACAAACCCTTAGGCACTAACAAATGGGTTGTTATAAATATTGGAAGTGTTAAAAAGTATGATTTTATAAGCAAAATCCTTCCATCCAATGATAAGTATATAGTTCCCTAATCATTTAACCTTTCAATGCATGGTCCATAATGATTTGAAAATTTGATCAAATCAATCTCCTCAACACCATCTTTAATCCTAAGTAATTCATTTCTTTCACAACTTTAAACCCAAGAATTTTGGAAATCTTTTTCTTTCATTTTACATCAACTGATATCCAAAAAAAAAAGAAGATATTTTCTTTTATTCACCACTGGCATGTCCATCCACAAAACTGCTTAACAGTTTATTTAATAAATTTAGCAAATTTAAAAGATGTAATTGAAAACATAAGCACATCATCAGCATGTAATATATGAGAAATATTATCAGCACGAGGAGAAAGCTTTACACCCAAATCAAACCCTCTTTGTTTAATCACATTTGACAGTAGTTGGGAACACATAATGAAGAGATAAGGAGACAAGGGACATCCTTGTCTGAATCCACTTTCAACCTTAATCTAATCAGAATTCCTTCCATTTATCAAAATGGAAAATCGAACCTCTTGCACACATGCCATAATCAATTTTGAGAAATTGGAAGGAAAGCCAAACCATATATTTTAGAGCATTATATAATGTTGGCCAATGCATACTGTCATAATCCTATTCCATATCCAACTTAACCATCACAAGTCCTTTATTTGAGTTTAAAAATCTAAATTATGAGAAATTTCTTGAGCCAAAAGATAATGGTCAGACATCGATCTTCCCAAACAAAAGAAACTTGTTCTTTAGTAACAATCTTAGGAAGTCACACTTTAAATCTATTTAGAATCATTTTAGCTGTCACTTTATAAATAGTTTGACAAAGACTTATAGGTCTAAAGTTTGATGGATAAATTGGATTTTTACATTTTGGAATTAATACAACTAATGTATCTTTCCATTCATCATGCATCACTCTTGTTTAAAAAACATTATATGTCTTTCTATGTTTCTTTTTTAATAATGACCCAAAAGTATTTGAGGAAAGAAGCTGTAATACCATAAAACCCAGGTGATTTGTTATTAACTAACGGATTTACTACTATACTAAATTTTTCTTTGACGAAATTAGTATCCAGCATCACTCTTTCAATAATATGAATTTTTTATCCTTCATTCAGCTCAGGCCAATCTGCCAAATTACACTTCTTATTTTGCCATTTTTGTTTTAAGAACTTAACAAAAATAGAATCAATTTGGTCTTGCCCTTCCACAAGCACATCACACTCATTTTTCACTTGCTTTATCCAATTTCCATTTCTTTTAGCTGAAGCATAATCATGAATGAACTTGGAATTAACATATCCTTCCTCCATCCACCTAGCCTTTACTTTTTGACTCCACGAAGTTGACAACCAAACCATTGTACTATTAAATTCTTTAACATGAATTTGTAGAAGCAACATATCCTTTGAATTAAGTCCACCATTTAAGCTTTCTTTCATTTGTAGATCCATTATTTTAATTTATATCTCCTCTTTAAGAGAGGTCAAATTCTTCATGTTGTTTTTGTTCCAGTAGTAGAGAGATTTTAAAGATCTTTTCTTTTTTCTTTGTAATACTTTTACTTCATTGTCAAAATCTGACTTTCTACACGCTTTCCTCACAATGTTCCAAGCAATTGGGTAAGATTTCAATGTTTCTTAAAATCTATTCATTTTATGATTAGAATGACTACTTTCATTTATCTTGAACATAATAGGACTATGGTCAGAAGGAAATCATGCAAGATGTTTGATCATAACCAAAGGAACCTTTTGTAATGTTACATAAATCAACAAGAAGCTATCAAGCCTTTCAAAGATCCTTGAAGCTCCATCCTTATTATTGCACCATGTACATTTAGGTCCAATGACACCTACATCATGAATATCATTATTAGCCATTAAACATCTCATCTCCTATGGTCCTTTGGAAATATAAATCTTTTCCCTCCTCTCTTCTTCTCTTTAAATAGGATATAATTAAAATCCCTACCTACAATGGAAGGAATATCAGTAGATTTAAGCATTTCAATACTATCCCATATATCCCTCATAACATGTAAATCCTTATTTCCATAGACTATAGTCACATTCCAACTTCCCAAGTTAGGAATTTGGATGACCTGAGGAAACTCTTCCACAACACATAATTGAACTTCTTCTCTCTTCCATAACATAATCGAACCATCTGACAAACCTCTAGCAAGATGATGAAAATAATCCCAATCCTCACCAATGATCCTACTGACCTCCCTCCTATCAATACTAGATTACTCAGTTTCAATTAACCCAAAAAAAAAAAAAAACATTGTTGTCACGAACAATTTGTCTTAGTTATAGAGAAGCCACCTTCTTCTTAGCTCCTATACAATTCCAAAAGACTAAAGATGACATTTAAAGAATCAAAGGAAATTGGGCCCCATTCCCAAAAATCAACCCCACCTGACCTTTCCTCTTCCTGGGAATGTCTTCAATAAGAATAAAAGATTTCAGTTATTTTTTGCTTATTTTGCACTCACAGAACCACCTTTAACCGCACAGGAATTAGCATAGTTATGACATCTCTTAACATTTGAATCTTTATTTTGAACATCTTCAGAAATCACAGTTCCTTCCATATCACCAACAGTAACATCATTATGAGAAATAACAACATCCTTGACATTAACCATATTAATATCTATTTCAGTAACTTGATTAGCATGTTTTACTTTAACAGCCTCAGAAATAACATCATCCTTTTTTTGTTTAGTATCATATCCATAATTCATCATAATAGTAGCTTCTTTGATATCACCTTCCATCATCCAGAATTACAGGATCAATAGCATCTTCATGAATAGAATTAATCGCATTAGTGGGTTCAGGTGCAGGAACATATATAAAATATTCAACAATAATGGGATCTTAAGTATAATCAAATAAAATCTCTAATTCATTATTTTGTATCGAGGAACCTAATGTTGTAACGCCTTTAGTAGTATTATAATTCCCTCCCTTTCCATCATTCTTACTTGGAGCTTCCATAAGATTAGATTGAGCTCGCTCTTCCAACTTATCATCACCATCTAATAAGTTTGTAACAATAAGATAATCATAATTCCCCTTCACCATACCTGAATCAGAATTAAAAAATGATTTGCTCCTCATGATCTTGTCATTAACTCCATATCTTACTTGTTTCCTTCTGTTTGTTGGAAACTTAACATGAATCTAAAGGCTTATATTCCACTTCATCCGATATTTTATTTCCTTCTCTGAAGCTCATCTCCTCCATCCTTCTAGTATAACCATCTGCTATAGTTTCTTCAATAGTCTAAACTAGACAAGTATAACCATAATTATTATAAGATTCAGGACATACTTCCCTATTATGACCAATCCTCCCACACTATAACAAAAAGATGAAATCTTCTCATATTCAATATTTTGGAAAAAATAGGCCATTTCTCCCTTCCACCCATATTTCAGCAGGCAAATTAGAATCAAGATTGATTCGAACACAAGATCTAGTAAATTCCCTTCTCCCCCACTTAAATACGTTCCCATGTAGCAAAATAATAATACCAACTTTTAAAGCAATGTTTGTTTCATCCCAACATTGTAATGGAAGATGAGGGAATTTAATCAAGATCAGAGAAGATAAACCTTTCTTGGATTGGGGTGAAAAGGATGGTGTCCACTTATCAATCCTAATAATAAATCCTCCCACATACCACAGTCCATTATTTATTACTTTTTCCACTACTTCATTAGTATGGAGCATAAAATCTAGTCAAGTCCCAAATAGGTTAAGTGGAAACCTCCAAATCTCCCCCATTGACATCTCAACTCAATTCTACAAATAAGAAAAAGAATAATTCTTCCTAACATTTTAACCACCAATGAATTCCTTAACACATGAACATTGTCACATTCTTTAGCACATTCAGCTTCACCGCCAACCCATCTTTAGTCAATTCTGAATTTCTAGAATTTGGATCAATTTGATATGAGATATTTTATTCCAAGAATTTACAAGGATTTATTTATGAGCTACATTACCAGTAATATCATTTACATGTAATACCACAACAACAAAAACAACATCAAGCCCTTATCCCACTACATGGGGTCGGTGACTTGAATCCTTTTTCTCCATTGTGTCTGGTTAAAAATCAAATTGTCATTTAAATATAATAAAGAAAGATCATTTCTAATATTTTCTAACCAAGTCTTTTTAGGTTTACCTCTACCTTTCTTAACATAAGTCAAATATAATACCTCAACTTTCCTAACTGGGTCATTGGAAGGCCTTCGTTTAATGTGACAAACCATCTAAGGAGACTCTCTCTAATCTTATCTTCCACTGGAGCTACTCCAACCTTTTCACGTATATTCTCATTTTGTATCCTATATCTAAGGGTCAAGCCACTCATCCACCTAAGCAACCTCATCTCTGCAACACTTAACTTTGTATTATGCTTCTCTTTTAATGGCCACATTCAGCACCATAAAGCATTGCAGGTCTCACCACCATCTTATAGAACTTTCCCTTAAGTTTGACGGGGACTTTTTAATCGCACAATAAGCCCGATGCATTCCTCCACTTCAACCATCCAACTTGAATTCTACTGATAATATCCCCATCAATTTCACCATCACTCTGAATAATACATCTAAGATATCTAAAATGTGTACTCTTATTAAAGAATATACACTAAGAGTTTAGTGCAATAACCGAAGATGAGGACTCTAGGGAGTGGATGTAGGTCTTTATTCATTCGAACAACTTTTAAATCTTGTGCATTCATTCTTTATTTATGAACTTTTTTTTTTTTTTTTTTTAATTTCAATGATCAAGCTAGATACCTCAAAAGCCTTTGACATATGAAAAATTAAAGAAATTTGAGCAGTGGTATCGACTTTGGTATTGTTGGTTCATTTGATGAAGATGAGTTTTATCTTATGATAAAAAATTATCTTGAATCTGAAAGGGTTCCTTATAAAAATCATTGATTCTTTTAATGGGATTTATTTGAAAATATGGGATAACTCGGATAAACTTAAAGCTATAGTTGCACCCCTTATATTTGAGGAATAAATTAAATTGATAATCAATGAATTAACAGAAATCAACCTTGGAATACAGGATGATGCTCTCCCTACCTTCATTGGCTCTTTTTTGAGTAAAGACGAATCAAATGATGTAATAAAACTCCTTTCCAAGTTTAAATATAGCGTTTCTTGGTCATATAACCAAATGCCAGTCTTTTCCTCCAATATAATAATTTATAAACTCAGGATATGATATGATGTCATTCTAATTAAGCAAGCTCCTTGACATATGTATATGGAGATTGAATAATAAGTCATTTCTAAAACTAAGAAATTGGTAGGCCAATTTATTCAAAAGGAACAATATCTTTCTTTGGTTACTAGTGTCATTCTAGCTTAAAAGAAAAATGCTCAAATTCAAATATGTGTATACTATCGAGATCTAAATAAGGCATGTCCCAAAGATGAGTTTTTATTACCTATACTCAAAATTATGGTGAATATTTACTCTTCTTATCTTGTTTTCTCTTTTATTGATGTCTCATATGGATATAACCAAATTAATATTACCAAATAAGATGAGAGAAACATGGCATTCAGAAGCCCTATAGGTAAATCCATTCGGTCTTAAAAATGCTAGTAAAACATACCAGTGGGCTATGAACTGAATCTTGGATGAACTGATTCATAATCAAGTGGATTGTTACATCGAATATTTTGTCTTAAAGAGGCACATCTATATGACTTAAGAATTATCTATGAGCAGTTATGCCACTACAACCTCAAAATGAATATCTTGTAATGTGCCTTTGGCATCACATTAGAGAAATTTTTGGGCTTCGTGGTAAGACATCATGGAATAATATTTGATCATACTAAGATAAAAGCTATCTTAGGCTTGCAACCTCTTGGAAGCCTTACTCAGTTAAGATCTCTTTAAGGCAGGCTAGCATACATAAGAAGGTTCATTTTCAACATCTCTGAAAGTTGTCAAACTTTTTTTGTCTAAGATAAAAAGGATTCTAAATTCATATGTGATGAGAAATATCAAAGTGCCTTAGAGAACATCAAGTAATACATTACAAATCCTCATGTCTTGGTAGCCCCAATTTTAGGGAAACCACTCATCCTTTACATTGTAACTTTAGATGAGTCACTTGGTACCTTGTTAGTACAAGTTAATGAAGAGGGAAAGCAAAATTCCCTCTATTATATTAAGCGATGACTCATTCTAAAAGAAATATGATATTCTTCGATTGAGAAAAATTAACTTGCTCTAGTTATTTCCATCCAAAAGCTAAGGCATTACTTGCTTTCTCATCGGGTAAGTTTATTCTCATGAATAAATCTTTTGTTGTTTCTTATGACCCAACCTACATTTTTTGGATGTTTGGCACTGTGGTCTATGATATTACTTAAATTCAAAATAACTTTCATTCTCCTGTGTGTTGTGAATTACACGTTGTTGCTAACTTCCTTATACCGCATCTACTTCCGAAAGATTTTCCCCTTAATTTTAATTTACATGATAAGAAAATCATGATTTTAAAGGAATATGATGATTATTTCTTAGAGTTATATTCAAATGGTGCAACATCTTTCCAGTGAGAGGAAGCACTAAAATCTACTCTTCTTGGGAAAGAAAGGATTGGCTTGATTTTCATGATGCTATAAAAGCTAATGATACATTTTTCATATCATTTATCAAAGCCTTAAACAAATAATGAGGATAAATATGAAGCACTAATAACTAGTTTTTAGCTTGTAATATTAACGAATATTAAAGAAATTAAAATTATTAGAGATTCTCAATTGGTTTAACCAAATCATTAGAACCTAGAAGATTTTGAATCCAAAACTCCTAAAATATTATCAATACTTAAATCATCTTCTCAACCAATTTCCAATTAAAACTTTGTACAAAATATCCTATGAAAGTAATTCTATGGTGGATGCCTTAGTAAAGCTTGCAAAAGAATTTGCAAGTTCAGAAAGGACTCCATTTTCATATAAGTTTAAGACCAACAAGTTCTAGCTCCTATAAATTTGGAGCACATCAATAAAAAGTTTTCTAAGGACCACTCACAGGACTCCAGACTAATTAACTCCATTAACTTTAGTGCATGGGTTCAAGGTTATGCTTCCTTTGCAAGTACAAATCCCATTACCGAGGATCACCGTACAAAATAAAATTACAACTAAATAAAATGCACAACTTCGATTGGAATAGCTCAAATAACTTGAAGAGCATTGTCTCCAAGTTTAGCAAAACTTGAAGTATATAAATCATAAATGGTTCAAGCTCATGATGCTAGTGCAACCTAGAAATTTACAAATAATAGACTTGTTCTTTGATCTTAGGAGGCCTATTCTAGAAGATAGGTTGAATGTTTTAACCAACATGGGAGGTACCATTTATCATAGTGACAATCTATGAAGAAGGTTCCTACCAGTTAGTTAATCATAAAGGAAAGCACCAAATGCTTTTGGCCAACAGGCATTTTCTTAAGAAATACTATACTTAATATAATCTAAATTCAAAATTAATGAAAAACCTTAAATTTCAAATCTTATCAAATCCAATTAATTGAATACAAAATTCATATTTCAAAATCAGAATAAAAATCATCCAATCCTTACAGTTAGGTATAAATCTCCGTTCTTCTTTTCCTTAAGATTAAATTTGCTAGTGGTGGACAAGCCCTCCATGTCACCATCTTACTATTAAAATCATAATTAAAATCTTTTAATCTTTAAGTTTAGGTGTAATTCCCCATGCATCCTTTCCTTAGGATTAAATATGCTATTATTGGAGCAAGCGCTCAGTGGCACCATCTTAGCATCAAAATTTTAATCATTTAGGAATAGGTGTGAGTCATTGAGCTTTCTATTTCTAGGATCATGGCTACCTATTGTTGTATTTAAACCTGTTGAGCCCCATCATAACTTAGTCACAACTTTAGCATCTTAAGATTAAGGCTTCGTTTGTAATGGCTTTCTTACTACGTCTTAAAACAGTGTTCTAGAACAAAAAATTTAATTTTTGTACTAGAACATTGTTTTAAAAAGCAATGTGAATGTGAAAGCTATCCCAAATGAAGCATAACTATAGGACCATATGTTTCCTAGATCTAGAGGTAAGTCAAATTTAAAAGAAAACTATCTTTTAGGTGTATGCCCCCTATCGACATCCCTTAAACTTGAGGCTTAGTGTGATTCCTTGTGCTTCTTTTCTTTAGAATTTAAATCCCAAATATTATCTCTTTTGAGATTCATCAAATCTTCCAATACTAATATATATAGTATAATTTCATTCTAATATATATATATATATATATATATATATATATATTGGGGGTCCATTTGTTGACCTCATTTTTGTATGAGATTAATTAAGCCAAATTCTATCCATATCAAACCCAAATCATCTCAAGTACTAGTCACCTAGTGGCTACCTCCTACTCTATAGCTTATAATCATCTAAATGAATTCCAATTATATGATAAAATCAAATCCAATCAACCAAATCCAAAATTAAAACCAAGTCTAAAATTTCAAACTAAAAATCAAGGCTAAATTCCCATATTCGATATCCTATTTTGAGTTATTTTCAATAAACTAAAAACCAAACCAAATGATCTTGGAATCATGATTTCCAGTTACATATTGATCTAACATGTCCATAAGGTCAACATTCCAAATTTGATAGCAATCCAAGCTCTCTAACCCTAAAATACCATTGAATAAGATTATAAAACCTTTAAATATTTATAGCCTATGCCACATGACCATGGATCTTATGGAATTTGACCTTGGGAGCGTCCCCAAAAGCCCTAAACATATTCATATTAATTTTCATGACATATCAAACTAGAACTAAACCTTTGTTGGCATTTGGTTGACTATGGTTAACCTTGAGACCACTCAAATACTAATAACCCTGTATTACAATCAACGGACACAATACACTACCCTCTACAGCGCATTGACTTTCTTAACTTTAATCATTATTTAAATGACATCAATAGGATCTTCATATAGCAAACCACCCATTAATGGACCCTTCAATCATTAATTGACCCATATGATCTAATTAGGCTAGCCCAAGTTAACCAAATTGATCAAATACTATAATTATATACAATCAAATTCAAGATTATTTTTAAACTTCACCTAACTACTCTATACTCCACTCCAAGTAAATTGACTATGATTGGTCACCTCAGACCAGTGAATAATTGATTTGATCAAATTAATCCTTATTTGTTCTAGTTAGGTTAAAATGGGTCAATTTAGTGCATACAATAAAATCAAATTAACCCAATACCTTTATGAGTTAAACTTTAATTGGTTTAAATTGGTCAACCCACCAAGTGTGGTCAAACTTATGTATACACTTATCCTTTCAATCAAACACTTAACCCATAATTTCATATCTCTTGGAGTGTACCCCAACAGCTTGTAAGCACTCCTAAGACCTATGATAATAAGCTTTGACCTATTTAGTGGCCACTAGTCAATAAAAAAACAAATAATCTTATGTGGTTCAACCTCCTAATACATCTCATTTCCTACCATTTTAGCCTATCCAACCCATCTAAAATACTCCTAGAAAGATTTTAAACTACTCCAAAAAACAACCTTACCCTTGTTTTATCTTAAAATGGCTTGGTGGTCTGCATCCTTAGTGTCTTCATCAAAGTTGTATAAGACCTCTCCAAAAAGAAAACAAGCCATTAAAATCCATCTAAAACACTTTGTGGGAAGGTAAATCTTAAACCATAGGGACTTACTTAGGATTGAGAGTGATGCATCAATTACCCTAAGAATACTTCCCCATACTTCCTTTTATACTACCCTATTTTTGCCTAAAGTTTTACATCATTTAGACCTGCATATCAATGATTTAAAGTGAAATATAAGTCTAGGGTTTTCAATCATCTCATGAGGAAGATGAAATCTCCACATCCGTTCATTTTATTTGATTTAAATGCTAATGATCTCACCATTTGATTAGCCAGTGCTAGAAAATCACATCCTAACTATTAGATCTAAGCCTCAGTGCATCAAATAGTTGAAAACTCTAGCAGACTCACTTAAGTGAGCCAAATCAGCTGACCACTAGCTTTCGTGTGGCCTACCCGCTCATCATTGTTTATAAAGAGTCTGCCCCATTAGTGCCTCCGGTTGACTGTATAATAAAATTGCTAAACCCTTAATGGATTTAGAGTAAATAACTCTATTTTGTAAAATAATTTAGCTTAATCTGATGAATATATTTGGTATTATTTAAATTATAGGTATATCCCATTATCCTTCATAAAAAAAATTATTTAATTTGAGATAAATTTAGTTTAAGTTAGAATAAGGGTTATTCATGAGAACCAGAATTTTCTTATGGTAAATAGATGGCATCATAGCTCATACATGGATTTAGAAAAATCTAAGTCATGTCTTGATCTAGATTTTTAAAAATTCATAGTAATTTTATTTCCTGCCCAATCTTTACATGTTAAGGCTCTAGGGAATCATTATAATGGACTATAAAAAAAAAATGGATATGATTATACGTGATTTATGGGTAAATGATAGTTAAATGCGTACTAGTTTATCTATCTTAATCCAAAAATATGTATGGTATTAAGCCCAAATTAGGAGGGGAGGCCTTTGAGGATATCTCCCACATCCTCTAAACTTCTTTCCCTAGTTTGATGTATATCATTTGTGTATTTGAATTTTCAAGTCTATATATTATCATGTTATTTATAGCTTTAAAGATTCAATACATTCAATCCATAGAGCATTATGTTTTGGGTTTGTTATGACTTTTTCAGATATCTACTAGGGTTAGACACATTGATTTGCAAGCCCATTTGAACACTAGAGTCACCTAGGGAAAATAATTAAGGATTAAGTTTAGAAAACTTAGTGACATTTGGAGAAAAATATTTTAAAAATAATTTAAAACAATTTAAAATTCCAAATGGATTCCAAACACTTGGAATCACCACCAAGAGTTATTAGTGACATTTTTGAAAGATTTCAAGAGGTTCGGAATTGATTTGGTATGAAAATCATAAACCCCTCTATTTAAGCAATTAAATAAATCAATTAATAAGCTCAATTTGTAAAAATCTTAACTAATTGCAAGAAATCCTAAATTAAACAAGCTCAAAGCATTGAACTCATAACTTGGTTAAGTATTTATGAAAAATATGAAACCCCCATAATTCCTTGTAGATTATAAAAATAAAAATTTGATTATGATTAATTCATAAATTATGATTAAATTTCCAAAATCATAACTAATTTAAGAAAAATCCAATTCACTCAAAGTGAATTGTATTAAATAAAAAATAATAATTTTTTTTAAATATAAAGCCTCTTTAATTATAAAAAATAAGAAATCTAACTTAAAGTCAAACCCTTTAAGGGTAATAAATAGGAGAATAAATTCAATTAAACCTCAAACATACAAAGACTAATTATATCAAAGAATAAAAAGTAGCTAACCAAGAACTAAAATACAATTAAAATAATCCTAAAACTATGGAATTATTTGATATCCTGAGCAAATGAGGCTTTTAAATTAGCCCAAAGGAGGATGAAATAAATCTCATTGACATGGTATAAACAAAGGTAATTCCCATTTAACTTAAATAATTAATTCATAAATTATTTAACAAACTAATTAGGTTAACCTAAACTAGCAAACTAATACAAACATAAATAAAGGGATAATTATATGGTAACTTGGGCCTTCGAGGCTATTAAGTTAGTTCTAAGGAGGGTTAAGAAAATCTCATAACTCTGGTACAAATAAATGAAATTATCATTTAATTTAAGTAATAAGAAATAAATTATTAATAAATTAAAACCCTTATACAATTTTCTTGATTATATTTGGGGAGAAAAGCTATATTGGAATGGGGGGCATAAGGACCAAAACACTTAATTAAATTAAGGACTTTAGAGAACCAATGATTAATCAACTTCAACATTTAAAACTTATTCTAAAATGAATATTAATACATGAAGACTTAAACTCAAGTTAAACTAACTTCAGCCTAAAATAAAATAAAATAAAATATTGGAAATCTTCAAACACCAATTAACTTAGGACGCATCAAAACCACACAGACTATTATACACACTATAGTTTTATTGCTAAGGAAACCAACTCTTTTTTTAGGCTAGGTCATTAGTCTGTCTTGTGTTTTCTTTGTAGTGTGTGATGTGTTTACAATTTTGTAATGTGAAAATATTGGCTATATGAGTAAGTGATGCTTGCAATATTTTTGTTCAATGAATTTTAAGATATATCACTACAGGAAACTAGCGTATTATTGGCAAATTTTCATTTCTAAAATTTTTAGCAAATTTTTGGCAAAACTATTTTTGATAGTAAATCGAGCATCTGAAAAAAAATTTTGTAAAAAAAATTTATCAAAAAAATTTTCTGGCAGAAGTAGGCCACCAGAAATATTTTCCGGCTGCTTTTCGGAGGAAAAACTCTGTCAGAGTAACTAAAAATGAATTTTTAAAAAAAATTCCTTTTGCTGGCTTACCCGGATGTGGCCCCCATTTTGGCCAGGCCTGAGGCCCCCCCACTTAGTAGTGTCTTGCCCGCAAAGCCTGACCCGCCCTAGCTGGCCCGCCCGCATTTTGTCTAGCCAGCATGGCTGAACCCCACCGCAATCGCTTGCCCACATAAACAACCCACCATCTTGAGCCTCGCACCCTCATCGCATAGCTCGATGACTCGCTCGCTGGCCCATGCACGTGGCCCGACCCATGATGGCCGTGGGATTCAAAGTGGAGACTTGGCAAACACTCCACCACTTTGTTATTGGTGAAAACCTATAAAAAGACTTACTTTTTTATAAATAAAAAACATAATACAGAAATTATAATTAAAAAATAAATTTAAATAAAATATTAAAAATAAGAAACAATTAAAATAAGCTATTATGTTAATAATTAGTTAAAATAAGTCTTTAAATTTTTAATAAATAAATTTTTAATTTAATAACTTCTTATATTATTTAAAAACTACATTAAAATATTAAATTTACTAATTAATTAAAATTACTATTTTAATAAATAATTAAAATAAGTTATTACATTAACATTTATTTATAAGAATTTATCAAATTTATAATTAATTAAAATAAATTATTAAATTTATAATTATTTAAAATAAGCTATAAAATTACTAACCATGAATTTTTTAAATCCACCGGAAAAGTCATTGGAAAATACGTCGGAAAAAATCCATCATAAATCTGTCAAAAAAATGCCATAAAACCTACTTACAAATTAGAAAAAGATATTTCCTGATAATCCGTCGGAAATCCTTTGAAAAATTCACCAAAAAATATTCCGTCGCAAACCCGTCAAAAAATTCGCCAGTAATAAGCAATTTTCCTGTAGTGTCTATGCTTAGATGTTTATACTTTGATGTGATTTATTTATAGATAGTGATGGACATTTAGATTTTCTTTAGGTTAGAAAAGATCTGGATGTTAACACAATTTTTTACAGGTGGCTATGCTTTTATAGTGCTATAAAAGGGTGCTAATTGAAATGTGAATTAATAAATTTTTTTACAAATGCTCTTTATTGCTTAGCCCCCTAAAAATTTAAAAAAACATTGCCAACTGAATGTGTTGGCTTAAATGCGAGTGATGAAATATATATAAATTGTTGGGATAATTTTATGATTTTATAAAAACTAGTTAGGATAACTTGCATGTTGTATAGAGTTTTAATTTTTCCTAAATGTAAACCTAAAAAGATTTATGAAAGTTAATTAAAAATGGGCATTATATTAAAAGTATGAAATCCAAAGAGGAAGGAAACATCCCTGGTAGAGATTCTTTCCATTTGGATGTTCAAATTTAGATATGCTCTGGGAGCCCAAAGAAAGAAAAAAGAAAGCCAAAAAAATTTGAAGACTAAGAGAAATGCCTTTCTTAAATAATTTGTGTCATTTTGTAGAATTAGAAACTTGGGTGTTTTTAGTGGAGCCCGACCACTTTAATTTTAGAAATCCCTGGTTTGTGTAATAAGTGGCACTTTTCCACATGGCTTGTCATTCTAATATTTAATTTTATTTGGGCTTTATAAGTTCTTTCTTCACATTACAAATGTATTAGAAAATGTCTATTTTTATAGATTTATTTATTTCAATAGCCTGGATTACATTAGGCTCTTAAAGATAAAAAAAATTCTTATACTTGTAAATTAAAAAAAAAGGATCATGTTCACATAGATAGATAAATTCTCCTAAGAAGTAAGCCCAGGCTTGTTGGGAATTTCATAAGCATACATATCTTTCTTTTCTCCTTGCTAGGTACTTGCCAGTCTGTAGATTATGGCACTCCACTTGACTTATTTGGGTGCAGATTTGTCTAGGTGATAATGTGTTCTCTAGGAAAAAAAACCTATTTTCTATGCCTTTTAAAAGTTTACAACATATCATTTTTGCATAAAGAGCCAATCTACATGCATCACATTATAAACAAATGGAAGTTATATAAAATTTAAATGCATCAAGCATAATCAAACCATTTATAAGTGAAGGGGCCACTTAGGCAATTCTCTTGATGTCAAGCCCAAATTATCAACAATTTAATAACAGCCTTGTCCATCATTCAAGAAACCATAATCATGATTTTAAATCACCTAGGTGGTTTAGTTGGATTTCCAATTTAGGCTGATGTAAGTCCATAGTGTATTAGTTAGGTTTAGGATTTTATTAAGTGATGACCCAATATAGATCTCGATACTTGGCTGGACCTAAAATTTTAAGTCCCCAATATCTATAATTTAATCCCAAATTTATAATAAAATATCAAATCAAAATAAATTTTTTATTCTCTTAAATTTAAAGCCAAACATAGAATAGAACGAGGCATTTCTAAATCATTTTAGAATCTTAAAGTGTTTCCTTCCTCTCATCATTTGGCCTCCAAATAAGTGTTCAAATTTGTTCTAATCCTATTTAAAAATTCCAACATCCCACCTTTCATATCATTCTTAAACAAATTCATATAAATTTTTTATAATTATTCTAATCGAGAGTATTTGTATGAAGTCTACCTTTCCTAAGATGTAATTAACTACAAAGGACTCAATTTTTAGAATATTTAAGACCCCATATAAAAGAAGATCCATTATTTTTAGCTCCTACATTGGATGGGGAAAATACTTCTTCTATGAAAAATTAAAATTTATAGACAATTATTATCGTCATATTCAAAAAATAAATAATAAATGATAGTTTCTTTCTCAAGAAAAATCTACCTTTTATTGTTACCACTTTGATTATGAAATTAATGATAATACATCTAGATTTTCATAGATAGAAATGTGATCAAATATCACTTTTACCTTTTGAGGTAATATGTAGTTCCTTCTTGAAATTTGTCTATGTAGTCAAGATAAAATTTATAATTTTATAATTTAAACCTATTTTAAAATGGTATTTCACCTTCAGAGGTGATATATATCATTAAAAATGAAGTTTTCAATTTCAAAATAAAATATTTAAAAGTCTACATTAAATTTCCCCCCCCAAAAAATACATTTCAATTAATTGCACACTCCCAAAGTTGCAAACATGCTTTAAGCAAAAACTCAGTAGGAATGATAACTTGTATGATCACTTTAGAGGAAGCTTTGATTCGAGAAATGAAAAGTTGAAATTTTTAGTTGTGTACTCTTCTGATGCAAATATAGGAGTTCTTTATTGATCAAACATTTAACCTTCATTGAGTATACTAGATTAGTTGATCAGATCAAGTCTCAAAGAGAGTTAAAATATAAGTGGATAATTATGATATGTTAACCTATGGAGCTCAATTGCGGTATAAGGAGAGATATTTAGCATAAAGGCCGTTATTCTGAATACAACATCCACCCAAGAAGTAACAAAATGTATGGTGACATGAGGTTGATGTTTGGTGGCATGGTTTGAAGCATGATGTAGCATTAATTGTTTGTAAATGTGATACCTATTAAAAGGTAAAAATTTGAACATTAAAGACCTATCTATTTATTATAGATCTTGTCTATTCTAGAGAGAAAATGGAAAGAGATTTTTACTGATTTGGTTTGAGTTTTACTATATCTAGGAAAGGTTGTAATGCAGTATGGGCCATGACCTATATATTAGTGAAGTTAGTGCATTTTCTTCCTATGAGGTAGACTTAATTAGTACGAAAGTTGGTACAACTATATATGATTTGTCATAGATACTTAATTCTAAGTAGCTGATTATATATTCCATAAAGTTAGACCCTAGAAAGGTTTGAAGCAATTTGGAAGAAAAGAAAAGTTATGACCAATGTTTTATTAAACCTTTTTTAGGTGAGTGGTAGCTTTTAAAGATCTGCTTACAGGTTAATATTAATAGCTCACATGTTTAATGTGCATAACATGTTTTATATTTCTCTGAAAGGAAGTGGGTATTTGATATTGAGTAAAGAGTTCCTAAATAAAATGTGGAAGCCCAACCCAATTTGACTTGTAGGGAAGAACCTAAACATATTATGAGTTATGATGTGGAGCAGCTCAGAAATAAGCAATTCCTTATTATTAAAGTTTAAGGGAATACAATGCTAAAAGAGAAAGAACTTGGGAGGAGGAGGCTAGGATGATGCAACTTTATACTAATCTATTTTGATTGCTGGCAAGAAGTGAAATGTGAGGGATGACATTTTTCTAAGGAGGGGTGCATTTAATGACCTCTTCTACAATATTGAGTCCACCAATAATGACCTGAATTAAATCTAGTAAGATTTTTAAGTTCATTAAGTACTTGAAAAGTTTTTATAAAAGTTTTGAAAGTTTTATATTGAATTTCTATCAAAAAAAAGTTATGGTTGAGTTGGGAAAAGAAATGTGTCAAGTTGAAAACTCCATAGGAGTATTGCAACACTATAGTTATGCAATTGTCGTGTTTATCTAAATGTAAATTGTTAAGCACTTGTGGGTTTTATGGCACTAAAAGGATGGTTCTTCAGTGTTAAAAGGAAGGTGTTATATTGTTAAAGTCATTTTTTAGAACCAAAGTTTCTATTGGGAGTAATAATTATAGGAAAGGGAAGCTGCAATGCTAAGTTCTCAATATAGGAGTTCAAAATTTTCCACTAGGAAACTATGGTGCTAAGAATTATAGCAGTATGCACTAGGATTATAAATATATAATCTTATATACAAAAAATCATTTTCTTATTGAGGTTGTCAGTAAGTAAGAGGAGAGGGATTTAGGGAGAGAAAGTTATATTTGAGTGTTGACCTTACTTTTCGCTTGTAGGGCCAAGAGGGTTGACTTGGCCAAATTGACCAAACCAGACCCTAGGACCACTTCCAATGGGCTCAGTAGGTCAAAAAAAGTTTGTTGAGCCTAGACCCAATCATGGGTCAACCTGGTTGACTAGGTTAACCTAAGTTGACCAAGCCAGTCCAAGTCACTCCTATTTGAATTTAGATCAATTTCAAATCCTCTTGAGCTCAATTCGTATTAATTTGGTCTTGATTGATCAAGTTGACCTAGTTAATAGTTAACTTGGTCAACTTGACCTTAATTTGGTCAAAATTGACCTATTGAGGTCAAATACTTAACCCACATAGAATAAAAACACTCCCAAGTCTTCCCTTGACTCTCAACACGGCCAAGAGAGCTTAGATCTCTCTTAATTAACCCTAGGAGGCATCCTGACCATCCATCCTAGGACTAAGGCTATAAATAGAAGTTGATACCTCATTAGAAATGATCTTTAATATTCTGTTTGCCTGAAGCCTCCCTAGAGCTTCTGATTATTCCCTTGAGCTCTTCTTCGTTCCCTCTACCTCTCCCAAATCAAACCATACCTACCAAGGCTGTCAGCGGTGAACTTTCTAGAAAACCAAGCACCTAAGATGTCTAAGGCTTAGATCTCATGATCTAAAGCTTTTTAAGCTAGGAATTCTTCTACATGTAGGCCTGCGATCTCCCAAATCCATTGGATATTTTTGGTAAAATTGCAAACCCTAATCTAGAACACTTAGATTTAAACAACTTTTCATAAATCACATTTTAGATCACAAAATTGGTCCCCCATGAATGCTCTTCATGTATCTTAACCATGTTTAAAATTTCAAGCAAATTGATAGATTCGTTTGAGAGAACGAAGTGAAAAACCCATCCTAGGGCATTTTCGTAATGTGTATGAACAGTACATTTTTTGGACCATTGATTGCACAATTAATGGCCCTGATCACATCATTCCATAGTATTGTTATAATAATGGAGGTGATCTAGTTGTTAGCTGATGGTCCGGTGCAATCTGGATTGTCCATCTCGGTCTACGCTTGATCAAACGACTCCACTGTTTCGCTAATGCAGATAAGTGACACGTGGTTTTTAGTGAAATCATTGCTAATGATTACACTGCCACACAATCATTAGCTGTGATTACTATACCTTTTGAATGGATGAATCTCGCTCTGCCACGTGTTTGATCGTTGCCATTTAAAAAAAAATTAAATTTTAATTGTTTTAAATCATTTTTTAATTTAGATTATCTTTAAAAAAATATTTTAAATCCAAAAACTATGTATAATATATCAAAATTTATATAATTTAATTTCCTTTAATTTAAAATTAAAAATATTTTAAAATATTTAAAATATTTTACATAATTTTGAGATATTGAATTATTGAGTTTTTAGTTAATTTTTTATTAAATACTTCATTAAATATTTTAAAAAATTTAAAATTTCCTTTTAAAATATTTTAAATAATCAATGAAAGTGCTTAAAATATTTTATTTTGAATTTTTTAAAAAATTTAAAGTATTTTA
The DNA here is from genome assembly GCA_022539455.1 of Dendrobium nobile. Classification (NCBI taxonomy): domain Eukaryota; kingdom Viridiplantae; phylum Streptophyta; class Magnoliopsida; order Asparagales; family Orchidaceae; genus Dendrobium; species Dendrobium nobile. Next base: position 10,408,784 of record CM039725.1, read on the forward strand.
TTTAAATATCTTAAATAATTTCTAATCTTTGATTATTTTAATTATTTAATTAACTTTTAACATAAATATTAATTAAATATTTAAGAAATATAAAAATATAACTTAAAATATTTGAAATAACCAGGGAATTTATTTTATAATATTTTAATTTATAATTAAAATTTACTTAAAATTATTTTAAATATTTTAAATAGTTTTTTTATTTGAATATTTAATTAAGTAATAATTCAAATTATTTTTTAAAAAAAATAATAGATTTTTTTTCTTATTATTATTAATTATTTTCAAAAAAACATATTTTGAAATTATTCTAATTTTTCCAAAATTTTAAAATTGTCCTATTTTTAAATATTAAAAATTTATTTTGAAATTATATTCATTAAAATTCAAGAGGGTCCAGTGTTCCTTGAAATTTTAAATGTAGATTGAGCTTACATTATTAAAATTCATGGGGATGATTAGTGGATAATCATATTTTTTATTATTCATAAATTCACTCTTTTAACTCGTTAATTTCATTGTTTGCATTTTTAGGATGCACTAGCACTTATGCTAGGCATCTCTTAGTTCAAAGAACATAGTTTAGAATTGTGTGTTGTATTTACCAATGTTATCCAAGGGTTAGTCATGACACCTAATTTGAATTCATTCAACCTAGTGACTTCTTAAGGATAATAACTAAGGACTCGTCTAGAGAACTTCAAGAAATTCTAGGGATTAAGATACACCTCCAATTGATATGAAACTTAAACTATTTAAACTTAGTGACATTTGTGACCCCCACAAATCTTCTAGAAATTTTTAGGACCTTTTAAGTCACTTAATTAATTAACCCAAATTTACCCCTTTAAGTAAAACCAAAAAATTTTGATTAAAAATCACCTTTAATTAAATTAATTAAATAAAATTTATTAAAAAATTTAAAAATTTCCCAAATACTTGGAAACACTTTCTTAGGTCATTCAAAATGCTTAGAGGTGATCTCAAGAGGTTTGAACTTCATTTAAATGAAAATCCATAAAATACCATTAATTAAGTAATTTTATCAATTAATTAAATACTAAAACCTTGAAAAAGCACAACTAATTGTAGAAAAATCCAAATTAAGTAAACTAAAAGGAATTAGAATCCAATTAAAATATATTATTTATTAAAAATATGAACTTTCCAAAAACTAGCCAAAAGAAAAAGTCAACATGGTCAACCGTAGTTCAATAACTAGGCCAGAACTTCTAAAAATCATAACTTTGTGTAAAAAAACTTTAAATACAACAAACTTAAAGCCTAATTACTCCCTAAAGGTGCTAATATTTAATAAAAATAATAAGACTTCAGAATTTTGTTTAATTCTAAAGGTCAACTTTGGACCCCTTTGATTTAATGGATAGGATAAACCCGGGCATTTTGAAAGTCACTAATTCAACTTAAATTTTAAAGAATATTATTCTAAGAATTTAAATTAATGAACCAACTAAATTAATTAAAATTAACCTCAAGACACTATTATTTAAACATTAATTATAACTCCCCTTTAAGTTTTAACAAATCAAATCACAAATAACTTGAACAAATTATCCAACATAGAGCATACCCGAGACCACACAGCGTACTACACACACATAGAACTATTTGTTAGGACATGAATTTTATCTTTAGGTTAGGCTAGTGTTTTATTTCTTTTTATTTCTATGATGTCGCAATTTGTATGTGACATGTATACTGGTTGTTTTAGCTTTATATGATGATTGTTGTGATGATAATTTTAATTACTGTATTCTCTCTATAATGTGATGGGTGATATATTACCCATGGGTTGGGAACAATTTTGATACTTATGATATTTTTTGCAAGTGTGCATAATCATATAATGCAAAAAAAGGGGATAAAAATAAATAAATTACATATATAATAGCTATAGGTATTTTGACTGCTTAGCCCCAAAATAAATGAAAGCATTGCCAAGTGTGGCTAGCTTTGGCATTTTTACTTTCATATATAATTACTTAGGATATTTGATTAAAACTTCTTACGATAACCTTGCAAGAGAGTCTAGATTTTTTCTTTTATATTTCTGATATAATTTTATTCAAAGTATAGAGTTGTAAAAATCTAAAAAAATAAGATTATTTAAATATAAGGGATCCAAAGAAAAAAGAAAGAACCCTTACAAGGAATTTCTTTTAATTTAGATATCCTTTTAGAGGATGTACTACGAGGAAGTTTAAGAAAGGAGACCAGTAGAGGAGCTAGAAGATGAAGATCAAGATAAAAATGCCTTATTTTAAGATTTGAGTGGCTCTGTAGGATTAAAATCCAGATTGTTATCAGTGGAGCTTGGCCACTATTACTTTTCTGTAGACCCTGCGTTGTATTATATAGCAACTGACATAGACTTTTGGATACTTTTTAGTCTGGTTGATATTTTATTTTGATAATGTGTTTACTTTGTTTGCATAGTAGAAATGACAAACTTCGTATAGGTTTCTTTCTTGCATGTGTATGTGCTTGATTTTTTTAGGCTTTTAGAGATAAAATTCTTCTACTCATAATTAAAATTTAATATTTTGGAAATTAAATAACATAGAAAGATAATGATATAAGAAATGAGATGAAGGTCATTCGGGGTCACATGCATCTTAATGTATTCTCCTCTTTCCTTATTTAAATTCAGGTAATTCGACTTATAAGGTGAGGTGCTGAACCTAGGGAAGTTTAGTGTTCTAAAAAATTATTTTGTAAACCTTTTTAAAATTTCATACATTTTTGATTTGGAGATTTTGATTAGCATACATTGCATTAGACAACAACTAAAAAACAAAATTTAATTGTATTAGCCATAAAAGCATAATATCATTCATAAGTATAAGGCCACTTAGGAATCTCTCTAGATGTCAGCCTTAATTTCCAAGACACAGCAACCCACCCATCTTTTATAAAGACCGGACATTAAGGATTTTATACGACTAGGTGGTTAGCTAGCTTTTCTTTTTAGGAACAATATAAGTCCATAATGTATTAGCTAGGATACAGGTGTTAGTATTATGTATAAAATACTAAACCCACTATAGATTTAAGGCTTAAGACTACTACTATCAGTATCACTATAGGAAAATTGCCAATTATTGAAAGTTTTTTCTAGAGGTTAGCATTAATTTTCTAGCAGTTTCGAAAACTACCAATGATTTTATGGCGGTTTATAAACCACTGTATAAAGCAAGTAGGAAATGATTTGTAGCTGTTAATTTCTGGCAATTAATTTTACCAGCAGCTTTTCGGTGGTGTAAATAACCAGTAATTTCTAGTGATCATAGCATCGCTGACTGCCAATTAATTATCGGTGGCTTACCATCCATCTCAAATGCTAGTTTTACTGACATCCTAACCACCATTTAACCACCGATTGACCGGCAATTTACCACCGGTAAACCAATAGTATTTATCGGTGGCTATATTAATAGTTTGGTGATTAAAATAAGCATCTGGTATCAAATTTTTTGATGACCAAACTGACAGTTAGCCATTAGAAACCTGTAGCATTTAAAAAAAAAAATTGACCACACCCACTATTTACTCCAATTTCCATAATACTTATACAAAATTCAAAACATATATAACACATAAGGGTAACACACCCCTATAATCAACCACAAATGGAGTCCAAAATCAACATATATAACATTCAATAGAAAAACACAATCAATAAATCAAAATCCATTATAAGAAGAACCAAATGTTTAAATAAAGAGAAATGCATATATTCTATATTAAATATAACATATGAAATCCATAATAAGATGTCCAGAATACACCAAAAAGTTCATTAAATAAATAACAACACTAATCATCCTCTATGTCCTCACTATCTTATGATTCATTTGTCAGCTCTTAATCTTTCTTCTTTTGATTTTCATCTATATAGGATCATAGCTCTGCCTGAATCTCATTTGAATCTTTCTCATCTCTTCTATCTCTCTCGTCAGGGCAATAACCCTCTAGCTAATAGTTTCCTCAGCCCCACTAGCATCATAAAAGGATGATGTAGATGAATGACCCATATAAGCATAGCATTGCAAACCCAAGCCATATACCCTTCCCATCTTCCTTCCTCTAATAATATCTGACCATGTATGATACTTAAAATATGGGTCAATCCTGAAGATGACCCCTCACCAATAGACTGACGACTTTTCTAAACTCATATAAAATCATTCTGTAAGAATAAATCTATAAAATAAATTTATATTATTAAATTTATTATATTCTATTTTATTACTCAAAAAATTATACTCACATGAACTTTTTTTTTCTTTTCATCAACCCACTGATGGTCAGATTTATGTTGGTGAGTCCTCGTATACAACTCCAGTTGTATCGGCTACCAACCAAGTAACTATTTATATAAATATAAGATATAATTAAAATAATATACATATATTTATTAAACTAATTAAAAGATTTTATGAGTCATTGTCTTTGTTCAGTATGAGGAACAGATCCACTAGTATGAAGAGAGCTTCCTAAACCCCCATAATCAGATACTCTGCTCAACTTATTTTGCTCTCTCAATTTTTTAAACTCAGGGCTCACCCAAGCTCTACTCAAATCTTCCCATATGCCCTCTTCAATCCATTATAGATGCTACTCAAACTTTTTAATATCCGTGAACATGTCCCTAAGATAGGTTGATCCTCTCCTCTCAAAATTTGTTTTGATCCTCGTGCCATGCTCAGGCAACCACCTAAAATCTTTTTATTAAAAAATATAGGCATAATAAATAATATTAATATAAATTAAATCAAATATTTTAGTTCATACCAAATAAATATACTTGAAATTTTATAAACTACATATCCCTAATTTCTTTTGGGATCTTCTTCCATGATAAGTAAGGAGCACCATATTTGCTCTGTATGATGTCCCAAATCTTGTGGGAATAGTGGCCTTGAGGGATTAAATCTACAGATTAAATTTTTTGTCAATAATATATAACATATAAACTGAACTTATGTATGCTCAATGTATAGGTGCTTATTTGTTACAGCTGTAGGATCCCCAGCACCAACCTCTACTTATGTAGATGGTCCACCATTTTTCAGCTAAATAGGATATGGGTAATAATAGAGGTGAGGGTAAGTAGGGTAAGAGATGGTGGATAGACCAGTTTGTGATATTGGTAGGGGGTAATGGAGCTGCATATGTTTGATCTTGAGAGGGAAATTGAGGACTCATCGATATAGGAGGGAAGTACCTAGGAAAGGGTGGTGGTACTCAAACTATAAGTGGATCTGATTGTCCTTGACCCTGCTCACTAGGGGACTGCCACTGACTCCTAGGTGGTGATGGTCATGGTATCACTGGTGGAACTGATCTCTGTCCCTCACTTTCATTACCCTGTTTAGGTCTGTTTGGCCCAATGCTTAAATGTTTAGTACGAGAAAACTTTGAAGTGAAGGATCTACAAGGAGAATAGTCACCAGAATCCATCTATGTTAAAAGAAGAAATTAGTAAATCGGTGTAACATATAAAAAAATTAAATTGTAAGTATTCCAAGGATTTCTATAAGTATAAATTAAAAAAAAATAAAATGTACATAATTAGTTATAACAAACATAAAGAATTGCATAATATACAGTGATTAACATACAAATAGGATTTCATAAGAGATATTTAGCAAGATATGTTTACTAATTTGATTTTCAAAAAATACATTTCAATAAGTACATTACAATAAATTTAGTCACTTAAATTACAAGAACTATTTAGAATCTGAAATATTTTTATTGATCTCTAGGGTATCTTCACTTTCATCCTCGTTCTCACTTGATAAGCTAGTTAAACTATTCACATCTTTTAACTGCATTTTAATATTATGGGGTGTAGTTAACATTTCATCAATCTCAACATACCTATAATTTAAAATCTTATCCTCTCATTATGCAATTTCTATGACATATTGTTGATCAATTATTCCCCATGCTTTTATTTTTATGATAGCTAGCTAATCTTATTTATTTCTATGACCATTGGAATATTTATTGAAATAAACTTAAATAACCTGACTAGCTAACACAAATGGATCAAACTTCCCATATCTTCTACTATGTTTTATGTTTACTAAATCATGCGCATGATGAACCCTTGTGCCTCTATTTTGTATTAAATCATACCATTGATAGTCAAGCAAACATACAAAGTTCCCAGCTTTGCCTGGGTACTCCAACTGAAGAACTTCATTCAAAATATAATAATAATCACACTCATCTTCTTTATGAGTATTCTCTCTAACACATACTCTATAATTTTCAATTTTTCTTCCTTCACTACACGACTTGGAATGAAATTTGAACCCATTCAATATATATATTGGCTAGGTGTTTATTTTTTGTAATGTGCTCCATACTAGTTCTTGTATACCTTTATTAAACCACTTATAATTAGAGTTATGTAACTAAGAAAATTTTAAAATATTAGGATTTTTAGTATTAAATAATATATAATTCAAATAAAAATTTTAAAATTTAAGGGCTCATATAAGATATAAACTTAGCTGGGAATTTATTTGCAACAAGTTGCTCAACATCTGTAGTATCTATTAGAGGCAAATTGCTTGCAAAATACCTCATAACAAATCATCCAAATAAGACTTTAGTATTTCAAATAAACATCACTCCTACACATTCTGAAAGAACTTACTCTAAGATTGGTTAGACTTCTTCACAGTTCAGTAGCACATATAAAGTAGCTTTTTTTATTTCTAAATTGTGTATGAATCTTTCAATACATTTGCCACTGGACTTTTTATGACTTTTAAAGATTGATAATGCAGTCTGTGAATGTTCTTCTATATCAAAGTCTATGTTATAACCAATCTTTATTCTTGTACTCCTTACAAGGGGATCGAAGTAGTAGGAGCAAAAGTGAGTTATTTCTTGAGATAAATATGCTTCACATATCAATCCTTCTAGTCATGCTTTATTCCCAATATATTTTTTTAACTTGTTCAAATATCTGTTAAATGATTATAATTATTAATTACCATAAAAAATATTTAATAAAACTTAATAAAAATATATTTCACCTCTCAAAAGGGTACATCTAATGATATTGTACTGATTTACCAACTCTAGCTTCGTAAGATAGATGGGCAAGAAGACATTCAATAGAATCAAAAAATCCTGAGGAAATTTTTCTTCTAACTTGCATAGGATGATTTGTATATTTTCTTCTCTTCTCCATAAAGCTTCATCATTTAGTTTAGATGAATATAGTTCTTTGAAGAAAATGCTAAGCATAGTTAACAGATTAGATATGTAATATGGTAACATACATACTATGATTGGAAGGAGAACCACTATAATTATGTGACAATTATGACTTTTTAGTTCAACTAACCTCAAAGATTTAAGATCAACACATTGGATTAAGTTTAATCCATAGCTATCAGACATTTTTAAACCTTTAAATCACTGACATATTAATCTTTTTTGCTCTAACTTGAAAGAGTAAGGTGCTTTGGGCTTCATTATTTTGTCGTCGCTAGTTCTTACTAACTCTAGATTTCTTGACAGGTAGTACTTTTTAATTGCCATTCTAGCTTCAACATTATCCTTGCTCTTACATTTAACATCTATAATTATATTAAAAATGTTATATAGGAAGTTTTTCTTAATATGCATAACATCCAGATTATGTCTTATCATATTTATTTTCCAAAATGGTGATATCCAGAAAATACCTTTTTAATCTAATTATGTTAAACACTATATCCCAAAAGTTTAGACTCTGATAATATTAGAAAATCAATAATTGATGAAAAGTTAGAAACTCTCTATAGTACATTATCACCACTTAATCTAGGTAGAGAAGGTGACCTCTCAACTCTATTTTAACGAATGCTTCCTTATTCCTCCTAAATGGATGGTCAGTAGGTAGGAACATATGATGACAATCAAACTAAATATTTTTTGCTCCATATTTTTGTGTGAAAGATATAGTATTCTCCATGTAGTAAAAGCAAGCTAATATTCCTACTATGCTCAAACTAGATAATATACCATATTGGAAAATCGATAATGGTCCAAAGTAATATAATACTAATAAAAAATTTTTGTTTAGTTGAGATGTCATATATGAGGCACCTTCTTCCCATAATAATTTGAGATCATCAATTAATGGTTGCAAAAAAAATATCAATTTTTGCTTTTGGATTTAGTGATCTAGGTATTATAAGTGTTAAGAATATTTATGGGGTAGTCAAACATGTCTCTAATGGAAGGTTGTATGGTAATATTATAACTGGCTAATAAGAGTACGATGAAGCTGCTTGACTATATGAAGTAAAACCATCAGTACATAATCTAAATCTTACAATGCGTGACTCAGCAACAAATAAAGCATTTGTTCAATCAAAATATTTCCATGCTTCAGCATCTGATGGATGTGAAAGAATACCACTACTTACTAATTTATTCTTATGCCATCTCATATGACTTGCTAAACTAATCAATGCATAGAGCCGCTGAAGTCTTGGAATGATTGGTAAATAAAATAAAAGAGGAATATAGAACATCTTTCTTTTGACAACATTATTTTCCAAAGTTTGGTTTAATTCCAGGCATATTGCAGGTGCGATAATAAACTTCTATTGCATCATCCTTGTAGTATAGCATACATCTATTGATACAATAATTAATTTTTATAGCAGTGAGATCTAACTGTGTGGCTTGTACTCTCCATATGAGGTCCAAATATAGTAGTTTGGAACAATTCCCTTATGATCTAAATCGACCTTCACATCATCAAGCTTGAGGAATGCTTAATTTTTATGATTCAAACATGGACATCTAAACATTCCATCAAACTTAAAGGAAGGTAATTGAGATATAACTTGAATAAAAGTCTCAACTCCATGTATAAATTTATCTGTCAATCCTCTTTGACCCCGTAATAGTATGTCGCTCCTTCGTCTTCCTAGTGTCTTCCCCCAGCTTCTTAGGCCGTGCCGTCGATCCGTTCGAGCAAGTCCCGGTGAAAGCTCTCGGCGCCCAGCTCGAAGTCGTACCTCTAGCCATCCTCTGATCCCGACGACTAAAGGAGATATGCTCGCCTTCATCCCCTGAAGCTTCCTGATAGAGAGGCTCATCCGTTGAGACCTTATCTGCAGCAATCTCTCAATCCCGAGCTCCCTAGCTAGGTAGTCTGGTCAAGTGCGAAGGGAACTTTCACCCTAGCGAATCTCCAACGTTGGATTGAAAGTTCCCTATGCCCTGATCCTCTCTGTGAAATTTCATCAAAGTTTGTTGGCGGGATCACTCGGATCACGCCGGAGAAGCTTCATGGTCTCAGGTTTACGCAGGAGTTTGAAGATGAAATCTTGACCGTTGATTCCAATCAACGACGTGGATAGATCCCGCGGTCTCGGAGCGCCATTAATCGTTTCCGTCTGATCTTCCATCCGACGGCTACGGTTAATCCGACCATTACCCAGTCAACACTAATGATTGCCCCGCCAATCGCGACGCGCCGCCTGGCTGACTGTATAATGGTTGGATTTAATTTTACAGAGAATTCATGGGATCTTCAAAAATCAATATCTACTGCACACTTGACTAAATTAGGTGTTCTTAGGCTCATTGGAAAGGACTCAGGGAGACCTATAAAAGCCCTATGGTTCCAGGTCCTGATTACATCTATGTTGAGCTTAATTCTAGTATTAGTGTTATTTCAATTATTGCATTTATTGCCTAAATTTAATTTCCCAGGACCTGGAATTTTGGGAGAGTAAATTTGGTCATGTTCCTGACATGCCCAAATTTTATCTCCCCTGTTTGAGATGTTTAAGGGCATTAGATTCCAATTTTGGATTCAAGGGTCATAGGTTGACACTTATATCCAAATTGGAATTATGACCTATCCAATGGGAATTAGGATCTGATTTTGTGTGTGCTGGTGATGTGTAGTATAGGGAGTCTAGAGCTAGTGATTTTACCCCAATCCAAGCTTAGGATAGCTCCTTAGGATTTCCTTAATATTACTTAGAGATCACCTTAGGTGGCTTAGTTAGCCACCTTAGAAGATTCCAATTAGGCCCAATTTTGGTGTGCTTAGGTCTTGGGATTAGGTGATCCCATGGTTTAATTCTTATCAAGTTTGGGGCCCATTTGGTCCACCAAATAGGAGCCATAGTACTCCCCCCCTTAGAATCACTCTTTGGCCTTAATAAAATTCTAATAAATCTATATTAATTCCTAAAATATCTTAAAATACCTCTAACTAGCCTCAATTTGATTCATAAATCAGTAGAAATTTAAATCCCTTTAATTCGACATTAAAATCCACTTTAATTTAATTTTAAGTTAAAATCAATGTTTAATCAATTTTAATTAATTAAAAATCATTAAAAATCCCAAAAAATCTTTAAACACTGGCTAATCTCCCCTTGGATTATTTTTGATCTTTGGGGTTGATTTCAAGAAGTTTAGGATTCATTTGGGCTGAAACTATGTAAAAGGATTCTTAATTAAGGTAATTAGAAAATTCCAATAAATAACCAAACTTTCAAAATTCATTACTAATTATAGAAAATTCCAAATTAATCAAACTCAAAGGCTAATGACTCTAATTAAAATCTAGAATTTTCTAAAAATGCCAAATCCCCAAAATCTAGTCAAAGTCAAAAGTTAACATTTTGGTCAACCTTAGGTCAAAATCGGGTTAAAACTTCTAAAAATCATAACTTTTCATAGAAAACTCCAAATTGAATGTACCACCTTTCTAACAACTCATAATTTGGTCGAGTATTTATTAAAAATATGAAACTATCAAATTTCTCTCTAATTCTAAAAATCAAATTTTGACCCCTTAGTATATCTAGATAACCCCCAAAATCTACTAACTCTCTTAAACTCTAGAATTTTCTAAGTAGTTTAATAAAATTCTCAATCAACCCTTTAAAATCAGCAACTAACTCCTTGCATATTAATCTACTCTTTTAATTCCAACCAATTTAAATTAACCTAATCAACCCCGATTACTACTGGGTAACCCAGGCCTACGACGCTATAAGCTTAGCCCCAAGGAAGGTGAAATAAAATTCATGACCTCAATGTGAAATAAAGGTAGTAATAAATTAACCCTTAAAATATCTTTAACTAAAATTCTTAATATATTAATATTTAAACCTTAACCTAAATCCCCCTTTTAAGCCTTAACAAACTCAGAATTTTAGATAACTTTAACTAATCACCCACTTTAGGATCTACCCCAGCCACACGACCTTTTACACGCACTTTAGATGGTTTGTTAGGACAACCAACTCTAGATCTAGGTTGGGCCAGTGTTTACTTTACTGCTGTGTGCCGGATTTTTGTGATTTTACTGCATGTTATGGATGAAATTGCTTTGCTGTGTTTGTTTACTTTTTCTACACTCTGTGGATGGTTGATGTGTTTGGTGACTAGATTACCCTTAGGTTTGGAGCGATCTGGATGTTCACACAATTTTCTGCAGGTGGCCACGTTCATGCAGGGTAATAAAAAAAAGGGGGATAAATCAATAAAAAAATTCAGTTATTATAAATGCTTGCATAGGTGCTTCAGCTGCTAAAGCCCCCAAATAAAAAGAGTGTGGTCAGTGTGTTTACTTACTTTTTTGTAAATATATAACTACTTGGGAATAAATATTTTAATTTAGGGATTTTTACATACATAACACTTAAAACTATTGAAAATACATATTCAACACCCAAAGTTTTGTATTTACTGATATACCACGTAAATTCTTTATTTCCTTCTATTATACCACTTCGTTTAAGCTCCGTCAGCGCCCGTCGCCTTCCGTTCGTTCGCGTGAGGAACCCCATTGCCGGCGAAAAGGGGAGAGTAGGTAGTTGGCCTTTTTTTATTTACTGGATTTGGCTGGAGAAGTGTGAAATGGAGAAAGTTACCTTCCACGGAGATGAGCTCCCATTTGTTGCTTTAGATACTACAGGAAGGGAAAGTCGGTGGAAGAGCAAAGCCGAGCAACCGAGGATCACACCGAGCGAGCTCTCACCGGAGACGATCATCCTCTCGTTGGATGGCGTCGGAGGGGCAACGCCGGCGGAGGAGGAGTTCACGGCTTGTGGAGATCGGGCAATGTAAGGATTCCTTCTTCTCTCTCTCTCTCTCTCTCTCTTCTCTCTCTCTCTCTCGGCTTGGGGTCGGCACATGCAGAGAAGAGGTTTGGGAGTTGGTCGGAGCAGTGTAATTACAGAGGAGCCGAACCAGTCAACATTAACCAAACCACCAGCTCCGGCTCCGCTCTCACCAGCGACGATCATCCTCTCATCGCCCTGTCACCACAGCTGCATTCGGCCTCGATTACCATCTCGAAGATGACAATTCCATCGCGGCATTCTTCGAAGGACTGTTAAAACAGCTGATGGATCACCAGGAATCCCTGCATAACAAATTTCTAAACGCGATGGAGCTGCGTGACAAAGAACGAATTGGGCAGGAAGAAGTCCGGCGAGAGCAGGAATCGATCTGGCCGTGCTCGCCCTGAATCCGTCGCTCGTGCACACGATCGTGAACTCACTGCCGCACGTGAATCAACCATTCTCTCATTCCTTGAAAAGATCACCGGAGAAACCATCAATCTTCCACCTCTATCCTTTTCGCCGGCAATGGGGTTCTTCACGCGAACGAACGGAAGGCGGCGGGCACTGACGGAGCTTAAACGAAGTGGTATAATAGAAGGAAATAAAGAATTTAAGTGGTATATTAGTAAATACAAAACTTTGGGTGTTGAATATGTATTTTCAATAGTTTTAAGTGTTATGTATGTAAAAATCTCTTTAATTTATTAACTGCTCAGCATAACCCTGCAGGAGAGTCTAGAATTTTTTTATTTTTATATAAATGTAATTTGTACAAGTGTCAAGTGTTGTGAAAGTGGAGTTTTGAATTGGGATACATAGGTCCAAAGCTTGGACTCCAAAGAGAAAAGGGCACCCCTTAAGGGAGTAGCCCTTTTCTATTTGGAGATCCAAATTTAGATCATTTCTTTCTTACCCAAAGAGGAAAGAGTGGCCTTCCTCTCAAAGAAAGTGCCCTCTTATCCATATTGGTAGTCTACTACGAAGAATCCAAGGTTGAAAAATTGAAGACAGAAAGTATCCCATTCAAAACCACTTGCGTCACTACTAGGTTTAGAATCCGGGTTGTTGTTAGTGGTGCCCGACCACTTTACTTTCTGCAAAATTCTGGTTTGTAATAAGCAAGGCAACTTTGCCTATGGACATTTATTAATTAATTCATTTATATTTGATGTGTTGAGATGATATCCTCTAGGATTGCCTGCTTTTCTTAGTTTTTTCGTGTTTGTGTGCCGCTTTTGTTTTCGCTTGGATACGTGAGACTCGTAAGAGTGTGAAAATTTTTATACTCGTAATCTTAAAGTTTAAAGTTTAGTGAATCAAATTGAATGTACCCCAGGGTCGCATGCATATTTTTGCACTTCTTCTTTCCTTGCTTTAGACCCTTCCCCGCCTGCGGGTAGAGTCCAGATAGTCTGACCTATGAAGACGAGGTGCTGAACCTAAGAAAGTCCAGTCTTCTAAAAAATTATTTCCTAAGCCTGGTTTTTTTAACTTTCAAGCATATTTGATTTGTAGTTGTTAACTAGTATACATTGCATTAGAAACAAATTAAAAGAGTCAAAATTTTAATTGCATTAGCCCTTAGCATTTTGTACCAACATAAGTTAAAGGGGCCAATTAGGGGAATCTCTAGATGTCAGCCCTAGCTCTCCAAAATCTTAAATAAAATGTCCCTACCACTCTTTCATAAAAGACCGGATTCATCTATTTTAAATCGATTAGGTGGTTAGCTAGCTCCCTAATTCAGACCGGGATAAGTCTAGGTTTTACACTACATTAGTTAGGTTCGGATGATTGTGGTCTAGTGTCCAAATAAAATTTAGGATCCGGGGCAAATCTTTGATTATAAGACCCTAAACTTCGGGAATATAATCCCAAATTTCTAATAAAATGCTTAACTCTAATTAAATATTCTTTCAATCCTAAAATGTAAAGCCCAATATTTAGATTAAGTTGTGACACTTCCAGATGGTTCCAGAATCCCAAAGTGTCCCCTACTCCTCTTCCTTTGATTATGTTAATAACTGCTCAATCTTGACCCATTCCCTTTTGAATTTCCAAAATTCACATCTCTTTTTGATATCACTCCTAAAAAATTTAATGAAATTTTGTCACTATTTTAATTGAGAGTTTTCATAGGGGGCTCCATCTCCCTACGATGTAATTAACTATGAGGGCTTGCGCTCGTAGGAGATTTAGAACCACTCATTCACCTAATTTCAAAAATTGATTTTTCAAAATTTATATTGGTTTCTTTTGGGAGAGATCAAAGAATGATCGTTATTATCAAATTCAAAGAATTATCATCGAATGGTATCTTCTCCCTTTGGGGGGATAAACCTTTCTTTGATAAGGCTTTGAATGTAAAATCAATGGTCACACTTCTTGAATATTGTAGTTGGACATTCAATTGAACTTAATTGTGACCCTTTGGGGCCATATGAAGTTCTCTTTAGCATTCGGTTGTAATATTCAATATGAGATTCGTAATTCTAAATATGAACACCGTTATCAAATTTTATTTTCACTTTTAGAGGTGATATACTCTTTCTAACGGGATGATTCGATATTAGAATTAGAATTAAACTTTAACTCCAAAATTCCAAAAAAAAAAACCAAGTTTTTTAAAAACCTGTTTCCAAAATTCCACTAACAGCATGTGATAGTGGTTGGAAGGATTGTTGTCTAATGATGGAGGTCAGAAGGATGGCATAATATAGAAGTCCAACAATGGAAAAAAATCCAACAACTGATAGATGTCAGATGAAAATCCAATAATGGGCAAAATCTTGGCATCAGGTAGAAATCTTGGGGAAAGCGGAGGTCCAGCGTCAGGTAGAAGTTTGATGTTAGTCAGCGGCCGAGGAGAACTTTAACGTTAGATGGTATTCAGGAAAACTCCAGAGTAACATGGATATCAGATAAAACTCTACTATCAGTTGAAAGTGGGGCGGAACTCCGGGGTCACTTGAAAGTGGGGCGGAACTCAACGTAATTTGAAAATCTGACAGATGTCCGACATCACTTAAAAGTTAGGTGGAACTCAGGCGGTGGTTGAGGAGTAGCTTCTTTCCTCCTCTTCTTCTCTTCTCCTATCTTCTTACTTGGGTCTCCTCTTAAGAGAAATGAGGGGCTATTTATAATTTTTGATTACTTCATGACCCATAAATAGGAGGAGGATCAAGGGTAAATGGTGACTGGTTTGGACAGAGGGACGATATTGAATCCCTTGATCTTGGACTATTCATCAAACTTTTGAAGGTCATAATTATATCAAAATTTGGTGATCTTTGGCTCGTTGGATTATTCTCATTGAGCTGCTTGATTAGACTATAAGCATGTCATGTTTTAAAATCGTCTGGTAATCAAAATTATGGTTTAAAGCTTCCAACAGTGCTTCTAGTCTTCGATTCATACCCATTTAGGCTTGGATTGAGTTTAATTTGGTGTCATTGGGTTTGTACTTTTGAGACAATCAGTTTGACTCTAAGTTTGCTAAAATCAGAGTTCAGATGATCCTAGATTTAATTTTTGAAGTTAACTTGATTTTTGCTTCGAGATTCATGTTTGTTCAAGATAATTTTTTGATGATATATTATTTGGCCCCTTATTTTCAGACGTCGAAGCTCTAGAAGTTCAAATATACTTATTCTAATTTTTTATATTCGACAAATCGCAAAAAATTGCTTTCCAAAACTTATAAAGTTTCTCAAACTTGATCATAGAGGTCCTGTTGAGCTCCGAAAGTGCCAAAATTGAGTCGGAACATCAAAAAATGTGTCCGAGGACCCAAAAACATCTTTTTTGGACCGTCCTTACCAAAAATCAAGCCCAGACAAGCATAGGTGGCTAAATCGAATGTGCCGGCGTGCGGGCTACACGTGCTCTCAAGCGGCGCGCATACAACACCCCTTCAATTATTTTATTTTATTTGATAATAATTTTTTTTAATGATTTCTTTTTTCAATGGGGTGGCAGGTATAGTCGCACCTTGTGTAAAACTTTTTTTTCAATTTTTTTTTTAAGATTCCAGTAATATTACTACCATCTTTTTGGAATATTCTTATTCCTAGGAAATATTCCTCCCTCTTTTTGATCCTATAAATGACCCCTTAAGGAAAGGAAAAAGTTGCTCATCTTCTCCTTCTTCTTTCTTTCTCTAACTTTCTTACATTTAAGGCTTTCCACACTTTTTCATATGTGACTTTCCCTATGCAAAATTAGTGCCCCTCTCCTTGTGTAGAAGTTGGTCTTTTTATAGTTGTTCCTTTTTTTTCTACTCCTGTATTCTAACTTTTTTTGCAGTTAAGGGATTCTCCTATTTTTGGTTGGTGGAATCCCTTACTTAAATTCAAAGCCCCTTTACTTATGTAGAAGTTGGACTTTTAACAGTCATTCCTTTTCTTTCTCCTCCCATATTTTAACTTTCATACAATTGAAGCATTCCCTAATTTTTGGTAGGTGGCATCTCCTACTCAAATTTAGGGCCCCTCTTTTTATGTAGAAGGATATTTTTTTCTCCTTGTTCTTTACTTGCATTTTTCTTCTTATATTGGAGGCATTCTACAATCGGAGATAGGCGGCATTCCCCTATCAGGCCTTAGTGCCTCTCTCTTATGTAGAAGAAGATGTTTTTCCTCCTTGTTCTTCACTTACATTCTTTTTCTTACATTGGAGGCCTTCCATTATCGGAGATAGGCGGCATTCTCATATCATGCTTCAGTGCCCCTCTCTTGTGTAGAAGATGTTATGATAAAAGGCTATCTTCTTAGTAGATAACCCTTGATAGAGCAAGATTAATTGATGCTTTTATATGAGGGTGATTTGAGAAAATCTAGTGGTAATAATACTCGATAGGAGAGCCAAAATTTATGGGTAGACGGGGAGAATTTTGATGCTATTTGAGCAAAATATCATCAAAGATGGATGATCGAGTGGAAGTCTGTTGGTAGTGAACGACCGAGTGCAAGGCTAAAGGAGAGAGTTAGATGGTGTGCTACTATTAGTAGTTGAGCGAGAAATCGATGATGGCATATATAAAATGAAGGACCCACAACAGACATCAGATGGAGTGCTGATGATGGTGGTATTCTGGTGGCATTTTGCTAAGGAAATATGCTTCCATAATGAAGTGTGTCTACATTAGATATTTCTGATTCAAAAGGTTGGAGCAGTGTGTTATGCCAGCATTCTAGCAACACATTAACATTATTAACTGAGTGGAGGCATGATGATGATCAGGTTATGTCCTTACTTTAAAGAAGACGTTATAGGAGTTTCTTGTGTGCAGTAGAGAAGAAGTCACATAAATCCACCAAGGATATTTGACTACTTTGAAGTTTTTTGTTGCTTGATGATAGTAGCTTGTATAGTTGATGCTAATGTACTTTTTAATTTCAACCTCTAGTGAGATTAAATATACACTTGAATATGATGTTGGATTTATGTAACTCCATTGATATTATATAAGAAGTTAAGAACTTGTTCATCGGAGTAAGCTGAATTATTTATGTATCTTTGAGAAATACTTTGATATGTTACTTCCCACATTTTTAGAGGCAATGTTAGACTGCTAAGGTCTTTATATGAGTGGTGATTTTATCAATCACTTTCATGAAATCTTTTTTGAAGAAAATGTTGTTAACTTAGAGCACTACTTGATAATGATGACCTCTATAGAAGAAGTCAAGAGAATCTATCAAGAATATAAGACCTATCCGAGGTTATATATTAGAGCACTACTTGATGACATTAACTTGTATAGAAGAGGTCGAGAGAATCTATAAATGATGTAAGACCTATCCGAGATTGTATGTCAGAGCCCTACTCGATGATATTAACCTATGTGGAAGAGGTCGAGAGAATCCATCAAGGGTGTAAGACATATATGAGATTGTATATCATAACACTGCTCGATGACATTAACCTATATGGAAGAGGTCAGGAGAATCTACCAAGGATTTAAGACCTATCTGAGGTTATATGTCAAAAATATTGCTCGATGATGTTAACCTCTCTGGAAGAGGTTGAGAGAATCTACCAAGGATGTAAGACCTATCTGAGATTGTATGTCAGAGTACTACTCGGTGATGTTAATCTGTACGGAATAGGTTGGTAGAATCCACTAATGATGTAAGACCTATCCAAGGTTGTATGTTAGAGCCTTTGCTCGATGACATTAACCTGTGTGGAAGCGATTGAGAAAATCCACCAAGGATGTAAGACCTATCAAAGGTTGTATGTCAGAGAACTGCTTGATGATGTTAACCTATATGGAAGAGGTCGAGCGAATCCACCAAGGATGTATGACCTATTTGAGGTTATATGTCAGAGCGCTGCTCGATGACGTTAACCTATATGGAAGAGGTTGAGAGAAACCACCAAGGATGTATGACCTATCTGAGATTGTATGTCAGAGTTATTTCTCAATGATGTTAACCTATATGGAAGAGGTTGAGAGAATCCTCCAAGGATGTGTGACATATCCGTGGTTGTATGTCAGAACCCTACTCGATGACATTAACCTGTATGGAAGAGGTCGAATCGAATCCCCTTGAGATTGATTTTTCCTTGATTGGAGGGGATGAATGCCGCGTGTATCCTAAATTAATGGTGGAGAATGTTTATCTTTAGCCCGTTACTGTCTTTTTGTGGTCGAGATTAAGACCTTGCCCAAGGAGTATAAGTCCAGTAAGGGACTGTATAAAGCTTATAATTGATTGGAAGTATCCTTGCATTTGCTAGGATTTTCCTGAAATATCATCTAAATGTTGGAGGATCTTTTTGACTACAGTTGGAGTCAAATTTGCCCCCCAATCTGCGTCTGATTCTTATGAAATTGATGCATCAAGGGATGATGTCAGGAAGTTGACATGAATGACCTTTTGAGGTTATAATAAAATTTGCACCCCCAATCGAGAACCATTTCCCACAGATGGTGCCAAATGGTTATGTCTTGGAGTATTTTTGATGGTAGAGAAATATAAAGTTTAGCGTTTTAGCATTGTGCAAAGATCTAGTATGCATATAGATAAAAAGAGAGGGTGTTGCATTCATATGAGACATGAGGATTTTTATGTTGAAATCCTCTAAAAAGGGGGAAAAACCATGAGACCTAGCCCAGTATGAATGAATCCACTACTATTTGTAATTGATTACAAATGAGACCCTTTTTTTGGGGAAAGAACTTAGCTTGATGTATATCTTATAGAGTAAATTACATAGTGAGAATACAAAGAATCATTGTTCATGTGTTTATTTTGTCGGAAGGACTGTAATTGATGGGCGATATAAGTCTGAATGACCATAGTCGACGGACGACGGAGGTCGAAAGGAATGCAGTCAGTGGGCGACATAAGTCAAAATGACCATATTCGATGGGCGATAGAGGTCAAAAGGACTATAGTCGGTAGGCAACGTAAGTCGGAAGGATCGTAGTCGGTGGGCAATAGAGGTCAGAAGGACTATAGTCTTTGGGTGACGTAATCCAGAAGGATCATAGTAGGCAGGTGATAGAGGTCGGAAGGATTATACTCGGTGGCCAATGTAAGTTAGAAGGATCATAGTCAGCGGGCGACATAAGTCAAAAGGATTGTAGTCGATGAACAATATAAGTCCGAAAGATCATAGTCAGCGAGCGACAGAGGTCAGAAGGATTATTGTCTAACGATGGAGGTCGGAAGGATGGTGTTAGGTAGAAGTCCAGCAATGGACATAAATCTAATATCTGATAGATGTCCTTAAAAAATATGACAATGGGCAAAAGTCCAGCATCGGGTAGAAATATTGCGACGAGCAGAGGTCTGGCATCAGGTAGAAGTTTGACGTTAGTCGACGGCCAGGGAGAACTCCGATGTTAGATGGTATTCGGGCAAAACTCCAGAGTCACTTCGAGATTGGACAAAACTCAATCACCACTTAAAAGTGGAGCGGAACTCCAACATCACTTGAAAGAGGCGCGGAACTCCAGTGTCACTTGAAAGTCAGGCGGAACTCCGATGTCACTTGAAAGTCGAGCGGAACTCTGATGGTGGTCGAGGAGGAGCTTCTTCCCTCCTTCTCTTCTTCTCTTCTCCACTCTTCTTGCTTGGGTCCCGTCTTAAGTGAAATGAAGAGCTATTTATAGTTTTTGAGGATGGCATGACCCGTAAATAGGAGGGTCAATGCCAAATGGTGAGTTGTTTGGACGGACAATTGATATTGAATCACTTAATCGTGGATTGTTCGTCAGACATTTGAAGGTCTTAATGATATCGGAATTTGGCAATCTTTAGCTCGTTGGATTTGTCTCGTTGAGCCGCTAGATTAGACTATAAGCATGTTGTGTTTTAAAACCATTTGATAATCCAAATTATGGTTTGACCCTTCCAACAACACTTCAGGTCTTCGATTCAGACCCATTTGGGCTCGGATTGAGTTTAATTTTGCGTTGTTAGATTTGTATTTATGAGATGATCAAATCGATTGTAAGTTTGTTGAAATCGAAGTTCAGATGATCCTAGATTTAATTTTTGAAGTTTCCAACCTGATTTTTTCTTGAGATTCGTGTCTGATCAAGATAATTTTTTGATGATAGATATATATATATATATATATATATATATATATATATATATATATATATATATATATATATATATATATATATATATATATATATATATATCGTTTTCTATATTTATCTAATTTCTTAGGAATAATTCTATTTTTAACATCTTGTAAATTATTGAACATATTGCAAGAAATTAAAATATTTGTAAATTTCAATGCCCTCTAATTTTAATTTAACCTAAAATAATATAATTTCTATATTTCTTAAAAAAGAGTTAATGATTTCTAATATTAAAATGAACAATCAAATAAACTCCACTCATATCAACAAGCTCATATACCCTAAACTCGTCTTATTTAAGGAAAATTTTTTTTTTTGGATATTCTAATAAAACAAATATCTTTAGATAGATATCATAACAATTTTATTTATTTGAGATATTATAATATATTTTTTAACTGACATATTTTTCATACTATAAATAAGACCGTCATATCTTCATTGACTTGTTCTTATAAGCCTTTGCGCTATTAAAGGCAAGACCACAAGATTACATGAAGGAGATGGGATCTCGGCAATTAAAGCCGTTGAACCAATCAATTTGCAAGCTTTAAGGTTTGCTTTTAAATTAAATGCTCTTTGCAACTTAATTATCTTCATTAATTTTAAGTAAATCCTTAAGCTTTCTCGTCCTTTTATCATCTTCTATTCTTCAACTCTTCTGTTGCCTAAAACAACCATTGTTGAACCATACAATCTGCCAGCTTCAAGGTATGCTTCGATCTTAATCAAAAGCTCATTGCATCTTACTTTTCTTTATTAATTTTTAGTAAATTCTTACCTAAACTTTCTCATTTTTCTTTCTCCTCGTCTTCTTTAACTCTTCTATAGTCTTAAACAGCCATTGTTGAAGCATTCAATCTGCAAGCTTCAAGGTATGCTTCTTAATTAAAAGCTCTTTGCAGCTTAAGTTTTCTTCATTAACTTTTAGTAAATTCTTAAGCTTTCCCATCTTTTTATCTATCTTCTGTTCTTGAACTCTTCTATATATAATCTTAAACAACCATTTTTTTCTTTTTACTATATGATCATAAATTGAAGAACTCTTAGCAGGTAACAACTTAATTTTATTATTTAATTTATTTGAATATTATACAGTCAAATTTCTTACATTAATATCTTTTTTTTTTAATTTCTTGTTTGATCGGCTTTGCTATAGAGTTCTATGAAGATTGCTCATATATATACGCATCTCAAATATAAAATGAGAGCCGTTTCAAACAAGTTGAAACAGATAAAAATTAATCAAGTTGACGCCACTGCTTCATTAATGTTCAATTTGGAAAATATTCAAGTTGTTTATTTAAGCTAATGATGAACAATTTTTTTATAGTATCTCTATATTTGTTTTTTCTGTTCTTCTTCATCATTTACATATCTTTATTAATTTGCTTGTTTCCTGCTACTAAATAGGAGCAAACATGAAGAATAGAAATATTATGAAGAAAACTAGAAGAGCGTCTAGCATTTCTTCCCTACCACACGATCTTTTAGAGGAAATTTTGCTAGAAACTCTTGCAGCCTCTCCAACACCGATAAAAGATATCAGATATTTCAGACAAATGTAAGTATTATTTATTAAAAAACATCATTATTCATTAATTAAGACTAATCTTTTTTATTTATCTAACTATAAGATAATTAAATATAGATGCAAGGATTTTCATGCAACATGTTCATCAAAAAGAATAGGAAAATATATGAATGTAGAAGACTGGATCATGTATTGGCAATACAAGCCAGGCTGTTTAAGATTTCTTCAGAGTTGTGCTGATAGTGAAAATGCTAATGCTCTCTTCTTGCTTGGATTGGTAAGCAATTTATTCTCTTAATTCATTATTTGAGTTGATTATAGCATTAATTAAACATTAATAATTTGTTATATATAATAAAAATCTACTTGTTTGGTATGCAATTTTGTAGGAGGAAATGTTCAATCTAAGAAGATTTGATATTGGTTTGCATCATCTTCAATTAGCTGCAAGCCAAGGACATATTCTATCTAAATATATTAGGGGAATATTGTTGTTTCATGATGAATCAACTCGCTTGCATGCTATTGATCTTTTGAACGAGATATCAAATACTACACATCAGTGTCGAAAACTTGCTTCACAGATCTTTAGGAATATGATATGGCAAAAATTTCCTTCACTGCCATTTATTCGTTGTGAAAATTTGTCATGTGGAACTAAAGCTTTGGAAGGAGATAATCTATGGTCACATGAAGTACAAGTGAAAAGAAGATTTTGTAGCGATCTTTGCAAATGGGCACATGAATATAAAATGTTTGTCAGTATGAGATATTTCTTTGTATACTAGTAGTTTTTTTTAGCAAACAAATCATTTATTTTTAATTTGGTTCTTTAATTCGCTGTTTATAAAGCTAAATGAAATAGAATTTCATTCTTCCTTTTTATATCATTTGTTTTTGTATTCATTGCCTTTCTTGAAATATCATTCATATGTTCTATTTGTCCGAGTTAGGATATAAGATCATAGTGTTTAATTAACCATAAAAAAAATTTATTATTATTTTTCATTAAAATGTGTGCCATAATCTTTAAATTATCCTTAATGGTAAAATATATTATTCTTGTAAAATAATAAATAATATTTTGAATTTCTAAATATAATACATTTTATTCAAATATATTTATTTTAACATGCATAATGCATTATCAGATACAAGATCTTTTCCAAATATAAATTTTTTGATGCAAATTTGAAGAACATGAATATTGTTTATTCAACATATCTTTAGATATAATTAACTAAATTAAATTTTATTTTACTACACATTTATTAAATTAAGAAGATGGCTAGACATTTCCTTCATGTGGTCAAGAATATGGCCAAAATGAGACTTATAAATTATTTATGTGTGAATAATAAAGCTCAAAAGTTAGACATCCATCCCACCTAGGCAAGGAATATTGGGGGGTGGTTAGTCAATAAATGACTCCAGCCGCCAACTCGGCCCGAACCCAACTCAAAAAATTAAGGTTATGGTTGACCTATTTAATAAATGAGTTGGGGTCAAGTTAGTTTTTTGACTTGTTTATTAAATTCGTCAGATTTGGGTTGTCCCGGCCGGGAGCCATTTTTAATCCAAAAATGACTAATTTAATCTATTTTTTATTTAATTTTTTTTACTTGTTTATATAATCTTCTTATTTTTCATTAAATCTTCAAACCTTTATCCTTAATATTTTTTTTTTAAACCAAAATGGGTTAATTAGTTTGGTTCAGGTCACTTGAGTTGTTAGTGGATAGGGTTCAAGTTGGTGTTTTTGACCCGTTTATTAAACGGATAAGGTTCAAGTTGACGGGATTCGGAATAGACCCAAAGCCATCCCGTCAACCTATTTTGACACTCTTAAGAAATATTATCTAACCATTTACACATATACAAAAGTGGGTCGACAAGGATGGATGGCATGATGGAAAAAGACACATCCTACTAATAATGAGCATAAGAGGGACGTGCGTGCAAAATTTTTTTTATTTTTTTAGTCCCATATAAGGGTGAAGCCTAATCATTATGCAAAATGATCAGGTTATGTGATCATAATGTGAATCAAATATGGTGTGATATTGAAGTGTCCTTTTCTTCATACTCAAAGATAATCCAAATGCTTAATCGTCATATACACTACAACATAAATATGGCATGCTCATTTAAATTCCATCTACGTTCACATTTTTTTAATGTAGAAAAAGTCCTAAGATCTTGCGTACTTATAGAACAATCTACGGCACATAACAATATGGCATCAAAGCATGAAGTTATTTAGGTAAAATAGATAAAACAAGAGAGCAATGATCCTAAACTATATCTCTTATATTGAGTGACCAATGGTCTTCTACATAATAAAGGTCAATAGCTTATAAATCATCATTAGAACATAAATTTGTGAATAAGTTCAAGCAAATTGAAGCAAATTAGAATTCAAATAGGTCTTTTTTTAATCAAAACGTTTTTTGTTAGATGCATTCTTTTGATGTTTAATTTCAGCTTTTGATGACTTCAAATGATTATATGACATAGAAACCTTTCATCTATTTATATTAAGCTTCTTGTTTATGCAAAAAATTCTCAACTATTTAAATGCGTGACTTCCTATCTCTTCTTGACAAAAGCAAATATTCCCTTAGATATCTTCCTGTAATTATTATAATCAATAGCATTAATCAGTGCTTTTGTACTATCCCAAATTGATGCAAGATGAGATCAAGAGCTAGATTTGATGTAGTTATTAACTTGTACTTCAATCAATATAAGTCATTTTGGCCTACTACAAATAGTTTTTTCAGACTACAAAATAAAAGCAAATTAACTTAAAAGAAGAAGAAGAAGAACTAATAATAATAATAATAATAATAATAGTAATAATAATAATAATAGTAATAATAATAATAATAATAATAATAATAATAATAATAATAATAATAATAATAATAATAATAATAATAATCTTATTATGGTAGGAAAATATGATGCGATAATTACCACAAATCAAGCTATCAAGGGCATTTTAAGGACTAAAGTCGTTACCCATTCACCTCTTAGCTGGAGATCTAGATGGTGTCAATATCATAAACAACTTTCTATATATGCCATAGAAGTTCTAGGTGATTGTGCCATCTATGTTAAAGGAGCTTTAGCATTGAGATGCTTTGGATAGTACTCAAGTTGATGTTGAATAAGAAGATAAAGAAGATGATAATGAAGAAAAGATGGTGATAATAATTATTAGTATTTCTTATATTAATCATAAGGGTTTCTTATTCTTTTTATTTAAAGTTTTATAGATTTATTGAATATTTATAAGTTGCAACAAGATTTGTGGCCTGTATCGTTTGCAAAAGTTTAATCTAGAGATCTAAGCTTATAATGATTCTTGAAAATGTTTGTATCTAGTTTTATTAACAATTAAGCATTACAGTCTATATTTGCATTTGAATTATGTAATGATTGATGTTGTGGCAAAGTAGTCGTATCACATCCATTGTCATATCTAGATGATTTTCTATAACTAATCCTCAATTTTAAGTTATGTGGGTTTATGAGTCTTATAATGTTAAATGGAGTAGGAAGCAACCAAGGTTTGAGATTTAAAAGGTAAAAATCCATGTTTGAATTTTGTTATGTGGGCGCTACATTGTAGGGGGATATGGGGCTTGGGTACCAAGCTCTCAAAAAAATTGGCAAATAAATAAGTTTGGGAAAACTCTTCAGTGCCAGGGAGTGCCTTCGTAACCCTGGGTCATGGGTGAGCATATTCTGAGTGCATCTAGAAGATTCTCTTGAGTGTTACGGTGCTGGGGTAGTCTAGCACCATGGAGATAGTTCAAAATATTGAAAATTTAAATATTTGAATATCTTAAACCATTTGAAAAACTTACCATCACCTTAAGATTACTAGATAAGGGAGGAGGAGAAGAAGAAAAGGGGGAAAAAAAAAAGAGGGAAGAGATTTGGAGGTTGAGGCCTGGGAGGATTCATCTGCCAGGCTAGTTCAAGAAATAGTAAAGCTCCATATAGACTCCTAAACCCTAGTCTATGATTTTAATTTTAGTAAATTTATTAAAACCTATGAATAAAAAATATTTTTATCATGTTTTATGAATTTTTCACTGTGTGATTTCTAGCATGTTATTGTGCTCAAGCTCTCAAAAAATTGATAAATAAATAGGTAACTTCTCTGTACTAGGTAGCAACCATAATAGTTGATCAGAATTCGAAGAGAGAGAATCTATGAGAATTCAAAAATCTATTTTTTGAATTTTTGTTTTTCGCGGCGGCGTCGACGGAGGAATGTCGACGGAAGGTCGTCGGTCACCTGCGGCCGGCGGTCCATCGGAGGATAGGCGTTCCACGGGGAGGAACAGTGTTGGAAGCGTTCGTGTTGTTTCTTCTTCTCCACTGGCATTTGGAGATGGGAAGATAAGTTTGTTTGCAGGTTTAAAATCTTCCTCCATGATGAACAAGCCATTGATCATTAACGAAGGAGGATTAATGATGAAAAAACAAATCTTGGAAGTTCCGGGCAAAGGAAAAAAGCATAATTTCAGAAGGAATTCTTGACAATTCTGGAAGGCTACCCAAGAAACTTATTGAGAAGGAAACAGAGAAATTACCTGTCACATCATTTGAATCAAACGCCTCTGAAGTTATGAAGAAAGCAGATAGTATTGTGATTTCCAACAATGGTGTGAAGAAGTCTATTGCCATAAATGAATTGAATGATACAGTTTTGGAAGGGAGGATCAACGAAGTCAATAATACTAATTCGGAAAGGGAGAAGGTCCGATCCTATTCTTCTGGAGAACTTGGAAATTGCGATGAGATGCTTGAAGTTATGCCACAAAGAATTAACCCTGCGAACAATCTGAATGCTTGGAATAGAAATAAAAACATAAAAGTGGCTGATCTGGATTATGGTGACTGCATTGCTGAAGATGGACGTACAGTTAAATTGCATAAGGAGAAAGTTTGTGAGAATGCCATGAAACTAAACAAATCTTTGGTGGTTAAAATCTTTGGAGAGGACGTTCAATTCTCATCAATCAGCTATGAATTAAGGAGACAATGGGATGTGTTCGGTAAATTCCATCTAACCATTCTTGGTAAAGGATGGGTGTTATGTTCCTTTTTTGAAAATGAACACTTGGAAGCAGTTCTTAACAATGGACCATGGTTTGTTAATGGGAACATAATCGGTATTGAGAAATGGAATCAAAAATTTGATCCAAATTCTCTAGATGGTCTTTCAGCTCCAGTTTGGATCAGATTGCCTAATTTACCTCTTTTTTGCTGGGATGAAGTGAACATATGCCGTATAGATTCAATGGTGGGGAAGCCTTACTTAATTGACGGGAACATGTTTCAATGGTCGAGAAGAGAGTTCGGTCGTATTTGTGTCCGAATCAAGTTGATTGATAAACTACCTATTGGTGTTTGGGTAGAAGGTGAAGAAGTAAAGTTTTATCAAAAAATAGAAAATGAGAGACTTTCGAATCTCTGTTTTGATTGTGGTAAGATCGGTCATGATAAGAAGGAATGTTCCAAAAGCTCTTTGTTGAACAAGGATAATTCTGATCAGATGAAGATGGATTTGTCCAAAGATAACAATGAGAAGAGTACAGTGGAAGGTAATCAACCAAATGATGACAATTTGCATAATTCAGAAAGTTATGGCCCTTGGTTGATGGTGAATTATGGGAAGAAGAATGCTAACAAAATCTGGAATAGAAGACCATCTGCTTTGATGAATAAAAACAGTAAAATTTCTCAGCAAAAACAATATGTTGCAGTGAAGAAGCTAGTTAATATTGAACCGGAATTGACAGGGCTATCTCCAGCTAAGAAGACTGCAGAAATTGCAATGGAAAAAGTTTCTGCAGAACTTATCGCAGAGACATATTCTCTAATTCCAGTTAATAACAGCTTCAACATACTGAAGGAATTAGAAGATGGTGAAATTAATGAAACAATTACTAATGTCAATCCAGTTGAAAATGTTTCATATACAGATGTGACGGATTCTACATTGACTGCTAACAAGGGAGAGATGAAAATGACAAAATCTATTGGCATAACCTCTAACAGCATTGGTACTAAGGGTATAGAAGAATCTTCTCAATCGTCTAAAAAGAAGAAAAATAAACAACTGAAAGACCTGGGACCGATCAATGCTTCTTCTAGAAGTCGAAGAATTGAAATGGAAGAAAAAGGTAATGTGGGGACCTTTCCCCATAATCCTTTTAAATGAATTCTATATGTTTTTGGAATTGTAGGGGAGCAAGGAAGAGGAGTGATTCCCTCTACCTTAAAGAGGTAGTTAAAAATAGTGGTGTTTGTTTTGTGGGATTGGTTGAAACCAAAATTACTTCTATTGATAGAAGTGAAGTTGATGCATTAATTGGCAATAATTGGGACTTTTACTGTGTTCCTTCTTCTAATCTTTCAGGTGGCATTATTATTCTTTGGAATACCAATTATGTGAATTTCTCTGTTGAGGAAAGCTCTACTCAAATGCTGAAAGGTGAAATCAACTTGTTCAACAACTTAAAATGGAAGGTGGTCACGATTTATGGTAGCACTGAGGTGAGAAAAAGAAGAGATTTATGGAATATGCTAGACAAGTTTTCCAATCATGAATATCCTATGGTAATTGGTGGGGATTTCAATTTTCTTTTATGCAAAAAAGACAAAATAGGTGGAAGGCAATTTACTTATCAACAAGGATCAAGGGATATGGAAGAATGTTTGTTAAAAAATGATCTTCATGAAGTTAGCTTCTTTGGCCCAAGATTTACTTGGTGCAATAACAAAATTGGTGGAGCTAGAATCCTTGAAAGATTGGATAGATGCTTTGTAAATTCAATAGCATTAAGCTCTCCTTATCAATTGATTGAGAGATATTTGGCTAGAATAGCCTCGGATCATTGTCCAATACTTCTACGATTCCGGTCCTTCAACAAAAATGTTAGCAAAATGAATAAATTCGAAAATTGTTGGGCTTCCTACCAAGCTTCTTATGGAGTAGTTAAAAAGGAATGGTGCAGGAATTATCAAGGCAATTATTCTCAAATCCTCAACAAGAAATTCAAGAGATCCTTAAAATCTTTATTCTATTGGAGCAAATTCAAACTTAAAGAATTGAACAAGTTGAAAGAAGATCTCATGGAGGAGATAATGGAATTACAAAACAAAGAGGCTTCAAATGGTCATCTCACGGATCAAGATTACTGGATACTCAAAGCGAAGGTGCTGGAACTCAATTCTACCTTGGCAAGGTTGAATACTTGGTGGAAACAAAGGGCTAAAGTTAATTGGCTAAAGGAAGGAGATGGTAATTCCAGTTTTTTTCATAATTATGCAAGTGCTAGAAGGAATGTCAATAAAATTATAAAGATTAAAGATGAAGATGGCAATACGATTGAAGATCAAGATCATATGGAAGAAGTCTTTATGAGGTTCTTTCAAAAAAAAAGGGAGATCAAAAAATCTAATTTGGTGGGATGGCCGGATCCTACTAACTGCTTGAACGAGCAAGATAGAAGCATTTTGGAGGCGGATCTATCTATGGCCGAAGTTCTTGATGTGTTGAAACAATTGGAAGAGAACACATCTCCAGGTATTGATGGTATATCGCATTCTTTTATTAAAGTTTATTGGAATATCATCAAGGAGGACTTTTGGTTAGCTTTATGTCATTTTTTTAAATTTGGTGATTTGAACAAAGATTGGAAAGAAACTCTTATTATTCTAATCCCAAAGATTTCAAATCCTATCCTTCCTTCAAATTATAGACCAATTAGTCTTTGTAACACGGTGTACAAAGTGGTGGCAAGGATTATTGTTAATAGAATTAATTTGGTCATTTCTAAACTTGTCTCTATGGAACAAGTGGATTTTATTAAGGGTAGATCTTTATCTGGCCATATTATGCTAGCACATGAAATCTTCCACAAACTCAGAATTTCTAAAGCTTCTTCGGGTCTTGTTGCTTTTAAAGTGGATATGGAGCAAGCCTATGATTCTATGGCTTGAGAATCTCTTAAAGGAGTATTGGAATATTTTAAATTTCCTCCTCACTTTTCTAAGCTAGTTATGGAATGTGTTGTAGATCCTATGTTCTCTATTATCATCAATGGTAATTGTTCTAATTGGATCCAAGCTAGAAGTGGTTTTCGGCAAGGTTGCCCCCTATCACCCATTCTTTTTATTCTTTGCTCACAACTTCTCTCAAATGCATTTTATCATAGCACTTGTGGTATCAAACTTTGTCCGGAGGGACCTCGTATCTCTCATCTTCTTTATGCAGACGATGTCATTATGTTATCCAAAGCTAATAAGAAAGAAGTATTGGGTGTGAAGAGAATTCTTCATAAATTCTGTGAATGGACAGGTCAAAAAATCAATTACAGCAAATCCGTCATTATGTTTGGTAAACATGTTGAAAGAAAAAGGAAGAGAAGTTTATCTAGAATCATGGGCTTTAAATATGTAAAAGAATTCCTTTACCTTGGTGTAAAGATGGCATTAAGGAGACTGAAGAAAGAAGACTTTCAATCCATTATAGATGAAGCTTTCAAAAAGCTTAATCAGTGGGGCAACAAGTATTTATCTTTGCCAGGCAAGATAATTCTTGTAAAATCAGTATTACTAGCTCTTCCTATCTACCACTCTACTCATTCTTTGGTACCGAAAAAATTTTTGGCTGAACTGGATAAAATATGCAGAAATTTCATATGGGACAAGAAAAATGGAGCCAAAGGAATGCATTATGTGAATTGGAATGAAATGTGCAAACCAATTGAATATGGTGGAAGAGGAATTCATTCAAATTTAACCAAAGCACCTGATTTACATGCTAGACTTGCTTGGAGATTCGTTCAAGAAGAAAAATCTCTATTTCATTCAGTTATGGATGCTAAATATGGTAACAAATTGATGAAAGAAAATCACAATGGGAATAATTCGACTGCTTTCAAAATTCTGAATGAAGGTTTTAATTCTTTATATCCTATAGTGAAATGGGATATAGCAAATGGTAAATCAGTTGATGCTTTCAAAGACATTTGGATCCTTGATAAAAGTATTAACAATTGGCCTACATTTGTTATTCCGGTGGAGGACGGCCAGTTTAAGGTAGAGGCTTTCATTTCTGAAGGAAATTGGGATGTAAATAATCTGAGAAAAGTCTTTGGCAAGGAGCTAGTTGAAATTATAAGGAAGATCCAGATATTCAAAGATAAAACTGCTGATTCCTTAGTTCTTATTAATCAAAATTCTGGCATGACTATTCCTGGTCTCATAAGGAAAGTGCAGAATTCTGGATTGGAGGCTGATATGGTATGGAAATGGATCAAGAAGGCTAAATTGAATTCCCGGGTAGAGAATTTTTGGTGGAGATTAAAGAGAAATGTGATCCCTTCAATGCATTTCCTTTGCTATAGAAGAATCGCTGTAAACGCTCAATGTCCAAGAGGATGTGAAAGTAATGAAGATATGGAACATATTGTTTGTGGTTGTTTGAAGATCAAGGAAACAATACAACACTTAAACCGTTGGGGTTTTGGTTTCCCTTTGTTCATTTCTAGTGAACAATGTTTAATTTGGTTGGAAAACAATGTTTCCAGTAAAAGGATGATGGTAAATATTTACTGTACGTTAGTATTTCTATCTTGGAAAAGTAGAAACAAGATAATTCATGGCGGTATAGAAGATAATTCCAGCTTTATAGCATCCGAGGCTATTGTTCAAGCTTCGATCACCAACAAATTTAGCTCTTCTAATTTGGGCTTTTGGGATGTCAATCAGTCGTTAAGATTGTCCAATAATTGGCATCCTCCTCCACCCAATTGGATAAAAGCTAATGTCGATGCTTCTCTTACTTCTTCATACAAAGCGGGCATAGCAGCTGTCTTTAGAGACAATAAAGGTAGATTCCTTTATGCATATGGTAAATCATTTACTCATTGGGATATTGGCCAATTAGAATTACTTGCTATCAATTCTATCAAAGAGGAGATCAATGAATGGATGTTCAAATATAATGGCATTCTCATTGAAGTTGATAACTCAAACATTATTTCTTTCTTCAAAAAAGTTTTGAATAAAGGGATGCTAAAGGATGAAGGTATGGAATTCCTTTCTAAATTCAATTTTGTGATCTTTAATTGCATTAATAGAGAAAGTAATAAGTTAGCTAACTTATGTGCTAACTATGCTTTAGTAAGTAACTTTTCTTGGGAAGATTGTTTGGTTAATAAGATTCCTCCTTCATTCATGAACATTTTGAATGAGGAATCCACTTTGTAGTTTCTCTGTTTTGTTGATTTTTATATAAAGCTTTAGTTGGCTTTTCTTAAAAAAAAAAAGGTTTAGCATGCTTTTTAGTGCCATGGAGTGCCTCTATAACACTGGGTCTTGGGTGAGCATATTCTTAGTGCATCTAGAAGATTCTCTGGAGTGCTACAGTGCTGGGGTAGTTTAGCGCCATAGAGCTTGTTCAGAATATTAGAAACTTAAATATTTAAATATCTTAAACCATTTGCAAAACTCACCATCGCCCTAAGCTTACTAGAGAAGCGAGGAGGAGAATAAGGAAAGGAAAAAAAGGAGGGAAGAAATTTGGAAGTCAAGGCCCAGGAGGATTCATCTGCCAGGTTAGTTCAAGAAATTGTAGAGCTCCAAGTAGATTCCTAAACCCTATTCTGTGATTTTAATTTTAGTAAATTTATTAAAACTTATGTATAAAAATATATTTTTCTCAAGTTTTATGAATTTTTCACCATGTGATTTCTAGCATGTTATATTGCTCTTTATTATGGATATTTTGGCTATATGCAATTAAGGTTTCAACTATTAGGTTTTCTTGTACAAATTTCATGAGTATATTATTGAATTGAGATTCAATCTTTTTGAAGTAGTATTAGTTATACAAATTAAGGTCATAAAATGTTTAGGTGAATATCCCTCATAAAGTATAAATTGAGAAGAGAAAGTTCAGTGAGTAGTCTATTTTACAAGTATTGTTGTATTTTACTGACAATTCCTGTATTAATTAAAATTTACATTAACTGCTTATTTTATTTTATGATGCATCACATTGTATTTTTGCATTGCATGGCATTAGAGATGTTCCATATTGAAAGATGGAATAGTAGACTTTCTATTATTTTATAAAGGGTCTTAGATGTATTCTTCCAGCCTCATCTATATATCTATTATGGATGTGGGAGGGATTTTGGCCGCACTTGCTAGAAATAGGTATGAGAGGTTAAGTAACTCTACAAGTACTCTTTTAGCCATTCTGATTGATGCAGATGTGGGAGGTACAAGGGGAAGTAGAGGAATAAGCAAGCATCAGGACATGTGCAACATAGTCATGACATTTATTTGTTAATATTTCTACAATTAGTTAGGAAATATTTTGAGACATGTTTAAGTTAATTTTAAGATTCTATATGAATTCAGATGGGAAGTGGAAGTAAAGAATAAAATGCAAGTTAATATCTAAACGTGAGTATTTTGTACAACATTAGGAGACTTTGGTGAAAGTAATTATGTGCTTATAAAGTAAGTGTTGGCCCCGAGATCAAGTAATATAGTAGAATTTCATAAAGTTTTGTTTTACTTATGCTTAATGTATTCTAGAAGCCATAATAATTTTCTTTAATTAATTGCTTTAAACATATATAAATTGAATTTTATAACTCAAAAGGCTGAATGTGGAGTCTAATGAGCTATTTAATCTTACTTTGTTCTTTTAATATTTCAAGAAAATGTAAAAGTCATGCCTAGCACATCAAGTGTAGAGGGAAGGTTTTAGGATTCAAATTGCTACGAAATGATTTTATAATATAGTATTTAATTATTTGATGCATAAAATTCTATGATTTACATTATTGTAATTATACCATAGTGAAATAAAAGTTGAGTATTATTTTTTTATGTTTTCATGAAAATTTTGGAGATCTTGTTGTAATTGTTGGGTTATGAGTTTATTTAATTATAGTATTAATAAAGTTCAATCATTCTATTATATTATAGAAATTTATAGCTAGGTTGTATCAGAGCGAGGTTTGGAAGGATTTGATAATTATAACCAAAGCTATAGGAAATGAATTCTATCAGCATGGGATCAGAGTTTAGAGTCTAATATATATTATTGTCTATTAGTTGTGTTGAATAATTGAATACTCCAATTTTATCTACATTAAAGTGTTGCTAAAATTTGAACCCTCGAGAGTAAGAAGTAGCTAATGGACAGAGTTTCTACAAGGTTACAACAGTTTAGAGCACTGTCGGGGCTATAACTTCTTATTTAATGATGTAATTTGTTGGTTTGGTGTCATTGTTAATGCATGAGGCTCAGGATAGGTTGACTGGAGTAAAGTGGAATGAGAACGATTGACAACTACAGCTATTTCTAAGATTGAAGCCACCTCATTTCCATGGTGTTATTAAGCCTCAACCAGCTAAGGAAAGGTTCGTGAGAGTGATGAAGTCATTCTATAGCATGTAGTTCCCTGAGGGAGGAAGGGTTTAATTAGCAATGTTTCTGTAAGATGGAGAGGCAAATTACTGGTGGAATGGCCAACAGTAAGAGAGATTTCATGGGAGCTCAAATACAAAATATAAGTTGGAAGGAAATTGTTGAGACTTTTAAGAGCTAGTTTGTAATGTCGTCTATGAGGCAAAAAATGCAAGAGTCGTTTTTTTGAGGTTAGTATAAGGGAGCAAGTTAGTGATGTAGCATAAAGCAGAGCTCACGACTCTTACAAGGTATGGTTCATAATTAGTCAGCACTCTGATGAAAAAGTGTTATCGCTTCCTATATGGTTTAAGGGATAGTTTTAGGCATCCCTTTGTGCCATTTCATATCAGTAATTTTTTTAAACTAGAGGAAAGGGCAAGGCTAGTGGAGAATGACTTGATGTTCACCTAATAGAGATGGGACACTAGCAGGAAGAGGTTCCCTATAGTGCCCTCTAAAAGAGAATTCAATAGGAAAAGGTCCAGAGCAAAGGCAAATGATTTTATGAGAGGAGGATTGGTAACATTAGGGAGTGTTGGAGGATCTGTATATATTGGTAGTACACCAGTCTATTGTTTCTATAAGATGAGGCATACATGTCAATATTTTTTGTACATGAGCTAGTGTTTCAGGAGTGGCTAGGTAGGTCATAAGGTGGTGTAATGTCCATAGAGAGAGCCAAAAAGGTAGACCTAAAGTGGGAGGTAGTCAGAGTACGAAGTAGTAGCCAATCCCTACTAGAGAAATTAATAAGGCTTTGTTAACTCATAATGATGGTAGATTTGAAGGGAGATCATTTGGTGGATCAATAGGAGGAGCTTAACATGTGTCTATCCCAATTGCCAATGTAGCTCTGGTATAACCTAGAGTTTATAACCTAATGCACCAAGAGGCGAGGGAGGCACTATATGTAGAGATAGGTATGATCCAAATTTCTAAACGACCTTGTAGTATTCTTTTTTATTTTGGTGTTATTCATTCTTTCATATATGAGCGCATTTTGGATAATTTGAGTTTACCATTAATCTTTTTATATACTCTATTATATGTTATGTTACCGATACGGGACTTAATGTTTGCTAGAAAGGATAGTGTATGTGTGAGCTAGAAATTTCTAGTAGGAATTTAACATCGACATTGATCTTATTGCCTTGAAAGAGTTTGATGTGATAGTGGGAACAAATTGGTTGGGTAGGTAAGTTCAAGTTGATTGTTGCAAGAAGTGGGTAAGTTTATATGTAAACCAAGAAGTATTTTATTTTATGGGTGCGAGAAGTATTTTATCATCCTTAATTTATGCATTGCAAGTGAATAATGCCCTGAGTAAAGGGGATGCTATTTTTATAGCTTATGTAAGATATTTAAATAAACCAATGAAAGGTTTAAAATATGTCCCTATAGTAAAGATTTTTTTTATTTCTTTCCTGAAGAATTATCTTGTTACTTTAGCAGAGGGAGGTGAAATTTTGTATTGAGGTGATGCAAAGTACAATTCAAATAGCAAAAAATTCATATAGGATAGTGCCTAGAGAATTGCAAGAGTGTAAAGTGCAATTATAGGAGTTATTGGATAAAGACTTTATTAGGCATAATGCATCACCTTGAGGAGCTCTTGTATTATTTGTGAAGAAGAAGGATGAATTTCTATGAATGTATATAAATTATCAGGAATTGAATATAATAACAATGAAGAATAATTATACAATTCCAAGAATAGATGATTTATTTGATCAGTTGGAGGGAATAGCTATTTTTTCCAAGATCGATCTGAGATCTGGTTATCAACAGTTGACAGTGATGAAAAAAAATGTAGTGAAGGCTGCTTTCAATACAACATATGGGTAGTAAGAAATTCTAGAATATCATTTAGTCTAATAAATGATCCTTCGGTATTCTTGGATCTGATGCATCAGGTATTTCTAGAGCATTTGGACTAGTTCATTTATGGGAGTGGATAAAGGTTTGTAGTGCAATATTCTAGCTTCAATTGGAAGATTGAGAATGTAGGATTTCTGGTTGAGGAGGTAGCTGATTGGGGTGGGAGGAAATTGGATTCCTATGAAGTTTGATATGGGTCCAAGTTCTTTAAGCTAAAAGTTGTTGCAAAGTTGTGAGGTAAGATCTTTGATGAATTATGGGTTATCTATGGTAAGTAATGTATGTCGACATAGATTAGGAAAAAGGTTGTGGTGTGGTTGGTTTGTGAATCAAAAGAGAGGGGTCGACAGAGCTGACCTAAGAGCCAAATGTTGTTAGATGCTGAGCGAAGGTGGAGTACCATTGCCTAGGTGATTGCTTGAGACCATTTAAGGCTTTCTTGAGTTGACACACATGATATGGGTATTGTGTATCCTTAATGTTGGGTGGTTTTATCATGTATGCCATGACATCTAAGGTTCCATGGATGAAAGTGTTGGATATGTCAAGTTGGTGAATTGTCCATTTGTGGTGAGTTGAGAGAGTGGTGAGAGCACATAATATGGGTATCTTAGCCACAGGGCTAAATGTTTCTTCGTAGTTGATGATGTATTCTTGCATGTGACCTTGAGCTACCAGTCTCACCTTATATCGAGCAATGGATCCGTTGAAGGTTTGTTTGGTTTTGTAGGTCCACCAACAGTCAAGAATTGGTTGGTCGATGGGAGGAGGTACTAAAATCCATGCACCTTATTGTTGAAGAAACATGAGCTCATTTGACATTATTGTATGCAAGTGAGCTGATTTATCTACTTTAGTGAAGGAGTGGGGTCATGGTTGTGGATGTGATGATGAAGATTGAGTATTTGTTTTAGTTTGAGTTTATTTATTTGAAATCTAGTGATAATGAGGTGTTTGGTGAAGGTGTTGGGGAAGAGGTGTTAATTGGTGGTAGGGATTCAGTGGTGGTTGATGGTGAGGTATTTGTGATGGGAGGTGGAGACGGGTGGGGAGAAGTTTGTGATGATGAATTTGGCTGTGAAGGTGAGGGTATGAGAAGGAGAGATGGAATGGGGGGCTTTGGTTTGGGTGAGGTATTTATTTAGGGAGTTATAAATAGAAATTTGGTTTCATTGAATACAATGTGTCATTATGTGATGACTATGTTGGTAGATAGGTTTAAGCAACTATAGCCCTTAGGTGAGGTGGAGTATATGAGGAAGACGATTCGAGGGGATCTAGGGGAGAGCTTGTTTGGAGCGTTATGCCTATGCTAGGGAAAACAAGAACAATCCAAGGTGTGAAGGTGATTGTAGCTTGGATGTTTATTGTATAAGAAAAAAATTGGTGTGTTCATGTTGATGGCATGTGAGGGAGTGCAGTTTATTAGACGTAGTGCTGTTGAGAGGGCATGTAGCTAGAAGTGGTGAGGGATGTTAGCGGATGTAAGGAGGGTGCAGGTGGTTTCGATTAGGTGAGGATGTTTGCATTCAGCCACTTTGTTTTTCTCGGGTGTATGATGGAAGTTGAATTGATGGAGGATGCAATAGAAGTGAAGATAGTGAATGAACTCATTTGAGGTGTATTCACAACCACCGTCAGCCATTAGAGTTTGAATGTTGTTGTTGAATTGCTTTTTAATTAGTTGGTGAAATTGTTTGAATTTATCAAATGGTTTTGGATTTGGTGGCCATGGGAAAAAGCCAAGTGTAGCTAGAGTAGTCATCTATGAAGGTTACATAGTATTTAAAACCTTGAGAAGATAAAAGGGGAGCTGGCCCCAATAAAACTAAGGAAAATAAATGTTGCCATCTATTTTTAGAAATGGGAAATGAGAGCTTATGGATTATAGATGCCTTAAGAGCATTACAAAATAATTAAGGTAAAGGTTGGTACTTTAGACGAGGATGAAGAATAGAGATAGCTTGCATTGACACTTTGTGAGGGTGTCCCAAGCATTGATGCCATAGAGAGGAGGTGACTCGTGTGTGGAGCGCATGATGAGGGTTGATCAGGTAGAGGCCTTGGTGGTTGTTCCCTTGGAGTATAAGTCTATTAAAGGATTGGTCCTTGATTTCGAAACCATGTGAGTAAAATTTGACAATACAATTGTTGTCTTTAGTAAGATTATGAAGTGACAGTAGATTGTGCGAGATGAAGTGGATGTGGAGAAGTTTGGAGATATGTAGCTTATCAGTGGGGGTGGGGAGGATGCCTTTTCTAGTGTGAGACATATTAACGATGGAGTTATTTCCCAGTGTAACCTGGTCGCTATCATTGTATTCGAATGGGTGGTGAGTTGTGTTAAGTTAGAGGTAAGGTGAGAGGGGGCACTCGTATCGAGGAGCTAAGGAGCTTGAGATGGCTCGATTTTTATGGTGAGAGAAGTATTGGTGGGGTTTTTGGGGAGACATAGGATAGGTTGGTTCGATGCCAACAGGAGATTGTGGTGTGGTTGATTTTGCCGCATATTTGATAGAGGAGGGGGGTTTGGTTGGTTTGGTGTTATCGGGAAGGTTTGGACGGGGTTGGTGATTCAGGCGACCTCGACCTCAGGGTAAGGGGAAGTTGGGTTTTCCTCATTTAGTGTAGAAGGTGATCAGGTTTTAGATTGGAGTGTCATGTGATAGTGGGCACAAATTGGTTGAGTATGTATCAAGTTCAAGTTAATTGTTGCAAGAAGCGGGTAAGTTTATATGCAAACCGAGAAGTATTTTATTTTATGGGTGCTAGAAGTGTTTTATCATCCTTAAGTTTGACTTAGAGCTCTAAGTTTATAATGATTTTTGAAGATGTTTTTATAAACTTTTGGTGATAATTAAGCATTATAAACTATATTTGTGATCATATTATGTAGTTTTTTTTATTTTTTTATTTTTTTATTTTTTAACGAACGAATTATGTAGTGATTTGTGTTGTGGCACAATAGTTGTAACATCCATTGTCAACTTTAAATGATTTTCTATAACTAAATATTTTTGTTTTTTCATAAAATATTTTAATAACTTATATCAATGTAGTTTTAAAATTATATTTAATATTAATTATATTAATTATATTAAATATATATTTATATTTAATAATTAAAAATATTCAAGAAATAAATAAAAAAATTCAAGTTCTATCATAAATTATTAATGTTTTATATTAAGTTTTCCAAATTCAAAATACTTTAATTTAAACTAAAATTTATTTTTAAAAACTAAATATATTATAAATGATTATTAAACATTAAGTATTTAATTAAATTTAAAATCAATTATCTTTAAAATGTTATAAAATTATTTCTAACTTATTATAATTTTCAAAAATCATTTAAAGATTATATTAACACTATTTTAAAATATTTTTTATTTTAAATATATTCAAAATCATAAAATTCAAATATTTTTAATAAAATTCTCATTAAACTAGAAAATTTAATATAATATGTCAAAATTGTTTCATGTGATAGTGGGCACAAATTGGTTGAGTATGTATCAAGTTCAAGTTGATTGTTGCAAGAAACAGGTAAGTTTATATGCAAATCGAGAAGTATTTTATTTTATGGGTGCTGGAAGTATTTTATCATCCTTAAGTTTGACTTAGAGCTCTAAATTTATAATGATTTTTCAAGATGTTTATATCAACTTTTGGTAATAATTAAGCATTATTATCTATATTTGCGATTGAATTATGTAGTTTATTATTTTTTATTTTTTATTATTTTTTTTAACGAACGAATTATGTAGTGATTGGTGTTGTGGCACAATAGTTCTAACATCCGTTGTCAAGTTTAAATGATTTTCTATAACTAAATATTTTTTATTTTTCATAAAATATTTTAATAACTTATATCAATGTAGTTTTAAAGTTATATTTAATACTAATTATATTAATTATATCAAATATATATATATTTAATAACTAAAAATTTCAAGAAATAATTAAAAAGAAATTCAAGTATTATCATAAATTATTAATGATTTATATTAAGTTTTCCAAATTTAAAATACTTTAATTTAAACTAAAATTTATTTTCAAAAACTAAATATATTATAAATGATTATTAAACATTAAGTATTTAATTAAATTTAAAATCAAATATCTTTAAAATGTTATAAATTTTTTTCTAAATTATTCTAAATTTTCAAAATATATTTCAAGAATATATTAAAATTATTTTAACATTTTTTTAAATTTATTAAAAATTATAAAATTCAAAAATTTTGAATAAAATTCAAAATAAAATAGAAAATTTAATATAATATGTCAAAATTTTCAAAATTTTGATAAAAAATAATTTAAAAAAAATAAAAACTTAATTTATTTTAAGAAATTCTAATTATTTAATTATTTTAATATTAAATTAAATATTTTTTAAATTTAAAGTTTTATTTATAAAAATATTATAATAACTAGTTAATTATTTTAAAATATTTTAATTTTGAATTAAAATTATTTTAAAGAATATTTATTAATTTTAGTTA
The DNA here is from genome assembly GCA_022539455.1 of Dendrobium nobile. Taxonomy (NCBI): domain Eukaryota; kingdom Viridiplantae; phylum Streptophyta; class Magnoliopsida; order Asparagales; family Orchidaceae; genus Dendrobium; species Dendrobium nobile. The sequence goes on from CM039725.1 coordinate 10,449,978, forward strand.
TCCAAACATTTTAATAGTTAATTAAATATTTAATTTAATTTAAATAATTTCAAAATATTAAAAACAATTTATAATTTTAATAAAATCAGATAATAAAATTCCATTATTTTAAAATTAAAAATATATTTTAAAATTTTAAAATATTTTAAAATATTTAAATTACTTAAATACATTAATATTTAAATATTTAAATAATATTCAATTAAATTTCAACTCTCTCTCTCTCTCTCTCTCTCTCTCTATTTTTCATAAATTTCAACTCTACTAATATTTACAAACACCTGTTCCCTCACTTCTCATTAATATTGTTTTTATGTTTAATGCTATAATTTGGAATGTTAGGGGTATTAGATGCCCTTCTTCTAAAATTAGAGTTAAAAATTTATGTCGTATCTATAATGTTTCATTTATTATTTTGCTTGAGCCTCTCATCCCATCTGATAAGTTACTTAGTACTACTAAATTTTTGGGTTTTAAACATGCTTTATCTAATGTTTCTAATAAAGTTTGGGTTTTTTAGAAAGATTATTTTAGGGTTGACACTATTGGTGATTCTAATCAAGTCATTCATTGTAATATTGAGAGTTCTAATATGCAATGTTGTGCTTCCTTTGTCAATGCTGCTTCTTCTAGATATACTAGAAAGATTTTATGGGACCAAATAATTTAATTTCATACTATTTGTTCTCTTTAAAATTAAGCCAAGATTGAACATCTGAGCAGGACCCTTTCAGATCACTCTCCTCTTCTCATTAAAATTAAGCCTAGATTGAGAGATGTGCCTTCTCAATTTAGGTTTCAAAACATGTGGTTAGTTCATGATTCTTTTATGAATGTTGTGAAGAAAAATTGGATTGACCCTTTACATCCAGATAATGCTATTTCTGGTATGCGTAGACTTTGGTACAAGCTAAAAAGGCTTAAGTTTATTCTGAATTGGTGGAATCATAATGTTTTTAAGAATCTTTTTTATAATATTTTAATAGCGGAAGATAAATTTTATTGGCAGGAGTCTCAATGCCAATTATTTCCTTTTGATACTAACCTTTTTCTTTTGAGAGAGGCTAAAGATGGGCTTTTTAAATTATAAGCTCAAGAGAAAATGTTTTGGAAACAGAGAGTGGTTGTTAAATATCATGTTAAAGGTGACTACATTACTAAATATTTTCATTATTTGGTTAAGAAGAACCGCAATATTAATTACATTCATAATATTCTGCAGGTTGATGGCTCTGTTTCTGAAGATGTCAATGAAATTGCTAGCTTAGCTGTTCAACATTTCAGAATCATTTAAATAAAAATTTCAATCTTTCCACTATTGATAATCCTAACATTATTTCATCTCTTATTTCTCATGAGGATAATGTTTTCTTGTCTAAGCCCCCTTCGTTGGAGGAAGTTAAAGATATTATTTTTGGTTTGAATTCTAAGTTGGTGGCTAGGCTTGATGGTTTCACACTCCATGTTTTTTCAGAAAACTTGGCATATCATGAGTAATGATATTTTTTTGTTATTATTGACTTTTTTGAGGATAATGCTATACTTAAATTTTTTACTGCTACTTTTATTATACTTATTCCTAAAACTAATTCTACCACTATTTGGAATGATTTTAGACCTATTAGTCTTTGCACGTTTTATTATAAATTGATATCTAAATTTTAATGAACTGTGTTTCTATTTTTTTGCCTAAGATGATTTCTCCTTTTCAAATGAATTTTTCAAAGGCCGTGCCATTGCTAATAACATTCTTTCGGCTCAAGAAAAGTTTCATGATTTGTATGCCAAAGTGAGAGGTGGTAATATGATTTTGAAACTTGATATTACTAAGGCTTATGATAATATTGGTTGGAATTTCATTTATGATATTATTAAGTTATTCAGTTTTTATTTTAAGTTTATCAATCTCATTAAGCTTTGTATTAAAAGTCTTTATTTTTCTATCATTATTAATGGTAAGTCTAATGGATTCTTTAAGACTTCTCATGGTCTGAGATAGGGTTATCCTATTTTTCCAGCCCTTTTATTATTGCAGTTGATTACCTCTCTAGAGGTCTAGCTAATCTCTTTGAAAAGTCTCCTAGCCTTTATTTTAAAATATTAGGTGGTTTCCATATATCTCATTTATACGTTATGGATGATTTCATTATTTTTACTGATGCCTCTTTAGATTTTTTTTTTCAAAGATGCATATAACATTAAAAATTAAAAGAAACTATTACAAACTAGAAACTAGGCAATCCTTTTAAAAGATAAAGGAAGCCTTATTAAAAGCAGTTTAAGCATAAAAAAGAACTTCAAAAGATAGGAATTGTCATAATGAAAAGAAGATCCTCTACTTATCATTTTAAACCAATTGGGGTGGAGGGGATACCAAAGATTAAATAACCGAAAAGGTTGATTAGTATCCCAGAATTCTCTATTGAGTAAAAAATAATAGATAGAGAGAAAAATAATTTCCATTAATCTAGTTCCTCCTTCCAAATTCCATTCTATGCTCAAACAAAAACTAGAAAGAACAAGAAAACTAAACAAAGACAAGAAAATAACATGAAAATATAATTCATCCGCTGAGAATAAAACTTGAATCTTTACAGCTCCACAAACTCTGATATGCACAACCTTCAACATCTTAACCAAATCCACAAGCCGACCTTGAATACCTTCCTCAAATTCTGTAACCATGTCATGAAACAAGTGATGAATTGAGTTCAACACTATCACCATGAATACCCAACTTCTTACCTCTAAGACTCCCTTTAATTGGACCAAACACATTCAAATCTTTTTGCAATTTTCTCTTAGGATATATTATTTTGGAAGGAATAATGAATCTTCCATCTTCAATTAAAGTTTCTTTTTCCTTTACCTTATCTTCCTTAGTGACAGGAGTGGTTGAAATTTGCAAATCAGCAACTACTTCAATCTCCTTCTCATAATCTTTACCAGCCAAATGAGAAACCTTTGAAATTCCTTCAATTGCAGAATTCGGATCTGCATCCTCTACACAGTGAACCTCTGATTTGAATACTTCATCATGCTTAAGAATAATAGGAGAAATATCTAAATATTTTCCCACAACATTTGGATCTATTTCACCATCTTCTAGTTGTTCCGGATCATAAAAAATTGGTTCATTGGACAAACCAGAATCTGAACATTTTTCTTCTATAATTGAACCTTCAAGACCTAGATTTATCCTATTGTCTTTGGCTAGATTCTCAGGTTCTTCACCATCCATTCTACCCAATTCTTCTACAAAGACTTGAGCTTCAAACGGTACCAAACAAACTTCAGGAATCTTCTTCGCAGCTGTAGGCAGAGTTTTTAGTTTTGGAATCATTCTTCTATTCCTCTTGAATTTCACACGATTCCAAGGACCATCTAAATTTGCAATTTTTTTATTTATCCTTAAATTTCATTTCAACTCCTGGTCCAGTAGTATTTGACTCCCCTTGAACATCATTTATAGCTTTATCTCCAACACCTTTTGCAACTTCTGTACACATTTCAATTTTGTGACCAATTTTGCCACAATTGAAACAAAAAGAAGAAATTTTTTCATATTCAATTATTTGAAAAAATTTCCCACATATTCCTTCAATCCAAACTCCATGAGGTAATTTAGAATCTAGATTAATTTGTACACATGCTCTAGCATCACGTCTTCCCCATTTGAACATTTTTCCATCTAATAACAAAGGAACTCCAATCTTTGAGACAATCTTAGTAACATTAGTGTCATCCCATCAATGTAGAGGTAAGTGAGGCAAGAGAATCCAAATTAGAGAGGTTAATCCTTTCAACGATGTAGGAGAAAATTGAGGTGTCCATTTATCCATTCCTATTATGTGCCCCCCCCCCCCCCCCCCCCCCCCCCCCCCACATACCTTGGACCTCTACTCAACACTTCTTCCAAAATTTAAGAAGAATGAAAGGAACACAATATCCAATCAAGGCCCAATGAGGTGATATGAAACTTTCCAAATTTATCCCATTGACGCCTTAATTCACTACTACAAATATAAAAAGGAATTCCTTTTCCAAATACCTTCACCACAAGAGATATCTGAAGCAATTTGACATTTTCAGAAACCTTATTCATATCAAGCTTGACTATATCTGAATCAACATTTTCTTCCAGATTAATAGAATTAACTATTATATGTTGATTCTTAGACCATGCATTTATCGAATTTGAATTTAATATTCTCGATAAGACTTCTTGATCAACAACCATTTGATTTTCACCTCCAGCAAAACACACCATCAACGTTCTTAGACTTCATCAAAATAGAATTCAAAAAATCTTATTTTTCTGCATCAACACAGAGTAAGAATTCCTGATTACCAGTCATTTGAATTTCACCTCTAGCAATCAAACCTTCACCATTCTTAAACTTCATCAAATTTGAATTCAAAAACTCATGTTTTTTCACATGAACATAAGGTAAGTTTCAAAAGTCTGTTTTTACCTTCAACTCACATCTGATGGAGGATGATGCCTCCGAATCATTCGCCGCACCATCCATCCATTTCTTTGGAGAGGAGGAAAGATTCATAGGCTCCTTCTTCTTCCCCACACATTCCAAAGTATCTTTTCCTTAGCCCAGCACCAAAATCATGCTCTATTTAGAACAAAACCTACCTTCGGTGATAACCAAAGGCATTTGCTTGATCATAAATTCCTGGTTCCTAGAATATCTACCTTTGGATCCACCATGAATAAAATCTTAGGGAAGCCTGGTAGATTGGAGATTTGAGGTATTCCGATCATCAAGGGATGATGACCGGCGACCCTTCACCACCATTCAAGTGGAACCAGAAGAATTGAATCAGAAATTTTTTGAATTTACATAATTTTCTCTCTCTAGAATTCGAGAACCTCTCTCTCTAGAAAGTTTTCTATTAAAGCCAAAAATGAACTAATTTTTATACTTCTTGATGCCTCTTTAGATTGGATTAATAAATTGTTGAGGTTTTTAAACAATTTAAATTGGAGAGTGGTCTGGCCCTTAATAACCATAAATGTGGCTTTATTTCTGCTAAGAAAGTTCTTTTGGTATGCATTGTGGCTATTAAGAATCTAATTGGTTTTAGTCATGTTTGTTTACCTATAAAGTACCTTGGTGTTCCTCTTTATAAGACTAGGAAGAAATCCTTTCTTTTTGATGATTTAATTTTGGTTCTGCAAAACAAAACTTTTATCATGGGAACCTAACATTGGTCTTCCTAGAATAAATACTGTGGAACTTTGGATGAAGGGGGTTTGGGGTGTAAGTCGTTGAAGGATTTAGCTTTGTCTTTTTCTTTTAAATTATAGTTTAATTTACGTGCTAATGTAAGCCTTTGGACTAAATTTATGAATGTTAAGTATTGTGGGGAGAAGCATCTCACCTTGGGTTGTTTTAGTAAAGGGAATTCTAAAGTTTAGCTTCATCTTTGCAAAGTGAAATAGGTGGTTGAACCGTCTATCTAATGGGGTCTGAGGGTGATAATATTTTCTTTTGGCAGGATCGTTGGTTAGGTGGCCAATCCATTAATTCTATCTTAACTTCTTCTAATACTTCTGTGAAGGTTAATTATTTTTTCATTGAGAATGGTTAGGATATTAAGAAACTCTCTAATGTGTTACCTTATTTTATATTTCATAAAATTTGCAGATCCCTTTAAATATGAAGTCTCTTGATGTTCAAATTTGAGCTTTAACTAGAGATAGTAAATTTTCTTTAAAGGGTGCCTAGCAATCTTTTAGAACTTTGAAAGTGGTTTCTAATATATTCAAGATGATATGGCACCAAAGTATTTCTTCTACGGTTTCTTTTTTTTTTTTTTTGGAGGATTTTACATAATTTCATCCCTACGGTTGACAATTTGATTAAATGTGGTTTTATTCTTCCCTCTAAATGCCAATGTTGTTATCATATTGATAATATGCACAATGATTTTGTCTCTGGCTTTTGTGATGTTAAGGCCTGAACTTATTTTGAGGATATTTTACACTTAAACTATTTCAATGCTAGGGTTTCTATTTATGCTTTATTGAATTGTTGGTTTGTTAATTCCAAAGGTCATTTTAGGAATGCTATCCTTTCTCTTATCCTTTCATTTTTATGATTGGATAGGAATAATTCCCGTTATAATGAGGTGGTTATGAATCATCATAGGATTATTCAAAATGTTAAAGATAAAATTAGGGACCTTTTTTCTGCTAAGAATTTTAATAAGTATCATATAGCTGCTTTTGCATTTGGGATTAATCTTGTTAAGGATATCTATCAAAACATATCTAGAAGTATCCTTTGGTTGAAACCTCCTAATAATCTTTTTTAAGTTAAAAGCTGATGGTTTTTTCTATAACTCTATGTCTGGTTGTGGTGGAGTCATTAATGACTCCAATGGAAACTGCTTTCTTGGTTTTGTTGGTCCTACTTCCTATTATGGCGTTAATACTGCTACTAGCTTAGCTATGCTCTATGGTTTAAGGTTATGTTTATCTTTTGATTGCATTAATATTATGGTGGAAGTTAGCTCTTCTTATTGTTTCCAGTCCACTATCTTTAGGAATGAGATAATTTGCTCTTCTAATTTTCTTACATGAGGAGGGAAATTCGGAAGGTGCTAAGCATGCTTAATTTCTCTTTTTCTGCTATCAAAGGGAATGGTAACACTTGTTCTAAAGACATGACTAGTTGGGATTCTGGTTTGGATTCCATGAATGATATTTGTTGTTCTAATTACCTCTTAATGTTAGGGGCCTTTTGAATTTGGACAAGCATTGTGTTCCTTATCTTATTTCCTAAGGTGGTGGAGGCTGCTCTTTTGTTGTTGGATTGTTACTATTCCCTTTGGGTTTTTTTTTTTGGTTGGTCGGTTAGTTTTCATTTCTACTAGGTTACTTATGTTTTTTTCACTGCCTTGGTTGGTGCTTGTTGCTGCTAGGTTCTTTTCTTTTTGCTGTTTTGGAATGGTCGTGTGTTTCTTGCTGCTTCTGCAAGTTTGGAGGTGGCTTTTCATTTTCTTAGTTTATTCTCTTTATTTTGGGAGTTTGTTGCTAGGTTCTGTGTAGCCTGGTGGTTTTGGCTATTTTAGTATTGCTCTTATTTGTATTCTGGTAGTGTGTTGTTGGGAATTGTTTGTTCCATGAGGTCCATGTGTTGCCTGGATTGTTGGGTTATGTTTCTCGATTTTTTATGCATGCTACTGGTTTCGGTGATGACTAGTGGTCTTGGCTATTTTAGGTTGGTTGTTGGTTATTTAATTGTTTTCTATTATGTTGTTGGGAGTGTTCTATTGGTGGTTATTCATTTGCTTTCTATTGGGGTCCAGTTATTTCATCAGGGCCTTGTGTTTCCTAGGAGCTTTTCTCGTTTCTTTGGTTTTTCAATTTTCTTTTGTAGCCTGCTATGTTGGTACAGGTTGTGGGAGCTTATTGCTATGCCATGGCCTTTCGGCCCAGGTTTGTTTACCAGCGACTTCTTTGCTCTTCCTGGTTGATGGATGTGGTTGGGTTTGGCTATTAGGATTATGGATCCTCTTGTATTCCTTTTGCTATATAATATATTTATTAACTGGTGGTTTAAAAGTTATTATACTCTTGGCATGGTTTGTCTTAACTTTTGTGGGAATTTTGACACCCATTGGTGCTATAACTAGTTTTTGTTCTTTTTCTATTGCTTTAATTTTTTTCTGTCAATTACTCTTTTCTTCAGAGTATTTTTATGCAGGTGATCATGCTGTTGACCTGCTCAGGAGGATTATGGATCTGGATATTATTTTTCGTACCTTTATGGTTTTTTGGGTGCCCGCTCTTATGCACTATAGAATGTACCTAGGTTTATGTGTACTTTTGCTTAGTAGAAAACTTGAGCTCGTAGGTTTTTTTTTTTACTTTTATTTTTGTAGTTCTTCGGAGCAGTAGAGAGCTTGGGTTCCCTTTAAGGATCGTGTAATCAGTTTTTATATAAACGCATAGGCCCATTCGTGGGTTTCTCCCAAAATTTTTTTTTTTTTTGTAGTCTTAAACAACCATTGTTGAACCATTCAATTTGCAAGCTTCAAGGTATGCTTAATTAAAATCTCTTTGCAGCTTAGTTTTCTTTATTAATTTTTAGTAAATTCTTAAGCTTTCTCTTCTTTCTATCTAATCTTATGTTCTTCAGCTCTTCTATATGTAATCTTAAGCAGAATGTTTTTTTCTTTTTACTGTAAGATTATAAATATAAGAACTCTATGCAGGTAACAAATTAATTTTTTTGTTTAATTTATTTGAATATGATACAAAAAAATTTCTTACATTATTTTCTTTTTTTTTCTGTTTCTTGCTTGATCGATTTTCCTATAGAGTTCTAATGAAGCTTGTTCATATATATACGCATCTGAAATATAGAATAAGAGCCATTTCAAACAAGCTAATATGATGAATTGATAAAAAAATTAGTTAAGTTGATGCCATTGCTTAATTAATCATGAATTTGGAAATTATTCAAGTTTTTTATTTAAGCTAATGATGAATAATTTTGTTATAGTATATATATATATATATATATATATATATATATATATATATATATATATATATATATTTGTTTCTCATGTTCTTCTTTCATAATTTACATATTTCCTACTGCAAAAATAGGAGCAAACATGAAGAATAAAAAAGATCATGAAAAAAACTAGAAGAGTCTCTCGCATTTCTTCCCTTCCACCTAATCTTTTAGAGGAAATTTTGCTAGAAGCTCTTGCAGCTTCTCCAACATACCTATAAAAGATATCAGATATTTCAGACAAACATAAGTGTTATTTATTTAAAAAACATCATTATTCATTAATTAAGACTGATCTTTTTTTATTTGTCTAACCACAATAAAATTAAATATAGATGCAAGGATTTTCATGCAACAGGTTCTTCAAAAATAGTAGGAAAATATATGAATGTAGAAGAAGATTGGATCATGTATTGGCAAGATAAGCAAGGCTATTTAGGATTTCCTCAGAGTTTTGCTGAAAGTGAAAATGTTTATGGTCCCTTCTTTCTTGGATTGGTATGCAATTTATTCTCTAAATTAATTATTTGAGTTTATTATAGCATTAAATATTCATAATTTGCTATATATAATAAAAAAATCTACTTGTTTGGTATGCAATTTTGTTGGAGGAAATGTTCAATCTAAGTAGATTTGATATTAGTTTGCATCATCTTCAATTAGCTGCAAGTTAAGGACATATTCTTTCTAAATATATTAGTGGTTTTTGATTGTTTCATGATCAATCAGCTCATTTGCATGCTATTGATCTTTTGAATGAGGTATCAAATAATATACATCAGTGTCAAAAACTCGCTCCACAAATCTTCAGAATATGATATGGCAAAAATGGCCTTTATTGTCATTTTTTCGTTGTGAAGATTTGTCATGTGGAACTTTAGCTTTGGAAAGAGATAATCTATGGTTACAGTAATGACAAGTGAAAAGAAGGTTTTGTAGCGATCTTTGCAAATGGGTGCATGAATATAAGATGTTTGTCTCTATGAGATATTTCTTTATATGCTAGTAGTCTTTTTTAGCAAACAAATCATTTATTTTTGATTTGGTTCTTTTGTTATTTATAATTCTAGCTTAATGAAATAGAATTTCATTCTTCCTACTTATTTCATTATTTTTTTATTCATTGTCTAAGATGAATTACCATTAATAAATCCTATTTGGTTAATTAAGTTAGGATGTAAGATCATAGTATTTAATTAACCATAAGTAGAATATTTTTATTATGTTTCATTAAAATTTGAGAAATAATCTTTAAATTATCATTTATGGTCACATATATTGTTCGTGTAAAATAATAAAAAAAAATTAACTTTCTAAAAATAATATATTCTATTAAAATATTTTTTTTAACATGCATAATGCGTTATCAAATACAAGGTCTTATCCAAATATAAATTTTTTGACGCAAATTTGAAGAACATGAATATTATTTATTCAACATATCTTTAGATCATTATCTATATTAATCTTCTTATTTTTTTTCATTTTTTTTATTAAATAGCCTAAGCTTTATGGTTAATATGTTTTTTTAAGCAAGTAAATCTGGTTAACGAGTTAGGTTTGGGTCATTTGGGTTGCTAGCGGATAGGGCTTAAGTTTGTATTTTCAAACCATTTTTTCAAAACCTCAATTAATTATCTTTGGGAAAATTTAAGTTAAAATCGATAATCATTATCATCATTTTCAAATGATCAATAATAAATGATATCTTCTTTTCTCAAGAAGATATATTAATTATTGTTGAAAATTTGATTATAAAATTAATGATATTCTATCAAAATTATCTAAATTAAATATGTGATTGAACAATTATTTTGACCCTCCAGGATCATATGTAGTTCTTACTTAAATTTGACTACGATAATTAGGATGAAATTTCAATCCTATAAATTGAACCTAGTAGGTAATGATATGTTCGCCTCCTGAGATGATATATCATTCATAATGATGTCTTCAATTTCAAAATTAAAATTTCAAAAAATCATCAATTCCCAAAAAAAATTAAGTTTTCAAGACTCCAACAACTTTTTCAATCCAACAATTAATTAACAAAACACATCAATAATATTAACTGAATTAATATCTAGTTGAATGGTTCATATATGGTTTTAAGAAATATCATCTTTTCTTAGGATTCTCTCCATGATTTCACATTCATGCATGTAAGTGATATTAAATAATAATATCTAAATCCCTTAACAAGGATCCATTAGAGGGCTCTTCGAGTCTGGTAATTGGAATAGTACAATCTAAATCCCTTAACAAGGATCTATTAGAGGGAAAGTCTGGTGCTAGCTACCGTGGTAATTCCAGCTCCAATAGCGTATATTTAAGTTGTTACAATTAAAATGTTCGTAGTTGGACCTTTGGTTGGGTCGGTCGAATGGCCTCACGGTGTGCACCGCCCGCTTCGTCCCTTATGTCGGCGATGTGTTCCTAGCCTTAATTTGTCAAGTCGTGCCTCCAATGTCGTTACTTTGAAGAAATTAGAGTACTCAAAGCAAGCCCACACTACGGATACATTAACATGGGATAACACCACAGGATTTCAGTCCTATTATGTTGGCCTTCAAGATCGGAGTAGTGATTAAGATGGATGGTTGGGGGCATTCGTATATCTAATATATTAAATAAATCACTAAAAGCTAAGGTCTTTGGATCACATATTGCTTTCTTAGATTCCTTATGTGCCTCTTTATATCTATCCCAATTATCATAGTTTTTTTAATTAAACCAATTTTTATAACAAATCTTCTTATTTTTAATCTTATCTTGTACAATTGGATTCCACCACCAACTATTTTTTACTATTAGGAGCTTTTCCCTTTGAAACTCCAAACACATCTTTTGCAATATTTTTAATATCACTTGCCACTTTTTCTCACATAACATTAGCATCCTCATGAACAGATAAAATCTTAATATCTAAAATTTTACTCATAAAAATATTTTTGTTAATATTTTTTAAATGCCCCCATCTAATCCTAGAATATCATTTTACTTTATTTTTTTATTTTTTGTCTCTTTATCTTAAAGTCCAAAACTAATAATCGATATTGGGTACATAAATTTTCACTTACAATAACTTTAAAATCTTTGTAATCTAAACAATCTAATTTTCTTATAAGAAAATAGTCAATCTAAGTTGTATTGTAACCATTTTTATAAGTGATGAGATGCTCATTACTTTTCTTAAATAAGTTATTAGTAATTAAAAATCATAAGCTAAAAAAAAAATATAATATGGTCTTGCCACCTTTATTTGTCGTTCCAAACCCAATGGCCACCATGGTTTTTAAAATCATCTACCTCTCTCCCAACATGACCATTTTAATCACTTTCAATAAAAAATCTTTCTTCAAGAGGTACCTTTTGTATTAATTCTTCTAAGTCTTTTCAAAAATTTAATTTTGAACTCATATCCAATCCTACTTGAGGATCATAAGCACTTAGAATATTAACAATCTTAGCATCAACAATAATATTTAAAGCTATAATAATATCTCTAATTTTATTAATTTTTATAACATTATCCTTCAAACTCTTATCTATAATCACACCTATACCATTTCTAGTACAACTCCTACCCGAATACCAAAGTTTAAAACATAAACTATCAATCTCCTTGGCCTTCTCTCCAACCTATTTAATTTCCTGAATGCACATATATTTAATTTCCTATGAATCATAATATCTATTAATTTCATTAATTTTCTTATAAGGGAACCTATATTCCAAGTTCCTATCTGAATTTTAGTTTAATGGACTAGCTTCTTTTCCCATATCCATCCTTGATGTGGGAACCCTTGCCTATTTAACACTGCACCCAGATGCAGGTGCAGTAGATCTTGTACACTCGTCACTCTTTTCAGGCCATACAGTGCGTCACTTCCAAGGGACGCCCTAACATTAACATAATTTCTTAAAGGATTCATTCCATTATTATTTGACAAGTTTTACACTAGCAGTCGACTACCTAATGTAACATTCCACTTTTCTCATCCAGGACTTGGGACCTGGCAACGATAGTGTTTGATTAAGGATTGATACATCATCAAAAATCGCTTTAATCTAGCACGAATCTTGAGTCATATTCAAGTTGGAAACTTTCAAAATTAAATTTGGGATCATCTCAAATTCCAGTTTCAGCAAACTTATAGTCAAAATGACATCTCAAAGAGACGAACCTAAGGAAACCTAAATTGATCCAACCTGAGCCCAAATGGGTCCAAATCGAAGGCTCGAAGCACATTTGAAGAATCAAAGTATTATTTGAATAACAAAATGATACCTAAATATGGTTTCTTATAATAAATTCAAGCGTCTCGGCTAGAAGAATCCAAAGAGCCCAAGAAAGCTAGATTTGACATCGTAAAGGCACTTAAACAATTGAAAAACTCTCAATGATCAGGGGAATTAATACGTGCCGCCTGACAGAGCACTCTGTTCCCACCATAGATCTTCTCTATATTTATGGGATATTCCACTCATGTAAATCTACAAATAAACCCCCACTCTATACATGAAGGGGACGTGAGATTAGAGATTGGAGAGAGATTTGAAGCCTCAAGTGCTTCAGCACCATTGTTAACCTTCATTTTATCCTGAACCTTGGGTCAAAGGCCTGACCTGGTTAAATTGACCAAGCCAGGCCCCATGACCACCTCCCTTGAGTTCAATGGGTCAATTCATGCTTTATTTAAACCTAAATCCTATCTCTTATTAAGAGAGTTGTTATTTGCATGTTTTACATTCGTGCAACTTGTATAGTTTTGATGATTCCAAATATCATTGTTTTATGTGTAGTTATCTCCTAACACTTTTTTGGAAGATTTGTTTGCTCTTGTGTGTACTAACATTTCAGAAAAATCGAACTCCAAACTACTGAAGACTTCAAACCAAATGCAGCATGAGATATCTTGTATTTTGAAGCTTGTAATTTTTGTATAAATTAAGTTTGAGAGGAGTGATTGTAATTGAGTGAATAAACACACACACGCTTGAGGAGAGCTTAAAAATTTTGTACTGATCGTACGGGACGAATACAATTCGTACGGGACGATCAGGTCATTATCTCTGTGTAAGAGAAATTGAACGAACAGTTTTTGGAGAAAATTTTTTCTAAGTCCTGATCATCCAGACGAAATTATTTTCATCCCAGGACGATCTAGGCTTTGTAAAATTTTTGTCCAAATGAAATTATAATCGTGCCAGGACGAGCTGGCTCTATATCATTTTTCGTCCAGATAAAATTATAATCGTCCCTGGACAATCTAGGCTTTGTAAAATTTGTCCATATGACATTTATAATCGTGCCTGGACGAGTTACTCTCTATAAAAAATTTGTCCAGACAAAATCCTGTTCATCCCAGGATAACAGAAACAGACTTAAGAAAGTTGGTTACATCCTGTAGTCATTTGGGAATCGACCTATGAAATAATTGTTCGTCCGGACGAGCCTAGTTCGTACAGGATGATGATCGTGTACGAACATAGTTCGTACCAAAATTCATTAGGATCATTTCTAACACTTTAAATAAAATCATCCAGGATGATCCACGATCGTACGGGATGATCCATTTCGTGTTGACTTGAATATTTGCAGTTTTTGGATGGTTTTTCTTGTCTCTCCTATATAAGGTCCAATTTTTACTGCCACACAATCTCTTTTTGATCATTGATCTTCATGACTATTGAAAGAAGAGTCAAGGAGAGAGTGTGAGAGTGCATTCAAAGGAGGACTCCTACCACTAGAGCGTGAAGGCTTCGCTTGGTGTTCAAAGGTAAGAATCTCTACTTGTGATTTAGGATTAATTCACTCTTTTCTTTCTTCCTTCTATATTTCTTGATAGGAGATCTTTCAAGGAGATCCGGTACTCTACCGACACATGAAGAGTGTGAACAGCCGAAGGGTTCTCTGCCGACACTTGGAGAGTGTGAACAGCCGAAGGGTTCTTTGCCCACACTTAGAAAGTGTGAATAGCCAAAGGGTTCTCTGTCCACACTAGGAGAGTGTGAAAGGATGGACGGTTCTCTGCCAATACTGGGGATAGTGTAAAAGGATGACGGTTCTCTTCCAACACTGGGGATAGTGTAAAAGGACGATGGTTCTCTACCGCACCGGGTAGTGGTGGAAAGAGTTTGCTGTAAAGGCTTCTCCGCCTTGCTGTGGGTGCAAAATGAAAGACACTATTGGTATTAGTACAATACTCGGAGGGTGCCTCCAGGGAGTGGATGTAGGTCTGGTTTTGACCGGACCACTATAAATCTGGTGTCATTATTTTTCTGCTACTTTTTTATTTTTGTGATTTATTATTTTAAAACTATGGTTGAAAAACTATTTCTACAAAATTCATTAAAGTTTAATTTCAATTTAAAATACTCAAAAGAGGGATTAATTTTAAAAAAAATACCAATTCACCCCCCCTCTTGGTTAGCCGTGGGACATAAACTTAGGCTTAACAACCTAATTCATTGTAAACAAGTTTCACCAAGTGGTATCAGAGCTTTGTTTCAAAATCATAAGTTTAGACTACTTTTTTATTAACGTAGATGGCTATATTTGGAAACTGAAACACACCTAAAGGTTACTCTATAACTAGACCTCCACTGTTTGATAATATACCTTTTGATTTTAAGAAAACTCGCATGTCTACATTTTTATAGTCACTTGATTATCGTATATGAATCTTAGTCCAAGAAGGACATACAAAACCAACTAGATTAGTTGATGGAGTTAGAGTTGAAACACCTTTTGCAGACTAGACAATAGAAGAACCTTACTTAGCACAACTAAACGCCAAATGCTTGAATAGTTTCTTTTATGCTTTAAAATCAGAAGACTACATGCGGGTTTCCACTTGCAAAAGTGGAAAGGACATATGGGATAGACTTTGTATAACATATGAGGGGACTAATGAGGTTAAGCAATCTAGACTTAATATCTTGTTACATGATTATGAACTATTTTGTATGAAACCAAATGAATCTATTTCTGATATGTACACAAGATTCACACAAATAGTCACCTCTTTACATGCATTGGGTAGGGAGTTAACAAATGCTGGAATGGTTAATAAAATTCTTTGTTGCTTACCTACTGCATATTATGCTAAAATTACTATAATTATAGAGTCTAAGGATTTAAACATTTACTCTATTGACAATCTTCTTAGTTCGCTTATTACTTATGAGCAAGGAGTTAGCCAAAGAAAGGTTGATGCAGGTGAACCACAAAGGGAGAAAAGTATAGCACTGAATATGGAAGAGTCTGAGAGTGAACACTAACAACCTGAGGATGAAGATGACATCGCATTGATGACTAGACAATTCAGAAGTTTTCTGAAGAGGAAGAAGAAGGGACGCCAGCTGTGGAATAGAGGTAAATTCAATAGAATTGCTAAGGTTTCAAATGAAATTATTTGCTATGAGTGAAGAAAACCTGGACATATAAAGACGGATTGCCCAAAACTCAAAGCGAATCTTAGCAAGGAGAAGGTAGAGGAGAAACCAGTTGTGAAGAAGGGCAAGAAGAAGTTCCAACGAACTTTTTGGGCAGACTCAGCTTCGGACTCGTCAAAAATAGGAAAGGAAGAGGAAGTCACTAATCTATGCTTAATGGCCGACAATCTTGATCAGTCAGATCAAGAAGAGGTATGTAACTTAACTTATGATGAACTTTTTGAAGTTTCTGAACACATGCATGAATCATATAGGAAAATTAAGAAAATGCATGCTAGCCTTATTTTAGAATTGGTAGAGCTTAAAAAGGAACATAAAATCCTTAGGAAAGATCATGCTTTGATTCATAAGAACCACATGAAATTACTTGATGAGTTTGATGACTTAAATAAAAATCATGAGAATTTAAAATCATCCTATGCAGAACTCGAGAAAGATTTTAAGAACTTTAAGGATGAATCAGAGAGCAAATTATATAAAATTAATTATTTAAATCAAATTTTGGAAGATATGAATTTATTTTACAGATAAACGATAAAAGCTCTCGAGGATAATAGGATACCTCCTAAACTTGAAGATTTTACTAATCCTATTATGTATCCTAAATTTATGCTATCCCTGAATAGACAGATGAATGTTAGAAGACTTAGGAAACCATTTCCAAAAGTAAAATGTAATAATTATAGATTGTTTGGACATATAGCTCACACTTGTACTTTAAAGATGAAAACTAATTTGGTGTGGAGACTTAAGATGCATAAACCTAGATATATAATACATGCTTCTGATTATAAATTGCTAAAAGGTGAACCCAAACTTGTTTGGGTTCCCAGGTCTAATGTTTGATAATTTTGCAGGGTCGCTCTCACAGAAGACCTCGTGAGAGCATATAGTACCTAAATAGCGGATGTTCAAAGTATATGACTGGAGATACTACTCAATTCATAACGCTGGAAGTCAGGAGTGGAGGCAAGGATACACTTGGAGATAACACCATAAGAAAGGTGGTTGGATCAGGTATGATTGGAAATTTTAAGAATTTTTTCATAGACAATGTGTTATTGGTAGAAGGCTTAAAGCATAATTTGTTAAGTATAAGCCAGCTTTGTAATAAGGGTTATTGTATAAAATTTTTTCCTACAAGCTGCATATTAAGCCTAAATGATAAAGATATTTTGAATGGTAAAAGGGTAAACAATATTTACTTGTTAGATTTTAATTATATTAATTCTCTTACTACTTTTTGTTTAAAAACTGTATCTGATGAGTCATGGCTATGGCATAGGAGACTTTTCATTCTAGCATGAAAAACCTTAGAAGAATTACTTAAAAGAACTTAGTGAGAGGTATGCCTAAACTAGACTTTACTAAGGACCACCTTTGTGATGCATGTCAACTAGGAAAGCAAGTGAAGTCCTCTTTTCAGTCCAATAAGGATCTTAGAACTAGTAAACCATTGGAGATTTTGCATATGGATCTTTTTGGACCAGTTGGAACTATGAGTCTAGGAGGGAAGGTATACGGATTTGTTATTGTGGATGATTACTCAAGATTCACATGGGTTAGATTTCTATTTCATAAGAGTGAATCATTTGAGGAATTTAAAAATTTTTTGACTTAGATTCAAAGAAAACTTGGGTGTGAAATCATGACTATACAAAGTGATCATGAAGAAGAATTTGAAAATAAAAAATTTGAGGATTTTTGTAAGGAAAAAGTAATTGATCATAACTTTTCTACACCTAGAACCCCTCAGCAGAATGGGGTAGTCGAAAGAAAAAATAGAACATTAATAGAAGCCGCCCGGGCAATGTTGGCATAATACTCACTTCCTAAATATTTTTGGGCTGAGGCGGTTAGCACTGCAAGTTATATTCTGAACAGGGTGAATGTGAGATCAAAATTAAATAAAATACCTTATGAGTTGCTTAAAGGAAGAACACCTAATTTATCTCATTTGTATATTTTTGGTTGCAAGGTGTTCATTCATAATAATGGAAAATTTGCCTTAGGAAAATTTGATCCAAAATCAGATGAAGGAATTTTTGTTGGATACTCAAGTGTTGGAAAATCTTATAGGGTATACAATAAAAGAACTTTGGTAATTGAGGAGACCACACATGTTGTTTTTGATGAATCTGGAAATTTGGAATAGCCAAATATTATAGAAGATGAGATTGTAGATAACTCCCAAAAGTTTGATAAAATAAATTTGGAAGAAAATATGGAAGAAAGTTTAGAAATAGAAAACCCTTTGCCTAGAGACTTGACAATTTCTATAAACCACCCAAGGGAATTGATTATAGGTGAACCAAGTGAGGGTGTGAGGACTAGGCATGGATTAAACAAAGAAGTCAATCATTCAGCCTTTATTTCAACTATATAACCCACTAATATTGATCAAGCACTTCCTGATGAATTTTGGATTTTGGTCATGCAAGAAGAGTTGAATAGATTTGTAAGAAATAAAGTTTTGGAATTAACTATAAGGCCAAAGGATCAAAGTGTAGTTGGAACTAAGTAGGTATTCAAAAATAAATCGAATGACTCAGGAGTAGTCATTAGAAATAAGGTTAGGTTTGTAGCTAAGGGGTATAATCAGAGTGAAGGAATTGATTTTGAGGAAACTTTTGCCCCTGTAGCTAGACTTGAAGCAATTAGGGTTTTGCTAGCCTTTGCCTGTTTTTTAGGATTTAAATTGTATCAAATGGATGTCAAAAGTGCCTTTTTAAATGGGGTAATTCAAGAGGATGTTTTTATAGAACATCCTCCAGGTTTTGAAAATTCTAAATACCCAAATCATGTTTTCAAGTTGAAAAAGGCATTATATAGATTGAAACAGGCACTTAGGGCTTGGTATGAGAGGTTGAGCACCTTCCTACTTGAAAGATCATTTGAAAAAGGGAGTGTGGATACAACTCTCTTTTTGAAAAGATTTGGAAAGGATATACTCATTGTTCAAATTTATGTGAATGATATCATTTTTGGATCTTCAAATAAAAATCTTTGTGATGATTTTTCTAAAATAATTAGTGAATTTGAGATGAGTCTAATGAGAGATTTGAGTTACTTTCTAGGATTTAGCATTAAGCAAATTAAGGAAGGTACATTTTTTAATCAATCAAAGTATGTTAAGTACATCCTCAAAAAGTATGAAATGGATAATGCTAAACCTATTAGTACACCAATGAGTTCCTCAGTTCAGTTGGATAAGGACCCTAAGGGAAAATCTGTTGATCAAAAGAAATTTAGAGGGATAATTGGATCTTTACTTTACTTGACTGCTAGCCGACCCGATATCATGTTTAATGTTTACTTGTGTGCTAGATTTCAGTCAGATCCAAAAGAATCACATTTGACAGCAGTGAAAAGGATTTTAAGATATCTGTTAGGAACTTACAACTTAGAAATTTGAAATCCTAAGTTTAGCTCATCATTTGAAATTATTGTTTATTCAGATTCTGACTTTGTAGGTTGTAGGGTGGATAAAAAAGTACTTCTGGAACATGTCAATTCATTGGAAATTCATTAGTTTCATGGTCCAGTAGAAAACAAAATTCAGTAGCCCTATCTACTGCAGAAGCTGAATACATTGCATTAGGAAGTTGTGTGGCTCAGATACTTTGGTTAAAACAACAATTAATTGATTTAGGATTAACTATAGGCACTATACCAATTTATTGTGATAATACTAGTGCTATTTGTATTTCTAAAAATCCTATTCAACATTCAATAACCAAACACATAGACATAAGTCATCATTTCATAAGGGATCATGTATCCAAGGGAGAAATTAAACTCATTCATATTACAACTGAAAATCAACTTGCAGACACTTTTATAAAATATTTAGCCTTTGATACTTTCAGTGCATTAAGAACAAGGCTTGGTGTGATTGATTTAAATGCTTAAATAAAAATGTTCTTGCAACATTGATGTTTGTTTATTAATTAAATATTTTTTATGTGTTTATGATTTTGTTTGTGTGATTTTTCCTTTTAGAGTCTGTGTTTCATCATTGTTTTTGGTATTTATTTTATTTTCTTTTTGAATTTTAGTTTTGTTTAAGTGCAAAATCAAATTTTTTTAAGTCATCATCGTCCGGGATGAAATATTTTCGTACGGGATGATTTGTGTAATTTGTTAAAGTGTCAGATTTTGAACCGTTTGCGTACAGTTTTCAGAGTTTAATAGTCACTTTGTCTGGACAATCGTCATGATCGTACGGGACGATTTGTTTTTCAATCGGTGGGACGAATGAATGAAGCGGTTGAATGGATAAGATAGTTTTTAATACGAAATTCGTACGTACAAACCTTTGGTTCGTCGGGACGAACACATGTCGGTTCGATATAGGGGGCACTTTCAACTGCCATTAAAACGATATAAGTTCTGATCATCCCGGGATGAACACATGTTCGTCTGTACGATCAGACTGGTCAAAAGTCTGTATGAAAGGATGCTTCGTAAGTCGCATTGATTATGAAAAATCATTTCATTCTGGTCGTATTGGATCGTCTGTACAAAATATTTCGTACGGGACGAGCGAAAATGTCGTACGGGATGAAAATTTTTTTGTCTGGTATGAACATGTCATTTTCAATAAATAGGCAGGCTTTTTAGATCAATAGTCACACTCTTAACATTACTTTAAATCCCTTTCATATTTTAGATCTTTTACAAATGGCAAGTTCTAGCAAGCGCCAAAAGGTTCTAGCGAAGAAACCTCATAGGAATTCATCCGAGAACTTTCTTTCCAAAGCTAATGAGGATTCTTTTCCTAGGTTTGCTACAGCCAAAATCACCCCCTCTAGAATTCTAAACCAAGATGAAATTACCTTTCAGGTGATGCATTTATTTTCTTCGACACAGTTTCATTTTATTCTTACCCTCATCCACACCTACAATAAAGAAACATTTCATTACTTTTTTGCCAACATGTCCTTCAATTCTGACCACTCTATAATTCACTCCTATGTCTTCAAACAAAAAGTTGAAATCAACAAGCATGACTTAGGAACATTTCTAATTTAAGGACTGAGAGAGGTAAAGCCCATACCTTAATCACCAATGATCAATATAAATGGCATGAAATCAATAGGGTGATTAGAGGAAATAGTTTAGATGAGCATGTGGCTAGGGTATCCATTCTTGTCCGAAATGCACGCATCATCCAGCACGTTCTCAGAACTTCAATCATTCCAAAAGCTGGTGATAGAGTCAATATTACCCCCCTTCTTTCCATGGTGATCTTCTTAATCATGAGTAATAAACCTATAGATGAAACCCAATTTATTCTTGACTATCTTTATGGGCTTTCTGAAATTGGCCATGCATAATAAAAAAGAAAGAGGAATTTTGCCCTAGGACACTTAGTTAACTATGTTCTGGAGAAGAAATACAACTTGTTTCATCCTGATCAAGAATATGAAGAATTGCTCTACTATAATGACGGATCATTTAGAGCGATCTTCAAGGAGGAATTAGGTAAAGCACATGTCATAAGTGATACAGAGGAAGAGCCAGAAGGTGCACCTACTCCCGCTAATGAACCAAATTATCAGGATTTGGTTCAAAGATTTGATCAGTCAGAGTCTCAATTTGATCAAAGCGCTCATTTTGATCAACGCTTTGATCAAATTGAGACTCATTTATAGCAGCAGGCTGCTCAATATCAACATGACATGGGTTTTTTTTTTTTGAAGAATGCTAAAAAGCATAGATTAAAGCAAAGAAGAAAAGAAGAAACCTAGATACAAGCTAATGAGGAGAACCTACCATAGCACATTCTTTCTTCAACAACTGAACGAAAGAATTAGGTAGATTCCTCTCAGAAAAATACTCCCAAAAAAATTCATAAGAAAATGCTAAGTTAGCACAAAAGTGAGCTAACTTATTACAATTTCGTCTTACATGATGAAAGACGACCTTATTAAATCCCCTCCCAAAAAAGAAGTTATCATCTTCATGAACACAATTATCATCCAATTTATTTTCTTTACTGTACAATTTAAGAAATTGGATGATATTGTAATTATCACTTTCAATTAAAATAACAATGGCATCAAGTAATTTACCTTTTAGGAGCTTATTTAAAGAATTGATGGCCAATAACTCAACTTATGCAATATCCCAATGAACTCCATAAAAACCGAAGGCCATAATGAATCTTACTTTGAAGTCTTGAACGACTCCTCCAATTCCTACTTCATAGTTCTCCTTGAGTGCAGCATCAATGTTAATCTTATACCAATAGGGTGGAGGGGGATGCCAAGAATAAAAAAGCAGTCCCAAGGACTGATGAACATCCTAGTGGTCCGATTGAATAAGGTTGAACTTCTTACAATTTAAAAAGCTCAAAATATTAGAAGCAGTTAGAGTATCACCAATTTCCTTCTTCCCATGTTTGCTCTTATTTCTATTGTTCCATGAAAACCACAGCAAAGTGCAGTAGATCCTAGCCAGAACTTGATTTGTAGCAGCAAGAGTTTCCAATTTACTCCAACATTCTTGGAATGAATTATATTTAGGAATCATAAATCCCCAACTTCTTAACACATCAATGATCTTCAATAGTTTAAGACAAGAAGTGATAATATGATTAAAATCTTCAGCAACTCCACAACCTCTTGGACAACAATTCTCATTTTCAAGCCTTCTTCTCATTAGGAAATCTGCAGTTGGTAAAGCTGATTTGCCAATTCTCCACATAAACAATTCAACACGGGAGTTCAACTTTAATTTATGAATCCAGTTTACAGGAACATAATAAGAATTTGAGTAAGGTTCTTCATACCGTAATTCTACCTTTATTAATGCAGAGATTGATTTTCCAGAGTATCTTCTTTTAAGTTCCAAGAAATCACCATCATCTCTGTTCGAAATCTAGATTTTGCTAATTAAGGCAATGAGCTCACTTCCAAAGAATAAAGCTAATTTATCCAGATCCCACCTTCCATCTTGAATGAAGAAGTCCAGTTGAATGTTCTCATCAACAAAGTTTGAGACAAAGGTAGGCCACCTGATTAGGCTTTTATCAAAAGTCTACACATCCTTTAAAACATTAATTTTACTTCCCGTTACCACTCTCCATCTAACAATCATTTTAAGAGCTTCCCGACTAGATTTTATAATCTTCCAGGAAGAAGAACCACCCTTCTTATTATCATCATCCACCAATCTTCTCCATATTTACATATCAGGTTCTTATTCAACAATGAATTTGGAACCTCAAGCAGCTTCCAAGTGAACTTTTCTCTTAAGGAATCCACACTAGAAAGTGCCGATTTGATCCCCCAACCTCCCAATGCTTTTGGCTTACAAAGTTTATTCCAAGCTACATAATGTAGCCTATGACTTCCATCTTCTTTATTCCATATATAATTCCTGCATAATCTTTCAAATTCCTTCAAAACTCCTAAAGGAATGAGAGAGTGTGTGCTAATGAAAACCGGGAAGTTGACATAAACCGAATTCACCAACACCATCCTACCTGCCAGAGAAATGTATTTGTTGCTCCAAGAGTTCAATTTTTTCATAGATCTGTCCAAGAGAGGTTGGTAATCAGTCTTCTGAGTGCAATTTTAACCCCCAAGTACTCCATTTCATCCATTGCTTTAAAGCCCATATAGTCTGCAATCTCCTTCTTCTTCCTTCTATTAATTATTTTCCCACAAATCAAAGCAGATTTATGATAGTTGATATTTTGTCCAGTCCAGTTGCAGTAATCATTCATAATATCCTTCAATCTTTTTAAGCTTCTCTTCCTTGCATCAGCAAATAACAGAACATCGTCTGCATAGAGCAAACGGGATATCTTTTGTCCTTTGGAAGTAATCATGATGCCCAAATCCTTTCCCCTGCTAAGAAAGACATTAGTAAGAAGTTGTGAAGAAATGATAAATAGAAAAGGTGAGAGTGGGCATCCTTGTCGGAAACCACTCTTTCCCTTTATCTATTTAGTGTATCCACCATTGATGAAAATTGAGTAGCTTGGTTCCATTATGCATTCCATCACCATCTTCATGAACATCTCCGGAAAACCCAAAATATATAACATTTTGTTGAGAGTGTTCCAGCACATACTATCATATGCTTTTTCCACGTCAACCTTGATAGCCACCAATCCATTGTTATTTTTAGATAATCTCATTTTATTGAAGATCTCTTGTGCTAAAAGCAAGTGATCAGAGATTGATCTACCTCTAACAAAAGCCACTTGTTCATCTGAAATGATTTTAGGGATAACCATCTATAATCTATTCAATAAGATCTTAGTCACAATCTTATAAATAGAATTACACAGACTTATGGGTCGAAAACCAGATGGAGAAACCGGGTTGTTGCTTTTTGGAATAAGGACTACAATGGTGTTCTTCCAATCTTTGTCCATTTTTCCTGTTAAGAAAAAATTTCTCACAGCCATACAAACATCTACACCAACAATGATCCAGTAATGCTTGAAAAATGAATAAGTGATTCCATCAAATCCTGGTGCTTTATTCCAGAACTTCTTACCACTTCCCAGATTTCTGAATCCTGTAAATCAGCATCCAAGATGGTTCTATCTTCATCATTTAAAACGTTCCAAGGAGGTGGCCAAGCATCCAAAACACATTCTCTGTTATCCCATTTCTTCTAAAAATAACTGTAAAATAAATCTTCAATTTCTTCCGGATTTTCTGTGAGAACACCATTTTCATTTTTTAACAGAGAAATCCAGTTAGCATTTCTTCTGGCATTGGCAAATGCATGAAATAACTTTGAATTTGCATCTCCCTCTTCAATCCACTTCACCTTTGCCCTTTTCTTCCACCAAGTATTTAAATTTCCAAGTATTACATTCAGTTCCATGACTTTACACCTGAGCTGCCACAGCTTTTCTTCACTTAGATTCCCAATATTTGCTTCTTCCTCTTAAGGATCATAATTTCAAATTTCAGCCTTTCTTTGTCTTTTGAAAATTCTTTGAATTTGTTTCTGCTCCAGAAAAATAAATCCCTTAAGGATTTCTTGCATTTTTTGTTTAGGATTTGCATATCATCACCATTAAACTTCTTTTCCCAAACTCTAGCAATAATATGAGCTGAAGCTTTGTAAGAAATCCATACATCTTCAAATTTAAGAATATCCCTCTTCTTAGCAAAAGTGTCAAAGATTTTCAGCACAATGGGTCTATGGTCGGAAGAAGTCCTGGGTAAGTGTCTTACAACTGCCACTTGTAAACAATTTAATGCCAAAGTATTCAATAAGCATCTATCCAATCTTTCCAAAATTCTACCACCACCAATCTTGTTGTTACACCAAGTGAATCTTGGTCCAACATAGCTTATATCATGAAGATCATTTTCGTTCATGAAGCTTATCATCTCCTTTTGTCCTTTTGAAAAGACAAACTTCCTACCTCCTCTTTTATCATCTTGAGACAAAATGCCGTTGAAATCTCCTCCAACGACCGATGGAAGTTTGCAATGACCAACTTCCTGAATGCATTCCCACAGCATCCTCCTCTTATGCACCTCCTTGTTACCATACACCGTAGTGATTAACCAAACAGCCTTGTTGAAAACATTTAATTCACCAATAACACATTGTTCCAAACTTTTAATAACAGAAAAAGCAGCCAAATCCTTCCTCCAAAGGATCATAATACCTCCCGACAAGCCAACAGACGGAATAAGAAAAAAATCCCAATTGGGACCCATAATATTCACAAATAAGACTCTATCAAAGTCACTAATTTTTGTCTCAACCAATCCCACAAACATAACTTTATAATCTTTAATGAAGTCTTTAAGGTATAGAGAGGCCTCACTTATCTTCACCCCTCTACAATTCCAAAAGGCTATGGAATTAATTTAAGAAATTTTGGAGAGGCACCACTCTCCTTCTTCCTTCCACCAGCACCATCCATTATTCTACCACGAGAAGCATTTTTAATAGGTCCTAAGGACCTAAGTTCTTTGGCAAGCTTTACTTCATTTGATTCAGTATTTGTAGCATTTGCTTTAGAAGTCTTGGATACAGTTTTGTCAAGGAAACAATCCTCTGTATCACTTACTTTTTCATTCAATATTTTGCCATCCGAAGAGTTATCAGTCAAACTCTTATTAATCATAATATTTCTCTCCAATACTTCTTCTTCTATTATATTTTCATTATCCATACACAGAACTTCAAATTTGTTACCATTAGTAACCATAAAAGAGAAGTCAGAGTTTTGTTTATTACCCTGAACAGCTTCAGGCTTCAAAGCTTCAGCAGCAACCATATCATTATTCTTCACATTCATGTCCGGCTTGATGCTTTCTTCCAGAATTTGATCTCTTAAGAATTCTCCTTCTTCTAGTTGATTTCCATCTGTTGTCGTGACATTTTTGATCCCATTTTCTGTGTCAGTCTTCTGGGAAGTAGGCTTCTCAGCATCTTTGTTATTCTGTGGCAGAGCAATCTTCTTCACATACTTTAAATTTTGTTTTGGGAGATGATTTTTTTGAGCTGTCCTTCTAATCCTCTTGTGGTTAACAAGAACCCATGGACCATAAGCCGATTTCATAATTTCCTCTATCTTCTTTTCCACATCATTAGAAAATCCAACAATTTTACTGGACATCTTTTCATTTCCCTAGAAAGCAGTTTTTTTGATACATTCATCCTTGGCATGCCCAATCATACCACATTGAAAACAAAAGGAAGAAATTTTTTCATATTCTACTTTTTGAAAAAATCTTCCAGAGATACTTTCCACCCACACACCTAAAGGAAGGCTTTGATCAATCTTTATCCTCACACAAACCCTTGCAAACTCCCTTCTTCCCCATTGAAACAAATTTCCATCCATCATGAGTGGTTTGCCAATCATAGAAGCAATTCTTGCTATTTTTTTCTCATCCCAGCAATGGAGAGGTAGATGGGGCATTCTTACCCATATTGGTGCAGTCAAACCTTTCATAGTCAAAGGTGAAAATTCTGGTGTCCATTTCTCCATGCCAATAATATGGCCATTCACATACCATGGTCCTCCTGATAACACGGCCTCCATAGAATCAGAAGAACCGAAAGCACATAAAAACCTTCCTTTTCCAAGGGAAGTGAAGTGAAATTTGCCAAACATGTTCCATTGTCTCCTAACTTCCCATGCCACCTAGTGTGTAGGAATTTCCTTGCCGAACACTTTAATCAACAGGAAATTTAAGAGTTTATTCGAATTTTCCATTTCCATTTCCTCACACATCTTCACTGCTATTTCGTCTTTAGTTAAAACTTGATCTTCATCTTTGAAGTCAATCTTAATGTAAGGCTTATTAATCCATGGGTTATCCTTTAAAACCATTCCTGTCTTCAACGACAAATTTGCAGTAATCTTGTCCGCTCCACCTGTATCCTTGGCAGACATATCATCAAATGGGAAATGAGAATTTCTATTAATGCCATTCAGAGAATTCGCATTTATCACGCTGGACAGGCCTGGGATTGCATTTGAATTCCCAAATCTATTAACGAAAATTTTCATACCCGATGATGATGCTGATGGATTGCCAAGTTAGTGTCCAGAATTACCTTGCCAGCTTCAGGAGGTTTCAAAAATTTTTCTTCCACAGCAATCAATTTACCTTTCCCTTCCACATAAATAACCTTTCTTGAAGTCTCTTCAACAACATATTTGATCACCAAAGGTCCTTGTGATGTTCTTCTCAGGATATCCAACTTTGTTTGTTTGACTTCCACTTTTTTACGATCAGCTATCTTTACACCAGATGCCTTGTTGCCAACAAAGGATGGCGACCTGGTCGGCGATAAAAGACGACATCCATCACTAATCATTATTCCACCAACTTCCGAAGAAGACCTGGCTGGAGATGCAATACGGCGGCCTTCCGCCGCCATTCCTCCACTAGTTCCTGTTTTAACGGAGTAAAAATCGGGAACCAGAATTTGAAAAAAATGCAAACTTTCTCTCTCTACCGCTTTAGTGGGAACCCTCTTTGACCTCTTATATGAGGGAGCAAATGAATGATATTAGTACCAATGTACTTATGATGAGTACATACTTTAACCTCTTTGGTGGTGCTCCTCCTCCTCCTCCTTCAGATCAGGGACCATCTGTGTGATAGATGCACTTGATGTTATGTGTTTGTGTTGTTAATATTTTTACTTTATGTGTTAGTTATTGTTTATTTTTAGTAGTTCGATATATTTCTCTTTTATTTCAGATCTTTTATTTTGTATTGATATCTTGATGTATCATTGTAATATCTTTAAAGTGATATCAATATTAGTTCTTGTGTTTTGATTTGAACTTATTTTTGAAATGTTTGTTAGTCTTTATGAAAATCATCAGATTTTTTAATCTTAATTATACTATAACCTGAATTGTAAATTAAAATTAAATTCATTAGAAAATATAATTATTCTAAGTTTAAGTTTCGATTATAACTTGATATGATTAGAA
The DNA here is from genome assembly GCA_022539455.1 of Dendrobium nobile. Classification (NCBI taxonomy): domain Eukaryota; kingdom Viridiplantae; phylum Streptophyta; class Magnoliopsida; order Asparagales; family Orchidaceae; genus Dendrobium; species Dendrobium nobile. The sequence goes on from CM039725.1 coordinate 10,478,436, forward strand.
TTTTCAATTTCATGTCTCTCATTTAGACTGCCTTATTGTTAATATTTTTATTGCAATTGCGATGATTTCTTATTTTATATTTCACTTATCAATCATTATTTATGCACTTAGAAAGATTAGAAATTTTAGATTATTTTTTTTAGAAAGAATAAAATTACTCTTTCAAATTGTATAAAAGTACAAAAAATTAAAAGGAATGCGCAAAGGTTCGCAATGTGAAAAAGAGGCACAAAATAAGCCCAAAGTAAAAATGATGCATTAAAATGTGCCATGAATATGAAAAAGATGCGCAAAGCGCCATATGTGGTAGTTATTTCATTCCAAACTTTTTTAATCTCTTAATTCAAATTGATCTTATGTTCATTTATAATTGATATTGAAATTTGAAATATATAATTTTTTATTCATCCTTAGTGCAATAATTTTCTCTATCTTAGTATCTAAATTAACTCATATATTTGATAAATTATTTTTATTATTTATGTTATATCACTTCTTAAATTGTATGAATTTCTATGATTTGTCTAATATTTTAATTTTATTTGCATACCTTATTTCAATCACTTTCAAGGTTAAATTATCAAATGAATTTCATATTACTGCTTACATTTCAAGTATTTTTCTTCTTCACTTTTTGATGTTTTCAAAAAGAGGGAGAAATTGTTTGTTGTGTCTTGTGTATTCGTGTCAAGTGTATTTTTATATTTTTTATTTATTTTATTGTATGTTTTCATATGTGTGTTTGATTGTTTTTGTTTTGTCTTTAGTGATGTTTAATTGAAAAACAAAAAAAAATTTATTCAATTACCTCCTTATTTTCATGGGTTTATTAATTCCGGGGGAGTTTAGGAGATTCTTAGAATTTGAAATACTACAAACAATAATTGTTTTGCCATCATCAAAAAGGGGGATATTGTTAAGAGAGTTGCTATTTGCATGTTTTACATTCTTGCAACTTGTATAGTTTTGATGATTCCAAATATTATTGTTTTATGCGTAGTTATCTCCTAACACTTTTTTGGAAGATTTGTTTTTGCTCTTGTGTGTATTAATATTTCAAGAAAATCAAACTCCAAACTACTGAAGACTTCAAATCAAATACAGCATGAGATATCTTGTATTTTGAAGCTTGTAATTTTTGTATGAATTAAGTTTGAGAGGGAGTGATTGTAATTGAGTGAATAAACACACACACACTTGAGGAGAGCTTAAAAATTTTGTACTGATCGTACGGGATGAATACAATTCGTACAGAACGATCAGGTCAGTTATCTCTGTGTAAGAGCAATGGAACGAACAATTTTTGGAGAAAATTTTTTCTAAGTCCTGATCATCCAGATGAAATTATTTTCGTCCCAGGATGATCTAGGCTCTGTAAAATTTTCATCCAGACAAAATAATAATCGTTCCAGGACGAGCTGGGCTCTGTATAATTTTTCGTCCAGACAAAATTATAATCTTCACTGGACGATCTAGGCTCTATAAAATTTTCGTCCATACGACATTTATAATCATGCTTGGACGAGTTACTCTATGTAAAAATTTTGTCCAGACAAAATCCTGTTCGTCCCAGGACAATGGAAACCGACTTAAGAAAGTTGGTTACATCCTGTAGTTATTTGGGAACCGACCTATGAAAATAACTATTCGTCCGGACGAACCTTGTTCGTACGGGATGATGATTTTGTACGAACATAGTTCGTACCAAAATTCATTAGGATCGTTTCCAACACTTTAAGTAAAATCGTCCAGGATGATCCACGATCGTACGGGAATATTCATTTCGTGTTGACTTGAATATTTGCAGTTTTTTTATGATTTTTCTTGTCTCTCCTATATAAGGTCCAATTTTTACTGCAACCCAATCTCTTTTTGATCATTGATCTTCATGCCTATTGAAAGAAGAGTCAAGGAAAGAGTGTGAGAGTGTATTCAGAGGATTACTACCAATGGAGCGTGAAGGCTTCGCTTGGTGTTTAAAGGTAAGAATCTCTACTTGTGATTTGGGATTACTTCACTCTTTTCTTTATTCCTTCTAGATTTCTTGTGAGGAGATCTATCAAGGAGATCCGGTTCTCTGCAGATACTTGGAGAGTGTGAACAACCGAAGGGTTCTGTGCCGACACTTGGAGAGTGTGAAAAGCCGAAGGGTTCTCTGCCCACACTTGGAAAGTGTGAACAGCCAAAGGGTTCTTTTCCCACACTAGGAGAGCGTGAAAGGATGGACGGCTCTCTGCCAATACTGGGGATAGTGTAAAAGGACGACGGTTCTCTGCCAACACTAGGGATATTGTAAAAGGATGACAGTTCTCTGCCACACCAAGTAGTTGTGGAAAGAGTTTGTTGTAAAGGCTTCTCCACCTTGCTGTGGGTGCAAAAGGAGAGACACTATTGGTATTAGTGCAATACTCGGAGGGAGCCTCGAGGGAGTGGATGTAGGTCTGGTTTTGACTGAACCACTATAAATCTGGTGTCATTATTTTTCCGCTACTTTTTTATTTTTGTAATTTTCTGTTTTAAAACTGTGGTTGAAAAACTATTTATACAAATTTCATTAAAGTTTAATTTTGATCTAAAATATTCAAAAGAGGGATTAATTTAAAAAAAAAAAATACCAATTCACCCCCCCTCTTGGTTAGCCGTGGGACATAAACTTAGGCTTAACAACCTAATTCATAGTGAACGAGTTTCAACATCTCTTGCTCAAACACGCACTACCTCGGACTCAATTGACAAGGTTGACTAAGTCAACCTTTGACTTGGTCAACCCAAGTTCTATTGGGCTAATTTGACATATCTAGGTCAATTTAAACACCTTTTAATTCATCAAAACCATTCATATGGTTCCTTTGACTCAAACCACAGGTAAACCTATTAATTTTCCTCCTAATTGGCTCTAGGTTTAATCCCAACCCTTTATCGTGACTCTAAGCCTTTAAATAGATGTTTTAGGGTTCATTGGATCCTCTCTTGAAAGTGACTCTCTCCCTAGAATTCTCTAAGCCCAAATCCTTTATTGTGAGAGTTCTCCCACCTTTTTCCTTCTTTCCCAAGCTAAAGCTACCCTTGAGACCTTACCGGTGGCAATCTTACGATGAGAGCAAGCCTAGATCCGTCTAAGGCTTGTTATGGGCAATCCGTCGCTCATTAGATCAAGGATTAAAGAGGAAGATCCATCAGGGATAGTCTATAAGCTAAGATATTTCAATATCTAGAAGATCTAATGATAAGAATTCTTCAAAACCTTATATCTAGGTCATTATAGTTAGACCTACGTAGCTTACTAATAAGCGCTTTTTAGAGCTTCCAAACACCTCGCACGACTTCTGTTCTTGTCCTTAATTTATTTTTAAAATTTCATCAAAATTAGTAGAGCCATCCTCCAGAAAGAACCATTTTTCATTTTAGGGTTACGAAATTCATCGTACATGAATTTCACTAATTTTGAGGCGTTGATCTTTAAAAAATATATATTTTATAGAAATTAAATACCTTTTTTTTAATAATTTTATATAATTTAATAATTATTTTAAAATATATTAATTTAAAAATTGTATCTATTTTAAGTCATATTTATAATTATTTAAATTAGTTTTAATTACTTTATATTTAAACACTTAGTTAATACTAATAGTTATTAATTACTTTTGAAATAACAATAAATATTTTTTTATCTATTTTATTTTTAAAAATAAAAAAAAAATTATTATTACTTTCACTTATTCAATTTTAAAATTAAGTTTAAATTTATTATTTTAAGTAATTCTTAAATAGTTCATTATATAAATAATAATTAATTAATTAATTTTTAAAATTCATACAAATTTATTTTTCTTAACTATATTAAAAAATCAGAGAAATATTATTTTAATTATATAATTTAAATTAAAACTATCGTTCCTATATTTAAATTATTTTTAATTAATTAATTACTTAAATAACCAATTTGATAATTAATTAAATTAAAATTTAAATACTTTCCAAATTTATAAAAATTATTTTTATTAAATTATTTTTAAAAATAATATAATTTATTTTATGTAATTAATTTTAAATTAACTAATACTTTACTATTTTGAGTTAGTTCAATTAATTAATTACTTAAATTACTTAATTGATAATTAATTAATTTAAAATTTGAATACATTTCAAATCTAAAAAAATTATTTTTATTAAATTATTTTAAAATATTAGATAATTTATTTTAAGTATTTAATTTTAAATTTATAAATACTTTCTTATTTTAAATTATTTATATTAATTAATTACATAAATTACCTAATTAATAATTAATTAATTTAAATTCTAATTTTCTAAATTTGTAAAATTTATTTTTCCTAATTATTTTAACATATCAGAGATTTTTTTTATTATTAATATCTAAATTTAAATCAATAATTATTTTCCTATTTTAAATACTTTTCTTTATTATTAATTACTTAATAAATAATTATTGAATTTAAATTTTAATTATTTTCCTAATTTAGAAAAAATAATTTTATTAAATTATTTTTAAAATCAGAGAATTATTTTTGTTATTTACTTTTAAATTAATAAATATTTTTCCCATTTTAGATTATTATAATTAATTAAAACTTAAATTATTTAATAAGTAATTATTTTAAATTCCAAGAACTTTAACACTTAATTTAAATAAATTTAGTAATTATTTTTAAATATTAATTATTTTTAAATTATTTAAAAATCCTTTTTTAAATACTTTAAACTTTAAAAATTTATAACCATTTTATTTGAAATTATGTTTTTGCATATAATACCTTATAGTTTTCAAAAAAAATATTTTCTTTCATTTAAAAATATTTTCTGTTTTTAAGACTTACTTTTTCTAGATTGTTTTCCTGTTATTTGATTACTTGATTATTTAAAGGTTGTTTAAGCAATTAATATACTATTTATTTTAAAATTAAAAATTATTGTTGAAATCTCCTTTTGGGTGACTAGTGGATTTTTCATGAGCATGAACATGAAATTATTTTTTTAATTATGTTTTTTTTAATTTAGATGTTTATTTATTTTATATGTATTTTAAAATTAATCTTAAATTACATATATTTTCAATCTCTTAATTTCTGGAGATATACCTTGAGTTGATTATTCACATGAATAACAATCATGGGAAGGTGGAATTAGTGGATGATTTGGTTTCAAGCATTCACTAATTACACCATTAAGCATGCTTAATTACTAGTTTTATCGTCTCTCACATGTGTAGGATGCACGAGCACTTAGCTTAGGCCCTCCTAAATCTTAGGATTGGTGTGTTTACTTTCTTTATGCATTTCTTGCATGTCACCCCAAAGGTTAGTCATTGACTTTGATTTTAAACCAACTGAACATATCGACACCCTAAGGACAATAATTAAGGACCCGTCTAACGAATTTAGAAATATTTTAGGAGCCAAGATAGATCTCCGATTGACATGAAACTTTCAACATTTAAACTTAATGACATACTAAACCTCTCAGAAGTTTCTATGAAATTTTAATAAAATTTTGACCTCTTAATTAATAAACCCTAATTTAACCAGTTAATTAGGCCCCAATAAGTTCATAAAATTCTAATAAATCTATTTTAACTCAAAAAATTACACATAAGATATCAAAATCTTCAGAATTTAATGCTTAAGCTAAGATAATTAGAGCATCCTAACTGGATTTCAATCTAAACTTTATTTTAACCTTAATTAAAATTCACCTTTTTAATTATATTAAAAAATTAAAAATTAATAAAATTCCAAATTTTTACCAAATACTTGAGAACACTTATTTAGGCCATTTTTGACCTTTGGTTATGAATCCACTTAGTTTGGAGCTAGTTTGGATCAAAACCCCTAAAATCCCCCTAATTAAATAATTTCGATAATTCATTAATTTCCCCAACCTTTAGAAATTCATAACTAATTCTAGAAAATTCTAAATTGGGAAAACTAAAATGCATTAAACTCTAATCAAGTCCTAATATTTCTTAAAAATATTAGATTCCCATAAACAAACCTAAGTTAAAAAGTCAACTCCTCGATCAATCGTAGTTCATTATTGAGGGCCTTAAATTTTGAAAATTTATAACTTTGGTTAGAAAATTCTGAATCCAGCAAACCAATAGTCTAACTACTCTTGTAAGGTTTAATTTTTAATTAAAATGGTAGAAACTCTTGAACCTCACCTATTTCTAAAAGTGACTTTTTGGACCCCCTTTAGCCTAGTAGATAGGAGGACCCCAAATCTTCTAAAATTGACTAATATAATTTGGACTTCAAAGATAACTACCCTAAGCATTAAAATGGGCGAACAAACTAAAATTTATCTTAATTCATTAATAATTAAACTTTAATCAAAATTTCCTTTTCTAACCTTCAACAAACTTGAACACAAAACAACTTGAACTAATTATCCTACATATGACCTATTTAAAGCCCCATAAGCCTATTACAAACCCATTGAATTGTTTTCTAGGGCACCACTTTTAGCTCTAGGATTAGTGCCAATATTTTACTTTCTTTTCCTATTTTTTGTGATGTGATGTGCTTTTATATGTGGTACATGTGTTAATTGCTCTGATATATTTTGATGATTGTTGTGATGTTTTGTTTCATTAATGTACTTTTCTCACTATGATGTGATTTATGTGAAAGATTACCCATGGGTTAGGGTTTGTTACTAATCATGTCTTATGCAGGTGGCCACACTCATGCAGCGCTAAAATAAAAGGGGCAAAATAATTAAAGCTTTAAAACTAACAAAGTTTTCTACATATGCTCCAGTGATTGCTTAGTCCACTTTAAAATTAAAAGAGTGTGGCCAAGTATGTTTACCTTTCCGAACAAATATGAACTAATTGGGATATGATATATGAATTGTTTGAGATCTTGATTAGGGTAACCATGCAGGAGAGTCTAGATTTTCTTTTTCAAATGTGATATAATTATTTTTATATCGAGTTGTGAAAGTCTTCAAAAGTGAGGCATTTCAAATACTTGGTACCCAAAGAAAAAAAGAAAGGCCCTTTATATGGAACTTCTTAGTCATTTGGGTACTCTTCTAGAGGAGCCCAAAAGAGATGATCCAAAAGGAGACGATCTAGAGAAGGAAGATCCATCTAAAGACAAAGACTTGAAGACAAAATGTCTTACTTTTAAAACTTTCATCATTAATTAGTTTTAGAATCCATGATATTATTGGTGGGGCCAGACCACCATTACTTTTCTACAAAGTCTAAGTTGTACTTATATGGCACTTACCATAGACTTTGAACTTTACTTTACTCTGTGGATTTATATTTATGTGTTTATTTTATGCGCACAGAGGAAATTGTATGCTTTTTTTTAAATTTTTTTCTTGCATGTGCTTGGCCTATTTTTGCTAGGCTCACTAGGACAAAAAATATATTTTCTACTCGCATTTAAAATATAATATTATAGGAATTAACTAACATAGAAATCTAATGACTTAGGGAATAGCCGAAATCATCCAGAGTTGTATGCATATTACTGCATTCTTTTTTTTTCTTCCAATAAGACACTTCCCCACCTACGTGTAGAGTCCAGATAATCTGGCCTATGAGGATGAGGTGCCGGACTTGGGGAATCTAAGTCTCTTCTAAAAAATTATTTTTATAATCCTTCTTTTAAAATCTCATGCATACTTGATTTAAGACCTTTAAACCAGTATGCATTACATTAGAAACTCGCTAAATTAAAAATTTAATTTCATTAGCTCTAGAAGCATTCACCTTGCATAAGTCCAAGGCTAATTAGGAAACTATCTAGATGTTAGAGTCACTTCTAAAACACTCAGCATGCCTACCCATCTTTCATAAAGACTGGATAGCATTGATTTTATATTCTTAGGTGGTTAGATGGCTTTTCTTTTTGCATTAGTTAAGAAACTGGTGTTAGTGTTGGGTAGAACACTAAACCCTCCTTAGATTTATGGTTCAATGCTATTATATTTGGTGTCTCATAGCACGCCTCATCGGTGGTTAAGTCCCTTTTCTTCAAGGACTATAAATCATGCATACATGTGTCACGTGGGTGACGCCACATACATCTTTTCTCTATGTATGCTTTGAGTGCATTATTTTCCTTCCTCTAACTTCTTCTCATTGCCTTTATCCCTTTGGATGCTAAGACGAGCCGTGTATGTTGACTAAGCCATTTAAATCCTATCTTTCCCTTTGAGTAGGATTTCTAGTCCCCCCTTTGTGACAATCCCCTTTTCTAGAAAGAATAATGTTGGATCCTTAATCGAGAGTATTCTCAAGCCCCATGATTGAGATGTAATTAACTACATGGGCTTACACTTGTGAGAAACGGAGTTCCACAATAAATAAATCCCACTCGAGTTGATGTATCGGGTGGGGCTGATTAGTTCATGTATATTATCACCCATCGGGGTGGGCTAGGGAGAGCCGCTATCCTCAATAGTTGATCGTACGTAGGATCTAATATGCTATCTCATTGGCCCAGCTGTGAAGAGAATGGAGGCCTGCGATCGTTTCTATTCATCAGGGTGGTGCGGTTATACACCCTTTCACACTATAGTGATGGATCCCTTTCAGAGGTCCATAAGCACAGCCGCCAAACTTTAGCTCGACCATGGTCATACCACCACCCGACGGCTAACCATCGTCAAACTTCAACCATAGTACTATCAGACCACCTCTCAAATGCCGATTGCTGCTAGACTTCAACCTGGTGGTCGACCTTCGCTAAACTTTCACCTAGCCACAAACTATCACCGGACCTCAGCCCGACTGTCGCCAAACCACTATCTAGCCACCGACCGCTGCTGAACTTCCGCCCTATCACTGACCACCACATGACTTTAGCTCAACCATGGTCGGACTACCACCACGCAATTGGACTTCACCCCAACTTCCATCGGATGACCACTCGGACCACAGCTTGGCCGTAAACCATAGCTGAATTTCTACCCAGTTGATGACCGTCACCAAACTTCAACCCGACCACCGTTGAACCATCACCTAGCTATTGATTGTAGTTGGACTTTAGCCCAACCATCATAAAACCACCACCAGACCGCTGACTGCAGTGATACTTCCACCCGGGCACCACCGAACTTCCACCTGGTTGTCAACAGGTATCAAACTTTAGCACGATCATTATTAGAATACCGTCCAAACATTGACTGCCATAGGACTTCAGCCTGACTATCCATGTACCACCTCCTGGCCATAGACTGCAACTGGACTTCCATCTAGTCGATAACCACCATAAGACTTTAGCCCGACTGCTGTCAAACTACTACCCAGCCACCGACCGCTGCCAAACTTCAACATGACAGTCTTCAGACCACCACTACGCCACAGTCTACTGCCGTACTTCCATATGGCTACCACTAGACTTCAGCCCGATAATCATTGGACCACCGCCCTACCGTCGGACTTCTACCAGGTAGCTGACCATAGTTGGACTTATACTGGAGCACTGCCGGATGTTGGAGTTCTGCGGGACTACCAGCTGACACTGGAGTTCCGCTAGACCACCACCTGACATAAGTGTTTTGTCGGACCACCACATGATGATGAACTTTAGTTAGCACCACGGCTTGACATCAAACTTCAGTTGGATCACCGCCTGACATCAAAATTCTATCGAACCACCGTCCATCATCGTAGTTCCATCATACCACCGCCCAACATTGAAGTTTTGCCAAACCACCACTGCACCACCGACTAAAATCTGAACATTCATTTAATAACTAACAGAAGTCAAAGTTCCACCAGACCACTGAGTAATGTCTGGACTTTTACAAAACCAATATCTTTGGATTATGACATCATTGAGAAACCAAAATCACTCCAATACGAGCCCAAATGGGTCCAAATTGAGGGCCCGAAGCACATTTGAAAGGATCAAAGTATTATTTGGATGACAAAATGATACACAAATATAACCTGTTTATAATTAAATCAAGTGGTTCGGTGAGACGAATCCAACGAGCTCAAGATTGCTAGATTCTAACATCATAAGCTACTTAAATAGTTAAAAAACTCTTTATGAGAGGGGGAATCAATATGAGTCATCTGATGGAGCACTCCGAACCTACCCCAGATATTTTCTATATTTATGGGGTGTGCCACTCATGAAAATTTATAAATAGACTGTCACTCTCTATATGAGGAGGACCTGAGGCTAGGATTGGAGAGAGCTCTAAAGCCTCAAGACCTCTTGTGAGAGCTCGTTCCTTCGATTTGCTGTCTGAATCTGATTTTTCTCCCAGGATCGTCCGGGACGATATTGAGATCGTCCAGGCCGATCAGTGCATTGAAAACGGCTGATTTCTGGAGTGTTTTCTGGAATGATTTCTGGACTGGATCGTCCAGGCCAATTTTGGATCGTCCCGGGACGATCAAATACGACAAGAATCCCGAGAGCAAAATCAAAATTATCGGCCTGAGGAATCGTCCGGGCTGATTTGATTTTGTTCTGATCGGCCAGGATGATGTGGCGATCGGCCGGGCCGATCAGACTAATGATATAAGGAAATCAGCTCGTATTGAGGAAAGAGAAAATCATTTTATAAAAACGAAAATATCTGAGGAGAGAAAAAGAGAAGGAAAGCGAAGGAAAAGTTCATTTTCGGAGGCCGCGGAGCGCTTTTCGTCCGTCGCCGCTGTTGAGCAATTTGTTTATCTCGCTGTAAGGACTCCGAATCCTATTTCTGTTTTCGAAGATGTTGAGTTTTGGTTGTTTTGTGCTCAGATTTGTGTTTTCGTTACCGAAAAACGCGCACCATTTTGTATTGACGAAACTTTCACCGCACAACTTTTGATATGTTATTGATATGAGTTTTCTACACGTTTTGAGTATTTTCTGTAATGATTCTACCGGTTATTTTAGGTTCTGTGCGATTTTGATCGAATAGAAAAATATCAGGATGTTTATTGATGTGGCTTCAGTAGAATAATAGTCTTATATTATTGTTGTGCACGTTTTGTGGTAATTTGGTAAATTTCTATTTTGGTGATTTTTGTGTAAATTTCGTATACTGCCGTTATGCCGCTGGATTTTCGTACGATTTCCGATTCTCCTGAAATTGATGATTTGAATGCATATGAATGTGACTATCTGATTATTGATGCTGAAAGACAAGTGGGAACCTGGTTGAACGTTGGTTGGAGATTGACTTGACCTGTACAGGATGGTGGGCCGACGGGCTTTCCTTTAAACCATTGATTATGGATATAACGATTGGGAGTCATAAGGAGTTCTTATAGATATGCCGACGGGCGGCCGATAGGTGATAGAGTGACGACTCTTTTTATTGAAACCAACGTATGGATATCTACAACAGCAATATGGATTCTACAACAGCACTATGGATTTCTACAACAGCACTATTGATAATAGCCAGTGTTTGTGCTTGTCCAGTAAGACCATTGTATGAAATTGCATATGTTTGAAATTGCACTGATTGGATTTCCTGATATGCATTGACCTATTGATTTCTGATTGATTTATTGATTGACGGATTTGACGGATTTATTGTATTGAATTGACTTATCACTGATTGGATTTTCTTGACGGATTTATGGAATAACGGGTTTATCGTTACTGCACGGTTTCATTGATTGATCGCTGAGCATTGATACTATTGAGCATTGATATGGATATGGATGGATGTTGTATTGATTCATGGATATCGACACCACTATGGATATAAATGTTGTATTGAATTGTGGATATAGATACCGACATTATTGATTCATCGATATTATGGATCTATTGATTCACGGACATGATTGATACTACTGATACAGATACTGATATAGATCCACTGATACATTGATTTATAGTACCGATCATTGAGTGATTGATTGATTGGATTGATTGTTTATTGATTTATCGATTTGATTGTTGTATAAGATTTTATTGCATTGATTGATTTCAATTGTATTTGCCGATTGTATTGATCCTGCTCTTTTGCTGTATTGATTTGATCATTTATTGGGATCTTGAGCCGATGGATATTATTGACCGGAAGTAATTGCTTTACTGAATTGATTGACGTGGTTTTACTGTTGTAGCATCGTTCGTGGTCGTCAATGGATTGTCCTCTTTATGGATATTGATACGCTGCCGTACTGACAGGAAGTAAGTGAGATTGAATGATAGATTGATTTGCAAGTGTATGTGCTGACACGATTCCATTCTATTGATTTGACTGATGTTATAGACTGATACGATAGATAAGATGGCTAGGCGACCGTATTGATGTAATTGATGTTATCGATTGCTATGATAGAGATTGTAGAGATTTGACTGATGCATTGATTTCTTGAGCTTTATGGATCCTCTACTGTTCACTGATTTTATCGACTTCTGTTTCGTATTGATTTCCGTATCTTCATTGACTCATTGATCATGTGCGACTGATTGATTTGACTTGATTTGATTGACCTGCATATTGTTTCCAATGTCGTGCTTTGATTTCAGTTGTAGGCTTTGGTGACCTGTTGGGCTATTTAAGCTCATTATATGTGGTTAATATTTCAGGTGCAGAGCCTCCCGCGTGAAGCTTCTTCGATCGCTGTAGCTTTGTTTGTTTTTGTAGCCCTTGGTAGGCTTTTGTTTTGTAGGCGTATGGCTATTGTACATATTCTTTTGGACTCTCTTTGGACTGTGTATATGTTGATATGTGGATTATAGTAGATGTTGTATTTCTTTCCTGTAATGCAATTATCTCTGGATGACTGTATTGATCTGAGCGAGAAGAAAGAAGAGAAGAAAAAAAAATATGGATAAAGAATGTCAGATGAATCCTTTCACTATTGATATCTGGGACGTCACACCTCTAGGACCACTGCTCAGTCGCCGACTATCACTGGACTTCCACCTAACCTCCGACTACCGCCAAACTTCAGCCTTACTGTCCTTGGACTATCGCCTGGTCGTTGAGAGCCACTAGACTTCAACCTGACAGTGGTCGGACAACCGCCCAACTGCTAACCTCCATCGTACTTCTACCCAGCCATCGAAAGCCACAGGACTTCAGATGGACAAACGTCATATCACTACCCGATCGCTGACCGCTGCCAGACTTCCACCTGGTAGTTGACCGCTACCGGACTTCTGCCTAACCCTCGTTGGACCACCATTTGGCTGCCGACCGAAGCAAGACTTTCGCCCGGCCGCTGACCACCGACCGCTGCCAGACTTCAGCCCGACTATCATCGGACTACTACCTGGCCGCCAACCGCCGCCAGACTTCAACCAGACTATCACGGACCACCTCCCGGTCGTCGACTATCATCGGACTTTCACCTGGTCATCGAACTTCAGGTCAACCATCATTTGACTACCGCCCGGCTGTCGATTATTATCGGACTTTACCCTGACCATCGTCGGACTAGTGCCTAGATGGTGACCACTGTCGTACTTCCACCTGGCTGTTGACTACCGTTAGACTTCAGATTGACTATCATTGGGCCATCTCTTTGCTGTCAATCACCGTAGGACTTCCACCTAGTCGCTGCCCACCTTCGAACTTTAGCTTGGCCAACGTTGGACCACCGTCCTACTATCGAATGCCGCACAACTTCTGCCCAGCTGCTGGCCACTACTAGGCTTCAACCCGACTGTAGTCGGACTACCACCACACAGCAAGCCGCTATTGAACTTCAGCCCAACCGTCATCAGACTATAGCTCAGCCGCTAATTATCGCCATACTTCCACCTGGTCACCGACCGCGACCAAACAACAGGAACATCTTCGAACCACCGTCCAACCGCCGACCACTACCAGGCTTTAGCCTAACCATCGTCAAACTATGGCCTGACTGGTGATTGGAGCCAAACTTTAGCCTGACCGTCATCAGGCCGTTGTCCAGCCGCCGACCACCATCGAACTTTAGCCTAATAATGGTGGACCACAGCCTGGCTGTCGTCTACCACTGGACTTCTGCCAGACTGCCGTTGAACCACCACTCAGACAAAAACTATCATCGGACCTCCACATGGTTGTTAACTGTCATTGGACTTCATCCTGACCATCCCCTGACGACTGTCTGGCAGCAAACCACTACCAAACTTCAGCCTAACCTTCGTTGAACCACTTCCCAGTCACCGACCACCACCGGACTTCAGCTCAACTGTCAACTTTCTGACCCCTATCTCCTGTCGACTTTGGTCCTTCTGACCTCGATCACTTACTACAATCCTTCCAACCTCCACAAAAAAAAATAGTCTTTCTGACCCCTATCTCCTGCTGACTACAGTCCTTTTGACCTTTGTTTCCTACTACGATCCTTTTGACCTCCATCACCAGATAATGGTATTTTTGACCCCTATCTCCCATTGTCTACGGTTCTACTGACCTCCATTTCCTACAATGATTCTTGTGACATCCATCGCTAGATAAATATCTTTATGGCCCTATCTCCTACTGACTATGGTCCTTCCAACCTCCATCGCTTACGAAGGTCATTCACACCTCCAATTCCATACAACAATCTTTATGACCTTTGTCTCCTAACAACTACGATCTTTCCGACCTCCGTCACCTACTAATGTCCTTCCGACCTTCATCGCCAGACAACAGTCTTTTTGACCAATGTCTCCCACCCACTATGGTCCTTCCGACCTCCCTTGCCAGACAACGGTCTTTTTGACCCCCGTATCTTTCCGATTACGGGCCTTCTGACCTCCATCACCTACTACTGTCTTCCAACTTCCATCACCACACAATGATCTTTCTGACTACAATCTCCCGCTGACTATAATTTTTCCACCCTCCCTCGCCAGACAACGATCTTTCCAACCACTATCACTAGACTATGGTCTTTTCAACCTTTGTTGCTCGCCGACTATGGTTCCGCCAACTAAACGAACATTTCAATACTAATTCTTCCAATTCCCACCAAGTAATTTGATGTACATTTGCTACATCATCTCATAGCCATCCCCCAAGGAAGGGCCTCATTTGTAATCGAAAGAAAATAATAGTGGATTCATTTAAACAGGGTCAGGCTTCGTGGTTTCCCCCTCTTTTTCAAAGGTTTCCATGTAAAAACTCTGGTGTCTCTTATGAACGCTGCACCCTCTCTTTTATCTGCTTATGTGCTGGATCTTCATATAAAGCTTTGACGTTAATTTTTATATTTCTCTACCGTCGCGAATAATTCAGGATTGAGGATGAATATGTAAATCATAGTATATAGACATGATATAATAACTGCAATAACTCCCATGCTTATTGTTTATATATATATATATATATATATATATATATATATATATATAAGAAAGCTTTTACTCAATATGCATTTTAACAAAATTCAGCCATGGCGGCGGCTCTTTATTTGGGAAACAAGTCATAAAATAAAATTTCAAATCACAAAGCCAAACGGAGAAATATACACATGAACTGCATGTTTGGCGTAATAATCTGATGATTCAGACTACCACAAGGCGACCATAGTTATATCAAACCTTCAAGATTGAGATTTTCTGCAAAAATTTTGCTACAAAATGCGGAATGCTTTTTTCAAGTTAAGCTTCAACCATTGGTTCAGGTCCCGAGAAATCATGGTTTGCCGTAGTTTTTCGGGACAGCCGCACAAACTTAAATAACTTGCCCTTCATAACCTAGGACATGAGGCCATGGGTTTTTTGTGCTATCACGAGTTATCTTTGTTAGTTGGGATTAGGGGTGTAAACGAGTCGAGTCGAGTAGAGTTTTGGCACCATCGAGCTCGGCTCATTAGTCGGAAAGCGAGCTTGAGCTCGAGCTCGAGTAAAAGACAAGCTCGAACTTGAGCTCGTTACATTATTAACGAGCTCGAGCCGGCTCGCGAGCTGCTTGATTATAATTTGATTTCACATTTTCCTAGTTTTTCCCGCCTAATTTTTTGATTTTGCTGCCTTGTGCGTTTGTATTTCAAAAGTAAAAACTTTAGGACTTTTTTTTAAACATGAACATGCAAGGTTGCAACAACTCTTTTTGGGGAAACTAACTTATATTTTTTTATACATTCTTTTTCAAAACTTTTCTCATATATTAATGAAGATGAGGTAAGGTTGTCCTATCATTATAGGATGTCCTGTATATAGAGAATAGTCATCCTTTTTAAAAAACTATAGGCCAAACTCCTTTTAGTAGATTTTTTTTTGAAAATAAAAATATGTTCGTTTATTAATTTAATTAATTAAATAATTTCGAGCCGGCTCGCGAGCTCACGAGCCAAGCCTGAACCAGCTCGAACTCGAGCTCGTTTAAAAAATGAGCTCGAGTTTGAGCTCGAGCTCGAGCTCGATAAGCTCGGCACGCGAGCTCGTTAACGAGTCGAGTTCGAGCCGGCTCGGCTCCCTTACACCCTTAGTTGGGATTCCACCTCTTTCTTCTTTTGGGAAGGTACAAAAAGGACCCCAAGCGCGTATGGGCTTATTGATTCTCAGCATATTCCAACTTCTCAGCTATTTTGTAGGTCATAACATATGCTGAATAATGTACATTTATGTTTTGGGCTCTAAATAATATATTTGTATAAATAATATTATTTTTTTACCACATCTACTAAACATTTATTTTATTTTGTCTAATGACATTATGAGGTTTTGTGGTATTAGAAAAAAGATTTACAAGTCCATTCTCTAACAAATCTTTCGGTTTGACGGAGAGCTCATACGAGAAAAAAAAAATCTCGGTTATATCTTTGATAAATAAATTGAAGTTCTTCTTATATTGTTGTGCCCCAACTAAATGTGGTATGCTACACTGTAACAGTCATAATGGATAGGGGTATGTCATCATCTTCTCTTTTAAGATTTGCACCATAACTTTCTTGTGCCACGATCATCTCCTTCAAGACATTTGTTGTAACCTCATCCGCATCACAAATATCTCGTTGAAAGCTTTTGAGAAAATTTTACTATAATCTTCGTATGTCATTCTTACCCTTAAGTATATTTATCATAATATTTGACTATATATGCATTCACCATATCAACTTAAGACTTTCTCTATGATTTTGTATGAACTGTTTCATAAAATAGACAACTTGTTAAAGGAAGTTGTAATAATTTTTAAAGGAGAAAATTAATTTAAATTTAATTAATATTAAATTTAAATTAGATAACTCAACAAAGTACTCTTCTAATGAAAATGCACGACATTTTTTATTTTAATTAAATAAAACATAAATTCCATAATATATTTTTATATAAATTTCTTAAGGAATATAAGAAAGCCTACTCTATTGGTTCCAAAGCATCACCCTTGTCTCTTATGTGTGAAGGGAGGAGATTCCAGATGGAATTGAGACCTGCTACTTACTAACTGAGTGCCTTCCATGGTGACAGGAGACCAAAAAATTATTGAGGTCGGGCAGCTGATATCCGTTGGATTTGATTTGGATGGTGATGGAGCTATCAAGACAGTTGGATGGATTTTGTATTTTTAGAGCTAAGAACTTGTCCAAGTCTCAGACAATTCTTTCTTACACTTTAATGAAAAATGTTATTTTAATTAAGTTGAGATACTTTCAATAATATTTTTATAGTATATAATTGGAATATAGTGTTAGCCTTTATTTAAAACTCCATTTAGATTTGGGTGACCCATTTAATGAGCCTTATTTGGGTTGAATTTTTTTAACCATTCATTAAATGGGTTGAGTTTAGATTGATCCGCAAATAGGAGTGTCAAAACGGGTTAACGGGTCCGGTTCGGGACCAACCCAAGTTGGCTAGGGTCCAAACGATTGACCCTAACCTGATCCAATTTTGCAAATGGGTTAGGATCTTCAACCCAGACACAAGCCGTGAGAGTTGCAGGGTTGACTAGACCCGATCCATGAACAGCTCATACGGAGTGCGACTAGTGCATAGTGCAAGGTTGTGGCAAGCGAAAGCCATACTAAAGGCACCAGACAAGGCCAATGAGAGCTGGGATAGTGTGGCCTGCGGGTACGGGTCGACAGATCGTGCGATGTTACGGGCATGCAGATCTAGCCAAGGCCGACTGGCCACTGGTATCTCACAAGACGTGGCATGGTGGCAGGCGTGAATGATATTTATGGACTCAAAGTCGACGAGACGAACTCACATGACACATAAGTGCAAATACGACCAGTCGAGGTCATGGGCGAGGCGCAACAGCCATGTTCTGGAGTCAACTTGGATTGATTTTGAGTTTTTGTGTCAACATGAACCCAAGCCATATGCAAATAGGTTAACCCAAACCAGAAATTTTCCAGGTTGGGTTTCAGGTTAGGTTCGATTTTGACACCCCTACCCTCAAACACATTTTGATTCGAAAATGACTTATTTAATATATTTTTCCTTTATATCTTTAACTCAAGGGCACTATCTTCTTGTTTTTATCAAATATATTAAACATTATAGTTAAGAGTTATAATTTTTTCTTAACCAAAACAGGTTAAGTCCAAGACATTCAAAATGCTAGATGGTTGTGATCGGGTTGGTGTTTTTGAGCACAAGTTAGATTCAGATTGATCAGATTTGGGTCGAGTCAAATTCTACTTGGACCCTAACCCGACCCATCAACTTGTTTTGAGACCCCTAGAGTGTTATGTGCTAAAATATGAGGAAGTACTAGAAAAATAATTGAAGGCCTTAGTATTATATGAAGATCTAGCACATAAAAAAAAAAAATTTTTGTAAGAAATATAAGAGTTTATACTTGAAACAAAAAACTATTAATCTTTTTGTTTTGCACATTTTTCAAAGCAAAGTCTTTCAGTTTGAAACTTATCTTGATCAAAATTTAATTTTGATATTCCAACTTAAGTTTTTTTTAATGATCATAAAACTAAGGCTTCTTTTGAGATCTTTTTTTTACACTATTTCTTAAAACAATTTTTTTGTGCAAAAATTTCTTGAACTAGAAATTATTACAACAAAAAACTATTATAGAAAGCGATAAAAAAACTATCCCAAATGAAGCCTATATTTCTTAGTGCTCGAGATATTACATTCATTGATCACAAATGAAAAAACAAGTATATAAATGCTACATGAATCAAAGTCAAGCATTCAAATTTACAATAAATGTTTTTTAAGAATATTTGAGGGGTCAAATATCTTATAGAATTTTAGTGCCTATGATAAAAAATGATCATATTGAAGAGAAAATACGGCTAACCTAAGATCACTTAGTTATGCATTCATTAATTGATTTAGATGTACAAAAAATATAAAATAATTAAGAGACGTATTCATTGAAAGTACGAGATGCGCCAAGAGGGGGGTGAATTGAAAATTTTTGTAATAAAATAACAATCCTAAATAGGAGTTCTAATTTTTTTGTTTTTTAATTTTGAACAAGAAAGTTAACTTGATGTGAAGGCGAATGATTGAAACATGATTGCTACAATAGATGATGAAATTTTAACTTACACAACAAAGAACTAGAACAGGATTTTCACCAAGCAGGTATAACAAACGTAAAATACAAAACATAAATAAAGTGCATTAAATAGAAAAATCACACCATAAGATTTATAGTGGTTTGGTCACTTAACCTACATCCACTCCCTGGAGTCCTTCACTCTGGGAATTTAACTACTCAAAAGTAATTCTCCTTTTTCCCCTACAGCAAGGCAGAGAAGTCTTTACAAAACCTCACTTTCACATTCCCTGTGTGCAGAGGACCTTGATGGATCTCCCCCTTAGAAAGCATCCTATAAGATCTTCTTAGGCAACAGGAGGAGCAAGCGTGCAGCAGGCTAGGAGAAACTGTGTGATAACCCTCACACTCCTTCTCCCTCATAAACTCACCTTCTCCTTCCTCTCACAAACCCAAAATCTTCTCAAGTAGCTCTCTCTTAAGAAATCTCTTTTTTGTCATATTCCTCTTTTCGTTTTTGAAAAGACAGAATATTTATATATAAATTAGGCTCCAAGAAACCCTAAATTTTTTATTTATCCATTTTTTTATAGCATGATCCAAGATCATACAGTATGATCAATTCAAACAGCCTTCATCCTGGTACAAAGGAGTATAAATAGACAATTTTTTTGAACAACATCATCCTATACGATATGTTATTTTCTTTTTGTTCATACAGAATGAATATTGGGACGATGAAAACTCATCTATGTTCATTTTTTGGTACAATCCACTTTGTATAGTATGATATGCTAAAAGCTTCATATCGTCTGGTACGATTTTCACTTCGTCTAGTACGATTAGTTTAAAAATTAAGGGATCGTCCGGTACAATGTTCAGGACGATTGAAAATAGCCTTGATTAATCATATAGTATGAACCATGTCGTACAATATGATAACCAATCAGACAGTAATCCTTGATTTACTAACTAATCATGGGGGTTAATTTAAGTAATTATTCAAATTTCATAATGTACGATTGAATAGTACAGTAAGATCAGATCACATTTTATGATTTAAGAACTTACTTAAATTAATCTGATAGCTAGGGTTTTTAATTAAAAATATATTATACAATATAATAATTATCATACAATACGATTTATTCATAAATAGCAGTTGAGCCACAATAGATTGTATAGTATTATCCAAATTCATAAAGTACGATCTACATAAAGTATGATCTACATAAAATTAAAAATTCTTCTTTAAACAAAAACTCTCCCCCTGTATGTGTGCATGGTTACTTAGTGTGCGTATACTTTGTAGCCAAACTCAAGAAAAGAAAAAAAATAAATAAAAATTATAGAGTTAAAGACTTCACATCCTACTCTACTCAATCTTGAGTCTTCTTGTTGTCTTGAGTAATATGTGATCTACCTGAAATGTTATTACTCATAGAGAATAGCAAAATTCAAAGTATTCAATTAATAATGAGATACATTATTTGTCATCATCAAAATATCAGTCTAGGGGTCATTGACTGCAACAATCTCTCTCTTTTTAATGATGTCAAATAATATTGTCGATAAGCAAATTAGTATTTTTTTGTTAGTAAATATAAAAGTATGAATAGAAACATAGACAGAGATAAACAAACAT
Source organism: Dendrobium nobile (assembly GCA_022539455.1). Taxonomy (NCBI): domain Eukaryota; kingdom Viridiplantae; phylum Streptophyta; class Magnoliopsida; order Asparagales; family Orchidaceae; genus Dendrobium; species Dendrobium nobile. The sequence goes on from CM039725.1 coordinate 10,499,431, forward strand.
GCATTTCATTAGAATTAAAAAAATAGGATAAAGAAGACTTGCTAACTAAAGTGCAAAACAAACTTCTCCCCCTTTTGATATCACCAAAAAGAGGAGTAACAAACAATATTTGGAAAAACATAAGACAGTGATAAATAAAAAAGTAGGATTCTTATCTGGTGGTGGTGGAGGTGGCTGAAAGTAGTGGTGGATGGACGCAAACTTTTGATCAATTGAAGAAAATTATTCCCCAAACCATCGCATGTGCTCCTCATATTATTGGTGTTGTTCTTGGATGTGAGCATTAAGGCGGCTTTGGAGTTGGTCGAATCATTCAACTAGATCATCATAAGGATAAGTAGTTGCAGGTCCTCGATGTGGTGCATGTCATCATGGTGGAATAGGTTCTCCTGCTGGAGCAGTCTCTCCTTCTTCATCAAAATATGGCTCATCATGCACTTGTCCCCGATGAAATATAATACGAAAGGAGACAACCATATAGAAAATAGATAGATTGTTGGGTTCACCAGGATAGGTAAATTGGTATTTGTTATAAAGAATGTAACATATGAGGTGGCCAAGAGGTAAGTTGAGTTTTCTATGGGTAGTAGGAAGGCGAACTAGGGTCATGTTTTGGATATACTCAAGAATTAAAACAGATTCATCAAATTTAGTGTTTGACATGATGAGGTAGGTAACAATAGATATGATTGGGATCATGCGAATCTTATCGTCAGCTTTGGATATGTTTGAAGTTCTAAGAATATGTTGAATGATACAGGCATTTTGGGTTAGAGACTATACAAGGGATTGGTGTTGGCGAAGCAACATTCCTGAGGACTAGATTTATGACATTCCAGACAAATTCGATTGTAAGGAAAGAGTGGGCTCTATGACCTTCGGTAGAAAGCCTAATGTATTGGGCGAGGTCTGCCTTAGTGATTTTGACTTTTTGTCGGGAGACATAGGAAGTGAGGGTTAGGTTTTCTACATTCATAGTGAGATTTACAATGAATTCAAAGAGAAGTTCAGAATTGTATTGAAAAGCTAGAGTAAGTAGGAATTACAAAGTAGTGGATATAAACATGCTCATTACCTAGAAGTTTAAGGAGGCTTGATTTAGCATTCGAGATGGGGTAATCTTGCACGCCTTAAACTTGTGGTATGCTTCTTCATCTTTAGCAGACAAAAAATAATCATTATGGCAGCGAGAGGAGGAAGAGCTTCCAAGGATGAGTCGATCGTGCTTGATTGAGCTTCCCATCGAGTAAGAGCATGTGAGAGTGAGTGAAGTGGGTAAGGAATGAATTAAGTGATCTTAAGTGCCATCTAATTTATAGAGTTTTTTTTAAGATCATATAATACGATCTCGTATCATACAGTATGATGAGCAATTATGTTGTCTAGATGATCAGTTGGGAAAAGGTGGTCAAATTGTATTCTATGATTGGTATTATATAATACCATCTTAAGGAATTATATTTGTCCCTAGGAGTCATTGGTACAATTGTTGACAAAAATGTTCATACAGTATGAGCGGGTGTTCGTGCAGTAAAAATTACAATTATGTCATATCGACCGACATTAATTTATCCTGATTCATTTGCACATGTGGATCATAAAATACGAAGAAGAGGTATCATATAACACAAAGTGCAATTATATCATACTAAATGATTTGAATGCACATACATGCTGATCGTACAATATAATAACTTTAATACAGTATGATATGCATAGAAGGAATTTAATCTGGACCATTAGTTTAGTAAAGGATTATGATTGGTGCAGTTTTTATAGATCTTACAGTATAGAAAGGAATCATACAGTATGATGGGAAAAGAATTATCAATTTTCAGGTTCAGTGTGGTGAGTTTGTGACGATCAGGAAACACATTAGACTACAGTTTTTTTTTTTATTGGCTTTGTGTTTTTTTTATTTGAATCACGCCTGAATGTCTATGAAAACAATTCTTATCCTCAAAGTGCTAAAGGTGTTGTAGGCTAGTGGTTTTGTGAATATGTCAACCAATTTATCTCCTGTAATTATGTGTTACAATTCTATGTCTTTCTTAGCTATATTATCTCTTATAAAGTGATGTTCAATGTCTATGTATTTTATTCGAGAATGTTTAATTGAATTTTTAGATATGCAGATTGCACTCGTGTTGTCATACATTATTAGAATGGTTCTTATGGGTAATCCAAGATCTAGAAGTTATTTTTTCAACCATAGTACTTGTCCAACACAACTTCCTACTGCTATATATTCTCCCTCGGCCATAGAGAGGGCTACAGAATTTTGCTTCATACTAGACAAAGAAATAAAAGATTGTCCTATGAATTGGCAGGTGCAAGAGGTGCGTTTTCTAACTATCCTACATCTTGCCAAATCAGAATCTGAGTACCCTATGATTTTAAAGGAATTGTTATGCCTAGGATACCAAATTTCTAAGTTCGGGGTGCCTAGTAGCTATATAAGGATTCTTTTGACCACAGTTAAGTGAGACTCTTTAGGATCAGCTTGAAATCAGGTACAGAGGCACACACTAAACATTATGTCTGGTCTACTGGCAGTCAAGTAGACGAGACATCTGATTATTCCTCTATATTTTTTCTAGTCTACTGATTTTCCATTCGGGTCTTTATCTAGTTGCATTGTAGAGCTCATTGGAGTGCTCATGGGCTTAACACTCTCCATTTTATATTTTTTCAAAATATCCTTAATATATTTAGTTTGGCTAAAAAATGTTCCATCTTCCATTTATTTTATCCTAAAACCAAGAAAGTAATTAAGCTCTGCCATCATGCTCATTTCAAACTCATTACTCAATGTTTTTGAGAATTCATCACATAAGATTTTATCAGAAGATTCAAACAGAATGTCATCTACATAAATCTGAATAATGAGAATTTCAAATTTTACTTTTTATAAAAAGAGAGTGGTGTCCACACTACCCTTAACAAAACCTCTATCCAGTATGAATGAGCTAATTCTTTCATACCAAGCTCTAGGTGCTTGCTTTAACCCATACAGTGCCTTTTTTAATTTGAATACATGATTTGGAAATTATGAGCTTTCAAATCTATGCAGGGGGTTACTCAATATAAACATCCTTTTTGATTACCTCATTTGATATAATTTAAAACTTTTAAAGCAAGCAAAGGCTAAGATCACCCTTATGGATTTTAATCTAGCTATTGGGGCAAACGTTTCTCCAAAGTCTATGCCTTCAATCTAGTTATACCCTTTAACTAATATTCTAGCCTTATTTATTACTATGGTTTTTTAGTCATTCACCTTATTGTTAAAGACCTATTTTGGTCCAACTACACTCTGCTCTTCAGGTCTCTTGACTAACTCCCAAACATCATTCTTGGTGAATTGGTTTAATTCTTCTTGCATTACTAGGATCTAGAATTCATCTCCTAAAGTTTGATCTTTACTTGTGGGTTATATCATAGAGATAAATGCAGAATGACTAACCTCCTTCTTAAGTCTGTGCCTTGTTCTTACACCTTTCGATGGGTCTCCTAAAATTAATTCGTTAAGATGACTAAAAGAGTATCTCCATTCTCTAGGAAAATCTTCCTGAGGTTCTCCCCTTTCTCCTATGGTTATAGTTTCTACTCCCTAAATGGCATATACTTCATCTTCTTCAAATTTAGATTCAGAGGACTTATCTGATTCATCAAACACTATATGGATGGATTCTTCTACTAGTAGGGTTCTCTTATTGAAAATTCTATTGGACTTACCTATAGATGAATAACCAAAGAAGACACCCTCGTCAGCCTTGGGATCAAATTTTCCTAAGGAAAGTTTTCCATATATTAAGATAAAACATTTGAAACCAAAGACATGTAAGAGAAAAATATTTAGCTTTCGAACCTTAAGGAGTGCATAAGGCATTTTATTCAACTTTGACCTATTGTTCACCATATTTATGACATAATAGGTCGTATTTACCGCTTTTGTCCAAAATATCTAGGAAGAGTGTACTTCGCTAACATTGCCCTAGCAGCTTCTACCAAGGTTCAATTCTTTCTTTTTGCTATTCCATTTTACTGAGGGGTCATAGGAGCAGAGAAGTTATACTCTATCCCTATCTCTTGATATAAGGATTCAATTCTTTTATTTTGAAACTCTCCACCATGATCACTATGGATTGTTGAGATTTTGCATCCTAATTTTCAATGAATCTAAGTAAAGAAAGTCTTAAATTCCTCAAACGACTCATTCTTATATGCTAGGAATCTTACCCAAGAGAATTTAGAGAATTCATCTATAATTACAAATCCATAATTCTTCCCACCTAGGCTAGGTGTGCTAATGGGCCCAAATAAGTCCATGTAAAGGATTTCTAGTGGCCTAGATGTGTTCACATCCTTAATTGAATGAAATGATGATTTTATTTATTTATTTAGTTGGAAGACATCACATAGATGGTCCTTGGTAAAATCTAACTTAAGTACGCCATTAATTATTTTTTTCTGGGTGATATTTCTAAGTGTTTTCAAATAAGCATGCTACAGTCTCCTATGCCATAGCCATGAGTCATCTATTATTATTTTCAAACATAGTTAATTTGAATTTTCAATATAATCAAGATATAATTTGTAAATAGTATTTATCTATTTTACTTCTAATATAAGTTTGTCATTTAAATTAATCAGGCATTTGTCAGAAAGAAATTTTATATCAAAACCTTTGTCATATAATTGACTAGTGCTTATCAAATTATGTTTTAAACCATCAACTAATAAAATATTTTTAATTAATTTTTTTTTTTACATTTTTAACAGTACTTGAGCCCACCACTTTTTTGGTGGTGTTGTCTGTTAATGTCACTTTGCCTTTAGTCCTGGTCTCTAATGTAATGAATTTCTTCATGTCTTTAGTCATATATCTCAAGCAGCCCTTGTCTAGGTATCACATGCTCCACTAGGTCTTTTGTGAGAGCAACCCTACAAAGTCATTCAAGGGTTAGATTTGGGAACCCAAGTGAGCTTGGGTTCCTCCTTATGCTTGCATGAATAAGATGTATGCATGTTATGTTGTGATGAATGCAATTTAAGTCTCCGTACTAGGTGTGTCCAATGATGAATCATTCAAGTACGAGCTATATGACCTAGCATGCCACAAGAAAAGCACCTAACACTGAGAAATGAGTTCACAAACCTATGTGGGTGGTGGCCTCTTTCTAAAGTTATGTGATGCATACAATGCCCGGGTTTGCTTGGTTGGGCTAATGTCGATGCTATCTTATCTTTTTAAAATGCTATGAAGTTTGTTTTCAATGTGTTATTTTCATATTCATATCCTACAATTTCCACGTTTAAACGATGTTCATTGCTATCTATTTCCCATGCAAGTTTCTCTAATTTATCAAACTTCTTTTCTAATTCAATATGCAATGTTTTAAAGGATTCATGTGCATCAGATAATTCAATATGCTTCTTGTTTAATGCATCAAACAAATCAAGCAGGGGCATGTGATCTCTATCTAAATTAGAATTTTCTTTAACTAGTTTAACATGCTCAATTTATAAAGTATTAAACTCAACGTTAAGACTAAAGTGCAGTTTCCTGAACCTTTTATACGAGTTATGGATTTCCTTAGAAATAATAAACAAATCTTCATTTGAAAGATGACATACCTTATCTTGATCTGATTGATCAAGATTATTGTTATCCATTAGACATAAGTTTATTACCTCCTCCTCTGCTTCTTCTTCTAACGATTCTAAGGCAGATTCGACCCAAAATGCCTTTTGTGTCTTCATGTTCCCTTTCTTATGTCTCTCTTTCTCCCCACCAATTTTTTAGTAGGTTGGCTCTTTATATTGGGGCAATAAACTAGATGGTGACCTAGTTTTCTGCACTTACAATAAATTGTGTCAGATGAAACTTTAGTAGTTCTTGAACTTTTACCTTTGTTCCAGTTATTCTAGTGACACCTTTGTTTTCTTTTCAAAAATTTTTTGAATTATCGGGTCATCAAGGCTATATTGTTATCTTCCTTCACTGCAAAACTTTCGCTATCAGAGTTGTTTGTTTTCAAAGCCACCATCCGCTTCTTCTTTTCTCCTGCATCATTTTTCCTTTGACTAACTCCTTGCTCATAAGCAATGAGTGACCCAAGCAAATTATCAATTGAATAAACATTTAAATCTTTGGATTTAGTAATTGCAATAATTTTAGCATCATAAGAACTTGGTAAGTATCTCAAAACCTTATTAACCTTTTCAAAATTAGAAATTTCTCTATCTAGTGCATGCAAGGATGTCACTATTTAGGTGAACCTAGTGTACATGTTAGATATAGTTTTGCTAGGTTTCATACAAAAAAGTTTATAATCATGCAATAGAATGTTTAATGTAAACTGTTTAACCTCACTAGTTCCTTCATACGTGATACATAGTCTATCCCAGATCTCCTTACCAATAGCACAGGTAGATACTCTCATATTGTACTCAAATTTTAATGCACAAAAGAAATAATTTAAGCACTTTATAATTAATTGGGCTAGATCCCTATCATCATTACTTCATTCACTAAATAGTACTTGAGTTTTCATGCTATTCACAAGTTTAAAAGGTGCATTATAACCTTCTTGAACCAACATCCACATATGGTAGTCAATAGAATGTAAAAATGTAGATATTCTAATTTTTTAGAATTCAAACGGAATGTTATCAAATAGGGGGGGACGTGTTATAGAATAATCCTCTGCAGTATTATAATTACTAAAATGAGCCATGAACAACTTTTTTAGGTTTTCTAAAACACTATTTTTGAAACCCCGCTCTGATGCCTATTAAAAGTACGAGATGCGCTAAGAGGGGGGTGAATTGGAAATTTTTATAAAAAAATAACATTCCTAAACAAGAGTTCTAATTTTTTTATTTTTTATTTTTAAAAAGGAAAATTAACTTGATGCATAAGCAAATGATTGAAACATGATTACAATAATAGATGGTGAAATTTTAACTTATCGAACAAAGAACTAGAACATAATTTTCACCAAGAAGTTATAACAAATGTAAAATGCAATACATAAATAAAGTGCAGTAAATGGAAAAATAACACCAGAGATTTATAGTGGTTCGATCACTTGACCTACGTCCACTCCCCAGAGTCCTCCACTCTGGGAATTTCACTACTCAAAGTAATTCTCCTTTTGCCCCTACAGCAGGGTGGAGAAGACTTTACAAAACCTTACTTTCACCTTCATAACATGGCGGAGTACCAAACATTATTTCACTCTCTCAGTGATGGCAGTGAACCTTCTCATTTTTCTCCCTCATGGAGAAGCCATAGTACCTTAGAGAACATGGACCTTGAAGGATCTCCCCCTTAGAAAACTCCCACAATATCTTCTTGGGCCATAAGAGGAGCAAGCGTGCAATAGGCTAGGAGCAACCGTGTGATCTCCCTCAAACTCCTTCTTCCTCACAAACTCACATTCTCCTTCCTCTCATAAACCCAAAATCTTCTTAAGTAGCTCTCTCTCAAGAAATCTTCTTCTTATCATGTTCCTCTCTCCCTTTTTCAAAAGGCAGAAGATTCATATATAAATCAAGCAGCAAGAAACCCTAAAATTTCATTTTAGTCATTTCTATTCATGTAGTATGATCTAAGATCATTCAATACGATCAGTTTAAAATAGCCCTCATCCTGGTACAAAGGAGTATAAGCAGGCAATTTTTTTAAACAATATCATCTAGTACAATACAACATTGTCTAGAAAAATATATTATTTTCCTTCTATTCGTATAGGACAAATGCTGGGATGATGAAAACTCATCTCTATTAATCATCTGGTATGATCCACTTTATACAATATGATATGTTAAAAGCTTCATATCGTCCTGTATGATTTTCACATTTTTCAATATGATTAGTTCAAAAATCAAGGAATCATCCAGTACCATGTTCGGGATGATCAAAAATAGCCTGGATTGATTGTATAGTATGAACCATATTGTACTGATAACCAATTAAAAATTAATCCTTGATTTATTGACTAATCATGGGGGTTAATTTAAGTAAGTATTCAAATTTTCATACTATACGATTGGATCGTACAGTATGATTAGTTCAAAATTTATGATTTAAGAACATACTTAAATTAATTTGGTGGCTAGGGTTTTTAATTAAAAATACATCATACAGTATGATAATTATCATACATTACGATTTGTTCATAGATAGCCATTGAGCCACAGTAGGTCGTACAATACGATCCAAATTTATATAGTAAGATCTACATAGAATAAAAAAAATTTCTTTGAACAAAAACACTCCCCCTGTGTGTGTGCATGGTTGCTCAATGTACATACACTTTGTGGATAGACTAAAGAAAAGAAAAACAAAATAAATAAATAAATATTATAGAGTTATAGACTTCACATCCTACTCTACCCAGTCTTGAGTCTTCATGTTGTCTTGAGTAATATGTGATCTCCTTGAAATGTTAGTACTTAGAGATAAGAGTAAAACTCAAAGTATTCAATGAATAGTGAGATACATTATTTGTCATCATCAAAATCTCAGGCTAGGGGTCATAGACTACAGTAATATTCAAATTGATCGATGGAGTCTATAGGATTCATGAGGACATGACTAGAATGCCCCATCCATAAAATAATAAATAGATCATTATTGTAATTACTAGTAATGATTAACTTATCAATTATATCAACGTAATAAAATATAATTTTAAATTCTGTTTGACTATAATGAAAAGAATATTATATTATTATGTTTCATTATTTATGATCATTCAAAAAATGATATCCTTAATATTTACTTTTATTTTAGCCTGCAAGTAATTAACTCTTTTAATTTCATGCCCATTAAGATCAACCAATAGTATTCTAAAATAGTCCTAGCCTACTCCTCAAGACCTCCCCTTGTGCTTATCCCACTTAACTGGGTAAGGTAAAGTCACTTGAATATCTAGTCTACGGTTGGAGCTCATCCAAAGGCTCCTCTTTTGTAAAATGAGGGGATCTATTAATAAATTTTGAGAGTGACATGTTCTATAAATATGGAGAAGATTCAGAGTAAATTTGGAGTGCTCCATCAAATGGCTAATACTGATTCCCTCAATCATAAAGCATTCATCAATCATTAAAGTACCTTAATGATGTCAAAATTGAGTGATCTTGAGCTCGTTGGATTCTTCTCGTCGAGTTGCTTGAATTGACTTTAAGCATGCCATATTTGAAGATAATTCAATTATCCAACTAATCTTAGAAGCTTCCAAATATACTTCAGTTCCTTGATTTTGAACTTTTTGGGATCGAATAAGACAAATTTTGATGCCATTGGGTTCGTCGCATTGAGACATTTAATTTGACTATAAGTTTCCTGAAATCTGAGTTTGGATGATCCCTAATATAATTTTGAAAGTTTCCAACTTTAATAGGTCTCAAGATATGTACTTTATCAATATCTTTTTTTTTTACATATAAAAGATCATTATTGTAATTACTTATGATGATAAATTTATCAATTTATTTATACATAATAAAATAAAATTTTTAAACTTATTTGAACATAAAATTTTTTAAATTATTATCTTTCATTATTTTATTAACATTTAGAAATAATATCTGTAATATTTACTTTTATTTTGAGCCCACAAGTAATTCATCTTCCTTTTATTTCAAGCTCATTAAGATCAGCCCATAATATTCTGAAACAGGCCCGCCAAACTTTTACCGTGACAGCTCTCATGCTTGGCCATAATATTCTTAAATAGTCTCATTCTCCATCCTCCATCCATCCTCATACTCCATCCTCCATCCTTTGCTTCTTCCTCTCCAACACTCGTTATCCATGAAATATACCAAAAATTGTCTCTATTCTATATTTAATGACCATAACATGAAAGATACGCGATGAAATGAATTGTTTCTTTTTTGTTGTTTCATTACACATCTGTAGTAACTCTTTTGTTTTCTTCTTCACAAATTTCTAAAATTAATGAACAAAAAGATGAAGAAGGAATCTGTAGGAGATTCTGGCATTTCCTCGCTTTCACCTTAGCTTTTAGAGGAAATTATTCTAAGAGCACTTTCATCCTCTCCAACACCTATCAAAGATATTAGATCTCTTAGAAGAACATTAATATTGTTTATAAAAAAATTGTCTTTCTTCATCAACTCATTGATTAACTATACTATTGATTTTGTATAGATGTAAGGATTTTCATGTAATATGTTCTTCAAAAAGAGTTAGAAAATGTATGAGCGTAGAAGACTAGAGCATGTATTGGCACCATAAGGAAGGCAATTTTGGATTTCTCCAGCTCTGTGTCGAGTCTGAAAATGTCAATCCTAGCTTCTTGCTTGGACTGGTAAGTAATTACCTTTATGATTTTGCAGGAAGAAATGTTCATTAACATATATAAAAATCTACTTCTTTGATATATGAATTTGTAGGAGGAAATTATCAATTTGGGCAAATTTGATATTTCTTTGCATCATCTTCAATTCGCTGGAAGTCAAGGGAATATTGTTTCTAAATATATCATGGGAGTATTCTTGTTAGGTGATCAGTCATCTCGCTGATGTGCTATCAATCTTTTGAATGATGTATTGAATAATGCAAATCTGTGTTAAAAATAAGGTTTGAAGATCTTCTGGACAATGATATGGGAAAAAAGGTCGGTATTATTATTTGCTCCTTGCAAAGATTTGTCATGTGGAACTTTGAATTTGGGAGGCGACAACCAATTGCTACATGGGAGCATTAGATTTTGCAGCAATGTTTGCAAATGGGCACATGAACATAAAATTTTTATAATTAATATAGGATTTTATTATATGTGAAAGAGTTTTGTTGTTATTTTTTTGTTAAAATATTTACCATAATCTTTAGATTAATGTATGTAGTGACTTGCAATTTTCAACTCTTCGCCTACTGCCAATTATTAAATATCAAAATCTTTGCAATTTGTTACTCTTGTCCTTGCTAATTATTATATCTTGATTTAATCTTAAGCTAATAAACTTTATGTTAATATTTGGTGCTATCATTAGAATATATTCGATGTTAGTTGCATGCCAAAACATTATGATAATGGAGATATGTAGAGTTTAACATCCTAGTTTTGCATGAAAATTCAGAACTCACATAGATGAAAAGAGCACGGTGCAAGAATCATAAGAGATCACATTTTTTTTCATAGAAATCCTTGAAAAGGAAAAAAAACCAATAATCATGATAATATGACATTAAATTTTGTATATCTCTCTACTATTATCAATGTTTTGGTACACAACATAATCATGATAATATGACCCAGTCCTTAGTTGAGTTAACATTAATAAAAACTTTATGTCTTTGTAAGATGATATCCTTTTTGTATTATTTATTTATTTTCTTTTTCATATCTACATAAATTTTGCATATTTCCAACAACAAACACAATTTGAACAAAAATAAAATAAAGAATACTATTGAGTCTTGAATACATAAAGAAATACGAATGATTTGAGAGCTATTTATATATATATAATTTCTAATAAATTTGCTATATTTATCCAATTTCTTAAGAATAATTCTATTTTTATCATCTTGTAAATTATGAAACATATTACATGAAATAAAAATATTTGTAAATTACAATGCCCTCTAATTTTCATTTAACCTAAATTAATATAATTTCTATAATTCTTAAAATAACATTTAATGATTTCTAATATTAAAATGAACAATCAAATAAACTCTACACATATCAAGAAGCTCATATACCCTATACTTATCATATTTAAGAAAAAAAAAATTATATTTGGATATTCTGATTAAACAAATATCCTAATATGGATTTCATAATAAATTTATTTATTTGAGATATTATAATATATTTTTTGACCAACATATTTTTCGTACTAAGCCTTTACACTATTAAAGGCAAGTCCACAAGAAGGAGAAGGGATCTCGGTAATTAAAGCTGTTGAACCAATCAATTTGCAAGCTTTAAGGTTTTCTTCTAAATAAAAAGCTCTTTTCTACTTAGTTATGTTCATTAATTTTAAGTATAGTTTTAAACAACAATGTTTAAAGCATTCAATCTACAAGCTTCAAGGTATGCTTCTTAATTAAAAGATCTTTGCAGCTTAGTTTTCTTCATTAACTTTTAGTAAATTCTTAAGCTTTCCCATCTTTCTGTCTATCTTATGTTCTTGAACTCTTCTATATATAATCTTAAATAGCCATTTTTTTCTTTTTACTATAAGATCATATATTGAAGAACTCTTTGCAGGTAAGAAGAAGAGCTTGAGGAGGGGGGGGGGGGGGGGGGGGGGGAGAGAGAGAGAGAGAGAGAGAGAGAGAGAGAGAGAGAGAGAGAGAGAGAGAGAGAGAGAGAGAGAGAGAGAATCTTATGAGGGAGAGTTTGTGAGGTGCTCATAAAGGTTACTCCAAGCAAGGATTCAAGTCATCTTGTCCAATCATTGTCCTTGGCTCCTTGGTTACTCTTAGGAGGTCTTCATTAGTACTAGATCAAACTTCTCTTCCTACTTCAATAGGAAGCAAAAGGTGTTGGAGTTCTCTGCCTACTTTAGGAGGAAGCAAAAGGAGTCTCGATTCTCTGTCTCATTGAGGTTGATGAAAATAATTTTGTAAGGGCTTCTCTGCCTTGTTGTGGGAGCAAAAAGAGAGACACTACAACTTTTGTGCAATACTCGAAGGATGCTTCCGAGGAGTGGATGTAGGTCAGGTTGATCGTACCATTATAAAATCTTATGTGTTCTTTTTTATTAGTATTCCACATTTTAATTTTTGCACTTTAATTTTCTATGGTTAATTGTAAGGTTAAAATCTTTGATTTATCTCATTAATCGCTTCCACATCAAAGGTTGATCATGTTTATTTTAAAAGATTTAAAAAGATTTTTCTTTTTGTTTATTTAAAACCACCAATTCACCCCCCCCCCCCCCCCCCCCCCCCCCCCCCCCCCCCACCCCTCTGGTTAGCCTCAGGCTAGTTCAAAAAGGCTTACAACCCTAAGAAACTTTCAAGTGGTATCAGAGCGGGATTCATAAAATCAAATTTTAGAGAACTTTTGAATTTTAATTCATATCTAACTTTGGTAACCGGAACACATCATAAGGGTATTCCACTACTCGACCACCCTTATTTGATAATATAGCTTTTGATTTATGGAAAACTTACATGTATACTTTTTTATAATCTATAGATTATCAGATATAGATGCTTGTAAAAGAATGTTATTCTGCACCAACATGTAGAAAAATGGCATAAAAATTGAACTTTCTTTTTTGAATGGACTTTTGATAATAAGGATCTAGCATAACTTAATGCAAAATATTTAAACTATTCTTTTCATGTACTGAAATCTGAAGATTACATGGGTGTTTCAACATGTACAACTGGTAAAGAAATCTAGGATAGATTATGCATTACTTATGAGGGCAAAAGGAAGTTAAGCAATCTAGGTTAAATATTTTACTTCATGACTATGAACTTTTTTGCATGAAACCTGGTGAGTCAATATTTGAAATAGATACTAGGTTTACATAAATAGTCACCTCCAAATATTAGGAAGAAAGCTAACTAACTATGAGAAAGTTAATAAAATTTTGAAATGTTTATCGTCTTTCTTTGATACTAAGAATATTACTATAACTAAATCTAATGATTTGAATGCTTATTTGATCAATACCGTACTTGGATCACTATTTGTTTATGAGGAAGGAGTGAACCAAAGGAAGCTTGATGTAGGTGAGAAAAAGAAGGAGAAAACTATAGTCTTGAAGCCTAATGATTTGGAGACTAATTTTTCTGCTTCTAAAAATGATGTTGTTGCTTTAATTACTAGGAAATTCAAGAGTTTATTGAGGAAAAAGCAAAAGCATCATCAGAAATGGAACAAAGGTAAGAACCATAAGATTTCTAAAGTTTCTGTTAATGTTATCTATTTTGAATATAGGAAGTCTGGGCATCTAAAGCTGATTACCCAACTCTTAAAGCTCACCCATGTAAGGAGAAGGGTGAATAAAAGCCTAAGTTCAAGAAGGATAAAAAACAAATCCAAAGGCATTCTGAGTGGATTTTGCATTTTACTCCTCTAAAATTGAAGCTGAAGAGGAGACAATAAACTTGAGTTTGATGGAGGATAATCATCTTGGTCACTTTGACCAAGAAGATGTACATAAATTAACATATGATCAATTTCTTGATGTTTCTGAGAAAATTCATTCACCTTATAGAAAGCTTAAAAAATTACATGCTAACTTGAAACTGAAATTTTTGAACTTACAAAAAGAGCACTAAGTTTTGAATAAAGATTATTCTACACTTAATAGCAATCAGATGACATTCTTAGATGAATTTTTTGTTTTAAATTAAAAGTATTTTGAATTGACTGATGAGGATGATTTCTTAAAAAGTTTACATATTGAGCAAAAAACTGCATATAAAGAATTAGATACTCTTGAAACTAATTTAGATCATAAAAAGAAATCTTTGAAAATAAAAATTTTAGTTGAAGCAAAATTAACTGTTTTTAAGGAAAATAAAAAACCACCCGTAATGCTTGAATTTCACAATCCATCAAATCAGCATACATCATTTCAATCTAGGAAAAAGAACTATAACCCGAGTAGATTAGTAAACCATTTTCCTAGTGTTAAATGTTTTTCATGTGGAATGCTAGGACATAATTTCCACACATACACTATTCACCGTAGAACATATTTGGTGTGAAGACCCAAATTGCATGATTCACAGAATAAAATACATTCATTGCACTCTTATTTTCATAAGAAGGGACCCAAACTTATTTGGGTTCCTAAATCTAATATTTTATGATTTTATAGGAGTGCTCTCATATAAGACCTCATGGAGCATGTGATACCTAGACAGTAGATGGTCACACCACATGACTGGAGATACGAATCAATTCATTTTGCTAGAGGCGAGGTTCGAGGCAAGGTCACTCTTGGAGACAACACCACCATGAAAGTAGTGGGTGCAAGTATAATTAGAAACTCTAAGAACCTTTTGATTGAAAATGTTTTTCTTGTTGATAGGTTAAAAAAAATTTTGTTCAGTGTTAGTTAGCTCTGCGATAAAGGCTTCAACATAAAATTTTTATCAAACACCTATATTATAAGCTAGCTTAAATAATAATACTATTTTGTATGGAAAAGGATCAATAATATCTATATACTTGACTTTATAATATTAAATATGCTACTTCTTTTACTTAAAAACTATTGTGGTGAGTCTTGGCTGTGACATAGGAGTTTATGTCAAGCTAGCATGAAAACATTTAGAAAAGTAATACAAAAAGACATAATAAGAGGAATCCCCATGCTTGAATTGATTAATGACCACCGGTGCGATGCCTGTCAACTAGGGAAACAAGTCAAATCCTCTTTCCATTCCATTAAGGACATTAGCACCTCTATCCATTTAGAAGTCCTTCATATAGATTTATTTGGACCCATTAGTACTACAAGCTTAGGGGGAAAAGTCTTTATATTTATAATAGTCGAAGACTACTTGAGGTTCACTTAGATTAGATTTCTATCACATAAAAGTGAATCATTTGATGAATTTAAATCATTCTCCACTTAGATTCAGAAAAAATTGGGTTGTGAGATCCTGACTTTCTATAGTGACCATGATGGAGAGTTTGAAAATGAGATATTTGGAACTTTCTATAAGAAGCAAGAGATTAGTCACAACTTCTCAGCTCCTACAACCCTTAAGTATAACGGGGTAACTAAAAGGAAGAATATGACATTATTGGAAGTTATTAGAGCTATGGTTGTTGAGTATTCACTTCCAAAATACTTTAGGGTAGAAGCGGTGAACACAGCATGTTATGTGTTAAATAGGATGAATGTCAGATTCAAACTGAATAAGATACCCTTATTGCAAATCTGGATTAAAAAAATTATAATTTTAATGATAACAAATATTCTTTATATTCCTATTTCTCTACTACTATTACTATTGCATATCTATTTTGGTTTCCCTGCTTACTAACGTTTCAGGTCCACAAGTTCAATTATAATTCAAGCCAACTCAAGATTGGGTAGATTATGACTGAGTCAATTTGTAATTGTAATTCCAGTAGTTTTTACCATTTCTTGAGTCAAATGTAATAAGGTGGATCCTGATGCTAAGTAACCTTACACACACACATACAGGGGGAGAAGTTTTATAAGGTTAAGGGTTTTTCTATTTTTGATCATATCATACAAGACGATCTAAAATCATCCTGGATGATTAGTTAAAAATAAAAATCCTAATTAGGGCTTCTCTGTTAAAACAAATGAATTAAGCAAATCATTCTAGACGATATGCTCAAATCAAAAAGACTCAACCACCAAACTCTATTATATAAGAAATTATTTTTTAGAAATTATATAGGATAATCCCATATCATCCTATCATCCTGGACAATTCATTACAATCATGCCTAAATAAGTTAGGTGATTAAGTGATTAAGGTTATATTGTTTGATCATATTATCCTGAATGATCGCAAGATTGGCCAAGTTGATCAGTAAGAAAAACCTTAGTTTTCTCTTGAATCACTTGGACGACCAAGACAATTTGCTGGATGATACTCACTGATTTCCTAGATGATCCAACCATCGTGTTAGATAATAAGTTATATTTCTTCATCATCTAACAAGTATTTTTTGGAACACCAGAATGATTTGGTGCATGATATTTATGATTTTGAACAAATCATACAAGATAATGTCCACATCATCTTGGATGATCATAATAAATAATGTGTTCTAATCGTCTAACCCTACTAGATCATCATGATTGAAAAGGCTAAAATACATTGATCGTACATGAGGATCTGTTGATCGTCCTAGATGATCTTTGATGGCTAGTTGTAAATTAAGGAAAATTTTAAGGTCCTCTTTATAAGATCTCTTAGTTATTGATGTTGATATCTTTTATTGTTGTCCTTACCTGAGAAAGCTTAGAGAAGGAGAGGAAGAGCTTGAGAGAGAGAGAATCTTGTGAGGGGGAGTTTATGAGGTGTTCATAAAGGTTGTTCCAAGTAAAGATTCAATTTTTCTTCCCTATTCCTCATCCTTGGCTCCTTGGTGGCTTTAGAAGGGTCTTTATTAGCAATCGATCAAGATTCTCTGCCTACTTTAGCAGGAAGCAAAAGCAGTTTAGGTTCTCTACCTCACCGAGGTTGGTGAAAAGGAGTTTATAAAGGCTTCTTCTCCTTGCTGTGGGAGAAAAAGAAGAGTCACTATATTTTAGTGCAATACCCAAAGGAGAAGCTCTGAGGAGTTGACGTAGGTTAAGTTGACCAAGCCACTACAAAATCTGGTTTGTTCTTTCTATGTTATTCCTGCACTTTATTTTTTTGCATATTAATTTCTATGGTTGATTGTGTTTGTTTTAAAATATTAAAAAGTTTTCAAAAGTTTTTACATTGTGTTTAAGAATTTTTAAACCTACCAATTCACTCTCCCTCTTAGTTAGCCTTCGGCTAGTTCATAAGGGCTTAACAACCATAATGAACTTTCAAGTGGTATCAGAGCAGGATTCATAAAATATAGTTTTTGAAAACTTTTGAATTTTGATCCATGGATAACTTTGATAACCCAAATACGGCATAAGAGTATTTTATTACTTGAACACCCTTATTTGATAATATACCTTTTAATTTCTAGAAACTCGCATGTCCACATTTTCACAATCTATAGATTATCGCATATGGATGCTTGTTAAAGAGGGATATTCTACCCCAACACATGAAATCAATGACATCAAAATTGAACTTTCTTTTATTGAATTGACTTTTGATGATAGTGAACTAACATAACTTAACGCTAATGTTTAAACTACTTTTTCTGTACACTGAAGTTTGAAGATTACATGTGTGTCTCAAGTTGTGTTACTAGTAAAGAAATATGGGATAGGTTATGTATTACATATAAAGGCATAAGTGAAGTTAAGCAATCTATGTTAAATATTTACTTCATGACTACGAACACTCTCGCATGAAACCTAGTGAATCGATATCCAAAATGTATAATAGGTTTACACAAATTTTCACCTCCCTGCATGGCTTAAGAAGAGAGCTAACTAACTATAGAAAAGTTAACAAAATTTTGAGACGCTTGCCTTCTTCCTTTGATGCTAAGATTATTTATATAATTAAATCCAATGATTTGAATGCTTACTCTATAGACAATTTATATAGATCACTCATTACTTACGAGCAAGGAGTGAACCAAAGAAAACTTGATGTAGGGGAGAAAAAGAAGGATAAAATTGTAGCCTTAAAGGCTGACAATACAAATCATGACTCTTCAGGTTCTAAAAGTGATGACATTGCCTTAATTACTAGGAAGTTCAAGAGCATCTTAAGGAACAAAATAAGAACTCCATCAAAAGTGGAATAAAGGTAAGAATAACAAGAATTCTAAAAGTTTTTCTGATGTGATTTTCTTTGAATGCAGAAATCCAAGACATATAAAAGCTAATTGTCCTACACTTAATGATCACCCAAGCAAGGAGAAGGGTGAGGAGAAACCCAAGTTCAGGAAGGAAAAAAAATAGATCTAAAAGGCTTTCTAGGCAAATTCTATATCTAACTCCTGTAAGACTACAGCTAAAGAGGAGATAACAAATTTATGTTTGATGGTAGACGAACACCTGGGTCATTCTAACCTAGAGAGGTGTGTGAACTATCATACGATCAATTATTTAAAGTTTCTAAGAAAATTCATTCTTCTTATAGAAAGCTTAAAAAATAACATGCTAGCTTGAAACTTGAATTTCTAAATTTACAAAAAGGGCAAGACATTTTGATTAAAGATCATTCTATACTTGATAGTTATCACTTGAAACTATTAGACGAGTTTGATGAATTGAACAAACAACATGAATTATTGAAATCATCCCAAAATGAACTTGAAAATGATTTTAAAACATTTATGGATGAAACTGAGAATAATGAGCACTATTTTAAAGTTGACAATACAGTTTTAGAAAGTGCTAACTTATTTTTTAAAGTTGAATTGAAAGCACTTTAGGAAAATAGGATTTCACCCATACCTGAATAATTTTTTAATCCTGATCTGAAGCAAAAATTAAAACCTAGGAAGAGGCATTATAACCCGAATAGATTAGTAAACCCTTTTCCTAGTGTTAGATGTTTTTCATGTGTTAAGCTAGGACATATTTCTCACTCATGCACTTTTCATCATAGAACACATTTGGTGTGGAGACCTAAATTGTATGATTCACATCATAACACACATTTATTGCATTCTTCTTTTAATAAGAAGGGACCCAAACTTGTTTGGGTTCCAAAATCTAACATTTGATGATTTTATAGGTGTGCTCTCACATGAGATCTCATAAGAGCATGTGGTACCTAGATAGTGGATACTCACGCCACATGACTGGAAATGTCAATTAATTCATTTTGTTGGAGGCCAGGGCTGGAGGGAAGGTCTCTCTTGGAGATAACACAACCATGAAAGTGGTGGGCAAAGGTATAACTTGAAATTCCAAGAACCTTTTGATTGAAAATGTTTTACTTGTTGATAATTTGAAACATAACTTGCTCAGCATTAGTTAACTCTATGATAAAGGCTTTAACATAATTTTTTCATCAAAGACATGCATTATAAGGTTGAATAGCAATACTATTTTGTAAGGAAAAAGGATCAATAATATTTACATGCTTGATTTAAATAATATTGAATGTGCTACATCTATTTAAAAAAAATGATTATTGATGAGCCTTAGATATGGTATAGGTGGTTATATCATGCTGGCATTAAAATACTTAGAAATATAACCCAAAAAGATTTCGTGAGAGGAAACCCCAAGCTTAAGTTCACTAAGAACCACGTGTGTGATGCCATTTAACTAGGGAAATAAGTTGAATCCTCTTTCCATTCAATTAAAGATATTAACACCTCTAAATCTTTAGAAGTCCTTCACATGGATTTGTTTGGACCCATTAGCACTGCTAGCTTAGGGGGAAAAGTCTTTGGATTTATAATAGTCGATCACTACTCGAGGTTCACTTAGATTAGATTTCTATCACATAAAAGTGAGTCATTCAATAAATTTAAATCATTCTCCACTTGGATTCAGAAAAAACTAGGTTGTGAGATCTTGACCATCCATAGTAACCATAATGGAGAGTTTGAAAATGTGAGATTTGGAATGTTTTGTGAGGAGAATGGGATTAGTCATAACTTCTAAGCTCCTAGGACCACTCAGCAGAATGGGGTAGCTGAAAGGAAGAACATGACCTTAGTAGAAGCCACTATAGCCATGCTTGCTGAGTATTCACTTCCAAAATACTTTTGGGCTAAAGCGATAAACATAACTTGTTATGTATTAAATAGGATGAATGTTAGATCCAAACATAATAAAACACCCTATGAGATCATTAAGGGTAGGATACCCAATCTTTCTCACCTTCATATCTTTGGTTGTAAGGTTTTCATTCTAAATAATAGAAAATCCCTCTTAGGAAAATTCAACCTAAAATCTGATTAAGGAGTGTTCTTAGGCTATTTAAGTGTACGAAAATCCTATAGAGTGTTTAATAAGAGGACTTCGGTGGTGAAGGAGACTACTCATATAGTGTTTGATGAATCTAATTTTGAGAAGTCTATAGTTGAGGAAGAATATGAAGAAGGTGAGATTACCCAAGGAGTTGAAAATACAAATCTGAATGAAATAATATAACCTCAAAATACTGATAAAGTAGTTGAGATTACCTAAGGAGTAGAATCTATAAATCTAGAGGAAAGTGTAAAACCTCGAAAAACTTTGCATAGATATTGGAGATATTCTTCGAGCCATACTAAAATTGATCTTAGGAGACCCTTCTGAAGGTGTTAGAACTATGCAAGGACTTAGAAAAGAAGTTAGTCAATATGGCATCATCTTAATGATTGAACCCACCAACATCAATCAAGCCCTTTCTAATAAATTATGGATCTTACCTATACAAGAGGAATTAAACTAATTTGTCAGGAATGATGTTTGGGAGCTTATAGAAAGACTAAAGGGCTAAAATATAGTAGGAATCAAATGTGTATTTAAGATTAAAATGAATAATTTTGGTGTTGTGGTTATGAATAAGGCAATATTGGTGGCTAAGGGGTATAATCAAATAGAAGGGATTGATTTCAAGGAGACTTTTGCTTTTGTAGGTAGATTGGAAGCAATTAGAGTGCTACTAGCCTTTGCATGTTATAAATGATTTAAGCTTTTCCAAATGGATGTTAGGAGTGCCTTTTTAAATGGGGTAATAAAAGAATATATGTTTGTAGAGCAACTCCTATGTTTTGAGAATTCTCAATTTCTATCACATTTTCAAATTAAAAAAGGCTTTGTATGGATTAAAACATGCACGTAGAGCATGGTATGAGAGGCTTAGCATATTCCTATAAAAAGGGGAGTTTGTTAAGGGGAGCATAGACACCACCATTTTTCTGAGGAGAGTAGGAGATGAATTACTCATTATTTAGATCTATATTGATGATTTATTTTTTGGATCATTTGATAAAAAGTTATGTGATGATTTTTCTAAAAAAAGAATAATGAATTTGTTATGAGTAAAATGAGAGAATTATCCTACTTTTTGGGGTTTAGCATAAGATAAATGGATGATGGAACCTTTTTTAATCAATCAAAGTACATTAAGGACATCTTGAAGAAATATGAAATGGATAAAGCCAAGCCAATAAACACTTTCATGAGCTCCAGTGTTCAATTAGATAAAGACTCAAATAGAAAATCAATTGATCAAAAGAAACATAGAGGAATAATTGGATCACTTCTTTATTTGACAGTTAGTAGACCTAATTTATTATTTAGTGTTTATCTTTGTACTAGATTTCAAGTTGATCTAATGGAGTCCCACCTAACTGCAGCTAAGAGAATCCTTAGGTATCTCTTAGAAATCCAGAACTTAAGAATCTAGTATCCATGGTACAACACTTCTTTAAAGATTATAGGATATTCTGATTCAGACTTTACAGGATATATGGTGGATAGAAAGAGTACCTCAGGAATTTGTCAATTTAAAGGACATTTCTTAGTCTCCTGATCCAACAAAAAACAAAACTCAGTTACACTTTTCACTACTAAAGATGAATATATAGCCTTAGAAAGTTGTATGGTCCAAGTTCTTTGGTTAAAGCAATATATTCTATATTTAGGATTACCTGTAGGCACAATGCCAATTCTATATGATAACATTAGTCCCATCTGCATTACTAAAAATCCTATCAAACACTCTACAACCAAGCTCATTGACATAAGGCATCACTTTATAAGGGACCATATTACTAAAGGAGACATTGACCTACACCATATAGCAACTTAAAACTAACTGGCTGACATTTTTACTAAACAACTGTCCTTTAAAACTTTTAGCATCTTAACGACCGATTAGGTTTCATAGACATAAATGCATAAACTTAAAGATTTTTTAACTATGATTTTTCTATTTTTATGTTCTTTCTTTAGTCTTTATTGTTTGCTTTTTTTTTTACTGCTATTTTCATTTATGTTTTGTGCTTTATTATTTTTTTATTTATATTTTGTTTTATTAATTATTGCTGGAATGACATGTTTTTCCTTATTTTTGTTTTTGAAAAATTGTAATCAATGGTTGACATCCCTAAATCAGTTAAAGGGAGAAACATCGTAGATTGTTTCCCTTCCTCTAATTCCTTTTGGCAGCGTAATTTTTTTTTTAATAAAAGTCTATCTTAAAATAACAATTAGACTTTTTAATTGAGTTATTTTCTATCTTTTACAGTAATCTATCTCATATAATTAATATTCAAAGACATTAAATCAATTTCAAGCTTTCTTTATCATGTTGTTGCATTTATCATATGAATATGATTATACTTTATGGTTTACTCCAGCTTATATTAGTGAGTGGGTTTTTTTTCTTTATTACTTGGAAGATATTCTCATAACTGAGAGTATTTTAAAGTTTCAAAGGAGAGCTAGCTTAGAAAAATGACAAGAGGTATAAAATGAGCCGAAAAAAAAAAAATTGAAAAGATATGCAATGATTGCCAAATAAAATTAAAAGATATATAAAGTGTATAAAAAATCGAAAGATACATAAAGTACTCCAACCAATTAATAAGAGGCATAAAATGAGCCCACAAGAAAATAAGCTTTTTTATCTTTCAAATATTTAAATCTTAGAAGAATTCATGTGTCACTTAATAATTTCAAAGACTTGATTTTGAAATCCATGATTATGAATAACTACTTTGTTATATTATTCTATAAGATATTTTTTTGGATTGAAGTTTTGAACGAATCACTTTTCTTATCTGATTACTTTTTCTGAGTTAGATCTTTATTTTCAAAAAATGGTTTGCCCTGTAAAAAGTCCGAGCTAGGGTTAACTAGATCGATTATTCTACCATATTTTTAGATTTTGATGATATTAATTCATTTTTTGCTAATTTTTAATCCATTCATAAGGAAAATTCATAATTATCTTGCATTGATTAAAAAAACCTTAGCTTTTTTGCTCTTTAGTTCATTTTATTATATTTTTATTATTTTCTTTTTTTTTTCATTTTTGTTTTTTTTTTTAATTTTTTGCGCTTCTTTTGATCAAATCCTTCTATCCTCAAAATTCATTTTTTTTCACATCATCCTAGATGATAGTCCTATCATCCTTGATGATATCTTCAATTCACTCTTCATCACCCATCCAACGGCTAATTTGACTCTATTATTTGAGATCTTCCTAGATGTTCCACATTGTCCTAAACAATCTAATCAAATTTTGCTAAATTATTTATGATCATCCTAGATGATCCACCTATTCATCCTGGATGATCCACGTGGAAAAAATGGTTAAACATTTTAAATTTGGCCAGTACGATTCATTATTACTCATTGTCCTAGATGATCGACCTAATCGGCCTAGATGATACTTTTCGTCAATGGTCATCTAGATTAACTCCTCGGGATGATCGCTTGTGTCTAATCATCTTGGATGATGTTTGATCATCCTAGATGATAGGATGCCCTTCTAAACAATCATTTCATATGTCATAATTTATCCTAATCATTCTAAACGATCCAATAATTATCTTGGATGATGTCAATGACTCTATATAAAAAGCTAAATTCAACCATTTTCTTCACCCTCAAATCCTTCAAATATTCATTCCTTCTCACTCACACTCTCAATTCTTATCAATGGCTGGTGGGAAATGGTCCAGGATGTTAGCTGGAAGTTCCTTAAGGTAACATGTCAACCCTCGATTTGCTAAGATGGCTGATCAAATTGTCTATCTTTGCTATAAAACTGCTAGAATTGCACCAACGAAGATTGTCAATCCTCGCACCCTCACTTACCCAGTATTAGATCTATTTATCAACACTACTCTCACTTTTCTTCTGACACTTCCCTTCTTATTTAATTTTGAACTCCTCTATAAGTTCTTTGCCAGTCTAAGGATCAATGCCACATATTAAGAACTCTAATCCTATGTTAACAAATATCCCATACAAATCACCTATAAGGACTGTCACGATCTTCTCCAACTCACTAGAGACAAGCTTTATTTATTATCTTCAGATCATGATTTTAATTGGGTTCCTATCAATCAATTGCTAAGAAACACTAATGCCACCTTCCATGATGGTGCCCCAAGCTCCTTAGTAAAATATGCTAGGACATTTTAATATGTCTTTAGAACCTCTATGATCCCCAAAACTAGTGATCATGTTTACATTACTCCTTTACTCTCCATCACCACCTATTACATAATGGAATATAGGGAGTTCAATGTCACAAATATTTTATTTCACTACATTGAGCACTTGACTAGTATCAGGGATCTAGGATACAAAAGAAAACCCAATTTGGCCTTAGGACACATCATAGCTTTTATGCTTTAAACAAAATACAACCTCCAATATCCTACCCCACCGAACTTCCAACAATCTTTTTACACAAATAACTCCATCCATGTCCTTTATAGCATTCATCTCCATCTAGAGTATGAAGAGGTAGGGGGAGCTGAGAAGGAAGCTGTTCCTACACCTATTCCTCTATGCCAAAAGTCACAGCTAGATCAGCTGGTTGACAGGTTTAACCAGTGGAAGGCTAGGTTTGACTCTTACATTATTTCATAGGAGCAGCAGAATGTGGCAGATGTTAATCATTTCAATGAATACATAACCCATCAACAGCAGTAGCACAGCCAGGATATGGCCTAATTTGGGGAGCAATTTGCTTCTATTCATAGTTTCTTTCAGCCATCACCACCACCTCCTTCACCTGATCAGGGCCCTTCATATCTGTAAACTACTTTTTATGATGTTTTTAAGTGATATTTTGTACTTATTTATATACATTGTTCTATTTAGTATTTGTTTTTTTTTTTTGTTTCCTCCTTTTTGTGATGTCAAAATGGGGAATAGTGATAGTGTTATTGTTGTATCATTTAGTGTTAGTATTGTTATTATTATATCACCTATTTATTTTAGTAAAATCTATATTACTTTGCTTATATTATTCTCCTTTGTTTTATATTTCAGTTTTATTAATCTGCTTGATTTGAATTCCCTAATAAATATTTGACATCATCCAAAAGGGGGAAATTATTGCAAATATGGATTCAAGGATTATAATTTTGATTATAATAAATATTTCTAGCTTTTTTGTTTCTCTATTACTGTTACTACTGCACATCTATTTTGATTATCCTTCCTACTAACATTTTAGGTCTACAAGGTCAATTGCAATTAAATCCAACTCAAGAGTGGGTTGATCAGGACTTCTTCATTCATCATCCTTGGATCCTTGGTGTCTTTAGGAAGGTCTTCATAAAAAATTGATCAAGGTTCTCTACCTACTTCAGGAGGAAGTAAAAGGAGTTTAGGTTCTTTGCATAACTGGGGTTCGATGAAAAGGAGATTGTAAGGACTTGTTCACCTTACTGTGGGAGCAAAAGGAGAGTCACTGTGCTCTAATGTAATACCTAGAGGAGTGGCTCCGGGGAGTGGATGTAGGTCAAGTTGATCGAACCACTATAAAATATTGTGTGATCTATTTGTGTTATTCATGCACTTTATTTTTTTGCATATTATTTCTTGTGGTTGATTGCGTTTGTTTTAAAATATTCAAAAAGGTTTCAAAAGTTTTTACTTTGTGATTAATAATTTTTAAAACAACCAATTCACCCCCTCTTGTTTAGCCTCGGGCTAGTATATAAGGGCTTAACAACCCTAACAAACTTTCAACCCTATGAGATCATTAAGGGTAGGAAACCTACCCTTTTCACCTCCATGCCTTTGGTTGCAAGGTTTTTAATCTAAAAAATGGAAATCACTCTTAGAAAAATTTGACCCAAAATCTGAAGGAGTGTTCTTAAGCTATTCAAGTGTAGGGAAATCCTATAGAGTGTTTAATAAGAGGACATTAGTGGTGCAGGAGACTACTCATATAGTGTTTAATGAATATAATTCTAAGAAGTCTAGATTTGAGAAAGAAGAAGAATTAGATGAGTTTACCCAAGGAGTAGAAACTACAAATTTAGAGGAAAGGGTGGAACCTCAAAACACTTTGCCTAGATATTGGAGATATTCTTCTTGTTAACCTAAAGAACTAATCTTATGAGACCCTTCTGAAGGTGTTAAAACTAGGCATGGACTTAGAAAAGAAGTTAACCACTATTCCTTCATCTCAATGATTGAACCCACCAATATTAATCAAGCTCTTTATAATAAATTATGGATCCTAGCTATGCAAGAGGAACTAAACTAACTTGTTAGGAATGATGATTGACAGCTAGTAAAAAGACCTAAGGACCAAAGTGTGGTAGAAATCAAATGGGTCTTTAAGAATAAAATGTGAATGATTTTTGTGTAGGGGTTAGGAATAAGATAAGATTAGTGGCTAAGGGATATAACCAATTAGAAGGTCTTAATTTCTAGAAGAATTTTTCCCATGTAGCTAGATTGGAAGCTATTAGAGTGCTACTAGCCTTTGCCTATAAGGGATTTAAGCTTTTCCAAATGGATGTCAAGAGTGCCAATTGGGTAATAAAAAAAGTTGTATTTGTAGAGCAACCCCAAGCTTTGAGAATTTCTAATTTCCAAATCATGATTTCAAATTAAAAAAGGGTTTATATGTATTAAAACAAGAACTCAGGGCATGGCATGAGAGGCTTAACACATTCCTTCAAGAAATGGAGTTTGTTAAGGGGAGCGTAGACAATACCCTTTTTTTAAGGAGAGTATAAGATGAATTACTCATTTTCTAGATCTCTGTTGATGATATACTTTTTAGATATTCTATTCAAAATTTATGTTATGTTTTTTCTAAAATAATGAGTAAGAAATTTGAGATGAGTATGATAGAAGAATTGTCATATTTTTTGGGTTTAATATAAGCCAAGTGGATGATGAAACTTTTATTAATCAATCAAAATATATTAAGAATAACTTTAATAAATATGAAATAGATAAAGCCAAGCCAATAAATACTCCTATGTGCTCCAGTGTTCAATTACATAAAAGCTCAAATAGAAAATTAGTTGATCAAAAGAAATATAAAGGAATAATTGGATCACTACATTACTTGTTAGTTAGCAGATCTGATTTAATGTTTAGTGTATGCCTTTATGCTAGATTTCAAGCTGATTCAAAGGAGTCCCACCTAACTACATTTAAGATAATCTTTAGATATCTCCTAGGAACCCAAAACTTAGGAATTTGATATCCAATACATAGCACTTCTTTTGAAATTATAGGATATTTTGATTCAGACTTTGCAGGGTATAGGGTGGATAGAAAGAGTACCTCCAAAATGTATAAATTCATAGGATAATCCTTAGTCTCTTGGTCTAGTAGAAAATAAAACTCAGTTGCACTTCGTCTGCTGAAGCTGAATACATAGCCTTAGGAAGTTTTATGCCCAAGTCCTTTTGTTAAAGCAACAAGTTCTAGATTTAGAATTACTTATAAGGACAATGCATTAAATGAAATAACACTAGTATCATCTACATTTCTAAAAATTTATCCAATATTCTAGAACCAAACACATTGACATAATGCATCGCTTTATTAGGGACCAAATTTCTAAAGGAGACATTGAGTTACATCCTGTAGCAACTAAAAACCAACTGGCTGGCATCTTTACTAAACCACTGGCCTTTGAAACTTTCATAATCTTAGAGACCAAATTATGTTTTATAGACATAAATGCATGATTTTGATGATTACTAAACTTTGAATTTTCTATTTTTTAATCTTTCTTTTGTTTTTGTTTTCTTGTTTGTTTTTAGTTATGTGCTACAGTTTTTCATGTTTTATTTTTATATTATTCTTCCCTTCAATTTTTTTATTTGTCACTACTGGAATGACTGTTTTGTCTTATTTTAATTTTTTAAAATTTGTAAATAATGATTAACATCCCTAAATCGATTAAAGGAAGAAATATTGTTGATTGTTTCTTTTTCTCTAACTCCTTTTATGGACTAATTTTCTTTTCAAAGCAAAAATCTATTTCAAATTAACAATTAAACTTTGAAATTAAGATCTTTTATATCTTCCTACAGTAATCTATTTCATATGAATATTGTACAAAGTCACTAAATTACTTTCAAGCTTTCTTGATTAAGTTGTTATATTTATCAGATGAATATCATTCTGCTTTGTGGCCAACTCCTCCTTATATTAGAGAATGAGTTTTTTTCTCTATTATTTAGAAGATATTCTCACAACTAAGAGCCTTTAAAATTTTCAAAAGGGAGCTAGCTCACAAAAATAACAAGAGGCATAAAATGAGCCCCAAAAAAAATTGAAAAGATGCACAATGATTGCCAAAAAATTGAAAAATACACAAAGTGTATAAAAAATCAAAAGATGTGCAAAGTGCGCCAATCAATTGACAAGAGGAATAAAATGAGACCACAAGAAATCAAGCTTCCATCACTTTCAAACATTTAAATCTTAGAAGAAGTCATGTGCCACTTGATATTTTCAAACATTTGATTTTTAAAACTCATGATCGTGACTAATTAATTTGATATGTTATTCTATAAGATATTTTTCTAAAACAAAGTTTTGAACATATCACTTTTCTTATGTGATTTCTTTTCTGACTTAGTTTTTTTTTTTCAAAAGATTTTTACACTATAAGGAGTCCGAGCTGGGGCTAATAGGATCTGTTGTTCTACCATTTTTTGGATTTTGATAATATTAATTAATTTCTTGCCATTTTTTTATTCAATCATATGAGAAATTTATCATTTTCTTACATTGATTGCTTGGCGTTTTTGCATGATGTTTTTATATATTTATGAACTATGTTCTATTTAGTAGTTGTTTTTTTATTTCCATCTTTTTTGTGATGTCAAAAGGGGAGTAGTGTTAGGGTTGTATCATTTGTTTGCTTCAGTAAAATTTGCTTTATTTTGATTATATTATTTTACTTTGTTTTATGTTTCATTTTTTAATAAACTAAAAAATATATGATTTGAAAGTTTTAAACAACAATGTTTTTCATCATTAAAAAGGGAGAGATTATTGCAAATATGGACCCAAGTACTATGATTTTAATTATAACAAATATTATTGTTTATTAACTACTACTATTCTTACATATCTATTTTATATGCCCAGCTCACTAACCTTTCAGGTCCACAAGTTCACGTAGAACATCAATCAGCTCAAGATCAGGTAGACCAGGATTTAGTTAGTTTATAATTTCTATTTGAATGCATTTTTTATCCTTTCTTGAGTCAAATGTACCTTGATGGATCCTGAAGCTAAGTAACCTTACATACACACACACTCAGGGGGAGAATTTTGGTGAGTTAGAGTTTTTCTATTTTTGATCACATCGTACATGATAATTGCCAATCGTCTTAGATGACTAGTTAAAAATAGAGCCCCTAATTAGGGACATTTTTATTAAAGTTTTAGAGACCTAGGTTGACATTTATAGATTATCCTAAGTGGTCCCTTGACTTATGCTAGGTGAAAATGCTAAAGATAGATATAATTAAAATTTAAACTCTTTTAGATGTGTTTCTAATGCAATGCTTGTTGGTCAAAATACCCAAATCATGAATGCTTGAAATTTTAAAAAGGCTTTAAAATAATTTTTTAGAAGATTATGCTTCCCTAGGTTCAGCACCTTATCCTCACAGGTCGGATTATCTTAAGTCTACTCCTAGGAGGGTAAAATTCTTATAACAAGGAAAAAAAAGATGTATTAAACTTCTAAAATTTTAAATTTTGATTATGAGTAAAAGAATTTTTGTACCCACACAAGCCTCAGATATCCAAGCTAAATCAAAAGTGGCACATAAATGCCAAAAAACTAGAAAAAGTAAGCAAAATCCTTATCACAATCATATCAACTCAATACATCAAATATAATTAAACAAATTAATAAATATCCATAGGCAAACTGTCTTACTTATTATAATATAGAAATGCATAAATTAAAAGTGGTCGGGCAGCACTGACCACAACCTGAACTCTAATCCTAATACAGACGCAAGTGACTTTAAGTGAGATACTCTTTGTCTTTGATTCCTTGATCTTCTCTCCTTTGGGCTCCTTTGATTCTTCATAGCTGGCTACCCAAATGGAAAAGAGATCTCTTCCCTCAAGGGGAAAGTTACTCTTTCCACTTTGGGTATAAAAGATAATCTAAATTTGGACTCCCAAATAGGAAAGGACTATCCCCCAAAGAGATTTCCTTTCCTCTTTGGAATCCAAACTCTGGATCCATATATCCTGACTCAAATGTGCACTTTCACAACTCAACATCTTAAATGAATTACATTAATAAAAAATGAAAATTCTAGACTCTCTTGTAAGGTTATCCTAAATATTTAAATATTTAAATATATCCCAAGTAGTATATATATATATATATATATATATATATATATATATATATATATATATATATATATATATATATATATATATATAAGTAAACACATTTGGTCATACTCTTTTTTATTTGGGGGCTAAGCAGCTGAAAATCCTGTAGCAATTATATTTATTATTTATTTAGCCCCCTTTATTGCCATGTATGAGTGTGGTCACCTGTAAAAAACTCAGTGAGCATCTAGATCATTCCTAACCTAAGGGTAATCTAATCGCCAATTACATCATCAATCCACAGAGTGCAATAGGAGTCAACACAAACATTAAATAATTTCAATCACAACAGGAAATAAAATCTCAAAAACCTGGCACACAATAAAAAAGTAAACATCATCCTAGCTTAGTTCTACAGTCAGTTATCCTAGCAAATCATCTAAATTATATGTAGAAGGTCATGTGGATGGGGTCGATCCTAAAAGGGTTGTTTGTTGGATTTGCCTAAAGTTTGTGTTTATTAAGGGCTGAAGGAAAATATTTATGTTTGAGTTTAATTATTAATATGTTAAAGTTT
The DNA here is from genome assembly GCA_022539455.1 of Dendrobium nobile. Lineage (NCBI taxonomy): Eukaryota > Viridiplantae > Streptophyta > Magnoliopsida > Asparagales > Orchidaceae > Dendrobium > Dendrobium nobile. Next base: position 10,530,893 of record CM039725.1, read on the forward strand.
GATTTGGATGTATTTTAATGGCTAAAAAACTACTATATTTGTTGCTCATCAAGACCGTGAAGTTTATTTCACCTTAATTAGGGCTAAGCTAATATCCTCATAGGCCTGGGTAACCTAGTAGCAATCGGGGTTGATTAAGTTAATTTAGTTGGTTAAAAGTTAAGGGTGGATTAATATTAAATAATTTAATTTAATATTATTTTAAAATTTAAATTAATTTATATTTTCCATCAATAGGTTCATGGTGTTTTCCACCAAGCTCGAGGAACCTAGCCTCCTTAGGACATATAGCCCACAACTCGAAGTAGTCCATCCCAAAAACCTTATTAATTTAGTTGAATTAAGGATTTTAATTTTGTTTAATAACTAAAATTAAATTAATTTTAACATTTTATACTTCATTGAATTCATTTGTGATGTTGTGCCACTAGGCTCGAGGAACCATGCCTCCTTAAGACACATAGCTCTATAGCCCAGAGTAGTCTATCAAATAAACTTCATCATTGGAGTAGTTGTTATGTATTAGAATATTGGTTAAATAATTTTATTAATCAAATTAAAGATTTCTAGAATTTTGATGGATTATTAAATTTTCTGGAATTTAATAGAATTATTTTAATGGCATCATTAAGGGGTTAAAAGTTGACTTTTTAAATTAATGTTAATATGGAGAGTTTAAGATTTTTAATAAGTATTAGAGCTTATGGTGAGTATTTAGACTATTAGCTTGCTCAATTTAGAGTTTTTTTAGAAATTTTATGAATTTTTATATTAGTTTTGACTTAGGTTTGACCGGATTGCTAACTTTTTACTTTAACTAAATTTTGAAGGTTTGACATTTTTGTAAAATGTTAGATTTTAATTTGAGTTTAATCAATTTTGGACTTTTCTAGAGTTAATTAAAATTTCTCAAAGTTTTCTTAATTAATTGAATTTTAAAATTACTTAATTAGGAAGGTTTTGGGTATTTTGATCCAAATCAACTCCAACCTTCATGTAATCACCCCCAAAGATCAGGAGTGACCCAATGGGGTATTTCCATTATTATTTGTTAACATTAAGGATCTTTTTGATAATTTGCACAAAGGTTTTATTGAAGGCCTCAACCAACCCATTAGCCCGGGGGTAATAATCATTGAGTATCTCCAATCAATGTTATGGTATCTTACAAAGTTATTGATCTTAGTAGACTTGATTGCAAACCCATTATTGAATATTATTCTGTGAGGTATGTTGAATCGATATACAATATGGTCATGAAAGAACTTTAAAATATGGTGGGATGTTACGTTGCGTAAGGGAATTACTTCTGCCCACTTTAAAAATTAATCAGTCACTGCTAATATGAAGCGATGACCTCTTGAAGAAGGAGGGTCAATCGGCCCGATGACATTCGTGCCCTAACTTTTGAAGGGTCAGAAACCTATCATGGGATGTAACATATTAGGTGGCTTATGTAAAACCACACCATGAACCTTGCATCGATGACATTGTTTTGCAATATTCATACAATCATCAATCATTGTTGGCCAATAGTATCCAAGTCTTTTGATTCTCAACTTCATTTTTGGACACGACTGATGAGCACCGCATAGTCCAGAATGGACTTCAATAATGATCTTCAGGGCTTCACATTTGTTTAAATAATGGAGCCACATCTGATCAAATGATCAGCGGTACAACGCATTATTGACTAGTGTATATGATAGGGCGCACTTCTTAACTTAGTTAATGAGAGAGTTATCCTAGGGAAGTTTTCCTTCTTGAAGGTAGCTGATTAATGGTTGTCTCCATGCCTTGTTCATCGATTGTCGAAGAGGCAGAAAGGATCTGAAGAGGTTGCTTGGCGATGTGCTCCAAATCTATAGGGGAAAGGGCTTTACGACCCTGAACCTCCATAGGGATGAAGTCTTCTTCTAGACATGTGAATTTCTTTACAAACTTTGTTTAGGAATCCATCACAGAATTAATTCCACAGGGATCCTTATACAAAGTTACGATAAGAATCTGCTCAAGCAAGTGAATGGTGTATTGGTGGTATTTTAGAAGCTTAGGATTCAAGACCTTATAGGTTCCTACAACCTGGTTGATCACCAATTGAGAGTCACCAAAGATCTTAATATCTTTGATCTCCATTAAAATTATAAGTTCCAAACTGGTTATCGAAGATTCATACTCAGCTTTGTTGTTCATGAAAGGCTTTGATAAATGGTAGGAAAAGGGCATCATTCCCTTCTCCAACATTATAAAAATTTGGCCAATTCTGGCATTTTTAGTTATTGTAGATTGTTGGGTTGTGTCCCGTCGAGTGGATGCGGCACCATCAAAATATAACTCCCAAATAGTATCCTTAGACTCCCTTAAACTGTTGAGAATCACCAAAGATTTTAATCTCTTTAATCTCCGTTAAGATTGCAAGTTCTAAACCAGTTAACAAAGCTTCATATTCAACCTCATTATTAGTGCAAGGCTCCGATAAATGGTAGGAAAAATGCATAATTCCCTTTTTTGGTGTTATAAAAATTAGGCTAATTCTGACTTTTTTTGGGGATCATAGATTTTTGGGTTGTGCCCCGTCGAGAGGATGATGCACCATCAAAATATAATTCCTAGACGGTGTTATTGAATTCCCTTAAACTCATGATTTGTTTGTTAGGTAAATCATTATTTAAAGGAGAATATGCTTTCAGTGGGTACGCCATAAGGAAGTCGGAAATAGCCTGTCCTTTTATAGCACAAAGAGGAATAAAAATAATCTTAAATTAAAGAAATATCATAAACCACAGAGCTAAATTTTCTGACAATGTAAGTCAGGTCATAAGATATTGTAGGGGTTTGACTCTGGAAATAAAACTGATCGAATGAGAATGCATGTAATGCCTTAGCTTTTGGGCTACAAAAATAAAAGCATGATAATGCTTCTCGATCAAAATATATTAGATTTCGGTAGGTAGGAGTCTTCGGCTAAGTTAATAGAGAGCATTCTCTTTCCCCTCATTATTGACTTGTGTTAATTGAAATCACTAGATAGACAAGAGGGGGGTGAATTGTGAAATTATTTTGACAATAATTAAAACCTAAGCAGGAGTTCTAATTTTTTTTATGCATTTAAAATTTTAACATGAAAAAATTCAAACAACTTTTCTTTCACAAATTTTCCCAAGCAAATATTATGAAATAAAATTCACGCAATAATAAAAAGATGATAAGGAAAAAGCACACCGAAATTTTTATAGTGGTTCGGTCAAACCATGACCTATGTCCACTCCCCGGAGTCCTCCGCTCTGGGTATTTCACTACAAGAAATAGCTCTCCTTTGCCCCCCTTGACAAGGCGGAGAAGCCCTTACAATACTCCCTTTCACTAACCCGATGTGGCAGAGTGCCAAACTCTGTTTTCACCCTCCTAGCGACGGCAAAGAACCTTCTTGTTTTTCTCCCTCCTGGAGAGGGCAGAGTACCTCGAGGTCACAGATGTATAAGAGCCTTTCCCTTAGAGATCCTCCCAAAAATTCTTCTAGGGCCACAGGAGGAACAAGATGCAGCAAGTTCAGAGCAACCGTGTGATCTCCCTCACACCTCTTCTCCCTCACAACTCTCACCATCTCCTCCCTCTCTCAAACCCTAAAGAATTTCTCAAGAGCTCTCTCCCTCGGAATCCCTCTCTAACCACGTTCTCCTCTCTCTGATTCACACCCTCAAAATATGGCAAGTTTTACACATAAAAATGAGTTCCAAAATCCCTGAGATTTCAAAAGTAGCCGTTACTATCGTACAGTACGATTTCTAATCGTACAGTACAATATATATAAACTGACTTCGTCCTGGTACGAAGTGGTACGAACAGTTCAAAAACATTCGTACAGTATGATTTTAACTCATACGGTACGATCCACAATAATACTATTTATATAGGACGATGGCCGGGACGATCAAATGTCGTCTCTGTTCATCGTATGGTATGATTGACATCGTACAGTATGATGAGACAAAAACCAAGAGATCGTCTAGGACAATCCAAGGGACAATTATAATTTGTCTCTTTTCATTGTATTGTATAAATTGGTTTGTACAATACGATGTTCAAATTATATTTAAGCCTGGATTTCTTGCACTAATCACGGGTTAAATTAAGTAAGTATTTAAAATAAATCGTACAGTCCGAACGTGTTCGTATAATACGAACGGCGTAAAATAACTTACTTAAGTTAAAACGACGGCTAGGGTTTTGAATTTGAACATATCGTACATTACGATTTACATTCGTACGGTACGATCTATTCATAAAATCGTCCTACAAAGCTCTGATCGTACGGTACGAAATAACATCATACAGGACAATCTACAAAGAAAGCAAAACTCTAAATTTTTCATTTAAAAACACTCTCCCCCTGTGTGTGTGCATGGTTGCTCAGACTTTTATTCATTTTGTGGCCAGACTCAAGAAAGTATAAATAAAATAAATACCAAAATACATTGTCAGACTCATACTTCTAATCTACCCATTCTTGAGTCTTCCTGTCGTCCTGAGTAGCTTGTGATCTTCCTGGAATGTTAGTACTCACGGACAATAGCAAATAAAATAATATTCAATGAATAAATAATTCAAACGACATTATTTGTCATCATCAAAATCTCAAACTCGGGGTTATGGGTTGCAACATTAATAGGGCACCTAAAGGCTCATCTAGGGTCGCAGTGTAGAGAATCAAAGGCCTCCCCAAAACAGGGGCAACTAAAACTGGCATATTAGAAAGATATTGCTTGATGTTATCAAATGCATTTTGATACTTCTTATCCCATATGAATTTAGCTTCCTTTTTAGCTAGGATGGAAAAAGGTTGATGTATTCTAGAAAGGTTGGAGAGAAATCTCCTTATATATGCCAACCTACCTTGAAGAGGCCTTAACTGGGTAAGGCTCCTAAGAGGTGGAATATCTAGGATGGCTTCAATTTTGGTACGATCAATCTCAATTTTATTGTGTGTCACCATGAATCCTAAGAATTTTCCTAAAGTGACACTGAAGGCACACTTTGGAGGATTCATTTTTAAGTCGTAGTGACAAAACCACTCAAAAATTCTTTGACTTTGCTCTTGACAACTAAATCATCGATATAACACTAGACTTTATTGTTGATTAAGTCATCAAATAAATGAGTCATGGCCCGCTTGTAGGTTGTACTATCATTTTTGAGGCCAAAGGGCATCACCTTATAACAAAATATTTCTATAGGAGTTTTGAATGCAGTGTATCTCTCATCTTCTAAGGCTATCATGATATTATTATAATTGGATGAGCCATCCATAAAGGAGAAAATAACATGTAAAGAAGAAATGTCCACCAAGATTTTAGGTATAGGCAAAGGAAATTCGCCCTTGGGACATGCCTTATTCAAATCCTTATAATCAACACAAATCCAAATTTGACCAATCTTCTTTAGAACTGGCGTGACACTGGCCACCGATGATGGATATTATTCCTCATGGATAAACCCGCATCTTCCAACATCTTAATTTTAAAATTGAATTGTTGTTCGATCTCTAAGTTCATGCATCGAGGAGCTTATTTAACAAGAATGGCATCAGGTCGAATTCTAAGTTTATGGACTGCTATATCGGTGGATATACATGAGATTTCATCATATATTTCGGCAAAGCAATCCCTAAACTTAGATAGAAGTTGAATTAAATCCTGAGACTCATCTGTACTTAATAGGGTACTAATGAAAGTGGGGTGAGGGTCATTATCAATTCCTAGGTTGATTTCCCTTAACTCATCAACTATCGACTTAATCTCTTCCTCCAATTTAGGGGGTGCATCTTAAACTTGAAGTATAGTGGGATCATCTAAAGTCTCCAAATAGAGTTTGACATCAGTAGGGACATTCTAATATTAAAGCTGTTATGTTATAATTAAACAATATTCGTCATCATTAAACAAACTAACGGTACCAAAGCTGATACCACTTGTTTGACTTTTCTTAATTTTTGTTTGCCAAATATTTTTGTGGTATATAGCTTGACCCTTAGTCCATCGATGCAGTATGGGACCTTTAGAAAAAGAATTCTTTATACATACAAGGAAGTGGCAGAAAGGTAATTCCATTAACTCATTAAAATCGGCCTTCTTGAGGGTTACATCACTTTCATCCCTTGATGAGGAGGAGCCAGAAAAAAAAAATTGGACTTTCTTCACTATGCCATTTAGGTTGGCGGCCTATTTAATCTCTAACCCAGCAATCCTGCTAGCTGACAGCGGGGTCAGTAAAAGGACCTCAGTCCTTCTGTTGAGCTTTTTATACATCCTTAATTCATGCTCATTACTTTTATCCTTTGGAACATCAACCTCAGGGTCACTGTCATTATCTAAAGTGAGATCAAACTTCGGAGGAGTATTTGTAGTTTGGTATTTGAAAGGAATCGCAACACCCCATCTTTCTAACTCCTCATCCAAACTTGATTCTAGACTAATGTATACGGGGGTTGCTCTTCTTTCAAATGAAGCACGGCCTCAACCACGTGCCCTTAAAGCCATTCTCCCACCTCTTTGAGGCAACATGTTTGGAGGCCTAAGGACAACGATATAAAGGTCATCTTCACTACCTGATTTTATCACTTCATGATCTTTTTCATCATCTTTTTTCTCTTTTTTTTTTCCTTGACTTTGATTGGGGCTTTGTCCACCCATTTTCTCCTCAATTTTGATCTCAACTTTAGAATGGGATGAAGACTCTTTTGGTATAAAATAAGCAGCATTCTCGTAGATCCCAATCTCTTGAATTGAGAATGGTTGCAAATCACTCCTAATCACGTGTTCAATGCCATCTCGTTGGTACATAACACATTGGTAAAGGGTGTTGTAAATCTGGATCCAAGTATTATGATCTTCATGATAACAAACATTAATATCTCTTGACTATTGCTATTCTTGCATATCTATTTTATGTGCCCAGCTCACTAACCTTTTGTTGAGTCTAGTAAATAGGTTGTTAAACCTAAATTAATGTCCCAAGGCTATCAAGAGGGGGGGTGAATTGGTAGTTTAAAAATTTTAAACCCTCTTTAAATTTATGTTGAACCGAAATGAAAATTTTCTTTTAAGTTTTTGTAGAAAATGTTTTTTAACAACAGAGTTTTCAAAATTAAAAATAAAATGCGGAAAAGTAAAAACAGTAAAGTAAATGACACCAGATTTATAGTGGTTCGGTCTAAACCAGACCTACATCCACTCCCCAGAGGCACCCTCTGAGTATTGCACTAATATCAATAGTGACTCTCCTTTTGTACCCACAGCAAGGCGGAGAAGCCTTTACAAACACTCTTTTCACCACTACCCGATGCGGTAAAGAACCGTCATCCTTTTACACAATCCTCAGTGTTGGAAGAGAACCTTCCGTCCTTTCACACTGTCCTAGTGTCGGCAGAGAACCCTTCCATCCTTTCACACTCTCTTAGTGTGAGCAGAAAACCCTTCAGCTGTTCACACTCTCCAAGTGTAGGCAGCGAACCCTTCGGCTGTTTACACTCTCCTAGTGTAGGCAGTGAACCTTTCGGCTGTTCACACTCTCCAAGTGTCGGCAGCGAACCGGTTCTCCTTGACAGATCTTCTCACAAGAAATCTAGAAGGAAGAAAGAAAAGAGTAAAGTAATCCTAATTCACAAGTAGAGATTCTTACCTTTGAACTCCAAGTGAATCCTTCACGCTCCAGTGGTAGGAATCCTCCTTTGAATGCACTCTCACACTCTCTCCTTGGCTATTCTCTCAAGAGGCACGAAGATCAAATGACAAAAAGATTGGGTGGCAGTCTAATTTGGACTATTTATATAAAAGACAAGAAAAACCGCCCAAAAACTGCAAGTTTTCAATTCTGTACGTAGTGGATCGTCCCGTACGATCGTGGATCGTCCTGGATGATATTACTTAAAATTTTTGAAATGACCTTATTTATATATGTGTAGGAAATGTCTTCGTACAAGCTGATCGTCCCGTACGAACTAAGTTCGTCCGGTACGAATGGTTATTACAAGGTCGGTTCTAGAAACTGCAGAAAAAATCGTCCTAAGTCGGTTGTATCGTCTGGACAAAAATTGGTTCGTCTGGACAAAATTTTTACAGAGAATAGATCGTCCTGGACAATATTTAATTTCGTCTGGACGAAAATCTTACAGAGAGCAAATCGTCATGTACGATAATTTAATTTCATCTGGATGAAAATTTTACAGAGAGCCGATCATCCTGGACGATATTTAATTTCGTCTGGACGAAAATTTTACAGAGAGCAAATCGTCATGTACGATAATTTAATTTCTTCTGGACGAAAATCTTACAGAGGACAAATCATCCTGGATGATATTTAATTTCTTCCTGGATGAATAGGACTTAGAAAAAATTTTTAAAGCCAGTTCCTATTCGTTCCATGTGGTCAATAGGAGATAACTATCTGATCGTCCTGTACGATCTGATATCGTCCCGTACGATCAGTATAAATTTTATATGATCTCCTTATGTGTGTGTGTATGTTTTTATTCACTCAATTACAATCACTCCCTTTCAAATTTAATTCAAAGAAAAGTACAAGCTTCAAATTCACAAAGTATCTCATGTTGAATTTAATTTGAAGTCTTCATAGTCTGGAGTTCGATTTTCCTGAAATGTTAGTACACACAAGAGCAAATACAAATCTTCTAAAATTGTTAGGAGATAACTACACATTTGAACAATAATATTTGGAATCATCAAAACTATACAAGTTGCAAAAATGTAAAGCATGCAAATAACAACTATCTTAACAATCTCTCCCTTTTTAATGATGGCAAAACAATTATTGTTTGTATGATTTCAATTTAAATAAATCACCTAAACTCCCCCTGAATTGATGAATACATGAAAATAAGGAGGCATTTTGAACCAAAGAACACAATTTTTTTTTCATAAATTTTTAACAAAAAATAAATAAAAAAAAAAAAAAGACCACAAGCCAAAAGACACAAAATCAAAATACAAGCATACACAAAGACAAGCATACAAACACAATAATTTCTCCCCCTTTTTGACAACAACAAAAAGTGAAGAAGAAATAGACAAGAAATGTAAGTAATTATATGATATTCATTTGAAAAATTAATCTAAATAGTGATTGACATAAGGTATGCAATCTAAAACTAATAACATTAGGTAAATCATAGAAATTCATAGAATTTAAGAAATGATATAACATTGTAAGTAAGAAGAATTTATTAAAGACATGATTCAATTTAGATATTTGAATATAAAAAATCATTACAAGAGAGATGAAAAAAAAATTCTATATTTCAAAGTTCAATAGAATATAAATGAACATAAGATCAATTTGAATTAAGAGATTGAAAGAATTTAGAAAGAAGAGAATTACCACATGTGGCGCTTTGCGCATCTTTTTCAAATTTTTGGCACATTTTTGTGCATCTTTTTACATTGGGCTTATTTTGTGCCTCTTTTTCACATTTGCGAACCTTTGCGCATTCTTTTTGATTTTTGTACTCTTTGTACAATTTTTCAAGAGTAATTGAAACCAATTCTTTCCAAGATCAATAATCTAAAATTTCAAATTTTTCTAAGTGCATAAATATCACTTGAGAAAAGAAATACAAAATAAGAACACATCTAAATTGCAATAATAATATTAATTTTTATGTAATCTAAATGAATAGACATGAAATTAAAAAATTTTAATTATAACAAGTTATAAACAAATTTTAAATTTAGAAAGATTAGATTTTCTAATGAAATTAATCTTAAATTACAATTTAATTTAAGCACAATTAAGATTAAAAAGACTAATAAAATTCATAAAAACTAAACACATTTCAAAAACAATCGAAATTTAAATCAACTACAACATATATTGATATTGATGAAAAAGATTACAAGATCATTTCATAATATCAATACAAAAACACAAAAAAATACACTGAACTTTTAAAACTTAACATAAACAAACACAACTAAAACAAACACTAGAACAAACACTAATACAAACACAAATCACAATACACTATGACAAATGCATAGACTCTAAAAACAAAAACACTCAAAACACATCACAAAAACAAAAAATCATAAAAACACAAACTACGAAAATAGAAATATCAATGTTGCAAAAACATTTTTATTTAAGCATTCAAATCAATTACACCAAGCCTTGTTCTTAATGTACTGAAAGTATCAAAGGCTAAAGGTTTTGTAAAAATGTCTGCAAGTTGATTTTCAGTTGAAACATGAGTAAGTTCAATTTCTCCCTTGGATACATGATCCCTTATGAAATGATGCCTTATGTCAATGTGTTTGGTTCTAGAATGTTGAATAGGATTTTTGGAAATGCAAATAGCACTAGTATTATCACAATAAATTGGAATAGTGCCTATAGTTAATCTTAAATCAATCAACTGTTGTTTTAACCAAAGTGCACCAAGAAACTAATGAATTTCCAATGAATTGACATGTTCCAGAAGTGCTTTTCCTATCCACTCTACAGCCTGCAAAGTCAGAATCTGAATAACCAATAATTTCAAATGAAGAGCTAAACTTAGGATACCAAATTCCTAAGTTCTTAGTTCCTAGTAAATATCTTAATATCTTTTTCACTGTTGTCAAATGTGATTCTTTTGGATCTGATTGAAATCTAGCACATAAGCAAACACTGAACATAATATCTGGTCGGCTAGCAGTCAAGTAAAGTAAAGATCCAATTATCCCTCTAAATTTCTTTTGATCAACAGATTTTCCCTTAAGGTCCTTATCCAACTGAACTGAGGAACTCATTGGTGTACTAACAGGTTTAGCATTGTCCATTTCATATTTTTTCAGGATGTCCTTAATATATTCAGTTTGATTAAGAAATGTACCTTCCTCAAGTTGCTTAATGCTAAAGCCTAGAAAGTAATTTAAATCTCCCATTAGACTCATTTCAAATTCACTACTCATTGTTTTAGAAAAGTCATCACAAAGATTTTTATTTGAAGATCCAAAAATGATATCATCCACATAAATTTGAACAATGAGTATATCCTTTCAAAATTTCTTTAAAAAGAGAGTTGTATCCATACTTCCTTTTTCAAAAGATCTTTCAAGTAGGAAGGTGCTTAACCTATCATACCAAGCCCTAGGTGCCTGTTTCAATCCATATAATGTCTTTTTTAACTTAAAAACATGATTAGGGTATTTAGAATTTTCAAAACCTAGAGGTTGTTCTACAAAAACATCTTCTTCAATTACCCCATTTAAAAAGGCACTTTTGACATCCATTTGAAACAATTTAAAACCTTTAAAACAGGCAAATGCAAGTAAAACCCTAATTGCTTCAAGTCTAGCAACAGGGGCAAAAGTCTCTTCAAAATCAATTCCTTCAATTTGATTATACCTCTTAGCAACTAATCTAGCCTTATTTCTAATGACTACTCCTGAGTCATTCATTTTATTTTTGAACACCCACTTGGTTCCAACAATACTTTGATCTTTTGGCCTTGTAGTTAATTCCCAAACTTTATTTCTTACAAATTAATTCAACTCTTCTTGCATGGCCAATATCCAAAATTCATCAGAAAGTGCTTGATCAACATTAGTGGGTTCTATAGTTGAAATGAAGGCTGAATGATTGACTTCCTTGTTTAATCCACGCCTAGTTCTAACACCCTCACTAGGTTCACCTATAATCAATTCCCTTGGGTGATTTTTAGAAAATCTCAAATCTCTAGGCAAAGGGTTTTCTCTTTCCAAATTCTCTTCCACATCTTCTTCCAAATTTATTCTATCAATCTTTTGAGAGTTTTTCTCAATCTCATCTTCAACAATATTTGGCTCTTCCAAATTTCCAGATTCATCAAATACAACATGTGTGGTTTCTTCAATTACTAAGGTTCTTTTGTTGAATACCCTATAAGATTTTCCAACACTTAAATATCCAATAAAAATTCCTTCATCTGATTTTGGATCAAATTTTTCTAAGGCAGATTTTCCATTATTATGAATGAACACCTTGCAACCAAAAACATGCAAATGAGACAAATTTGGTGTTCTACCTTTTAGCAACTCATAGGGTGTTTTATTTAAATTCGATCTCACATTCACCCTATTCAGAACATAACATGCAGTGCTAACCGCCTCAGCCCAAAAATATCTAGGAAGTGAGTATTCTGCTAACATTGCTCGGGCGGCTTCTATTAATGTTCTGTTTTTCCTTTCAATTACCCCATTTTGTTGAGGGGTTCTAGATGCAGAAATATTGTGATTAATCCCTTTTTCTTTACAAAAATTTTCAAATCTTTCATTTTCAAATTCTCCTCCATGATCACTTTGTAAAGAAATTATTTCACATCCTAGTTTTCTTTGAATCCAAGTTGAAAAATTTCTGAATTCCTTAAATGATTCACTTTTATGAAAAAGAAATCTAACCCAAGTGAATCTTGAGAAATCATCCACTATAACAAATCCGTATACCTTCCCTCCTAGACTTACAGTTCCTACTGATCCAAAAAGATCCATGTGAAGAATTTCCAAAGATTTACTGGTCCTAAGATCCTTATTGGACTTAAAAGAGGACTTCACTTATTTTCCTAATTAACATACATCACAAAGGTGGTCCTTAGTAAAGTCTAGTTTTGGTATACCTCTCACTAAATTCTTTTGGGTAATTCTCCTAAGGTTTTTCATACTAGAATGACAAAGTCTCCTATGCCAAAGCCATGATTCATCAGAAATAGTTTTTAAACAAAAAGCAGTAGGAGATTGAATATAATTTAAATCTAGCATGTAAACATTGTTTACCCTTTTTCCATTTAAAACTTCTTTCCCATTTAGGCTTAATATGCAGCTAGTAGGTAAAAATTTTACATTATAACCCTTATCACATAGCTGACTTATACTTAACAAATTATATTTTAAGCCTTCAACCAATAATACATTGTCTATGAAAAAGTTTTTAAAATTTCCAATCATACCTGATCCAACCACTTTCTTTGTGGTATTATCTCCAAGTGTAACCTTGCCTCCACTCCTGGCTTCCAACGTTATGAATTGAGCAGTATCTCCAGTCATATGCTTTGAACATTCGCTGTCCAGATACCATATGCTCCCACGAGGTCTTGTGTGAGAGAAACCCTGCAAAAATATCAAATGTTAGACCTGGGAACCCAAACAAGTTTGGGTTCACCTTTTAGCAATTTATAATCAGATGCATGTATGATATGTCTAGGTTTATGCATCTTAGGTTTCCACACCAAATTAGTTTTCTTCTTCAAAGTACAGGTGTGAGCTATATGTCCCAAAAATCTATAATTATTACATTTAACTTTAGGAAAAGTATTCCTATGTTTTCTTCCATTTATTTGTCTTCTAAGGGAATCCATATATTTAGGATTTGTAAAATCTTCAATTTTGGGGGGTATCCTATTATCCTCAAGATCTTTTATTGTCAATTTATAAAATGAATTCATTTCTTCCAAGAGTCGATTTGTATAATTGATTCGATATGTTTTCCTCTCAGATTCATCCATAAATTTTTTAAAATCTTTTTCAAGATCAGCATAGGATGATTTTAGATTTTCAAAATTCTTATTCAAGTCATCATATTCATAATGTAGTTTCATGTGGTTGTCATCTATTAATGCATGATCTTTCCTAAGGATTTCATGTTCCTTCTTAAGCTCTTCCAATTCTAAACTTACACTAGCATGCATCTTCTTCATTTTCCTATATGCATCATGCATGTGTTCAGAAACTTCAAACAATTCATCATAAGTTAAGTCACATACCTCTTCTTGATCTGATTGATCAACATTTTTTGCCATCAAGCAAAGGTTGGTGACTTCTTCTTCTTTTTCAGTCTCAGATGAGTCTGAAGCTGAGTCCGCCCAAAAAGCTCTTTGAAACTTCTTCTTGCCCTTCTTTACAATTGGTTTCTCTTCTACCTTCTCCTTGCTAAGAGTGGCTTTGAGTTTTGGGCATTCAGTCTTGATATGACCTGGTTTCCTGCATTCATAACAAATCACTTCATTATAAACCTTGCCATTTCTGTTAAACTTACCTCTATTCCATTGCTGGCGTCTCATCTGCTTCCTCTTTAAAAAGCTTCTGAATTGTCTAGTCATTAATGCAATATCATCTTCATCCTCAGGTTGTAAGTGTTCACTCTCTGACTCTTCCACTTTTAGTGCAATATTCTTCTATTTTCGTGGTTCACCTGCATCAATCTTTCTTTGACTTACTCCTTGCTCATAAGAAATGAGTGAACCAAGAAGACTGTCAATAGAATAAATGTTTAGATCTTTAGACTCTGTAATTACAGTAATTTTTGCATCATAAGCAGTAGGTAAACAACGAAGAATCTTATTAACCATTTCAGCATTAGTTAATTCCCTACCAAGTGCATGCAAAGAAGTGACAATTTGTGTGAATCTTGTATACATGTCAGAAATAGATTCATTAGGTTTCATGCGAAACAACTCATAGTCATGTAACAAGATATTGAGTCTTGATTGCTTAACCTCATTAGTCCCTTCATAAGTTATACAAAGTCTATCCCATATGTCCTTTCCACTTTTGCATGTGGAAACCCGCATGTAGTCTTCAGATTTTAAAGCACAAAAGAAGCTATTTAGACATTTGGCATTTAGTTGTGCTAAGTCACGTTCTTCTATAGTCCAATCTACAAAAGGTGTTTCTACCCTAACTCCATCAACTAATCTAGTTGGTTTTGTATAACCTTCCTGGACTAGGATCCACATGCGATAATCAAGTGACTGTAAGAAAGTAGACATGCGTGTTTTCCAGAAATTAAAAGGAATATTGTCAAACAGTAGAGGTCTAGTAATAGAGTAACCCTAAGGTGTGTTTCGGTTTCCGAAAGTAGCCATCTACGTTAATCAAAAAGTAGTTTAAACTTATGATATTGAAACGGGGCTCTGATACCACTTGTTGAGTCTAGTAAATAGGTTGTTAAACCTAAATTAATGTCCCAAGGCTACCAAGAGGGGGGTGAATTGGTAGTTTAAAAATTTTAAACCCTCTTTAAATTTATGTTGAACCGAAATGAAAATATTCTTTTAAGTTTTTGTAGAAAACGTTTTTCAACCATAGAGTTTTTAAAATCAAAAATAAAATGCGGAAAAGTAAAAACAGTAAAGTAAATGACACCAGATTTATAGTGGTTCGATCTAAACAAGACCTACATCTACTCCCCAGAGGCACCCTCTGAGTATTGCACTAATACCAATAGTGACTCTCCTTTTGCACCCACAGCAAGGCGGAGAAACCTTTATAAACACTCTTTTCACCACTACCCGGTGCGGCAGAGAACCGTCATCCTTTTACACAATCCCCAGTGTTGGCAGAGAACCTTCCGTCCTTTCACACTCTCCTAGTATGGGCAGAGAACCCTTCCGTCCTTTCACACTCTCCTAGTGTGGGCAGAGAACCCTTCAGCTGTTCACAGTCTCCAAGTGTAGGCAGCGAACCCTTCGGCTGTTCACACTCTCCAAGTGTAGGCAGTGAACCCTTCGGCTGTTCACACTCTCTAAGTGTAGGCAGTGAACCCTTCGGCTGTTCACACTCTCCAAGTGTTGGCAGCGAACCGGATCTCCTTGACAGATATTCTCACAATAAATCTAGAATGAAGAAAGAAAAGAGTGAAGTAATCCCAATTCACAAGTAGAGATTCTTACCTTTGAACTCCAAGTGAATCCTTCACGCTCCAGTGGTAGGAATCCTCCTTTGAATGCACTCTCACACTCTCTCCTTGGCTATTCTCTCAAGAGGCACGAAGATCAAATGACAAAAAGATTGGGTGGCAGTCTAATTTGGACTATTTATACAAAAGACAAGAAAAACCGCCCAAAAACTGCAAGTTTTCAATTCTGTACATAGTGGATCGTCCCGTACGATCGTGGATTATCCTGGATGATATTACTTAAAAGCTTTGAAACGACCTTATTTATATATGTGTACAAAATGTCTTCGTACAAGCTGATCGTTCCGTACGAACTAAGTTCGTCCGGTACGAACGGTTATTACAAGGTCGGTTCTAGAAACTGTAGAAAAAACCATCCTAAGTCGGTTGTATCGTCTGGACGAAAATTGGTTCGTCCGGACGAAATTTTTATAGAGAACAGATCATCCTAGACGATATTTAATTTCGTATGGACGAAAATCTTACAGAGAGCAAATCGTCATGTACGATAATTTATCGTCTGGACAAAAATTTTACAGAGAGCCGATCAACCTGGACGATATTTAATTTCGTCTGGACGAAAATTTTACAGAGAGCAAATCGTCATGTACGATAATTTAATTTCATCTGGACGAATATCTTACAGAGGACAAATCGTCCTGGACGATATTTATTTTCGTCTTGGACGAATAGGACTTAGAAAAAATTTTTAAAACCAGTTCCTATTCGTTCCTTGTGGTCAATAGGAGATAACTGTCTGATCGTCCCGTACGATCTGATATCGTCCCGTACGATCTGATATCGTCCCGTACGATCAGTATAAATTTTATATGATCTCCTTATATGTGTGTGTATGTTTTTATTCACTCAATTACAATCACTCCCTTTCAAATTTAATTCAAAGAAAAGTACAAGTTTCAAATTCACAAAGTATCTCATGTTGAATTTAATTTGAAGTCTTCATAGTCTGGAGTTTGATTTTCCTAAAATGTTAGTACACACAAGAGAAAATACAAATCTTCTAAAATTGTTAGGAGATAACTACGCATTTGAACAATAATGTTTGGAATCATCAAAACTATACAAGTTGCAAAAATGTAAAGCATGCAAATAGTAACTATCTTATCACCTTTTAGGTCCATAAGTTCACTTGGAACATCAATCAGCTCAATATCAGGTAAATTATGTTTGAGTCAGTCTGTAATTTCTATTTGAATGCATCCTTTACCTTTCTTAAGTCAATTGTACCTTGATGCATTCTGAAGCTAAGTAGCCTCACACACTCACACACACTCAGGAGGAGAATTTTGGTGAGTTAAAATATTTCTATTTTTGATCATATCGTATAAAATTATTTCCAATCATCCTAGACAATAAGTTAAAAATAGAAACCCTTATTAGGGCATCAAGATTATGTAAAATGTCTTAAGAAAATCATCCTGGATAATATTCCAATGGTTCTAGAGGATATGCCCAAACCAAAAAATCTAGCCGCCAGACTCATTTAAGCAAGATTTTAATCTTCAAAATTATACTAATCGTAGAGGATGATCCTGGATAATTCATATCAATCACGCTTAAATTGATCAGGTGATTAAAGAAAGTAAATAAGGTTAGATTGATCAATCATATCATCTTAGACAATTGCAAGATAATCCTGGATGATCTGTAAGAAAAACCTTAGTCTTCTCCTGAATCTCCTAGACGTCCTGAACTATCTACTGGATGATAATCACTTATTTTGCAATAATCAAATGGGACGATGTCCACATCATCCTGGTTGATTAATTATATTTCTATATCATCCCGATTAATCTCCTGGATGTCTCGAACTATCAATTGGATGATAATATATGATTTTTAACTAATCATACAGGATAATGTATAAATCATCTTGGAAGATCAGAGAAAATATTATGTTTTAATCATACAGTAAACCTAGAACATCGTGTCTAGATCGGCTAAAATACACTGATCGTATAGGATGATCGTTCGAATGTCCTAGATTATCTTTGACAATAAATTAAAAATAAGAGAAATTTTTAAGGCCTTCTTTATAAGATATCTTATTTGCTAATGAGAGAATCTTTTGCTATTATCCTGACCTAAGAGAGCTTAGATAAGGAGAAGAAGAGCTTGGGTGAGAGAGAGAGAGAATAGTATGAGGGAGAGTTTGTGAGGTGTTCATAAAGTACTCCAAGCAAGGATTCAAGTCGTCTTCTCTAATCATTGTCCTTGGCTCTTTGGTTGCTCTTGGGGGTCTTCATTAGTACTAGATCAACGTTCTCTTCCTACTTCAGTTGGAAGCAAAAGGTGTTGGAGTTCTTTGCCTGCTTTAGGAGGAAGAAAAAGGAGTCTTGGTTCTCTGTCTCACAGAGGTCAATGAAAATAATTTTGTATGGGCTTCTCCACCTTGCCGTGGGAGTAAAAGGAGAGACACTACAGTTTTAGTGCAATACTCAGAGGGTGCTTTGAAGGAGTGGACGTAGGTAAGGTTGATCTTACCATTATAAAATCTCATGTGTTCTTTTTTATTTGTGTTCTACATTTTAATTTCTATAATTTAATTTTTATGGTTAATTTTAAGGTTAAAATATTTGATTTGTTTTGTTAATCGCTTCCACATCAAAGGTTGATCTAGTTTGTTTTAAAATATTCAAAAAAATTTCAAAAATATTTTACTTTTTGTTTAAGAATTTTTAAAACCACCAATTCACCCCCCCCCCCCCCCCTTTGGTTAGCCTTGGGCTAGTTCATAAGGGCTTACAACCCTAACAAACTTTCAAGTGGTATCAGAGCAGGATTCACAAAATCAAGTTTTAGAAAACATTTGAATTTTAACCTATGGCTAACTTTGGTAACCGGAACATGGAATAAGGGTATTCCATTACTCGAACACCCTTATTTGATAATATACCTTTTAATTTATTGAAAACTTACATGTCTACTTTTTTATAATCTATAGATTATCGCATGTGGATGCTTGTAAAAGAATGTTATTCTGCACCAACACGTAAAATGAATGGCATAAAAACTGAACTACTTTTTTTGAATGAACTTTTGATGAAAATTATCTAGCACAACTTAATACAAAATGTTTAAACTATTTTTTCTATGTACTAAAATCTAAAGATTACATCGGTGTTTCAACATATACAACTAGTAAAGAAATCTAGGATAGATTATGCATTACTTATGAATGCAAGAGTGAAGTTAAGCAATCTAGGTTGAATATTTTACTTCATGACTATAAACTTTTTTACATGAAACCTAGTGAGTCAATATCTGAAATAGATACTAGGTTTACATAAATAGTCACCTCCCTATATGCCTCAGGAAGAAAGCTAACTAACTATGAGAAAGTTAACAAAATTTTGAGATATTTATCATCTTCTTTGATTCTAAGATTATTGCTATAACTAAATCTAATGATTTGAATATTTATTCGATCAATAACTTACTTGGATCACTTTTGTTTTTTGAGCAAGGAGTGAACCAAAGGCAGCTCGATGTAGGTGAGAAGAAGAAGGAGAAAATAATAGCCTTGAAGTTTAATGATTTGGAGACTAATTGTTTTGGTTCTGAAAGTGATCACATTGCTTTAATTACTAAGAAATTCAAGAGTTTCTCAAGAAAAAAGCAAAAACATCATCAGAAATGGATTAAAGATAAGAACCATAAGATTTCTAAAGTTTCTTTTAATGTTATTTTATTTGAATGCATGAAGCCTGGAAATCTGAAGCTTATTACCCAACTCTTAAAGCTCACACAAGCAAGGAGAAGAGTGAATACAAGCCCAAGTTCATAAAGGATAAGAAATGGATCTAAAGGCATTCTGAGTGGATTTTGCATCTAACTCCTCTAAAATTGAAGCTGAAGAGGAGCAAACAAACTTTTATTTGATGGCGGATAATCATCTTGGTCACTTTGACCAAGAAGAGGTACATGAATTAACATACAATCAATTTCTTGATGTTTCTGAGAAAATTCATTCATCTTATAGAAAGCTTAAAAAATTACATGCTAACCTAAAAATGGAATTTTTGAACTTACAAAAAGAGCATTAAGTTTTGATTAAAGATCATTCTACACTTGATAGCAAACACATGACAATATTAGATGAATTTGATGTTTTAAATAAAAAGTATTTTGAATTGACTAATGAGCATGATTTCTTAAAAAGTTTATATGTTGAGCTAGAAACATCATATAAAGAATTAGATACTCTTGCAACTAATTTAGATCATAAAAAGCATTCTTTGAAAATAAAAATTTTAGTTCTTAAAAATTCAATTAAATTTTTAGAAGCTCAATTAACTGCTTTAAAAGAAAATAAAAAACCACCCATAATGCTTGAATTTCACAATCCATCAAATTAGTATCCATCATTCAAATCTAGGAAGAAGCATTATAACCCGAGTAGATTAGTAAACCCTTTTTCTGGTATTAGATGTTTTTAATGTGGAATGCTAGGACATAATTTACACACATACACCATTCACTGTAGAACACATTTAGTGTGGAGACCCAAATTGCATGTTTCACAGTGTAAAACACATTCATTACATTCTTCTTGCCATAAGAAGGGACCCAAACTTGTTTTGAGTTCCTAAATCTAACATTTGATGATTTTATAGGAGTTATCTCATATAAGATCTCATGAGAACATGTGGTACCTAGACAACAGATGGTCACACCATATGACTGGAGATGCTAATCAATTTATTTTACAAGAGGCCAGGGTTTGAGGCAAGGTCAATCTTGGAGCACCATGAAAGTAGTGGGTGCAGGTACAATTGGATTCTTTAAGAACCTTTTGATTTAAAATGTTTTTTCTTATTGATGGCTAAAAACAAAATTTGCTCAGCGTTAGTTAGCTCTACGATAAAAGCTTCAACATAAAATTTTTATCAAACACCTGTATTATAAGCTTAAATAATAAAACTATTTTGTAGGGAAAAAGGATCAATAATTTCTACATACTTAATTTAAAAAATATTAAATATGCTACTTCTTTTTGCTTAAAAACTAATGCTGACAAGTCTTAGTTGTGACATAGGAGTTTATGTCATGCTAGCATGAAAACATTTAAAAAAGTAACCCAAAAAGACTTAGTGAGAGGAATCCCCGTGCTTGAATTCACTAATGACCACCTGCGTGATGCCTATCAACTAAAGAAACAAGTCAAATCTTCTTTCCATTCCATTAAGGACATTAGCACCTCTAAACCATTAAGGCAATGCTACTCCACCTATGATAAGGAATTTTACGCCATCGTTCAGTCCCTCATATACTAGAGACACTACCTTCTTCCCCAAGAGTTTGTTATTTTCTCTGACCATGAATCCCTGCAATATATAAACTCCTAAAAGAAAATGAATGCACGTCATGGTCGGTGGGTTGAATTTTTGCAAGAGTACACTTATACGATTAGGCAGAAAGCGGGATCTGAGAATAAGGATGCCGATGCACTAAGTCATCAAATGATTATTACTCGTGAGATGAGGATGGAAGTGATATGTTTCGAGCGACTTAAGGAAGACTACTTAAACTACCCTGATTTTAAAGAAACCTATTCTGCATTAGCAATTGGAGGTGAACAGATTATAGATGATTTCCTATTGGAAGATGGATATTTGTTTAAGTACAAAAAACTCTGTATTGAAGAAATCCTCCTTGGTATAATCAGAATTAAGCAAATTTATCATATCTTCTTTTAGGATATCTTTGTTAGTAAATTTCGGCCATTCTTCTATGTCTGCATTTTGTTTGCTCCACTTTTTTTAGAAATAGTTCTCTATTATAACATGTATATAATCCTCATTCACTTCTATTCTTCCTTCTTCATTAGCAATCTGATTGATCATATTACTCTTCTTCTTTGTCGTGGCATGTGTATGGTAGAACCAAGTGTTTTTCTCCCCATCTTCCATACATTGGATTTTTCATCTTTGTCTCCACCATGTTGCCAATCTAGCCAAATTAATGTTGCGTTCATGGACTTTAGTTCTAATAATCAGTAAATTCCCATGATTCAAGCCCTCTTCAGAGCTTCCAGCTCTTGCAAATTCAGTATTTCCTTTTGTAGCTCTTGCTTGTTCAACATGAATTCTTTTAATTTGTTATTGCTCCAAAAGTAATGATTCTTAAGTGATCTTTTGATTTTTCTTCTCAAAATTTCTTCAGCATTTCCATGATCCCTTTTCCTCCAGGCATTAGAGATGATCCCCCTCGCCGCCTCATAGGAGCTCCAGACATTTTCAAATCTGATTTCTCTTGGATTAACCCTATTCATTATTTGAAATTAAAGTAGTATTGGACAATGGTCTGATGACACTCTAGGAAGGTTTTTTATTTTTACTGAATGGAATTCCATCATTGACTTTGAATTAAGCCAAATTTTATCTAGTCTCTCCCATATCCTAGCAAGTCCTTCTTTGTTGTTACACCATGTGAATTTCAGCCCAATGTAGCCAATGTCATGAAAATCATTATTGATCATGAACTCTCTCATCTCTTGAGGTCTATGTGAAAAGATGAGTCTTTTTCCACCCTTCTTCTCGAGCTTAAAAATGTTGGATTAACAATCAGACGGATGCGACTAAATGACTTTTAAACTACGGGATCAAATATGGACTGTTGATCCAAATCAATGATCATGATTATATCTTTAGCCTCCCATTATCTCTCGAAGCTATTAAGCTATTTTGACATGATCTGAGTAATCCCACCTGTGGATTCGCACCAAGCTTCATAGGAAGGAACATAACATTGCAAACCATAAATCCAACAATAAGATTTTAGCAGTTTGATGGTTTGTTTCACCCTTGACCAAGACCACCCAGCTAGGAGCTCGGGATCGGAGTCTCACCATATAGAAATATCCAACGAATGGTTTTTTTCTATCAAGAAGCTTCAGACATGGAAGGCGAACACTTCTCCTTGAGATGCCAAGGCTAGAGGATTACCTGAGGTAGGAGTTCGAGCAAAGTGCGAAGTCCTTTCATAATATTTTGGTCGAGATGAAGGCTCAAAGAAGCTAGGGAACTAGGAAAAGCTATTGGATCACTCAGATAGCTTTGGGGAATGATTTTGGGAGTTGGAATTCAAATGGGGGCATCTGGTGGATTTCCCCCCTATTCAACCCACTCACGCGAGCTCGAATGGCTGGGATCAAACAAGTAAGCCATTAGATGGCCTCCAGGTAGATGGGAACAACCTCACAGAGGTCCATGAGCCTGAAGCTGGTGAGCCTAGGCTTTGGAAACCATTGGATGAACCCCAAGGTGGAGGGGACCACCGAAGCCCATTCTTCATTAGTTCCAGCTACCGCTTTATGGGGTCTAAGTCAGGCTAATCTAGAAAGGCCGCTAGTGATGTATTAAGCTTCAATATGAGCTCAATTGGGTCTAGGAGGGTCTAGTTGGTTTGAGAGCTCGAGGTGGCCCAAACATGCTTAGTTTGGGTCAGTTTGGGCTCAACCCAGGTTAAGCTAGACCATGGGTTGGATGTGGAAGGTGGATTAAGTTCTGGTGCACCCATACAAGTGACAATTGGGTTTGAATTGCCCTGAGGTGGGAGATGGCTCGGTTTAATGTAGTTTTGACCACTTTGGGCTAGCTTAGAGGTTGAGCCAAGTTAGCTAAAGGGTTGGGCTGACTAGGGTAGGTGTATTGGACCTAGGGCTATCCAATAGGGGTGTTGATTGAGTTTGGTGAAGGCTAGGTTAGGAATTTTCTCATCCTAAGGTGGTTTTGGCCACTTTGGGTTAGCCTAATTCTTTACCCAAATTGACCTAAGGGTTATGTTAGCTAAGAGAGGTGTATTGTGTCAAGGAAGACCCAATGCGACCTTTGGTTTGGTTTAATTGGGTTAGGATTTGAAAATGGCTCTAGGGGAACCTCTCCTTAGACACTTGGGTCAATACAAATGGCTAACCCAAGTGGTCCCAAGGCTTGGGTCTCCAAAAGAGGCTTCTTGGACTCCTAATATGTCACTCAATGGGTTTGGGTTGGCTTGGCATGGCCTTGATCAAGAGAATTGAATGGGTAGGGGTATATGGGAAGTTTGGTTAAGCTTGGTTGACTTGGTCAACCAAGTTGACCTAGGGTCAAGAGTTGGGAACATTAAGTTCAAATTGGGCACTTGAACTCAATAGGGATGGCCTCATGCCAAAAGGAATTGATTTGGCTTGAGATAGCCATTTGATCCCTTAGGGGGGGCATTTTAGTCAACCAGGTCAAACCAAAGGGCAACATTAGGTCCAATGTACTCTTAAAGTCATTTAGGATCCATTGGAATAGAATTTGGAGTTTTATATGTTTAGGTCACATTAGATTTTGGGGAAAAGACCAAGAATCCCATTAAAGGGTATTTTGATCATTTTGACCCTTGGTGAATTATGGGTCAAATTGGGATAGGAAAAGTGTAGATAACTGATTAGTGAGTCATAATGAAGGTCATGAGTATGATTGGAAGGTTTAGAAAGGGTTCCAAGGCTAAGATCCACTAGATGGCAAGTCAAGTGGCATAGATTATAAATTACTAAAGGTTTTGCAGCCCTTAGGAAAAGATTCAATTATAATGGCAAGGAATGTTGGATTGAGATCAAATTTGGATGGTTGACCTTAGATACATGCCTAAATAATATGTAATTTATAGACCCTAAATTATAGGTCATCAGGCTGGGTTCCATGGAGTTTGAAAGTTCCTCTAGATAGGGTTTCAGGACCTCAGTCCTTAGCCGTTGGATTTGGTTTGAAATTTTTGAATTGGATTTAATTTAAGAGTTGAATAGCTTGACTTGACTCATCCACATTAGTGGAGGATGATTAAATTATTTAGATTGATTGGATGTGATCTGGAAGATGATTAAATATTTATTAGTAGTTGAACCAGGGATTGAATTGAAGGGTGGAGTTGAGTTTGATTGAGGTTGAATCGGGCATTATCTAGGATATATATTATTAGGGAGTAGAGACTTCCTAATCAATGGGTCACCAAAAAGAAACCCTTGTGGGTCTTAGTGACTTCATACAAACATGAGATCAATAGTGTATGGATCTGAGGCCGTACTCCCTCTAAAAGTGCATATTTTTTCAATCAGAATTACATTCTAGAATCAAATTACAACTGAACAAAATATACAAATTTGGTTAAAAAAACTTGAATCCTTGAATAGTATCATCTCCAAGCTCAGCAGAGTTTAGAGTTGTATAAGGCCTAAATGGTTCAGGACAATGATAAGTTAGTGCGACCTAAAGCCTTCCAAGTAGGAGACTTGGTCATAGTTCTTTAGAGGCCTATCTTAGCTCACCAAAAAATTGGTGGGAAGTTTGAACAAGTATAACAAAGACCCATCATCATAGAGACATTTTATGAAGGGGGCTCATATCAACTAGTTGATTATAAAAAAAATCACACAATGTTGCTTATCAATGGGCATTTCCTTAAGAAATGCTATGCTCGATGTAGCTTGAATCTTTTTCAATCAATAAAATGCTTTCTTTTTCTAAATTAAAGTCAATTTTATATATATCCTTTTAAAAAAAATTATATATATATATATATATATATTCCTTAAGGTTAGGCCATGCCTTCCCTTAAGCTTAGATCCTCTATGGTGGGAATATTTCAACCCCACCTCTTGATCATCCAATTTTGATCCTCTGTAGTGGGCATATTTCAACCCCACCATATGATCATCCAGCTTCAATCCTCTATGGTGGTTATATTTTTATGCCACCACAAGATCATCTATTTATAATCCTTGTAGTGGGCATATTTTGACCCCACTACATGATCATCCAACTTCGATCATCTGTGGTGGCCATATTTTGACCCCACCACATGATTATTGAACCTAAATCTTCTATGGTGGGCATATTTGATCCCACCATATGATCATCCACCTTCGATCCTCTATGGTGGGCATACTCGACCCCATCACATGATCATCCAATCTTGATCCTATATAGTGGATATATTTTGACCCCACAACATGATCATCTAGCCCCGATTATCTATGGCAGGTATATTTTAACCCCGCCCTTGATCATCTAGCTTTTAATTTCTATGATGGGCATATTTTGACCTCACCACATCATCATCTAGCTTTAATCCTCTGTGGAGGTCATATTTTGACCCCATGACATGATCATCATGCCTCGATTATCTATGGTGGGCATATTTCGACCGTAAATAATCATCCAACCTCAATACTTTATGGTGGGCATAATCGACCCCACCACAGGATCATCTAGTCTTGATCATCTGTGGTTGGCATTTTTTGACCCCACCACATGATCAACTAGCTTCGATCATCTATGGTGGGAAAACTCAACCCAACCACACGATCATCCAATAATGGTGGATAATGCCCTCATATGGCACTGCCCTAGTACCAACATAACTTGGATTCCTTAAGGTTTTTTCGAACCCTTTGTTATAATCAAAATCCTATATTTCATCCTTCCATTCAATCAAAGCCGGCCAATATACGCAGTAGAACATCGCTCTACTTCACATATTGGGGTCCATTGATTAACCTCATTTTTTATGAGGTCAATGAGACCAACCGAGGCTCCCTCCTAGTGACTTAATGATTGAAAAGTGTCCACTTATCAATCATATAGGTCCCAATCAAATTTTAATTCAGTCTTTTCCAAATTCCAGTCCTCCTTCTAATTCATTTTTAATTTTAATTTTCAATCATACCATCAATTAAGCTTCATATCATATCCAATCAAACATGATCATTCATTTAATAGTGATTAATATGTATAATACAAATTTAATCAATAAAACCCAAAGCCCAATACAAATCCAAAATTTTAGGTCCAAATCCTAAGTTTAGGACCTTGGTCCTGAAACCCTTTCTAGGTGATTTTTCAATTCCCTTGAAATCTAGCCAAATGACTTGTGCTTCATGATCTATCAATTGCATATTTCTTAGGCATACCCCAAGGGTCCTCCAAATTTGAGCTCAATCGGATGCCTTTAGACCCAAAAACTGAATTGAAACCAAAAGGTTATAAAATCTTCAAATATTTACATCCTATGTTACTAGGCTTGCCATTTAGTGGAAATTGACCTTGGGACCTTTCCCAAAACTTTTAACCACACTCATAACCTCCATTATGACATTTTTACCAAAAAAACTTCATTTTTTTAGCATAGTTTAACCCATGTTTAATTTGGGGTCGAAATGATAGAAATACCCTTTTAAGGGGATTTTTTGTGTTTTCCACAATGTTTAATATGGCTCAACCATATCAAGCCCTTAAATATTTCTCAATGTATCGTAGACAACATTAGGAGCACATGGGACTCAAACCTAGCTTTTGGTTTGACCTAGTTTTCTAAGTCAACTATGGTTGACCAGGGTGCCCTTTAAGGGTTTTAACACCCATTTCCAACCAAATGACCTCCTCATCATTTGAAATCTCTTCCATTGAGTTCAAATGGTCAATCTAAAATTAATGGACCCAACCATTGACCTTAGGTCAACTTGGTTTACCAAGTCAACCAAGTTTTACCAAATCACATATATAACCTTACCTAGCTTAAACCCTTTGATTAAGGCCTTAGCAAACCCTTTTAAACCCATTAGGTACCAAAGAGGTCCCCTTTGAAGTCCCAATCCTTGGGCACACTTGGGTTAGCCATTTGGCTTGACCCAAGTGTCCAAAGTGGATCTCTTATGATCCAAATTCCACCAAAGGCCAAATCAATTCAACCAATGGTGACATTAGGTCCATCATAACCTAATGCACCTATCATAGTTGACCTAACCCTTAGGTCAACTCAGGTTAGGAATTGGGCTAGCCCAAAGTGGTCAATGTTACAACTTATGCTCACGAGTTTATATTTTTTATGATAAAAAACATTGTGGCTCACATCCTTATGCATACTTGTATTTGTAATATATATTTGTTTGTATGTGTACTAACATTTTAAGAACACCATGCACTATACAACGAAGATTAAAGGATTAAGATTTGGTAGAATAGGTTATAATGTAAAGATTTTTGCAATATTCATTGATTTATTTTTTATTTCTTGAGTCAAGTATTGTAAGGGTGTATGGTTGCTTAGTGACTAGGCACACACACACTCACAGGAAGTGAGATTGAGTCAAAACCAAAAGTTCTAATTTTTGAATTAATCATACTATATTATATATATTATACTATATGATCAGCTCATCTAACTAATCATGTTGGATGATTTAGATCACCTAGGACAATCAGTTATGATCATAAAAAATAGCCACCAATTATAATTTAGGCAAGATTTTAAGGTTTAACTTTTGTTCTAATCATCCAGGATGATATACATCATACTGAATGATCTATAACAATCATGCTTAAATTGATCCTATTATTAAGTACTAATTATGGTTAATTTATTCAATCTAATCATTTAGGATGACCAGTAATGATTATATTGGATGACCAAGAGCATGTATGGGATAACCCCTAATCGTACAAGACAAAACCCATAAATTTGCGAACTAATCATCCTAGATGATTTAGATCGTTCAAGACGATTAGTTATGGTCTTAAAAATAGCTGTCAATTCTAATTTAGGCAAGATTTTAAGATTCAAATTTTGTTCTAATCATCTAGGATGATATATACCATATTGGATGATCTATGACAATCTCATTATGATTGATTTGTTCAATCTAATTGTCTAGGATCAGTGATGATTATTCTGGATGATGAAGAGGATGCATGGGATGCCCACTAATTGTATAAGATGAAAACCATAAATTTTTCAACTAATTATCATAGATAATCTCAGAATAGTCCTGGATAATTAGTACAAACTCTTGAACAAATTGCATAGGATAGTGTAGTTTGTATAGTCAAAAAGGTCTATTTTGAACTAATCATATAGAATTGTACTGGATGATCTTTGATGATAGAATTGATTTTTTAGGGTTTTTGAAGCCCTCTATTTAAGTTTTCTCAAAAGACATTATAAGTTTTTTTGGTAATCATTGACTCTCTATTCTTCTGTGGAAAACTTGAAGAGAGCCTTAAAAGGGTGAGAGGAAAGGGTGGAGTTTGAGAGGAAGAAG
Source organism: Dendrobium nobile (assembly GCA_022539455.1). Classification (NCBI taxonomy): domain Eukaryota; kingdom Viridiplantae; phylum Streptophyta; class Magnoliopsida; order Asparagales; family Orchidaceae; genus Dendrobium; species Dendrobium nobile. Next base: position 10,559,682 of record CM039725.1, read on the forward strand.
ATCCTTGTGGGGTTCAAGGGAGTGTGGAGGGGGTTTCACATGGTTGCTCTGGCAAACTTGCATCTTAGTACCATCAGATTCAATATTTATCTTGAGGGAAGTTTTGGGAAGAAGAAGATGTCTTTGCTGTCAAAGGACCCAGCTACTCCGCTGCACTAGGAAAGGTGACAGTGATTCAAGGTTCTCTGCCTCATCAGGAGGATGAAAATGAGTCCAAGTTCTTTGCCTCACTAGGAGGGTGAAAAGGAGTCAAGGTTCTCTACCAGTGAAAGGAGTTTAATCCTCTACCGTATGGGTTGGTGGAAGAGAGTTTTAAAGGGCTTCTCCGCCTATCTATGAGGGCTAAAGGAGAGACACTATAATGATAGTGTAATACCCAGAGTGGGTGACTCTAGGGAGTGGACATAGTACATAGTTTGACCAAACCACTATAAAATTTAGTGTGTTCTTTCTGATTTTATTTTCTGTAGTTTATTTTTCCACTTTTTTTTTCTATTATAATTGATTGGTTAAAAATTTGTGATGGATATTATGTTGTATTTATTAGATTATCATAACCATCCTTGTAACTTTTGATAGGTGTACTAGCTTCTGCATCAAGTGATAATATTACTTCCGTATTAGTGTGCCTTAGGGCTAGTTCATTAAGGTCTAATAACCTCCATGAAATTTTAGTCAAAACCAAAAGGGTTTAGCCATTTACCAACTTAACTTTACCAATCCAAACTAATACATCCATTGGATGTCCCAAGATCCAACTCACCTCCCCTAATCATCCCAACCCTTGTGTTGACTTGGGTCAAAACTTAGGCTAGCCCAAAGTGGTTAAAATAACTTTGACCTGAGCTATTTCTCACCACATATAAATTCTAACCCAATTGATACTTACACTAAATAGACCTTGACCCAATGTATCTCCCCCATTAAGCCCAGGGCCTAGCTTGAACTAGGTTGCCACCAAACTGGTCAACACCTTAAATTTAGATTTAAGGGTTATGGTTTGACCCTTAAATTTAGATTTAAGGGTCATGGTTCCCTTAAATTCAAACTAACATAATTATTTTTCTAATGAAATTTAGGTTGTATGCTTTGGTGTGTTAATTATCCATAGTGTAATTGTTAGTTAGCCTTCAATTTCACCCTAATCCCATGCCTAGATGGTCTTATTTAAAATTTTGAAGGTAACACTATGGTTACCTTATGTGATTTGGTTAACCACATTAGAATATCCATCTTGGGCCCAAACTCAATTGGATTGGACCCTAAGATCAAGTCAACTTTTCACTAAACTTGGATCTCATGTTGTCCACCATATAGGAAGCAAAAAATCAAGCCCTAAAATTAACTTAAAGCATTAATTAAATCATAATTAATTCATGTAAAATTCAAAACTATGAATAATATATCAAACTAATCATAATTCAACCCTCTACTGATGAAAATTAAAATCCCAATCAATTGACTTCAAATTTGACTTTAATTTAATTTTTGATAAAAATAACCTTTTAATTAATTTAACTAAAAAAAAATAGTTAAAATTTTAAAAAATTTCTTAAACATTTGGGATTATCTTCATGGGTCATTTCTTACCTTTATGGGTGTTTTCAAGGAGTTTGCGATTGACTTAGATTGAAATTCACAAAACCTTCTTATTTAAACAATTTTAAAATTCATTTAATTAAAAAAACTTTAAAAATCATATGTAATTTCAAAAAATTACAAATTGACCCAATTCAAATTAATTCAACTCCATTTAAGGTCTGCTATTTTTTTTTAAATTCTCAAACCTTCAAAACTAAATAAAAGTCAAAAAGTCAAGTTTCAAGTCAATTGTAGTTCAAATCTAAGACAAAACCTAAAAATTTTATAACTTAATGTAGAAAATTCAAAATTCAACAAACTTAGACTCTAATTACTCATCTTAAGGTCTAGTATTTAACAAAAATATCAAAATTCCATAAATCACCTTAATTTAAAAAGTTAACTTTTGACCCCCTTTAATTAATACATAATAAATAATTCAAATAATCCCAAAATTCAATAATTAACTCAAAATTCCATAAAATTCTAATTTAATCATTTAACCCAGTAATCAATCCATTAAAATCTATTAACCCTTAACTCTCAATAAATTAAATCACTTAATTAATAATGGTTACTACTTGGTAACCGGGGCCTACGAAGTAATTAAGTTAGCCCCAAGGAAGGTAAAATAAATTTCACAGCCATGGTGCAAACAAAGGTATTAATCACTCAATCTTGAAAATGCATTTTGAAGTAAACCTTAATACACTAATACTTAAACAAAAACTTAAATACCTTTGACCTTCAACCAATGAAAACTTTAGATAATTTCAACAAACTACCTAATCTAGGACATATTAAATCCACATAGCTTTCTGCACACACATTAAATTATTTGCTAGGAAGTCCAACTCTAATTTTAAGCTAGGCCACTATTTTACTTTCTAGTTATCATGTGCTAATTTTTTATGGTTTTCATTACATGCTCATTGATTGATGCGTTTGTTATGATTGATGTTTTTATTTACTTAATACACTTTGTGAATTAATGTGATGGGCAATAAATTACTCCTAGATTGGGAATGATCTAGATGCTAACAGTATTTTTTGCAGTGGCCATGCTCATATAAGGCCATAAATTAAGGAGGCAAATTCAAAAGCTTATAAGTTAACATGTTTTCTACAGGTGCAAAAAATTACAAAGTCCCCTATAAATCAAAAGAGTGTAGCCAAGTTTGATGTTATTTTAATTTTAATATATGTGCATATAACTACTTGGGATGTTACTACTAATTTCATTTTCTTAGGATAACTGTGCAGGGTGTTTAAATTTTCTTCTTTTCATTTAATTTAATTTAATTGAGTTATAAATGTGAAAGTGGCATTTGAGATGTGATACATATCCAATTTGGAATTCAAAAGGGAGGAAACATCCCTTCAGGGATATTTCACTTCCATTTAGAGATCCAAATTAGGATGATTTTAGGTATCCAAGGAGAAAAGAAAATAACCCTTTAGGGAGGTATTTATTTTCACTTGTATATTTGATCCCAATGAATCTAAGGAGCTCACAAAAGGATGAAAAAGTGAAGATAAAGAGTATCCCACTCAAAGTCACTTACATCACTCCTAGGATTAAAATCCAAGTTAATGTTAGTGGTAACTGACCACTTTTCTTTTTTGCAGACCGTATGTTGTAATAGAGTGGCACTTTCCATAGGAACATTGTTAATTTATTTAATTGGGCTTAATGATTTATTTACATTACTTGTGCTTAGAACTGCCGACTTTTTCAAGCTTTGTTCGATTGTATGTCATTTTGTTTTAGTCTAGAAATAATTGGAGGCTCATGAGGGAGCATTTAAATATATATTCTACTCAAAATTAAAATAGAAATTTTAAGCTTACATAGGAACTCTAACATTTTAAGAACTAAGCTTAAGATCATCAAGAGTTTGCATATGCATATTAATTGATTTTCCTCCTTATTAGGATCCTTCCAGCCTATGGGTTCTTGCAAGCCACCTAACCTATTAGGGTGCAATCTTATTAAAGAGAAGTTGTGCAATCTCTAGGATAAAATATATTTTAAGCCTTTTTTAAAAATTCTTCATATTCATTTTCTACATTTATCAAGTTAATTAGCATGCATTGTATTAGAAATAAATTTAAAAGTAACTAAAAACTAAATTTTATTTTCTCAAGCATCAATCACCCTTAATTAAGTCAAGGGGCCACTTAGGATCCTCTCTAAATGTTGGCCCAACTTCATAAAACTTAATTAACATCCCTATTACTCTTTCATACAAAGACCATGCTCATAGATTTTAAATTACCTACGTGGGTGGCTAGCTCAATCTTGGCTGGGGTAAGTCCAGGTTTTGCACTACTTCAGCTTGGTCCAGTTTACTGTTGTTGAGTGTCCAAATTAGACTTATGATCCAGGACAGACTCAAAATCTTAAGTCTACACTTTCCGAGAATATAATACCAATCTTATAACAAATTGATAACTTGAATCAAATTCTCTTCAATCTAGAATTTAAAGCCGAACATATAGGGTAGACTGGGGCATTTTTTAACTATTTTATAATCCTAAATACCTCTTACTTCTCTTCCCTTGACCTCTAAAAAAAGTATTAAAATTTTGATACAATCCCTTTTGGATTTCTAATTATACTTCCTTTGATATCACTCTTTAAAAAATCTTAAAAATAAAATTTCTTTATTCTAATCGAGAGTATTCATAGGGAATTTAACCTCTCTACAATATAATTATCTATGAGGGCTTGCACTCATTTACTTTTCAAAATTCAATTTATTTCTTTTACGAATAGAAAAATCAATAACAATCATCATTTTCATATTCAAAAAATTTATAATAAATAATATTTTCTTCCCTTAGGAAGATATATCTTCTCTTATCATGATTATAAATATGAAATTAATGATCTCACATCTAGATTTTAGTAGTTGAATACTAATAGAACATCATTTTGACCTTCGGGGTCATATGTAGTTTCTTCTTGAATTTGATTATTACAATTAAGATGAAACTATTAGTTTTGTTATCTAAACCCATCAAGGAATGATATCTTTGCCTTCTAAGGTGATATATTATTCATAATGACATATTTGATTTAAAAATTGAAATTCCAAAAATTAAATTTTCCTAAAGAAAATTTTGTTTTCAAAAACTTCCTTTTTAAACACAAACACATATATTTGTACTAAATGATCCTTTTAGTCAACAATCACATAAATAAGACCCCTTAGAATGGATGAAAATATGAAGATTGTACTACATGATCCCCAGTCTTACTAGATGATTTGACCAAGGCTTTTTATTATTCATACAGAGCAATTTAGATTATTCTATTCACACAATAGAATGTCCATCATACTATATGATTGGATAAAGCCTATAAATTGAATGGAAGTTTTCAATTCTAAGAAAAAAACCTATTCTAAATCTATTCTCCTCAAACCTTTTTTATCCCAAGCAATACCAATAGTCGATAAGTGCACCGTACTTCTAGAAGGGGGTCCCTCTCAACCTCGAGTCGATGACATATTTTAGTCAATAGATGATATAGCTACTTATCAATGATATAGAGCTTGCACTATCACTACTTTCAAGGTCCTTGATCAAGATACTCTAAATTATCATGTATTAGATCTCTTTGTAAGAACTACCTTATAATTTCTCCTCACACAAACCTTTCCTTTCCATTCTTAGATGCTTTTTGAAAATTTTTATGATATTAAATATGAAAAGCACATCTATAAAATCTTATGTTTGTAGATGCCCATATAAATTATCTACCAAGATTTTTTACAACCCTTACACACTTCACATGCATAAAACCCCATAACATATCCTCCAATAGTGATTATAATTGGACACGATAAACCTTACACTTAGGAATGCTTCAATGAATCTTCACTTGCCTTTAGTCAACACTTTAGTCCAATATGCATGTATTATTCAGTATGAACCCTAGAAATACTATTATATCCAAAGAAATTGACATATCAACATCATATTATTATTTTTTTCATCACATATTTTTATACGACCAAAACTAAATTTAACAGAGCTGGCACGATTATCATGTACATAAAAAACCTTATAATATTAGGAACCCTAGGGTATGATGTAGGCAAAACTTAGCACTAGAATACATTATAGCCTATATATTAGATATAAAGTATAGCCTTATTTATCCCACCTTAGTGGATCAATTTCTCATCTACTTCGTTGATAGTTATTTCCATTACTTTTATAGCATTGGACATTGAGGATCCCATGTTGTAGAAGAAAATGATTCAGATAAGGAAGGGGGAGCTCTAGTCCCCGAGGCATCAATATGCATCTCAACTTCACCTACCTTCCATCCATCATCTCCTGACTCATGGATTGAGCAATTTGAATGTTTAGAACTAAGATTGGAGACAAATACTTGGTAATCCACCTCCCACTAGAGCAAAATGTAGTAGAAACACAAGAAAGATTGTGTATGGTTCCAAGATTTGTTTGCTTCCCTACACTTATACTTTCATCTAACATCATTATTACCTAATCAGGGTCCTTTCATGAGTAGTTTTCATTATCTGAGTCTTATCTCATTAGTACTATTTTGATTGCTAGTTCAATTTTCTTTATCTCATTATACTCTTTTAGTTTTTTAAGATATTTATCTTATCTAGTTCCTCTTTTTGGTGTAAAAAAGGGAAGTAGAGAGTTACATTGGTTATATTTGCTTTATTATTAGTACAATTTCCTTTTAATATTTGTGTTATTACTTATTATATCAAAAAAAGTTTAAAACTAAAATAAGTGTTTTAATTAAAAAAATCAAAATTTAAAAAATAAACATTTTCTTTATTTTTAAAAATAGTCATCCTAGCAAAGGCGATAACTTAGCAAGAAATTAAATAAAAAAACTTATAAATTTAAAATTCCAACAAATAATGTTTTTCACATAAAAAAGGGGAGATTATTAAAATATAGGAGAACAATCTTATGTTTTGATGATTACAAATATTTTTGTATAATAATTTACTTATTCTTTCTTTACGTATATTATATATTTTGTGTCCTACTAATTATTTCAAGTACATCATACATCAAGCAAATATGAAGAATCATGACTCAGAATAGTATAGTGTTGGGTCAAAGTTTGTTTGTAATAATCGAATATGCACTTTTTTATTTTCTTATGTCAATTGAAATATTAGATGTATGTGGGCTAGACAATTGAGCATGCACTCACAAAGGAGATAAAAATTAAATAGATGAATTTTTCTATTAATCATATTGTATAATCCATATCGTACAAATTTATACAAACATTAATCAATTTAAATATTTAATTAAATTAGATTAACTAAATTTTAAATATAATTAATCATACTATATGGCCAACAAATTGTACAGGACAATCAACTATTTTGTTAAAATCCATCCATTGACTCATTATTTCCAAAATTAAAAAAAATTGAAATTTAAAATTTGAACTAATCATACTGTACAAACTAGTTCATACCGTATAAACAAAAATTAAAATTGTCTAATTTAGTCCTGAGGATTAAAAATTCAAATCAAGATCTAATCTTTATTAATGATTATACTATATAATCCATACCATATTTGATGATTAAATAAAGAGATTGTTGTGGATCTAATTTTAGAAATAGAATTTTGATGATAGCAAACACTTCTATTTTTTCTATGACTGCCTTGCCGACTAACATTTCAGGTCCACAAGATCAAAACTGCAAGTTGATCTAGCTCAAGATTAAGTAGACTAGATCAGAGTTAGTTTGTAAAATTCTTTTTCCTTTCTTGAGTCTATTGTAAACAATGTGATTCTTGATGCTAAGCAACCTTGCACACACACACCTGGGGGAATTTTTCTAACTAATTTAGACTTCTCTATTTTGAGGACATCATCCAGGATGATCCAAATATCATCCTGGATGATCAGTTAAAAATAAAAATCCTAATTAAGGCATCCTGGTTAAGGCAATCGTCATTAGAATCATCATCCTAGATGATATTTATATCATCCAGGATGATATGCTCAAATCTGAAAGAATCAGCCGCCAGATCTATTTAGGTATTATTTATTTTTGGACATCATCCAGGACATCATCCTGGACGATGCACACTTTTAAGCCTAAATTAATATGGTAATTAAGGAAAGCAATTAAGGCTTGATTGATACGATCACATCGTCTTGGATGATCGCGGGATCGTCCGGGACGATCCGTTCAAAATACCTTAGTTTCTCCTAGATGATCAACATTGGATAGGTCCTATTCAGGATGATGCTCTGTATGATTTTCATAGATTTGAACTAATCATCCAGGATGATTGTGAGATCGGCCTAAACGATCAAGCTATTTTTTCATCATCTAGACAAGCATTTAGTGCAATTGTGTGGATGATATTCACCAATTTATACTAATTATATAGGACAATTTTATATCAGCCTAGACGATATGAACAAAATTATCTGACCTTCCCAGATCGTCCTGGCTGATAAGCGTAAATTACACTTATCGTCCAAGATGATATTTCTATCGTCCTAGATGATAGAGTCAGTTCCTGATAATTAATAAGCTATTCCAAAGATCTTCTATTTAAGAGCACTTGTTCAACCCTTTAGAATATCTTTTGCTATTATCTTGACCTGAGAGAGCCTAGAGGAGAGGGAGAGAGAGGGAGAGAGAGAGAGGATCTTGTAAGGGGGAGTTTTTGAGAGGGTTTCACAAAGGTTGCTCCAAACTTTGATCCACATCTTATTCTCCCATCAAAGTCCGTTGTCCTTTTTTTTTGAAAGCAGCATAAATGCATTAATAGCTAGGAAAACAAAAAACCAAAAGAACTACAAAGATGACTCCTCCTTCACCATTTGAACAAATGAAGGAGGAATCTTATCCAAACAAAGGTCTTCCCAAATAAAATTGCTAAGGAGAGCATAACTAGCACACAAATTAGCTAGCTTATTTTCCCCTCTATCTATACATTTGAAAATTACATAATCAAATTCATTGAAAAAATCCAACTCATCTGAATTTTTGAAGCCATGGCCCTTAGCACTTTGGATCACCTTTATGACATTGGAGTTGTCACTCTCAATTATAGCTCCCTTATACTTAAACATGCAATCCTTTATAACATTCTTCAAGGTTTTGATAGCTAGAAATTTTAATTGGTAAATGTTCCAATGGATACAAGAATTCCCAAAAGCCAATAAGAATCTCCCTTTGTAATCTCTGATAATACTTCCAACTCCTGCTTTTTAAGAAGAATAAAGAGACGCATCTACATTGATTTTCAACCAACCAGGTGGAGTGAGATGCCAAATATTAGATAATCTATAAGACTGATTAACATCCCATGATTCCGAAATTTGATTATAAATCAAATTAGAGTAAGAAGATAGGCTAATTGCTGAATAGCAATAGAATTAGCACTCTCATTAAGACCTTCATGAACCAATTTATTTCTAGCCTTCCACGATAAGTACACAACATTGAAGAAAAGATTAAGAATCATACCATCATTCTTAGTGTATTTTGTAACTACCCGTAGCAGTCTTGGAAAGCTTTGAATTCGGGCAAGCCAAAGCCCCATTTGTTCAGGATAAGCACCACATCTTTGATTTTTATGCATTCAACAAGAATGTGTTCCACGTCTTCTATCCCAACAGAACACTTCGGGCAAATTTCATTTACTTGAAACCTCCTATGAGCAAGGAATTGGAATGTTGGCAAAGCATTTTTGAATAATCTCGAACTGAAAATTTGTACCCGAGGATTAACTTTTTCCTTTTTAATCCAGTTAAATGGTTTCCAAACTTCTTGCTACTGAAAGCCAATGATCATCCCAGGAATAGACATCCTTGAGCCTTGATAAATTAGTTCTCTATCATCTTCTACCTGAATTGGATCAATTTGGATCTTAAGAATAAGATCCACAAGCTCCCTGCCAAATACCTGCTTCAAGTTATCTTCATTCCAGTTTCCACCTTCAATGAATTTTCTCAGCAAAATCTCCTCAACACTTTGAGGAACTACATATGTTGGCCATTCATTAATTCTTCTATCAAGTATCCAGTTATCCTTGAATACATTGATTGAATTCCCATTAGCTACATTCCATCTGATAAATGGATCGAGAACTTTGCCTCCATTGCATAAAATTTTCCAAGAAGAAGAAAATTTCTTAATCTAAGATGCTCCAAATCTTGCGCCATACTTGGGTGCCAGAATTCTATATAATAAAGAATCCTTATTATGCAGGTATCTCCAAGATAGTCTAGCTCCAAGAGGAGCTACCCTTGTAGTGGAAGAAAACAGTTCACAACCTCATTCCTTCGACGGCTTATATAGATCTTCCCAGCTAATATAATGCAACCCAGCATTGCCACCATTTTTGTTCCAAAGAATCCTCTATAGATTTTATCTATTTCTTTGAGCACTTGAACCGGCACCAACGAGTGTGTGCTGTAATAGTTTGGAATAGCTAGGATAAGTGTCTTGATTAAAATTATCTTTCCAGCTAAAAATAAATATTTGGTTCCCCAAATATTAAGCAATCTAAGTGCTTTCTCAATAATGAAATAAAAATCACTAGCCACCATTCTTCTCAAAGCCATTTTTATGCCAAGATAAATAAATTCCTTAACTTGTTTAAACCCCATAATCCTGGATAAATATTTCTTTTTCCTTCTATTGACATTATTCCCAAAGAGAATGGAAAATTTCTCTACATTAATACTCTGTCCAGTCCACAAACTGAAATTGGAGAGAATAGCTTTAACTTCATAAACCGCCTTCTTGGATGCTTCTGAGAAGATCATAACATCATCAGCAAATAGTAAATGCGAAATCCGTGGAATATTAGAACATATTCCAATCCCAATCAAAGAATAATAAAATGCATTTGAAAGTAGTTGGGAGCAAAGGATGAATAATATAGGGGACAATGGGCATCCCTGACGAAATCCGCTTTCAGCATTAATCCATCATGATAACTTTCCATTTATAATGATAGAGAATCTGGGATTTAAAACACATTCCAAAATCAATTTTGAAATCATATCTGGGAACTCAAAAAAGTTCAAAACTTGTTTAAGCGTTGTCCAGCTCATAGAATCATAGGCCTTCTCCATTTCTACTTTGTAGGACACCATCCCTTTATCTTCCTTGGAATACCTGAACATGTGAAATATTTCTTATATGATCTGAAATGGACCTACCTCTGATAAATGCAGCCTGCTCTTTCGAGATAAGGAAAGGAATAACTTGAAGTAATATGTTCAAGATAACCTTTACAACAACTTTATAAACTGAGTTGCGTAGGCTTATAGGCCTGTAGTTGGATGGCAACAAAGGATTAGAAACCTTTGGAATGAGAACCACAAGCGTGTCTTTCCAATTACAATTCATAGTTCCCAGATTTAAGAAATGGATTATAGCCTTCACAAAATCATCCTTAATAATCTTCCAGTAAAATTTGATGAAGGAGTAAGTAATGCCATCACTACCCGGAGCTATGTTCTTACCCAGATTTTTGATAAAAAAATCAATCTCATCCACTGTGAATTCACTGGACATCATTTTTTATCTTCAGGTTTCAAAGTCTTCAAGGGATATGGCCAATCTTCCATCCTACAGTTCTGCTGTCTCCATTTGGTCTTAAAAAACTGCAAAAACACATCTTCAATTTGACTCTGTTCCTCTAAAACCATTCCATCAGCATTTTTTATTTTAATAATAATGTTGCCAATCCTTCTAGCACTAGCAAACGAGTGGAAGAATTTAGAATTACAATCTCCCTTATTCATCCATTTCACCTTAGCTCTCTGTTTCCAACGACCACATAATCAAACCATTGTAGCATTGAGTTCAATCACTTTAGATTTCAACCTCCAACAGTCCTCATCAGAAAGCCACCCAACCTCAGCTTCAGCTGTTTGTAGCTTCAGAATTTCTTCCATTAAACTACATTTAAGATCATCAAGGTTCTTCAACTTGTCCTTTCTCCAAAAGAACAAAGATTTAAGAGTTCTTTTACATTTAGCATTCAATATCTGAGAACCATTCCCACTGTAATTCTTGCTCCATTCCCTCATCACCACAGCAAATGATACCGGATATGAGGCCCATACATCCTCAAATTTAATACTCCTCTTATCAGTGACTTTAGAATTGATGAAATTAAGAACTAATGGGTTATAGTCAGCGGCAATTCTAGCAAGATGCCTCACAGCTAATTGAGAAAAAGAGTTCAAAGCTATAGAATTAAGAAAGCACCTGTCAAGTCTCTCCAAGATCCAAGCACCTCCAGATTTGTTGTTACATCATGTATACCGTGGGCCAATGAATCCAACCTCATGAAAGTTATTGTTAGTAATGAAAGTTTCCATTTCTCTAGACCCTTGTGTAAAAAGGAATTTTTTCCCACCTCTTTTATCTTCCTTGGAAGTGAGACAATTGAAGTCTCCTCCTACGACCATAGGATACTCCTCCACATAGTATAACTCAAGAAACTCCCAAAGCTCCCTTCTTTTGACTAAGTCTTTGTTTCCATAGACCGAAGCCACTCTCCATTTGCAATTACTGTTAATGGATAAATCTCCAATAACACATTGTGATGAAGATCCAACCATGGAAAAATCAACCATGTTTGAGTTCCAAAGAACAATAATCAATCCAAAAAACCCATTCAATGGGACCATAGCAATTCCCATCCATCTCCCATAAGCATCTTCACCTCCCTTATGTCAAAATAAAGATTTTGTTTCTAACAACCCCAAAAAAACAACATTATGCATCTTGACAATTTCCTTTATGTATAGAGAAGCACTTTTCTTCTTTGCTCCTCGACAGTTCCAGAATACCAAGGAATTCATTGAAGAAGAATTGTGGGAGATAATCCCACTTTGCCTTTCATGTCCATTTCCAATCTCCTACTCCTTGTGATATTGCTGATTGGCTCAAGGTCTTTAAGTTGCTTTGGTTTCTTCTTCTTCACACAGCTGGAATTATCTCCCTTGTCATTTGCAGCTGAAGCATCAGCAGTGTTCAGATTTTGTTCTTCCTTCTTATCAAGAGGGTCTACATTGTCCATCAACCCAGTATCAATATCTTGAAAAATCTCTCCCTCTTCAATTAAGCCATTCAACACATTGAATATATTTTCAATAAAAGGAATATTAAAACTATTCCTTTTAATCTCCTGAGGCACTTCTTTATTAACATCTAGGTTTGAACTCAACGTTACTTCTTCAGGAACATTAATTTTAGCCAAGAGACCTTAATCAGGATTCTAAGCATTATCTTCATTAGCATTCCCCTTATCATCCATCTTCTTTTTAACTTATGTTCTTCTCCATATTGTCTTCTTCACTGGGAATTGAGTTGTTTTGTTGAAATGACTAGAACCATTCTTCCTTCCACGATTAACTATCAGCCATGGACCATAGCTCCCTGAATTGATATTCTCCATATCATCTTCTCTTCTAACATCATTCCTTTCCATTTCTGGATCATTATTTCCAAACTCCTTAGCTTTGAAACCTGAAGATACATCTCCTTCTCCACATCCTTCTTTAGTGTGACCAATAAATCCACAATTGAAACAAAAATTGGGAATATGCTCATATTCTATCTTCTAATAGAACTTCCCAGTTGCACCTTCCACCCATACACCTACAGGAAGCTTCTTATCAAGTTTAATTCAGATACATACCCTTCTAAATTCTCTTCTTCCTCATTGGAACATGTTTCCATCAAGTAGTATTGGTTTCCCAACCATAGAAGCAATTCTACATACATTTAAGTTGTCCCAGCAGTGCAGAGGAAGGCTCGGAAGCCTGATCCAAATTGGTGATGTCAATCCTCTAAGAGAGTTAGGATCAAAACTTTGGGACCATTTGCCCATACCAATAATCTTCCCATTCACAAACCAAGGTCCATTAGATAGGACCGACTCCATACTCTGATTCTTCTAGAATGAACACAAAACCCATCCCATACTGAGTATGGTAAGACGAAACTTGCCATATTGTGCCCACTGTCTTCTAAGTTCCATGCTAATAATTGATAATGGAGCCTCCCCTCTAAAGATTTTGATGACCAAAGAGTTAGTAAGTCTCTTGGCATTTTCTCTCTCATTCTTCTCATGCTATTTAACAGACATCCCATCTTCAGAAAGGAAATCACCAAGCTGCAGATCTTCAACAGGGATATTTTCTCTTCTTTTCCAAGCATTCGTTTGAACAGCATCAGTAATACGTTCAATAATTTGAATATCTTCATTTCCTCCACCCGTATCTGCTGATTCCACTTCTCTTACCTTAAGTAAGTCACAGAACCGAACTTTGTTTCCTAACACAGGTGCCACATTTCATACACCATCAACCATACCGTCTTTCAGGATTGCTGTTTCATTATCTTTAAAATTGATAATGTCTTCTTCACTGATAAAATTCAACTTGTCCTCAAGATTCATAACAGATTTTCCATTCACAGAAACTATTTTCTCAATCGATTGTAAACGGGAAGGGGAAGCTTCATGGCCGTCGCCGAACATCTTTACTGATACAGATTTGATCTTCTTGAAATCATTCTCCAGAATAACATTCTTCCCTTTTCCTACTACTTCAGGTTCCTTCTTCTCCAGATAACCACCTTCGTTGATGACCAAACTTGTGCCTCTTCCTTTGGATTTATTGATGTTGCTCAGGTTAGATTTCCAATCACTAAAAGCCAGTGGTGAGGACGGAAATGATCTAACAGATGATATCGAAGCCTTTGAAGATGGATGGTGATCATCCTGTTTCCCTCCGGCCATTGGATGTTGGCGAACATCCACCACCATTCGATCTCCTATATTCCCGCGGAGATTGAAATTTGAAAATTCCATTGAATCCCAACGTTTCCTCTGACGTTCTAAGTAAGGTGTGTAAACATTATTTGAACTAAAATTTTTTAAAAAGTCCATTGTCCTTGGAGGGTTAAGAGAGGTTCACTTCAGCAATCGATCAAGGTTCTCTGCCTGCTTTAGAAGGAAGCAAAAGAGTTGGGTTCTCTGCCTCATCGGTGTCGGTGGAAAGGAGTTTTGTAAAGGCTTATCTACCTTGCTGTGGGAGCAAAAGGAGAGTCACTGAGTTTTACTGCAATACTTGGAGGGCACCTCCGGGGAGTGGACATAGGTCATGTTGACCGAATCACCATAAATCTTTGTGTTCTTTACTACTATTTCTTCTGCATTTAATTTTCGCACTTTGATTATCACTGTGGTGAATTTTGGTTTGAGTATTGTGTTTTAATTGTTTGAAAAATTTTTAAAATACTAATTCACCCCCTCCCCCTCTTGGTTAGCCTCGGGCTTGTTCATAAGGGCTTAACATCCCTAACAAACTTTTAAGTAGTATCAGAGAGGGATTCATAAAATTAAGTTTGAAAACTTTTTAAATTTTGATCTATGGCTAACTCCGGTAATCATAATACTGTAAAAGGGTATTCTATTACCCGACCACCTTTGTTTGACAATATTCCTTTTAATTTTTGAAAAACTCACATGTCTACATTTTTATAATCAATTGACTATCGCATATGGATGCTTGTTAAGGATGGTTATAGACCTCCGATTTGGTAAACTTAATGATGTTAATATTCCACTTCCTTTTATTGAATGGACTCTTGATGATAGGGATTTAGCATAACTTGACGCAAAATGTATGAACTATTTTTTCTGTGCTTTAATATCTGAAGATTACATGCGTGTTTTAACTTGTACAATTGGTAAAAAGATTTGAAATAAATTGTATATCACTTATGAAGGAACCAATAAAGTTAAGTAATCTCAATTGAATATTTTCTTTCATGACTACGAACTTTTTTGTATGAAACCTTATGAATCAATTTCGGATATGTATAAAAGATTTACTCAAATTTTCACATCATTGCATGCTTTAGGAAGAGAACTCACTAATTCTGAAAAAGTGAATAAAATTTTAAGATGCTTGCCTTCCTCTTTTGATGCTAAGATCATTGCAATTATTGAATCTAAATATTTGAATACTTATTCGATTGATAACTTACTTGGATCACTCATTGCTTATGAGCAAGGGTAAATCAAAGAAATCTTGATGCATGTGAGAAAAAGAAGGAAAAAATTATAACACTAAAGGCCAATGAAACAAATACCAATTCTTTCGGGTCTGAAAGCGATGATGTTGTCTTCATCACTACGAAGTTCAAACACTTTCTAAGGAAGAATCACAATTATCATCAGAAATTAAAAAAGGTAAGGATAGCAAAAATTATAAAAATTCTTCTGATGTTGTCTTTTTTTGAATGCAAGAAACCTGGACATGTCTAGGCTGATTATCCTACACTTAAGGATCACTCAAACAAAGAGAAGGATGAGGAGAAACCTAAGTTCAGGAAGGAAAAGAAGTGATTTCAAAAGATATTCTGGGCAGAGTCTACATCTAACTCCTTTGAGACTGAGGCAGAGGAGGAAACCACAAACTTATGCTTCATGGCCAATGATTATTTTGAACGGTCTGACCAAAGAAGAGGTATGCCAACCAACCTATGATCAACTACTTGAAATATGTGAGAAAATTCATGCAATATATAGAAAACTTAAGAAAATACATGCTCGTTTAAAATTGGAGTTTTTGAATTTATAAAAAGAGCATGAAGTCTTGATTAAAGATCACCTCCAAATTGATATCAATCACATGTCTTTACTTGATGAGTTTCATAAATTAAATAAAAACTACTTGAGTTAGTTATTGAGCATAATTCATTGAAATCATCCTACACCTCACTTAAATCTGATTATAAGACATATATTGATAAATCTGATCATAGGGAAAACAATTTAAAAGTTGATAATGCAACTTTAGAAAGTGCTAACTCGAGATTTAAAGATGAATTGAATTCACTTAAGAAAAATAGGATGACACCCACACTTGATCTTAAGCCAAAACCTAGGAAGAGGCATTATAACCCAAATAAATTAGTAAATCATTTTCTTGGTGTTAGATGTTTCTCATGTGGCATGCTAAGGCACATCTCACACACTTGCATTGTTCACCGTAGTACACATTAGGTGTGGAGACCAAAATTGCATGTTTAATAGCATAACACAAATGCATTGCATTCTTCTTTTCATAAGAGATGAACCCAAACATGTTTGTGTTCCTAAATTTGATGTTTGATGATTTTGCAGGTTTGCTCTCACAAAAGGCCTTATGAGAGCATGTGGTAATTGGATAATAGAGGCTCACGGCTCATAATTGCATAAACTTATTGTTTAGTAAAATTATGAATTGCATGCTTCTACTCTGCTGATTGTTGTTATTATCTTCTTTAGTTTTTGTGTTAGCTTTTTATGTTTGTTGTTATAGTTTGGGTTTTTTTTTTTTGCTTTATGATATTTTGCCTTATTTTTTATTTTTAAAATTTTTAGTCAAGGTTTGACATCTCTAAATCAATTAAAGAGAGAAACACTGTTGATTGTTTCTTTTTTCTCTAACTTCCTTTAGTGGTCTAATTTTCTTTTCCAAACAAAAGTCTATCTCAAATCAACAACTGGACTATGCAATTGAGATCCTTTTCAATCTTGCTACAGTAATCTATCTTATATATATAATGTTCAAAGTCTTTATTTTACCTTCAAATTTTTTAAAATCTTGTCGTTGCATTTATTATGATTTTTTATTATGTTTTGTTATTCATTCTACCTTATATTAGAGAGCGAGTTTTTCTGCTCTAATATCTGGAAGAAATAATGACAACTGAGAGTATTTAAGAATTTGGAAAAGGGACCTAGCTTGCAAAATTAAATAAAAAAAAGTGGCCAATAATGCCAAAATCAAAAGATGTGCAATGTCGCCAAATTGAATATATATATATATATATATATATATATAGAAAGTGTATCAAAAATCAAAGATGCGAAAAGGGTGCCAATCAAATTGACAAGAGGCATAAAGTGAGCACATCAAAATCAAGCTCCTTCCCTTTTAAAATTTTTTAAATCTTAGAAGAATTCATGTGTCACTTGATATTTTTCAAAGGCTTGATTTCTAAATTCTTGATCGTAACTAATTACTTTGATATATTATTTTATAAGATATTTTTCTAAAACCAAGTTTTGAATGAATTTTATTTTCTTATCCAATTAGTTTTTCTGAGTTAGGTCTTTTGATTTCAAAAGATAGTTTTGCCATGAGAGAAGTTCGAGCTAAGAGTTAACATGATCGGATTCTTTACCGCTTTTTCAAATTTTTGACGTTGTTAACTCATTGACTTATAAGTCTTTAAAATCAATCACATGGAGACTATGTCATATTCATGCCTTGATAAAAACAAAACATTTGTTTTTTATTCATTTTTATATCTTTTTCATATCTTATTTTTATCGTTTTTAGTTGATTTTAATATTTTTGGGCCTTGTCTAATCATCTCCATCCATCCTCTATTTTAAAATTTTCTCATATCGTTCTGGACTATATTCCTATCATCTTGGATGATTGATTCAATTCACTTCTAAAATTATATCTATTGGCTATTCTGACCTTTCTGCTCTTTATCTTCCTAGACGATGCATTATCGTCCTGAATGATCTGTTCGTCTTCTACTTCAATCATCTTTAATCATCCTGGATGATTTTGTTTCATCCTGGAGAATGCTCTTACTCTTTTCTTAATTATTGGTAATCGTCCTATACGATCCACCTGTTCATCTTAGGTGAAAGACGTGGAAATACCTTTAAAAGCCTTAAATCGGCCAGTACGATCCATTATTGGTGATCATCCCAGAAGATCCACCTATTCATCCTAGAAGATCCACGTGGCAGTGTGTTTAAATGTTTTAAATTTGGCCGGTACGATCTACTATTGTTCATCATTCAGGATGATCTACATAATCATCCTGGACGATATTCTTTTTCAACGATCGTCCGGATTGTTGCCTTGGGACGATCTCTTGTATCTTATCGTCCCGGATGATATCTGATCGTCCTGGACAATATGACCACCTTTTTTAACCAATCGTTAAGCCACAATTATTACACTGGATCGTCCTGGATGATTCGATCGATTTTTTAAATTCTAAGAGTTCCAGTCGATTTTTCTCACATCCTCTTCTTCTACTAGCCTTATCCTTCCTATTTCATTGATGTTCTTGATAATGACAGGAGGAAAGCGATCCCACCACCCTTTTGGGAGTTCCTTGAGGGTGACTTTTGACCCTCTCTTCACTAAGGCAGAAGATCAAGCCACCTACCAAAGATACAATATAACAGGAATCACTGTCTCCTGGTCTGTCAATCTAAACATCCTCACTTATCCGGTACTAGATCTATTTTCTCACACCTCCTTGTGTTTTCTCCTTACTCTCACTGTCCCCTTCAACTCTGAACTTTTGTTCAAATTTTTTGCCAGCCTTCGCATTAACTCTTCTTTTACTTCACTCGGGTCCTATGTAAATCGATGCCCCATCAAAATCACATACTAGGACTGCGCCGAACTTTTATAACTTTTTGCCATATGGGATAAACTTCACACCTTGTGTTCTGACCCTGACTTTGACTGGGCTCCGGCCAATCACTTTCTTCAAAATTCCCATGCTCAATTTCACATTGGTGAGACTAGTAGCTTGCTTAAAGACGCTAGAACCGTCCAGCATGTCCTTCGTTCATCCACAATTCCAAAAGTTAGTGATCGCATCCATATCACTCCTCTTCTTTTGATCACCAATTTTTACATCTTGGCCCATCGCAAATTCAATGCTCTTGATTTGATTTTTCACTACACTGAACATCTGACCACTATTCGTGACCCAGACCATAGGAGGAAACCAAATCTAGACCTAGGACATATCTTTGTCTATGTATTAGAATCTAAATATAACCTCGAATATCTTGCTCCTCTAAATTTTCAGCTTGCCTTTTACTCCAACACCTCCTTATATATTCTTCAGAGTACTCGGCTCCACCCGGGGCACGAGGAAGTCAAGGGAGCTGAAGAGGAGGAGGCTCCCCCACCTGTTCCTACATCGGCTCCACTTTGCCAGAAGTCTTAGCTAGATGAGCTGGTCGAGCATTTCGACCAGTGGGAGGCACGATTCAAGACTTTTATTGCTGCATAGGAGCAGCAACATACTGAGGACTTAGCCCATTTTGAGCAGCAATGTACTGAGGACTTAACACATTTTAACACCTATATTGCACATCAGCAGCAGTAATACGACTAGGACATGGCCTGGTTTGGAGCACAATTTTCCACTCTGTCTAGCTACTTTCAGTATCCACCACCATTATCTCCTCCTTCAGATGATCAGGACCTATCTTTCTTTTAATGTATTTTTTATGATATTGTTTTCCTTGTCTTTATCCTTTTCTATTTTACAGTTTTTGTTTTCCTCCTCATTTTTATGATGTTAAAAGGGGGAGAAGTTAGTTATTCTATTTTCTCTGTAGTTTGATTCTATTATTAGACTGTTGAACTGTGTTTATTTCTATCTCACTATTTTCTTTAAACTGTTTTAAATTGCTTTAACTATGTTTATGTTTGCCATCATCAAAAAGGGGGAGATTGTTGTGTATTTGATTTCAGAAATAGAATTTTGATGTTATAAAACACTTCTATTTTTTTTATGACTGTCGTGCTGACTAACATTTCAGGTCCACAAGATCAAAACTACAAGTTGAACTAGCTCAAGATTGAGTAGACTAGGTCAGAGTCAGTTTGTAAAATTCTTTTCCCTTTCTTGAGTCTATTGTAAACAATGTAGTTCCTGATGCTAAGTAACATTGCACACACACACTTGGGGGAATTTTTCTATCTGATTTAGAGTTCTCTATTTTGAGGACATCGTCCAAGATAATCTAAATATCATCATGGATGATCAGTTAGAAATAGAAACACTAATTAGGGTATCCTTGTTAAGGCAGCCGTCATTAAGCTCATCGGCCTGGATGATATTTGTATCTTCCAGGATGATATGCTCAAATTAGAAAGAATCAGCAACCATATCTATTTAGGTATTATTTATTATTGGACATCGTCCAGGACATCATCCAATATGATGCACATAATTATGCCTAAATTAATCTGGTAATAAAGAAAAGCAATTAAGGCTTGATTGATACGATCACATCATCCTAGACGATTGTAAGATCATCTTGGATGATCAGTTCAAAATACCTTAGTTGCTCCTAGACGATCAACATTGGATACCTCCTATTTAAGGCGATGCTCTGGATGATTTTCACAGATTTGAACTAATCGTCGATCATCCTGGACGATCAAGCTATTTTTTCATCATTTAGATAAGCATTTAGTGCGATTATTTGGATGATATTCATCAATTTGTACTAATCATACAGGACAATTTTATATCGGCCTAGACAATATGAATAAAATTCATCTGATCATCCTAGATCATCCTGACTGATTAAGCTTAAATTGAACTGATCGTTTTTATCATCCTAGATGATAGAGTCAGTTCCTTGTAATTAATGAGTTATTCTAAAGATCTTCTATTTAAGAGCACTTATTCTACCCTTTATAATATCTTTTGCTACTGCCTTGACCTGAGAGAGCCTAGAGGAGAGGGAGAGAGAGAGAGGAACTTATGAGGGGGAGTTTGTGAGAGGGTTTCACAAAGGCTACTCCAAGCTTTGATCCACATCTTCTTCTTCCATCATAGTCCCTTGTCCTTGGATGGTTGAGAGAGGTTCACTTTAGTAATCGATTAAGGTTCTCTGCCTGCTTCAGGAGGAAGCAAATGGAGTTGGGTTCTCTGCCTCACTGGTGTCAGTAGAAAGGAGTTTTCTAAAGGCTTCTCTGTCTTGCTATGGGAGCAAATGGAAAGTCACTGAGTTTTAGTGTGTTTGAATAGTTGCTATTTGAATGAGTTATATTTATGCAACTTATGTAGTTTTGATGATTCCAAACATTATTGTTCAAATGTATAGTTATCTCCTAACAATTTCAGAAGATTTGCACTTGCTCTTGTGTGTACTAACATTTCAGGAAAATCAGACTCCAGACTACGAAAACTTCAATTCAAATTCAACATGAGATATTATGTTTAATTGATGTTTATCTTTTCTTTGAATTAATTTTGAAAGGGAGTGATTGTAATTGAGTGAATAAAATCTCACACACACACACACAAATAAGGAGATCTTGAAATTCTATACTGATCGTACAGGACGATATTTATCGTACTGGACGATCTGTCAGTTATCTCCTATAGAGCACTTGGAACGAATAGGAACTTGCCTTGAAAAATTTTCTAAGTCCTATTCGTCCAGGACGAAATTTATCATCGTCCCAGGCGATGGGTTCTCTGCAAAATTTTCGTCCAGACGAATTTTACCATCGTACGAGGCGACCAGTCCTCTGGAAAATTTTCGTCCAGACGAAAATAAATATCGTACAGGACGATCAGCTCTCTGGAACTTTTTCGTACAGACGAAAACAAGTTATCGTCCGCGGCGATAGGTTCTCTGGAAAATTTTCGTCCAGACGAAATAAATAATCGTCCAGGACGATCGGCTCTCTGGAAAATTTTCGTCCAGACGACCACATTTTCGTTCAAACGACAAACCGACTTAGAACAGTTTTCAGCAGTTTCTAGAACCGACCTTGTAATAACCGTTCGTACTGGACGAACAAAGTTCGTACAGGACGATCAGATGTACGAAGTCAGTTCGTACACATATACAAATTGGGTCGTTTCAGATCGTTTAAGTAAAATCGTCCAGGACGATCCAGGATCGTACAGGACGATTCACTGCGTACAGAATTGAAAATTTGCACTTTTTGGGCGGTTTCACTTGTCTTTTATATAAATAGTCCAAATTAGACTGCCACCCAATCTTTTTGTCATTTGATCTTCGTGCCTTTTGAGAGAATAGCCAAGGAGAGAGTGGAAGAGAGCATTCAAAGGAGGATTCCTACCACTGGAGCGAGAAGGCTTCACTTGGATTGCTAAGGTAAGAGTCTCTACTTGTGAAATTGGATTTCTTCACTCTTTTTCTTTCTTCCTTCTAGATTCTTGTGAGAAGATCATTCAAGAAGGTCCGGTTCTCTGCCGACACTTGGAGAGTGTGAACAGCCGAAGGGTTCTCTGCCCACACTTGGAGAGTGTGAACAGACGAAGGGTTCTCTGCCCACACTAGGAGAGTGTGAAAGGACGAAGGGTTCTCTGCCCACACTAGGAGAGTGTGAAAGGACGAAGGGTTCTCTGCCCACACTAGGAGAGTGTGAAAGGACGAAGGGTTCTCTGCCTACACTTGGAGGGTGTGAAAGGACGACGGTTCTCTGCCAACACTGGGTTTTGTGTAAAAGGACGGACGGTTCTCTACCGCACCGGGGAGTGGTGAAAAGAGTGTGTTGTAAGGGCTTCTCCGCCTTGCTGTGGGTGCAAAAGGAGAGTCACTATTGGTATTAGTGCAATACTCAGAGGGTGCCTCTGAGGAGTGGATGTAGGTCTGGTTATAGACCGAACCACTATAAATCTGGTGTCATTTACTTTATAGCTTTTACGTTTCCGCACTTTTAAATTTCAATTTTAACAACTCTGTGGTTGAAAAATATTTTTCTACTAACTTTAAAAAGAAAATTTTATTTCGGTTCAACTTTATTTTTAAGAGGGTTTAAAATTTTAAAAACTACCAATTCACCCCCCTCTTGGTAGCCTTGGGACACTTACTTAGGCTTAACAACCTAATTACTGGACTCAACAAGTGGTATCAGAGCAGAGTTTCAAAATCATAAGTTTGAACTACTTTTTGATTAACGTAGATGGCTACATTTGGAAACCGAAACACACCTGAGGGTTACTCTATCACTAGACCTCCACTGTTTGATAATATTCCTTTTGATTTTTGGAAAACACGCATGTCTACTTTCTTACAGTCACTTGATTATCGCATGTGGATGCTAGTCCAGGAAGGTTACACAAAACCAACTAGATTAGTTGATGGAATTAGGGTAGATACACCCTATGCAGATTGGACTATAGAAGAACGTGACTTAGCACAATTAAATGCGAAATGTTTAAATAGTTTCTTTTGTGCTTTAAAATCTGAAGACTACATGCGAGTTTCCACTTGTAAAAGCGGAAAAGACATATGGGATAGACTTTGTATTACTTATGAAGGGACAAATGAGGTTAAGCAATCAAGACTCAATATCTTGTTACATGACTACGAATTATTTCGCATGAAACCTAATGAATCTATATCTGACATGTACACAAGATTCACTCAAATTGTCACCTCTTTGCATGCACTTGGTAGGGAATTAACTAATGCTGAAATGGTTAATAAGATTCTTCGTTGTTTACCTACTACATACGATGCTAAAATTACTGCAATTACAGAGTCAAAAGATCTGAACATTTATTCTATTGACAATCTTCTTGGTTCACTCATTGCTTACGAGCAAGGAGTAAGTCAAAGAAAGATTGATGCAGGTGAACCAAGAAAGGACAAGAATCTTGCATTAAATGTGGAAGAGTCAGAAAGTGAACACTCACAACCTGAGGATGAAGACGATATAGCACTGATGACTAGACAATTCAGAAGCTTTTTAAAGAGGAAGCAGAAGAGACGCCAGCAATGGAATAGAGGTAAGTATAACAAAAATGGCAGGGTTTCTAATGAATTGATTTGTTATGAATGCAGGAAACCAGGTCATATAAAAACTGATTGTCCAAAACTTAAAGCCACTCCTAGCAAGGAGAAGGTAGAGGAGAAACCAATGGTAAAAAAGGGCAATAAGAAGTTTCAAAAGGCTTTTTGGGCGGACTCAGCTTCAGACTCATCTGAGACTGAAAACGAAGAAGAAGTCACCAACCTTTGCTTGATGGCAGATAAAGCTGAACAATCAGATCAAGAAGAGGTATGTGATTTAACATATGATGAACTGTTTGAAGTTTCTGAACACATGCATGATGCATATAGGAAAACTAAAAAGATGCATTCTAGTTTAGTTTTAGAATTGGAAGAGCTTAATAAGGAACACGAAATCCTTAGGAAAGATCATGCTTTAATTGATAGCAACCACATGAAACTACTTGATGAATATGATGACTTGAATAAAAATTTTGAAAATTTAAAATCATCCTATGCTGAACTTGAAAAAGAATTTAAGAAATTTAAGGATGAATCTGAGCACAAGACATATAGAATCAATTATACAAATCGAATCTTGGAGGATATGAATTCATTTTACAAACTTACTATAAGAGCTCTCGAGGATAATAGGAACCCCCCTAAACTTGAAGATTTTACAAATCCTAAATATTATCCTAAATTCATGAAATCCCTTAGAAGACAATCATATGAAAGAAAACATAGGAATATTTTTCCTAATGTTAAATGTAACAATTGTGGATTTTTGGGACATATATCTCACACCTGCACTTTAAAGATGAAACCTAATTTGGTGTGGAGAACTAAGATGCATAAACCTAGACATATCACACATGCATCTGATTATAAATTTCATAAAGGTGAACCCAAACTAGTTTGGGTTCCCAGGTCTAACAATTGAGAATTTTGCAGGTATACTCTCACACAAGACCTCGTGAGAGTATATGGTACCTGGACAGCGGATGTTCTAAGCACATGACTGGAGATACTGCTCAATTCATAACGCTGGAAGCCA
This sequence comes from Dendrobium nobile, assembly GCA_022539455.1. Taxonomy (NCBI): domain Eukaryota; kingdom Viridiplantae; phylum Streptophyta; class Magnoliopsida; order Asparagales; family Orchidaceae; genus Dendrobium; species Dendrobium nobile. The sequence goes on from CM039725.1 coordinate 10,584,931, forward strand.
GGAGTGGAGGCAAGGATACACTTGGAGATAATACCACAAAGAAGGTGGTTGGATCAGGTATGATTGGAAATTTAAAAACTTTTTCATAGATAATGTTTTATTAGTTGAAGGCTTAAAACATAATTTGCTTAGCATAAGTCAGCTATGTGATAAGGGCTATAATGTAAAATTTTTACCTACTAGCTGCATAATTAGCCTAAATGGGAAAATTGTTTTAAATGGAAAAAGGGTGAACAATGTCTACATGCTAGATTTAAATTGTATTCAATCTCCTACTGCTTTTTGTTTGAAAACTGTTTCTGATGAATCATGGCTTTGGCATAGGAGACTTTGTCATTCTAGTATGAAAAATCTTAGAAGAATTACCCAAAAGAATTTGGTTAGAGGAATACCTAAACTAGACTTTACTAAGGACCACTTATGTGATGCATGTCAATTAGGAAAACAAGTGAAGTCCTCTTTTAAATCCAATAAAGATCTTAGGACCAGTAAACCTTTAGAAATTCTTCACATGGATCTTTTTGGACCTGTAAGCACGGTTAGTCTAGGAGGAAAGGTATATGGATTTGTAATAGTAGATGATTTTTCAAGATTCACCTGGGTTAAATTTCTTTTTCATAAGAGTGAATCATTTGAGGAATTCAGAAATTTTTCAACTTGGATACAAAGAAAACTAGGATGTGAAATAATTTCTATACAAAGTGATCATGGAGGAGAATTTGAAAATGAAAGATTTGAAGATTTCTGTAAAGAAAAGGGGATTGATCACAATTTTTCTGCACCTAGAACTCCTCAACAAAATGGAGTAGTTGAAAGAAAGAACAGAACATTAATAGAAGCCGCCCGAGCAATGTTAGCAGAATACTCTCTTCCTAGATATTTTTGGGCTGAGGCGGTTAGCACTGCATGCTATGTTCTGAATAGGGTAAATGTGAGATCAAATTTGAATAAAACACCCTATGAATTGGTAAAAGGTAGAACACCAAATTTGTCTCATTTACATGTATTTGGTTGCAAGGTGTTCATACATAATAATGGAAAATCTGCCTTAGGAAAATTTGATCCAAAATCAGATGAAGGAATTTTTGTTGGATATTCAAGTGTTGGAAAATCTTATAGAGTATTCAACAAAAGAACTTTAGTCATTGAAGAAACCACACATGTTGTTTTTGATGAAAATGGAAACATAGAAGAGCCAAAAGTTGTTGAAGAAGAAATTGAAGAAAACTCCCAAAAGATTGATAGATTAAATTTGGAAGAAAATGTGGAAGAAAATATAGAAAGAGAAGACCCTTTGCCTAGAGATTTGAGATTCTCTAAAAATCACCCAAAGGAATTAATTATAGGTGAACCAAGTGAGGGTGTTAGAACTAGGCGTGGATTAAACAAGGAAGTCAATCATTCAGCCTTCATTTCAACTATTGAACCCACTAACATTGATCAAGCACTTTCAGATGAATTTTGGATATTGGCCATGCAAGAAGAGTTAAATCAATTTGTAAGAAATAAAGTTTGGGAACTAACTACAAGGCCAAAAGATCAAAGTGTTGTTGGAACCAAGTGGGTGTTCAAAAATAAAATGAATGACTCAGGAGTAGTCATTAGAAATAAGGCTAGATTAGTAGCTAAGGGGTATAATCAAATTGAAGGAATTGATTTTGAGGAAACTTTTGCCCCTGTAGCTAGACTTGAAGCAATTAGGGTTTTACTAGCCTTTGCCTGTTTTAAAGGTTTTAAATTGTTTCAAATGGATGTTAAAAGTGCCTTTTTAAATGGAGTAATTGAAGAAGATGTTTTTGTAGAACAACCTCCAGGTTTTGAAAATTCTAAATTTCCAAATCATGTTTTCAAATTAAAAAAGGCATTATATGGATTGAAACAGGCACCTAGGGCTTGGTATGAGAGGTTAAGCACCTTCCTACTTGAAAGATCTTTTGAAAAAGGAAGTGTGGATACAACTCTCTTTTTAAGAAAAATTGGAAAGGATATACTTATTGTTCAAATTTATGTGGATGACATCATCTTTGGATCTTCAAATAAACATCTTTGTGATGATTTTTCTAAAACAATGAGTAATGAATTCGAAATGAGTCTAATGGGAGATTTAAATTACTTTCTAGGATTTAGCATTAAGCAACTTGAGGAAGGTACTTTTCTTAGTCAAAACAAATATATTAAGGACATCCTCAAAAAATATGAAATGGACAATGCTAAACCTGTTAGTACACCAATGAGTTCTTCAGTTCAGTTGGATAAGGACCTTAAGGGAAAATCTGTTGATCAAAAGAAATTTAGAGGGATAATTGGATCTTTACTTTACTTGACTGCTAGCCGACCAGATATTATGTTTAGTGTTTGCCTATGTGCTAGATTTCAATCAGATCCAAAAGAATCACATTTGACAGCAGTAAAAAGGATTTTAAGATATCTACTAGGAACTCAAAACTTAGGAATTTGGTATCCTAAGTTTAGCTCTTCATTTGAAATTATTGGTTACTCAGATTCTGACTTTGCAGGCTGTAGAGTGGATAGGAAAAGCACTTCTGGAACATGTCAATTCATTGGAAATTCATTAGTTTCATGGTCTAGTAGAAAACAAAATTCAGTGGCACTATCTACTGCAGAAGCAGAATACATTGCATTAGGAAGTTGTGTGGCACAAGTACTTTGGTTAAAACAACAGTTGATTGACTTAGGATTAACTATAGGCACTATTCCAATTTATTGTGACAATACTAGTGCTATTTGTATTTCAAAAAATCCTATTCAACATTCTAGAACCAAACACATCGATATAAGGCATCATTTCATAAGGGATCACGTATCCAAAGGAGAAATTGAACTCATACATGTTTCAACTGAAAATCAACTTGCAGACATTTTTACAAAACCTTTAGCCTTTGATACCTTCAGTACTTTAAGAACAAGGCTTGGTGTTATTGATTTGAATGCTTAACTCAAATGTCTTTGCAAACATTGATACTTGTTATGTTTTGTTTTTGAAATTTTGTGAATTTTGTGTTTTTTAATGAATTGTTTTTGGATTTATGATTTTGTTTTATGTTTTCTGTGTTTCTGATTGTTTTTGTTGATTTTGTTAATTTAAAAATTAAAAAAAAAAAAAAAAATTTTTGGAGGAAATCGTCCAGGACGAAATATTTTCGTACGGGACGATGTGTAAAGGAACAGTTTGCGAAAATTTAAACCGTTTTAGAGCAGTTTTTTATTGGATCGTCTGTACGATCTGTGATCGTCCAGGACGAATTTTTTTTCTCTCAAACGTCGGGACGATTGAATGCAGCGGTTGAGTGGATAAGACAGTTTTTAATACGAACTTCGTCTGTACGAAATTTTCGTTCGTCCAGACGAACATGTGTCGTTTCATTGTAGGGGACGGTTTTCAAGAGTCATCAAAACGAAATACTTTTCGATCGTCTGTACGAAATTTTTTTTCGTCTGTACGATCGGTCAAGTCAAAAAGCCTGTACGAAGGGACGCATCGTAAGTTGTGTTGAATACGAAAAGCCGTTACATTTTGGACGAATTGGATCGTCTGTACGAACATGCTTCGTCCAGACGAATTATTATGTTCGTCCAGGACGAATATTTTCGTCCAGGACGAAAGTATCGTTTTTCCTTTAAATATGAAGGCTTTTCAAACTTGAAAATCACACTTTCAAATTTCTTTTTCAATCCCTTTCAACATCAAATCAACAATGGCCTCCTCTAGCAAAAGACAAAAGGTTTTGGTGAAGAAACCAAACAGGAATGCCCCAGACAACTTTCTTTCTAAGGAAAATGAGGAATCTTTTCCTCGTTTTGCCTCAGCAAAAATCACTCCGTCTCGCATTCTTATCCCAGCAGAGTTGAAATATCGGGTAATGCACCTCTTCGCCTCAACCCAATTTCAGTTCATTCTTTCTCTCGTTTACCTCTACAACAAACAAACCTACCATTACTTCCTTGCCAACATGAGTTTCAATTCTGACCACTCTATCATTAGTTCTTTTGTTTTTAAGAAAAAAGTTGAGATCACCAAGCACGATCTTGGTGCATTTTTAAACTTAAGAACTGAGGGATATAGAGCCCACACCCTAATGTCAGAAAACTCCTTCAAATGGTTTGAAATCAATAGGGTAATTAGAGGAAATGCAATTGACAATCATGTTGCTAGAGTCTCAGGTATGACCCAAGATGCCCGAATCATCCAGCATATCCTTAGATCCTCAATTATTCCTAAAGCTGGTGATAGGATTAACATCACTCCTCTCCTTTCTTGTCTAACTTTTTTAATCATGTCAAGACATCCTATTGATGAAGCCCAACTCATCATAGATCATATCTATAGGCTTTCAGAAATAGGACATGCTGATCAGAAGAAAAAGAAAAACATTTCATTAGGGCACTTAATTACTTATATTTTGGAGAAAAATACAATATAGTGCATCCTGATGAAGAATATGAAGAGCCAGTTTACTATAACAATACATCATTCAGACTGCTCTTCAAGGAAGAAAAAGAAAAAGGGAAAGCACATGACAGTGCTTCAGAAGAAGAAGAAAGAGAAGAAGGAGCGCATACCTCTGCACCTCAGTCAGATTATCAGAATCTGATTGAGAGATTTGATCGTTTAGAGACTCATATTGATCAAAGATTTGATCAATTTGATGCTCAACTTGTGCAGCAACAACATGACATTGGTGTTATTAGAAATGAAGTACATGATATCAATACCAATGTAATGTTGATGGCCTCCTACTTTAACCTTTTCGGTGGCATTCCTCCTCCTCCTCCTCCAGAACAGTAGAGATGATTTTATGTGTTTTTGTAGTACTTGTGTTGTATTTTTTGTTGTGTTGTTGTGATTGTTACTCATTTTTTTTGTCTTGTTATGTTAATGTTTTTGTTAAATGTATGTATTTGTCTTTTATTTTATGTTGTGTTTAGCTTTTGTGAAATGTAATCTTTTCATATAAATCAATGCATTTCACACTTGTTTCAGTATTGATTTGTTATTGAAATGTGGTTAATTTTTATGAATTTCATTAGTATTATTTAATCTTCATAGTGCTTAAATTAGATTGTAATTGGAGATTATCTACATTAGAAAATCTAGTCTTTCAAAATTTAAAAGTTGTTTATAACTTGTTGTAATTAGAATTTTTAAATTCATGTCTATTCATTTAGACTACATAAAAGTTAAAATTATTATTGCAATTTAGATGTTTACTTATTTTGTATTTCTTTGTTCAAATAATATTTATGTACTTAGAAATATTTGAAATTTTAGATTATTGATTTTGGAAAGAATTGGTGTAAATTACTCTTGAAAATTGTACAAAAAGTACAAAAAATCAAAAGAAATGCGCAATGGTTCGCAAATATGAAAAAGAGGCACAAAATCAGCTCAATATCAATAGATGCACAAAAATGTGCTCAAAAAGTTGAAAAAGATGCGCAAAGCGCCACATGTGGTAATTCTCTTCTTTCCAAATTCTTTCAATCTCTTAATTCAAATTGATCTTATGTTCATTTATATTCTATTGAATTTTGAAATATAGAATTTTTTCTTCATCTCTCTTGTAATGATTTTCTATATTGAAATGTCTAAATTGAATCATGTCTTTGCTAAATTCTTCTTACTTACAATGTTATATCACTTTTTAAATCTCCTGAATTTCTATGATTGACCTAATGTTTTTAGTTTAAAATTGCATACCCTATGTCAATCACCATTTAGATTAAATTTTAACAATGAATTTCATATAATTATTTACATTTCTGGTCTTTTTCTTCTTCACTTTTTGTTGCTGTCAAAAAGGGGGAGAAATTATTAGTTTGTGTATGTTTGTGTTTTTCTTTTTTAGTTGTTCTGTTTGCAATTTAAAAAAAAAAAAAAAAAAAAAAAAAAAAAAAAAAAAATTTTGTTCGTTAAATATTGTTCTTTAATGCCTCCTTATTTTAATGTACTCATAAATTCAGGGGGAGTTTAGGAGATAAAAAATGTGTTTTAACTTGAAACCATACTAATAATAATTGTTTTGCCATCATCAAAAAGGGGGAGATTGTTTGAATAGTTGCTATTTGAATGAGTTATATTTATGCAACTTATGTAGTTTTGATGATTCCAAACATTATTGTTCAAATGTATAGTTATCTCCTAACAATTTCAGAAGATTTGCACTTGCTCTTGTGTGTACTAACATTTCAGGAAAATCAGACTCCAGACTACGAAAACTTCAATTCAAATTCAACATGAGATATTATGTTTAATTGATGTTTATCTTTTCTTTGAATTAATTTTGAAAGGGAGTGATTGTAATTGAGTGAATAAAATCTCACACACACACACACAAATAAGGAGATCTTGAAATTCTATACTGATCGTACAGGACGATATTTATCGTACTGGACGATCTGTCAGTTATCTCCTATAGAGCACTTGGAACGAATAGGAACTTGCCTTGAAAAATTTTCTAAGTCCTATTCGTCCAGGACGAAATTTATCATCGTCCCCGCGATTGGGTTCTCTGCAAAATTTTCGTCCAGACGAATTTTACCATCGTACGAGGCGACCAGTCCTCTGGAAAATTTTCGTCCAGACGAAAATAAATATCGTACAGGACGATCAGCTCTCTGGAACTTTTTCGTACAGACGAAAACAAGTTATCGTCCGCGGCGATAGGTTCTCTGGAAAATTTTCGTCCAGACGAAATAAATAATCGTCCAGGACGATCGGCTCTCTGGAAAATTTTCGTCCAGACGACCACATTTTCGTTCAAACGACAAACCGACTTAGAACAGTTTTCAGCAGTTTCTAGAACCGACCTTGTAATAACCGTTCGTACTGGACGAACCAAGTTCGTACAGGACGATCAGATGTACGAAGTCAGTTCGTACACATATACAAATTGGGTCGTTTCAGATCGTTTAAGTAAAATCGTCCAGGACGATCCAGGATCGTACAGGACGATTCACTGCGTACAGAATTGAAAATTTGCAGTTTTTGGGCGGTTTCACTTGTCTTTTATATAAATAGTCCAAATTAGACTGCCACCCAATCTTTTTGTCATTTGATCTTCGTGCCTTTTGAGAGAATAGCCAAGGAGAGAGTGGAAGAGAGCATTCAAAGGAGGATTCCTACCACTGGAGCGAGAAGGCTTCACTTGGATTGCTAAGGTAAGAGTCTCTACTTGTGAAATTGGATTTCTTCACTCTTTTTCTTTCTTCCTTCTAGATTCTTGTGAGAAGATCATTCAAGAAGGTCCGGTTCTCTGCCGACACTTGGAGAGTGTGAACAGCGAAGGGTTCTCTGCCCACACTTGGAGAGTGTGAACAGACGAAGGGTTCTCTGCCCACACTAGGAGAGTGTGAAAGGACGAAGGGTTCTCTGCCCACACTAGGAGAGTGTGAAAGGACGAAGGGTTCTCTGCCCACACTAGGAGAGTGTGAAAGGACGAAGGGTTCTCTGCCTACACTTGGAGGGTGTGAAAGGACGACGGTTCTCTGCCAACACTGGGTTTTGTGTAAAAGGACGGACGGTTCTCTACCGCACCGGGGAGTGGTGAAAAGAGTGTGTTGTAAGGGCTTCTCCGCCTTGCTGTGGGTGCAAAAGGAGAGTCACTATTGGTATTAGTGCAATACTCAGAGGGTGCCTCTGAGGAGTGGATGTAGGTCTGGTTATAGACCGAACCACTATAAATCTGGTGTCATTTACTTTATAGCTTTTACGTTTCCGCACTTTTAAATTTCAGTTTTAACAACTCTGTGGTTGAAAAATATTTTTCTACTAACTTTAAAAAGAAAATTTTATTTCGGTTCAACTTTATTTTTAAGAGGGTTTAAAATTTTAAAAACTACCAATTCACCCCCCTCTTGGTAGCCTTGGGACACTTACTTAGGCTTAACAACCTAATTACTGGACTCAACATAGTGCAATACTCGGAGGGCACCTCTGGGGAGTGGACATTAGTCGTGTTGACTGAATCACTATAAATCTTTTTGTTCTTTACTATTGTCTCTTCCGCATTTAATTTACGCACTTTTATTATTGTTGTGGTGAATTTTGGTTTGACTTTTGTGTTTTAATTATTTGAAAGATTTTTAAAATACTAATTCACCCTCCCTCTTGGTTAGCCTCAGGCTAGTTCATAAGGGCTTAACATCCCTAACAAACTTTTAGAGATTGTTAGAGGAACCCATGTTTATCCAAGATAATTTTTGGTTCCATTTAATTAATCATTCTATATTATTATATATCATACAGTATGAATAGAGACTAGAATTGAACTAACATATTGTATGATCCTAGAATATTACTATATGATCAGAGAAATTAATTTAAAAATTATTATTTTAATTTAAATAGCCCACATTAGTTTTTTATAGGATACTTAAGGGCTATAGTTGAGTAACATAAGACATTGTTTATGTAAGAGAGTTGATAGAAGGAGAGGGGAGTCTCCTTGCTCATTTTAGAATCCAAGCCACTTTGGGAAAGAGACAATATGGGTTGAGGGGTTTCTTCTTTAAGGGTTTCAAGGGGTGTGAGGGGTTATCAAATGGTTGTTTCATGTTAACTTGCACCTTGTGGTCCTCCATGTTGTGGTGTTGGAGTTCTTGTAGGAGAGCTTTAAAAAGAGTCTTTCGATGAAAGTCTGACTAGCCAAGGACACTAGCTGATGTAGTGACAATGGGATCTTTATGGTGAAAGAAGTAACTTAATTGGTGTCCTCTTAGTGTATATCAGATATTCAAAAACTCAAGCTCTTAGAATAGAAAATCAACTACACATCAGATGCCCCCATAATTCCACATTTTAAATAGATAAACATATATATTAGTGCATAGGAATAAAAGAAATGTAAAAAGATGAAGTTAAGAATTTCACAAAATTCTTTATTGGTAGGTAACATATTCAACTATTGAACAAAATTTCATAGTTTCATAATATTATTAAAGTTTTAGAGAATATTCAAAATATTATTTTAAAGATTTAATTATATCACAATCTTTTTTTTACAAATGAGAACTATTTTCTAATTAGATAAAATGGCACATTTCTCAAACTATCCTATATAATTAAAAAAAAAAACACTTAAATTTTCATGATGACTAGCTTTGCAACTTACAAAAAGTTACGGGGTGAAAGTTTTGCGAGAACTAGGTTATCCATTTTTTTCAATGAAATTTTATAATTTTTATCAGGAAATCCTATATTTTAATTATTTTAAAAAATTAAGATAAGTAGATCATAACTTAGCTTTATTCATTTAATATTTTGAATTGTGCTCATAGCAAAAAATGAATTGAAATTACCAACTAGCTTTCTCTCACTAGGATCTCTCTTTTTTCATCTAAATAGTCGAACGGGGGGTTTAAAATATTTAATTAAATGAAATGTAAATGGATCATAAAAAGAGTAGGTAAATGATGATAGGTGTGGTGATTAAGAACTTCTTAAGTTTATTAAACATAGCTAGACAATTAGAATTAAAATCAAATGGTATATTTTTTTAGTCAATGACATAATAATTTAATAATTTTTGAAAAATCTTTAATGAAATGTTTGAAAAATTTTTCATGACCTAAAATATTGTGGGCTCAAAAGAAGAGGGAGGTGGCAAATTCTCAATCACTTGGATCTTTTCCTTATACATCTCCATACCTCTTTTTGAGATTTTATGTTTGAGGATAATGCCTTCCTTTACCATGAATAGACATTTCTCTTAATTTAGCACAAGGTTAGTTTCCTCACTTCTCTTCAACACTAATTCTAAATTATCTTATAAAGCGATGAAAGTTGTTCCAATGACTAAGAAATCATCCATAAAAATTTCAATATCGTGCTTAATTAAATATGAATAGATGGACTTTGTACGTTGTTGAAATGTTGTACGGACATTACACGATCCAAAGGGTATACATCCAAACTTAACTAGATTATAGAAAATAAAATATGTAAGAAAGTAAAATCCAAATTTTTATAGTGGTTTAGTAACCTTGACCTATGTCTACACCCCACAGTCCTCATATTTACTTATTATACTAAATAAATAGTGACTCTCCTTAGCCCCTATGACTAGACAGAGAAGCCCTTATATAATCTCTTCCAACAACCTAGCGCGACAGAGTAGTCAAAATCCCTTTCACCTTCTCAGTGCGAAAAGTAGCTAGAGTCCCATTCACCTTCCTAGTGCAGTAGTGTATCCCCTTACCCAAATTACTTTCACCTTCCTAATCTCTGGCTTCAAAGTCTTCCTTCAAAAAGCTTCCCTCAAAATAAATAATGACTCGTGGAGGAACTCAGGTAGAGGTTGGCTAGAGCAATCAAGTGAAAAAAAACACTCTCTTGACACACTTAAGACTCTTCACCCTCTTACACAACCTCTCCATTTCCATGCATCCCTCTTCAATGCTCTATAATAGAAGACTCAACCCTTTGAAAGAAAAAAGACTCTAACAAATTCTTAACAATAGTTTAAATAGTGGGCTTCTAAAAATTTTAAAATTTTAATTTTATTTGCTATATTCATACAGTATGATAGGAGAGTATAGTTTGATATTTCATTAGCACCATAGATTGTCCTATGTAATTAAGCATCGTATAATATGATTACTTTAAATCAAACATCACATCATATAGGATGAACATGGTCTATCTAGAGAGTGTCAGGTGATTCATACAGTATGATACATGATCATGCATTATGATTTATAATTAATTAAGATCTAATTTGATTCCTTGATTACCTGACTTAAATTAGACAATATCATCAAAGATTGTATAATACAATACAAATAAGTTCATATAGTATGAACTGTTCAATTTTTCAAATTTCAAAATTTCCTATTTTAAGTAAGTTTGATTCAATGACCTAGTTTTTTATAATTGATAATCATCCAGTATGATGTGTTGGTTGTGTAGTATGACTAGTTATACTTAAAAAATATTTTCTATCATTTAAATTGAATAGTTTAATTAATTTCTACTTGAACAGATCATATAGTATGAAAGAAATCATATATTATGATTTTATAGAAAAATTTAAATATTTATTTTTTATTCCCTTATATTTGTAGAAAATTGCTAAGCTAACATATACAATTATATATATATTGAATAAAGAAAAATAAAATTACAAACTCTTTCAGACAAGTCTAACCTATACAACCCTTTTTTGAGCTCTTATTCTCTAATAATATTTTGTGTATATTGAACCTAAATTATTAGTGATGCACAAAAATATATATATAGAATATAAAGCAAGAGAAAATAGATCCAATACATCAAAATACAAGGTCAGACTTCTGGATTACAACATTACAAATTATGATTTTGATTTTTTTAATCGAAATATTATAGTCTACTGAGAAATCACTTTGTTCACTCTATATGTTTATGGCATTACAAAAGAAGGTAAAGTTTAGGCATAGTAGATTATAAGTTGGTAAAATCAAGGTTCGATTGAGAGTATGTTCAGTGCAGAGGTATTCTTTTTTTAATCTAATTAGTCATGTATATGTTTTAATGAATTGAAAATATACTAGAATATTCTATATGATTCTTTTATGATAAAATGATATATATATATATATATATATATATTATATATATATATATATATATATATATATATATATATGTATATGTGTGTGTGTGTGTGTGTGTGTGTGTGTGTGTGTGTGTGTGTGTGGAAGTTTAGTCATCTCTGGTACACAAATATAATGATAGTATAATTAAGATTAAGTATAATTCTTTCAAATAGATTATGGGACATGACATAATCTATATGACGTATACTTCTAATTAAGTCAAAGCTAATATTGATAATTTCTTTTAAGACCATGATTAGCAACATCAAACCAAACATCATGAATAATGTTATTTAATCCATTTTTTTTATAACAATATGGCTTAGCAAGATTAAGTTTTCATTTCATTTAAAAAGAAGAGTTAAAGTTTCTTAATGATCTCTAATGCATCATCATAAATTCATCTAATAAAACATTAATATTATACAGTTTTTTCAATATGAAAGCACCCAAGTGCGAAAAAAAAAATCAAATTATCTTTGTGAACATATGAACTCCATTTTTAAACAAAATTAATATTAAAATAAGTATATCAATAAAACAAATGATATAATTATAAAAAGACCTTGTTCTGAATTCAAAGGACCTAAATCAAGCAATATATGTGTGTGTGTGTGTGTGTGTAAACTTTTAAGGTCATTTGAAGGGTTAAACATCTGTTGTGAATTTGGATTCAGGGGTTATAATTTTGATGATAACAAATATTTCTGACACTTCTATTTTTCTATGATTGCCCTGCCTACTAACGTTTCAGGTCCACAAGGTTAGTTGCAAATCAAGCTAGCTCAAGATTGGATAGATTAAGAATGAGTCAGTCTATAAGTGTACATCAAGTTCCTTTACCTTTTTTTGAGTCAAATATAACAAAGTGGGTTTTCATGCTAAGTAACCTTGCACACACAGTTAAGGGAAAAAATTATGTCTGCTTTAAAGTTTTCTATTTTTGATCATATCATCCATGATGATCCACAATCATCTTGGACAATCAATTAAAAATTAAAACCCTAATTAGGGCATCCTGGTTAAGGCAGTCAAAATTAAGCAAATCATCCTAGATGATATTACCATCATTCTAGATAATATGCTCAAATAAAAAAGAATCAGCTGCCAACTCTTTTAGGCATGTTATTATTTTTAGACATCGTTTAAGACATCATTTTGGACTATGCATTACAATTATAACTAAATTAGTCTGATGATTAAGAAAAGCAATTAAGATTTGATTGATTAATTATATCATCCTAGATGATCGAAGGATTATCTAGGATGATCAGTTAAATAAACTTTAATTTCTTCTTAGATGAATGATGTTCTGGATGATGTGTATTCATTTGAACTAATTATTTTGGATGATCTTAAAATCATCCCATATGATTAGTTATTTTTTTATCATCCAAATAGGTAAAGTCTGGCTGAATAAAGCGATGGTCTGGATGATATTCAATCTCTTGAACTAATATATTAAGATAGTTGTTACTTAGTTCATAATTATTGATATTCTTATAACTTATTTGTTTTTGATGATTTCAAATATTATTGCTTTGATTATTATTTCTCCTTACATATTTTGAAAGAATTATTTTACTCTTGTGTGTACTAACATTTTAGGGAAATCACACTCAGGATTGTTTAAGACTTCAAATTATGATCAGTTTAGAGTTTATTGTAATTGAAATCTATATTTTTTATTTAATTGAGTCTGAGAGAGTGTGATTGTAATTGAGTAACTGAGCACACACACACCGAGGGAGACTTTTAAAATCCACAATTTTAAAACTAATCATACTATACGATTCCTTTTCGTACGGGATAATCTAATCAGTTATTTTTCCTTGGAGCAATTGAACCAACATATTGAAGAAACTTTTTCTAAATATGGATTGTACTATATGATATACAATTCATACATACCATCCAGAGTATGAATTGGATGGATCCATTTTTGTCCCGACTATTAGTCCAGATGAACATGAAGAATTTCTAAATGGTTTATATCGTACGATGTCATCATTGTACATATGCCATCCAACGTATGAATTGGATAGGTCTCTTTTCATCCAGATGAATTTATAAAATTACTGAATTGATCGTACTGTACGATGTAATCATCATACATATGCCGTCCAGGGTACGAATTTGATGGGTCCCTTTTCATCATAATGAACTTGAAATTTTTCATAACTTATCATACCAAACGATGTCATCATCGAACATATGCCATACAGGGTACAAAATTGTGGGGTTCCTCTTCATCCCAATGAAGTTGAAAATTTTTTTCACTATTCATACCGGACGAACTCAATTCATACCAGATGATGATCATATATAATTTCATTTCATATCAATTCTCAACAGGTTCATATACAATAATTTTTAACTATTCATAAGTACGAACATTCGATCATACTGTACGATCGTGTACACTATAAATTGAAAATTTTAGTTTTTAGATTTTTTCGTGTCTTTGATATTAAAGGTCCACTAAAATTGACATGAAAAAGTCTTGTCTTCATAATTTTTCAAGGGCGATTAAAGAGAGAGTGTGGAAGAGTGTTTGAGAGAGATTTCTTGTAAGTGGAGTGTAAAGGGTTTACAAGATTTCTCAACAGTAAGCATCTCTTTATGATTTTGGTATTTACTCTTCATTTCTACTTTCTAGTTGCTTGTGAGAAGATCTTTGAAGAAAATCTGATACTCTGCCAACACTTGGAGGGTATGAAAGGATGACAATTCTTTATTGACACTTGGAGGGTGTGAAAGGATGACAGTACTCTACCGATACTTGGATGTTGTGAAAAGATGAAGGTACTCTGCATACACTTGGACGATGTAAAAGGATGATAGTTCTCTGCCGACACTTGGAGCAAGTGAAAGGATGACTGTTCACTGCCGCACCAAGGATTAGTGAAAGAGAGGTTTTTGTAAAGGCTTCTTCGCCTTGCAGTGGGGATAAAAGGAGAGTGACTTTGGTAATAGTGCAGTACTTAAAGAGGGAGTCTTCAGGGAGTGGATGTAGGTCGTATTTGACTGAACCATTATAAATCTTTGTGTCTTTTAAATTTCCACATTTTATTTACTGCAAATTTTAAAATTACTAATTCACCCCCCCCCCCCCCCCCCTCTTGGTTAGCCTTAGGATAATAGCTTAGGTTTAACAGCATATATGGAATCAACAAGTGGTTTCGAAGCTTTGTTTCAAAATCATAAGTTTAGTCTACTTTTTAAAAAATGAGAATGGCTATTTTTGAAAACCAAAATACACCTGAAGGGTATTTGATTACTAGACCTCTTTATTTGATAATATTCCTTTCGATTTTTGGAAAACATGCATGTTTATTTTTTTGCAATCACTAGATTATCGCATATAGATTTTTGTTCAAGAAGAGTATACTAAACTAATTAGATTTGTTAATGTCATTAGAGTTGAGACACCCTTTGCTGACTGGACTGTAGAATAATGTGACTTAGCACAATTAAATGCTAAATGCTTAAACAATTTCTTTTATATACTTAAGATTATATACGGGTTTCAACTTGCAAAAGTGGAAAGGACTTATGGGATAGAATTTGTATTACTTATGAAGGGACTGATGAAGTAAAGAAATCTATATTAAATATCTTGTTACATGACTATGAATTATTTTACATGAAACCAAATGAATCCACTTCTAACATGTACATAAGATTCACTCTAGTCACTTCTTTGCATGCATTGGGTAGGGAATTAATGAATGATGAAATGGTTAATAAAATACATTATTATTTGCCTACTGCTTATGATGCAAAAATAACTATGATTATAGAGTCTAAAGATTTAAATGTTTACTCTATTGACAATCTTCTTGGATCATTAATTGCTTACGAGCAAGGAGTGAGCCAAAAAAGATTGATGCAGGAGAATAATGAAAGGACAAGAACATAGCACTAAAAGTGAAGGACTCAGAGAGTGATCAGTCACAACATAAGGATAAGGATGACATTTCCTTGATGACTAGGTAATTCAAAAGTTTTTTCAAAAGGAAGTAGAGGAGACGCTAGCAGTGGAATAGAGGTAAGTTCAATAAAATTGTTAAGATTTCTAACGATGTGATTTGCTACAAATGCAGAAAACCTAGACATATAAAATTGGACTGCCCAAATCTAAAATCCACTCCTAGCAAGAAAAAGGTAGAAGAGAAAGTAAATGTGAAGAAGGGCAAGAAGAGATTTCAAAGGGCTTTTGGGCGGACTCAGCTTCTGATTCATTAGAAATAGAAAAGGAGGAGGAACTCACCAATTTGTGCTTAATGGTTGATAATCTTAATCAGTCAAATCAATAAGAGGTATGTGACTTGACTAATAATGAATTGTTAGAAGTTTCTGAAAGAATTCTTGATACATATAGAAAACTTAAGAAAATGCATGCTAGTCTAAACCTTGAAATACAATAATTACGAATAGAATATGTAATCCTTAGGAAAGATCATGCATTGATATATAAGAACCATATGAGCATACTTGAAGAATTTGATTACTTGAATAAAAAGAATGATCTTTTGAAACCATCTTATGCTCAATAGTGCTCAATAGGAAAATGATTATAAAAATTTTAAGGATGAATCAAAAAATAGAGAGCAATATTTAAAATATGATATCAATGTGTTAGAAGATATAAACATATTTCTTAAGTTGAAAGTGAAAACTCTCGAGGAAAATAGGAAACCCCCAACACTTGAAGATTTTACAAATTCTATTTTAAGGTCAAAATTTTTAAAACACGAGAAGAGACAGATTTACTATAAAATTTTGAGATACTCATTTCCTGGAGTAAAATGTTATACTTGTGGGATGATTGGACATATTTCACACACTTGTACTTTAAATAGAAAAACTCATTTAATGTAGAAACTTAAGATGTATAAATCAAGTTATATCATACATGCATCTAGTTATAAATTGCCAAAAGGAGAACCTAAACTTATTTGGGTTCCCAAGTCTAGTATTTGATTATTTTGCAGGCACGCTCTTATACAAGGCCTCGTGAGAGCATTTGGTACCTGGATAGAAGTTGCTAGAAGTATATGACTGGAGACATTAAGCAATTTATGTCGCTGGAAGCAAGAAGTGGAGGTAAGGTTACAATTGGAGATAATACCACTAGGAAAGTGGTTGGAACTTGTATGATTGAAAACTTGCAATATTTTTTCAAAGAATATGTACTACTTGTAGAAGGCTTGAAGAATAATTTATTAAGTATAAGTCAGCTTTGTGATAAAAGGTACAGTATAAAATTTTTTTCCACTAGTTGCATATTAGGCTTAAATGTTAATGATTTTTTGCATAGAAAAAGGGTAAATAATATTTATATGCTAGAATTGAATTGTATTAAAAATTTCTAATATTTTTTTGTTTAAAGACAATTTCTGATGAATCTTGGTTACGAATAGGAGACTTTATGAAGTTAGCATAAAAAACCTTAGGAAAATTATCCAAAAGGATTTGGTTAGAGATATACCAAAATTAGACTTTACTAAGGATCACCTTTGCGATGCATGTCAATTAGAAAAATAGGTCAAGTCCTCTTTTTAGTCTAATAAGTATCTTAGAACTACTAAACCAATGGAGATTATTCATTTAGATCTTTTTGGACTGGTTAGCACTGTTAGTCTAGGAGGGAATGTATACGGATTTATAATTGTAGATGATTTCTCAAGATTTATATGGGTTAAATTTTTATTTCATAAAAGTGAGTCATTTGAGAAATTTAGAGATTTTTTGACTTAGATTCAGACAAAATTAGGGTGTGAGATTTTAACAATTAAAAGTGATCACGGTGATAAATTTAAAAATGATAAATTTCAGGATTTTTATAAAGAAAAAGGAATTGATCACAATTTTTTGCACATAGAACCACTCAACAAAATAGGATAGTCGAAAGAAAGAACATAACATTAATCGAAGCAGCTAGATCCATGTTGGCTAAATATTTTTGGGCTGAAGCGGTTAGCATTGCATGTTATATTCTGAATAGGGTGAACATTATATCTAAATCAAATAAAATACCCTATTAGTTTCTTAAGGGGAGAACACCTAATTTATTACATTTGCATGTTTTTAGATGTAAGGTGTTCATACATAATAATGGAAAATCTTCTTTAGGAAAGATTGATCCAAAATTAGATGAAGGGATTTTTTTTTGGATACTCTAATGTTAGAAAATTTTATAGAGTATTTAATAAAAGAACTTTGGTAGTTGAGTAGACCACACATGTTGTATTTGATAAATCTAGAATTTTAGGAGAATCAATTTTAGAAGAAGAAAAAGATATAGAAAATAACTCCCAAAGGACTGAGAAGATTAATTTGGAAGAAAATTTAGAGATTGAAAGCTTATTGCCTAGAGATTTAAAATTTTCTAAAAATCATCCTAAGGAATAGATTTTAGGTGAATCTAGTGAGGGTGTTAAGACTAGGTGTAGACTAAGTAAAGAAGTCAATCATTCTGCCTTTATTTCAATGATAGAACCCACAAATATAAATTAAGCACTTTTAGATGAATTTTTGATTTTGGCAATGCAAGAAGAATTAAATCAATTTATAAGGGATGATGTTTGGGAATTAATTGCAAGAACAAATGATCAAAACATAGTCAGAACTAAGTGAGTGTTTAAAAATAAAATAAATGACTCAGAAGTTATCATTAGAAATAAGGCTAGATTGGTGGCCAAGGGGTATAATCAAATTGAAGGGATTGATTTTAAGGAGACCTTTGCCCTTGTAATGAGACTAAAAGCAATTAGGGTTTTATTACCCTTTGCATATTTTAGAGAATTTAAATTATTTCAAACGAATGTTAAAAGTGTCTTTTTGAATGGGGTGATTCAAGAGCCTCCAGGAATTGAAAATTCAAAATACCCAAATTATATTTTTAAATTGAAAAAGGTATTGTATGGATTGAACAGGCTTGGTATGAGAGGTTAAGCACTTTTCTACTTAAGAGATCTTTTGAAAAAGGAAGTGTGGATACCACTCTATTTTAGAAGAAATTGGGAGATGATATACTCATTATTTAAATTTTATATTGATGATATCATTTTTGGAACTTCAAATAAAAATTTTTCTGATAACTTTTGTAAAATAATGAGTAGTGAATTTGAGATGAGCCTAATAGAATATTTAAGTTACTTTCTAGGTTTTAACATTAAGCAAATTAAGGAGGGAACATTTCTTATTCAGTCAAAGTATATTAAAGATATCCTTAAGAAGTATGAAATGGACAATACTAAACCAGTTAGTACACCTATGAGTTCCTCGGTTCAGTTGGATAAGGACACTAAGGGAAAATCTATTGATAAAAAAAAAATTAGGGGAATTATTAGATCTTTACTTTATTTAACTGCTAGCAAAACTGATATTATGTTTAGTGTTTATTTGTGTGCTGGATTCTAATTAGATCCAAAAGAATCACGTTTGATAGCAGTAAAAAGAATTTTGAGATATCTCTTGGGAACTCAGAACTTAGGGATTTTGTATCCTAAGTTTAGCTCTTCATTTGAAATAAATAGATATTCAGATTGGATTTTATAGGTTGTAGGGTTGATTGAAAGAGTACATCTGGAACTTATCAATTCATAGGAAATTCTTTAGTTTCTTGGTCTAGTAGAAAATAGAATTTTGTAGCCCTATCTACTACTGAAGCTGAATACATTACCTTAAGAAGTTGTGTGGCACAAGTTCTTTGGTTGAAACAATAGTTGATTGATTTAGGATTTACTATAGGCAAAATTTCAATTTATTGTGATAACACTAGTGCCATTTACATTTTAAAAAATCCTATTCAATATTATAGAACCAAACATATAGGCATAAGACATCATTTCATTAGAGATCATGTTAACCATGTTTTTACTAAAAATTAACTTGCAGACATTTTTATAAAGCCACTAGCCTTAATACTTTTAGCACATTAAAAACAAGGCTTGGTGTGATCGATCTTAATGCTTAAATAAAATGTTGTACAAACATGATATATTTTGTTATGTATTTTCTTTTTGATTTCAATGTGTTGTATATGTGTGTATTTTTTCTGTTTTTGGTTTTTAAATGTTTTGTTTTTGAGTATTTTCTATTTTGTTTTAGCTTTTGTATGTTTTTGACTTGTTTTCAAATATCAAAATTCCTGTTTCTGATCGTTCGTGCCGAATTTTCTAAGTGTTATATTCATACTGTATGAAATTGTTTTCATCCCGTACAAATTTCGTAGCATGTCGATTGTTGTTTTGGACTAAACGCATAAAGTTTTCATTTTCCAATACATATCATACTGTACGATATTTTTATCATCCAGGATGATTTGTATTCATTCGTCTATATGCATGTAGATGATTATACGGGCATAATTAATTATTATAAATGACCGTATATATAAAATTATATTTCATACATATGAATCACGTGTCATTCGATGTGGGGGACAAACCTAACTGTCATTAAAATGATCTTAAATAACTGATCATCCTTGATGAACACCTGTTCATCTGTATGATCGGCTGGTCAAAAAGTCTATATGAAAGGATGCTCTGTAACTTGCATGATTACGAAACATTATTTCATTTTGAACATATTCATGCATACATACGAAATTATTTTCGGCATGTACGAACAACATATCATACTGTATAAAACCATTTCATACGTACGAAAAGTAATTTTTCTTTAAATAGGAGGGCTTTAGAATTCTTTTTCATTCACTTCCATATACTCTTCCAATCTTTCTCATCTTTGCAATGGGCAGATCTAGCAAGCATGTAGAGTCTTTAAGGGTTCATCTTCAAGGGATGTAGATGAAAACTTTTTGTCCAAAGAAAATGAGGATTTTTACTTTAGGTTTGTCTCTGCTAAAATCACTCCATCTAGACTCTTGATATAAGAAGACATTTACTTTCAAGTTATGCCTCTTTTTTCCACCACCCAATTTGCCTTCATTCTGACTCTAATTTATGCTTTCCATAAAGAAACCTTTCATTATTTTTTGGCAAATATGACTTTTAGTTCAGATGAGAGTAGAATAAGATCATATATCCTAAAGAAACGGGTAGAAATCATAGAGGAAGAAAAATATTACTTTGGGATTATATGATCTATGTTCTAGAAAAGAAGTACAACATTGTTCATCCTGAGCCTCCACTTGAAATGCCAATCTACTTTAACGATGCCTCTTTCCGAGCACTATTTGGGAAGAATGATAATTCTAGTGAGGATACTGAGGAAGAAGGGGGAGCACCTGCACCTACTCAAGGACTTGAATTTCATGAGATAATCCAGCACTTTGACCTGTTGGAGAGTTATTTTGATAAATGTTTTGATCAAATTTAGACTCACCTAAATCAACAGGATGCACAATACCAATAGGACATGGGTTGGATCCGAGGTCAGTTTGACTTGTTAAACACCAACATAGCTACGATGAATAGCTATTTCTCTATGTTCAACCAGCCTCCTCCTCCAGACTAGGGCCCCTCAGAGTTCTAGAAGTAATTCTTATGTGTTGTCTTTGCCAGTCCATTGAGTTATGATAATCTTAGTGATGATTTCTATAGTTTGTGTACTTATGTTTGTTCAGTGATTTATATACTTATGTTTGTTCAGGGATTTGTATACTTGTGTTTGTTCAGTTGATGTTGTATTGTTTTTACTTTGATGGAAAATTGATATCAAATGTGCTTAAATGTATTTTCATCTTTAAATTGATATCAATAAAAAATATCTTATTTTTGTTAGTTGCTTTTATTCTTTATGTGAAACGTAAGTTTGCCTATATGTTAATCATGTCTTAATTGATCTAAAAAAGTGTTATAAATTAAACTGCAACATAAAATTTAACTTCATTATGAATTTTATTTTTTAAAAAATTTAAGTTAATTTATAACTCGATCAAGTTAAGGCTATCAATCTCATATTCTTTTTAGGCTTACATAATTTAAATATTATTATTACAATTTTGATGTCACGTTATTTTTTATTTCTCTTTTCAATATAATTATCTTTGTACTTAGAGAAATTTGAGTTTATAGATTATTGATTTTAAAAAGATCAATTAAAAAAAATGAGTATAAAAAATAAATGTATAAGTGTATAATAATCAAAATAATGTGCAATGGTTCAAAAATTAAAAAGAGGCATAAAATTAGCCAAATATAAAAAGATGCACAAAGTGTGTCACAAATAATTTGAAAAGATGCACAATATTGCCAATTCAATAAGTTCTTTTCTTTATCATTTAATCTTCAAATTCAAATAAATCTAATATTCAATTATGCCTTATACTAAAAATTGAATTTAACTAATCTTCATTTAATCAATTTTGCAATAATTCTCCTTATCTAATTGTCTATAATACTTCATGACCTTGATCTATTTTTCTTATCGATGTTATACTTTAATTTAAATATTTTAATTCCTTTTTTTATCTAACGGTCATTAATCTTGCTATTGTAATTATAGTTCAATCTCTTTCAAGATCAATTATTAAGGATTCTCATATGACTTCTTTCATTTCAACCTTCCTTTTTCCTTTTTTTTTGTTGTCAAAAGGGGGAGAAGTATTATTTGTGTTTGATTATTTAGTGTGTTAATGTTATTTGTGTGTATTGTTTAGGGGTTGTTTAGGGTTTTTGCCTTTTTCTTTTATGTCTTTTATGTTTTTGTCATCATTTGAAAAATAAAAAAAAAATTATTTTATTCTTAATGGAATTCCCTTATATTCACATGTTTATTCATTTATGATGAGTTAAGGAGAAGTTTAGGGTATTCAATTTTACTCAAATAATAATTATTTTATCATCATCAAAAAGGTGGAGATTGTTGAGATAGTTACTACTTAGTTCATGATTGTTGATATTCTTGCAACTTGTTTATTTTTTATGATTCGAAATATTATTACTTTAATTATTATTTCATCTAACATATTTTAGAAGAATTATTTTGCTCTTATGCATACTAACATTTCAGGGAAATCATACTCCAAATTATTGAAGGCTTCAAATTAAGATCAATTTAGAGTTTATTGTAATTGAAGTCTGTATTTTTCATTTTATTGAGTCTGAGAGAGTGTAATTGTAATGACTAAGTGAGCACACACAAACACACCAGGGGAGAGTTTTAAAATCCACAATTTTTAAACTAATCGTACTATAGGATTCCTTTTTGTACAGGATGATCTGATCAGTTATTTTCCCTTCGAGCAATTGAACGAACATATTGGAGAAAATTTTTCTAAGTATGGGTCGATATACCATTTATACATACCTTCCAGAGTACAAAATGGATGAGGCCATTTTTATCGTGACTTTTCATCCAGATGAACGTGAAGAATTTCTAAATAGTTCATATCGTACGATGTCATAATCGTACGTATGCCGTCCAGCATATGAATTAGATGGGTCCCTTTTCGTCCAAACAAATTTAAAAAATTACTAAACAATTCATACTATATGATGTCGTCCTCGTACATACGTCATCTAGGGTGTGAATTGGATAGGTCCCTTTTCATCTCGATGAACTTAAAAATTTTCATAATTGATTATACCATACGATGTCGTTACCATACGTATGCCATACAGGGCACGAAATTGTGAAGTTCCTCATCGTTCCATCTAAGTTGAAAATTTTTCTAATTGTTCATACCGGACGAACTCAATTCGTACTGGATGATGATCATGTATGATTTCATTTCATACAAATTCTCAATAGGTTCGTACACAACAGTTTTTAAACTGTTCATATGTATGAACATCCGATCAAACTGTACAATCATGTGCACTTGAAATTAAAAATTTTTAGTTTTTTGATATTTTTTGTCTTTTACATAAAAGGTCCATTAAACTGACGTGAAAAAGCCTTGTCTTCATGATTTTTTAAGGAAAGAGAGAGCATGGGAGAGTGTTTGAGAGAGATTTTTTGCAAGTGGAGTGTGAAGGGTTCACAAGTTTACTCAAATGTAATGATCTCTTTGTGATTTTGGTGTTTACTCTTCCTTTCTTCTTTATAGTTACTCATTAAAAGATCTATGGATAAGATCCAATACTCTGCCAACACTTGGAGGGTGTGAAAGGATGATGATACTCTGCCGATACTTGGAGGGTATGAAAGAATGATGGTGCTCTACCGACACTTGGAGGGTGTAAGAGGATAAAGGTACTCTGCCTATACTTCGAGGGTGTGAAAGGATGAAGGTTCTATGCCGACACTTGGAGGGTGTGAAAGGATGATGGTTCTCTACCGCACTGGAGATTGGTGGAAGAGTGGTTTTTGTAAAGGCCTATGTCCTGGAAACCAAGTACAACCTTCAATATCCTGCCCTCCTACTTTTCAGCTGCATTATACACCAACAGCTTCTTCCATGTTCTTTACAGTACTCATCTCCGCATGGAGCATGAGGAAGCTGAGGGAGAAAAGGAGGAAGCTGCTCCTGCACCTGCTCCGATTCACCAACACTCATAGTCGGATTAGCTAGTGGAGCGATTCAACTAGTGGGAGGCTAGGTTTGACCCTTATGTTGTTGTATAGGAGCAATAGGATGCACAGGATGTCACTAGATTTGAAGCGTACTTGACTCACTAACAGCACTAGTATGACCAAGATATGGCCTAGTTTGGGGAGCAATTCTCTATAATTTCAAATTTTTTTCAGCCGCTACCATCACCTCCTTCTTTTGATCAGGGCCCTTCGTACTTATAGATTGTTTTCCTTATGTTGTTTCCTGTGATGTTGTTTATTTCTTTTTATTTTTTCTTTTCTTTTTCCTATTCCTTTTTGTGATGTCAAAAGGGAGAGTAGTGATAGTATTTATGTTGTTTTGTTATAATATTTTTTTACTACTTTTGATTAGTGTTTGCACCATCTATTTGATTTTAGTAAATTTTGAATTGCTTGATTCACAATGTTTTTCTTCACATATATTTCAATTAACTACATAAGTTGAACTTTCTACCAGATATTTTTCATCATCAAACAAGGGGAGATTATTATAAATCTAGATTCAAGGATTATAATTCTGATGATATCAAACATTTATGACTTTTATTTTTCTATGATTGCCCTGCCTAGTAATGTTTCAGGTCCACAAGGTCAATTGCAAATCAAACTAGCTCAAGATTGGGTAGATTAGGACTTAGTCAATCTGTAAGTGTACATCAAGTGTATTTACCTTTTCTTGAGTCAAATGTAATAAAGTAAGTCATGATGCTAAGTAACCTTTCACACACACACTCAAAGGAAAAAATTATGCCTACTTTAGATTTTTTTATTTTTGATCATATCGTTCAGGATTATCCAAAATCATCCTGGATGATCAATTAAAAATAAAAACCCTAATTAGGGCACTTGGTAAGGCAGCCAAAATTAAGCAAATCATCTTGGACGATATCACCATCCTCCTGGATGATATGCTCAAATCAGAAAGAATCAACCGCCAACTCTTTTAGGCATGTTATTATTTTTAGACATCATCCTAGATAGTGCATTATAATTATGCCTAAGTTAGTCTAATAATTAAAGAAAGTAATTAAGGTTTGATTGATCTATTATATCATCCTGGACAATCAAAGGATCATCCGAGATGAACAGTTAAATAAATCTTAGTTTCTTCTTAGACGACCAGAATGATGTTCTAGATGATGTGTATTCATTTGAACTAATCATATTGGACGATCTTAAAATCTTCTTGGATGATCAGTTATTTTTTCATCATCCAAATAGGTAAAGTCTGGCTGAACAGAGTAATAGTTTGGATGATATTCGACGTCTTGAACTAATTTTATAGGACGGTCGCATAATTGTCATGGACGATCAATGATTTTTTTATCATCCAAACAGGTAAAGTCTGGCCGAACAGAGTGATGGTCTGGACAATTATCAACATCTTAAACTAATTATATAAGCTGATGTACCTACATTATGGATAATCAGAACAAATAAATCTTCTAATCATCCAGCCTCCCTCAGATCGTCCTAGCTAATTGAGCTGAATTTGTACTGATCGTACAGGACGATCTATCGATCGTCTTGGATGATATTTATTAAATAATTGCAATTAAGGGAAAATTTGAAACCCTTCTACATAAGATCTCTTATTTACTCAAGAGGATATCTTTTGCTGATGTCCTGACCTAAGAGAGCCAAAAGGAGAGGGAGAACTTGGGAGAGAGAGAGGATCTTGTGAGGGGAAGTTTTATGAGGGCTTCACAAAGGTTGCTCCAAGCAAGGATCTAAGTCATCTTCTCCAATCATCGTCCCTGGTTCCTTGGAGGTTCTAGAGATGTCTACTTCAACGATTGATCGAGGTTCTCTTCCTACTTCAGGAGGAAGCGAAAGGAGTCGAATTCTCTACCAGCTTCAGGAGGAAACCAAAGGAGTTGGGTACTTTGCCTCACTGGGATTAGCGGAAAGGAGTTTTGTACAGGCTTCTTTGCCTTACTATGGGAGTAAAAGGAGAGTCACGGAGTTTAGTATAATACCCAAAGGAGAGGCTCTAGGAGTGGACATAGGTCAAGTTGACCGAACCACTATAAAATATGGTGTGTTCTTTCTTATTGCATTTTTTGCATTTAATTTCTGCACTTTATTTTCTAGTGAATAAGTGTTTGGTTTAAATTGTGATTTCTGTTTAAGAATTTTAAAACACCAATTCACCCCTCTCTTGATTAGCCTCGGGCTAGTTCATAAGGGCTTAACTTCCCTAATGAACTTTCAATATCCACTAAATGTTATGTGTTAATAGTCAAAATAGGCATATCAACAAGATGAATCGAATGAGTTTAAGACCGCTTAATTATGATATCATTAAGAGGTTCAAAAAATGCCAAATGATAAAAGAGTGGGTTTAATTCATATCATTCAATAGAGTGTCATAATTTCTAATAAAATTGATCAAAATACTTATTGAAAAGGTTATAAATAAATCAATTCCTATGTTATAAGATAATTTAGGACTAGAGAATTCTATAAATTTATGAGTTCCAAGGTTTTGTCTGCTACTCAAGATTATCGACAACATAGTATATGCATGCTATAGTCCATTAATAATGCCTAAAATCGACCCTCATCATTAAAGACTATCCTCCTATCATCAACTAATAAGCATGTTGTTTAATGGCGTAGGCCATATCATTAGTCACCATTAAATAATGTTGTTTTCCATTTTAAATTGATTACCTCTATCATCCACCATTAATGCCACAACCCTTTATTGAGAATCATTGATCATCATCAATTTGTAACATATATAGTGTAACAATTTATGGTTCCATTTGATTTATTGAAAAAAGAATGTAAAACAAAATGAATTAATTTATTTCAAATGTAGTGTACTTGAAATATTTATAGTTATTTGGGATAACAAAAGTAAAATATTACTTTTTCATGTTGGTTTTGAAGTGAAATGAATGGCTAATAATAGTGGTAGTTAGTGATACATCCAAAAACAGGTGGTGGTTAGGGGGTGGTGGGCAGTGGAAGTTAGCAACTATGGTGCTAGGTAGTAGTGAGTAGCGAGGATGGGCTAGGAGAGTCAATAATTGACCCGACCCAAAACCAAATTCAAATCCAACATGGGAAATTTTTGGTACGGGTCAATATATTTTCAATATGGGTCAGGTTCGGGTTTAGCAATTCGACCCATTTTTAAATCGGGTCGGGTTTTAGTTAACCCAAAAACTCAAAGTTAAACTAATTACAGCCAGCATCTTTTAGATTAATTAGAGTATTTTATGTTCATGTATTTAACATTTTAGTAGGGTGTCAATACATAACCCAACCTAGAAACAACCCAAAAATTCTTTGTTCAGGTCAACCTATTTTTAATATGGGTCAGGTTCGAGTTCATGTTTAGCAATTTCACAAATTTTTAAATCTGGTCAGGTTCGGGTTTACTAAGAAACACAAAATTTACTCATGTTCTAGGCTTCTAGCATTCTCTCTTCTTCTCTTCTCAACCTTGTTGAGTCATTAGTTCTTGAATCTCGATCTTATCTATTTCTCTCTTCTGTGCTTACAGTCTCTAATGGAGCCGCACCTTTTAGGCCTAATCGAATTTTCATTTATTTGTTTCTCTTTGCATATTTAATATTTTAGGGTTTTTATCTATTTTTATGTTGATTGTTTTGGATGTTATTGGTATTCATTGATTTTATTTCTTTCATGGCTTCATGTAATTTTTTAGGTTTCACCAACATACGTTAAAATTTAGAATTTTAGGCTTTCTAATTAAGGTTATCTTGGTTTTTATCGTTACAAATTTTAGGGTTAAATTTTCATATTATGCTCTGAGCAGAATATCTTTTGGATTATCTCATATTATGATGTTTAAGATAAAATGGTGATTGATTCTCCAACTCTCTATTTTTTGTCTATGCTCATTTATGTTTATGGCTGAGTAGTGTGTTAATTCCATATAGGTTTTTAGACCTATGCAATTGTCCCAAGGCTAGCCAAAAGGGGGATTGAATTGGTAATTTACAAATTCTCTTAGATTTTTAATAGAAAACTAATTTAATAATTTTCCAACTTTGATTATATTTTTGAAATAAGCTTTTCAACCACAAATACCAAAGTGCAGAAAATAAGAAATGCAGAAATTAAAATGACACAAAGATTTATAGTGGTACGATCAAACACGACCTACATCCACTCCCTGAAGACTCCCTCTTCTGGAATTGCACTATTACCAAAGTGACTCGCATTTTGCTCCCACAGCAAGGCGGAGAAGCCTTTACAATTCCTCTCTTTCACTAATCCCCAGTGTTGCAGAGAACCGTCATCCTTTTATCCAAGTGCCGGTAGAGAACTGTCATTCTTTCACACCCTCCAAGTGTCAGCAGAGAACCGTCATCTTTTCATACCCTCCAAGTGTCGGTAGAGTACCATCATCCTTTCACATCCTCCAAGTGTCGGCAGAGAACCTTTGTTAGTTCACACTTTTCAAGTGTCGGTAGAGAATTATCATTTGTTCACACTCTCTAAGTGTCGGCAGAGAACTATATCTTCTTCAAAGATCTTCTCTTGAGCAACTAGAAAGAAGAAAGGAACAGTAGTAACCAAAAATACAAAGAGATCTTTACCTTTGAGTAACTTTGCGAACCCTTCACACTCCACTTACAAGAAATCTCTCTCAAATACTCTCTCAAATACACTCTTTAAGTTGTTCTTGAAAAATCATGAAACATAACTTTATTCACATCAGTTTCTAAGGACCATTTATATGAAAGACACGAAAAATCATTAAAAAAAATGAAATTTTCCATTTTAAGCATTTTTGATCGTACAGTACGATCGTATTTTCGTACGTACGAATAGTTTAAAAACTATTGCATACGAACCTTTTATGAATCTGTATGAAATATTTTTGTATACGATGATTGTTTAGTACAAACCTAGTTTGTATTGTACAAATAGTTATAAAACTTTTAATCTTCGTCAGGATGAAAAGGTACCCCACACATTTTTATACTTTGGACGTCATCTATATGAATAGTAAATTGTACAGTAAGATTTATTCAGAAAATTTTGGTATTCATCGAGACAAAAAGGGACCCTTCTAATTTCTACCCAGAACATCATTTGTATGAACAAAGAATCATACATTACGATTAATTTAGAAGAAACATTGAATTCATCGGGATGAAAAGGGACCTATCCAGTTCATACTCTGGATGTCGTCTGTACAAAGAAACCTTCGTACAATACGAACTATTCAGAAGAAACTTTGAATTCATCGGGACGAAAAGGGACCCGTCCAATTCATACTATGGATGTCGTCTGTATGAAGAAACCTTCGTACAGTATGAATTGTACTTAGAAAAATTTTCTGCCTGTAATTTATTTTACTGCTCGTAGTGGAAAATAACTGAATAAATCATCCCGTATAAAATGACTTTGTATAGTACAATTAGTTTAAAAATTACAAATTTTAAACACTCCCTCAATGTGTGTGTGCACAGTTACTCAATTACAATCACACTCTCTTAGACTCAATAAAATGAGAAATATAGACTTTATTTACAATGAACCCTAATCTAATCTGACTTGAAATCTTCAACAATCTGGAGTATGATTTTCTTAAAATATTAGTATACATAAATAACAAAAATAATACATCCAAATTATTTTAGGAGAAATTGTAATTAAAATAATAATATTTGGAATCATTAAAAACACACATGTTGAAAGAATATCAACAATCGAAAAAACTAAGTTGCAACAATCTCAACATAGTGAATGCTATTTTGTTCTACTTCTTGTTGTTATAAACCTTTTTTTTTTTGTTATGAACTTATACAGTTGTACTTCTTTGTTTGTTTAGGGTTTAAGATAGTGATTTATTTAGACCTTCTCATGATTTGATCTATGCAATTATACTTATCTATTAGTTTAGGGTTTATGGTTATATAGTAATGGTTGTTATAGTCTTATATATCCTTACTTTGTGAAAAAATCAAACTAATAGGATATGTTTGAGCCTAAGCTCCCAATGAGATTAATGTAGATTCAGAGCATTCAATAATATTTTATATCATTTTTTTAAAAGCTTAAACTTTTATTATGCATTTCTCTCACAATCACAAGGGATATATAAAGTTGAAGTTAGCTCCATTATAGCTTATATAAAGATGAGCTTAAATATATGAAATGGTCAATGAATTTCAACGTATGATATTCATCTACACATTATTCTAAATGAATTACTTATATATGGAGGGATTGTACTAATTATTTTGATAATACGAAGTGGCCCTTATGGGATGTATTCTCTTCTTAAAATTGTTCATAGCTTGGTGAAAAAATAAAATAACATATTATGATGACATTTTATGTGCATCTATTTAGGCCTTTAGTTTAGGGTTAGTATGTTGGTTGTTCAATTATGTATTATACATTGTAACTATGTTTAATTTCATTTTTTAGATGGAAGACTCCAATGCTGTTGCTGAAAGTACTCCTCTTACAAATGTACATTGATGTTGGTGCTAATAAAGGAGATAAGAAATAGGTACTAATTATGTTGATGATGTTGATATTGGTGATGAGGATGTAAAAGAGAAGAATGAAGCAAACATTCTTAAGAAAAAAGAAGGATGACTTCAACTATATTGGGTCATTATGAGATATTACCCCTACTTGTTGATGGTAAACAAAGATGTAAATACAAGAAATGCGGAGCAATTTACCATTGTTATAGAAAGAATGACACTGACAACTTAAAACATAATTTCCAAGTTTGTAAAAAAAGTACATGTGACATAGGTTGGTTAATTTTAATTTCAAATTCTAGCTCACCAATTTTCGTAATTGAAATTAAGTTTAACCACCAAGAATTTTGTGATTTGTTCAGTGCTGCCATTATTATGCATGAAATACCATTTCAATGTGTTGAATTGTGTGTACATGCATTACTTTATTATCTCTACCCTGACTAGTAAGTAGTGTCGAAAAACACAACTAGAAGTGATTGTATAAAGATGGACATTTGAGAGAAGGCCAACATTCAATCATTCTTGAGTAGATACAGCAAGTAGAGTTTGCTTGGCTTCAAATCTTTGGACTTCTATTAATACTAATAGTTTATTTGTTTGATTGTTCATTTCATTAAAAATAACTGATAACTCTAGAAAAAGATTATTAATTTTTGTTTCATGTCACCCCACATGATGAGATTGCCTTGTTTGAGTAGCTTCAATCTTTCCTAAATGAATGGAAGATTTAGAACAAACATTTTAGTATCACTCTTGAAAATGCTTTAGCTAATAATGTTTCCATAGATTTCGGATTTTTTACGAAATCATTTGAACTTGAGGGGTAGTTTGCTATGCAATGGTGATTTTTTACATGCCCAATGTTGTACACATATAGCAAAACATATTATGCAGGAAAGGATGAAAGAGATAAATGTTTCTATCTCTAAGATTAGGGAGAACATTAAATATGTGAAATGCTCTCATGCTAAGAAGCATAAGTTTTTGGATTGTGCAAAGTATTGTTGTTTGGACTCAAAGAGGAAATTGCGCCAAGACTTTCCAACTAGGGGAACTCAACTTTCCTAATACTTGATTTTACTATTAACTATAAATGTGTTTTTCATTATCTAGAGTTGGTTCAGTCCAATGGCAAACCTTGTGCATTCATATTTCAGTTATTGCTTCTGAAAGTGCATTAAACAATAGTGATAAAGTTTTGGATCAATACTAAAGTGCCTTAAAACTTGATATTGTGGAAGCACTTGTGGGCACAAAAGACTGGTTATATGTAGAGCAGGGCATATAATAATTTACTTAATACATCTATCAATTTCATTTAATTTTTCTTCTTGTTAGAACTTTGAAGTATATATGTTCTTTTATAGTTACGGTTAATCCAGAACTAGACAATGTTACAGAGAATATAATGGCCTTAAACATTGAACAAATCCTATTGAAGATGATGATATTTTAGTTAACAGAAATAATTATGTTGGCCTTTGAAAAGTGGAGTTGCTTCTACATTAGTGATGTTATTGTTGCCTTGCTATCTAACTAGGGTTTAATGGTTGCTTGGTTCTTTCATAAGCTGATGTTGAATACTCCAATTATTGATGAATGATTTGTATATGCCTTCATTACAATTAGCAGCTGTTATATCCTTCATTAGTTTATTATTTATCATTTTCTTTGATGTTATTGCAACCAGGTTGCATTCATGTTATCAACTGCCGCCTTGGATGGCAATAGTAAATTAGCATTATTTATTGTTTAATATCTTCTAGATTCTATTCATTTGCTAGCTTATAGCATATTTTTTCCTTGAAGCCTGCTATATATATTTTTTGTGGTTGCTAACTTACTGTTGTTGTTGTTCTAGTTATTGTTGTGATTTTTTTGGTTCGGTTGTTATTGTTGTGATTTTTGTGGTTATTGTACTTGTTTCTTAAAATTGAATACTTAACACTGAACAAGTAAAGGTATGGATTCTTTTGGGGTAAATGTAACCACTTGTTGTGGTTATAATTTTGGTTGTTGTTGTTTTGGTTTTATATGGTTGCTAACTTATTGTTGTTACTATTCTAGTCGCTAAAAATAGAATACCGAACACTGAAAGTGAACATGTGTATGGATTCTTTTGAGGTAAATGAAAGTATGCAACCAGTGTGTGGTTGTTGTTCTGGACCTTCAGGTTGTTGTTGTTGTTTTTATTTTGATTACTTTTTTAATAGAGCAATGATGGGAACCTCCTAAAGTAAAGGTATGGATTCGTTTGAGGTAAATGCAGCCAAGTGGCTTTTATATTCTATTAGACTGAGCATATACATTATAATTAAATAGATACCACTATCTAAGATAATACCAAATGCCACCTTGAATGGTACTCCCTAAATATTATTAACTCATTTATATTTTGTTGATTTTAGTACTTGATGACTGATTTGGAGGTTTAACCTGAACTCTAGAATGCAAATATTCAAACACCCCTAGGATTGATGGCTATTGGTGGTGACAATAGCAATAGCTTGCGGTGAATTCGAAACTAATAAAACTAGTCATGTTTTGAATACATCACAAATGACATATCAAATGAAATTGAAATTCATTAAAATTATATTCTGTATTCTGTTAGATTAAATGAACATTAATATTTTGAAAACCCGTATATCTAAAGTACTTTACACCTTTTTTTTATTTCAAATCATGCAACCTCTCATATTATGACCCAATTTTTTCCTCTCAATATTTATTTATATAAAAATCTTACACCTCTTAGCAGTGCAAATATTCAAACATCAAACAATTTCAGAGCCATGTAATCCATGTAATCTATGACTGCTCTCTCAAATAAAGAATTCAAAAGGATCATTTAAAAAAAAAAAAAAAAAATCATCTGATAGAATTGACCGTGTTTCCTCAATTCAAACGTCAGACGATTGGTCATCTAATTAAAATATGTAATACCTTCTGTTTGAACTGACTTTTAACGACTTTGAAGATTAAAAGCATTTGTTTAATTTACAGTAAACCTTTTACAGCAAATCTCACGTTGATTTTGAATATCGTAAATTTTCTCCATTTTTTGAACTCAGCCACGTAATCCTCGCTCGTTACCCGTAATCACATTAACGCGTCTACTCTTTTCCACTCCATTCGCTCGTCTGTCTATACTGGCGGCTCTCTTTTTCTTCGTTTCTCTCTCCAAATCTCGATATTCCGTTCTTCCCTCAATTCAGGGGTCTAGACCTAGTACAGAGAGCAGATCTGGATGGACTTCCTAACTAATGGAAGGGATGAGGCTCTCAAGAAAGTATTGGAAGGGCTATCAGCCCTAATCGGCTCAGCGGAGACAATCCAGCACGAGGAGGATATCCTCCATCGATATGCCGGGTTCATGATTCATGTCAGAGAACTTATCCGCAAGCTTCAATCACAGCCCGCAACGACCAATTCAGTCGGCTTGCTACTGAGAATGGAAACTGAGGT
This sequence comes from Dendrobium nobile, assembly GCA_022539455.1. Lineage (NCBI taxonomy): Eukaryota > Viridiplantae > Streptophyta > Magnoliopsida > Asparagales > Orchidaceae > Dendrobium > Dendrobium nobile. The sequence goes on from CM039725.1 coordinate 10,619,001, forward strand.
CAATAAAGCTCGGGAAGTCATCGATGGGTACAAATCCAGAAACCGTCTATCCCGGCCCTTCAGATACCGCTCCGTTGTCTCTAAGTTGAATCAATCTTCCAAGGAGATCTACGCCGTTCTACAGCTTCTCCCACTCACTGAAATCAACACAGCCCTAAACATCAAAGAAGCTGCCGACGCCATTATTCACGGTATTGAATCCATACAGCTTAAGCTTTCGACTAACACCAATGCAATCCTCTCTAGTTTCGACCAGTACGTCTCTGAGAACAGCGGGAATCAACATCAAACTTCGGCTAGTTTAGGGTTTAGGGTTGCTAGGCCAAAAGGTATCGCAAGCAGCAGCGTCTGCCCTTTGCCTTTTCAGATCCAAGTCCAAGAAGAAGGTGATAGACCGCATACAGATTCGTACCAGCAGTTACCACCAAGCTCCTTCTTCTTATGCCCCTTAACTGGGGAGGTTCTGGAGGATCCAGTATCTGTGTCCTGCGACCATAGCTTTGAGAAGAAAGCAATAGAGGACTATTTCCACGCGGGGCAAAATTTATGCCCTCTTTGTAGCAAGGAGCTTTCTTCGTCTGGGAATTTGGAACTCACATCGAACTCCACGCTTCGCAACTCCATATTAGAATGGAAGAGACGGGAAGAACGAACCAATGCGGAAAGGAATGCGAAGAAGAAGTTTATAGACACGGCTGCAAAAATTACTCTAGATAACATGGAGGACACCAACCGAGCAATTGGTGACCTGCATGATCTGATGATTGAGATTCCAAGTTGCGTCAGTGCAGCCACGGATAGCTCCTGTAAACTTGTTCCAAAGCTTGCAGAGCTCTTGATGAATGACAGTTCAGAAAATACTTCCACGGTGCTGCAATGCCTGCTTCTGATTGCTCGCTTTTCAGATGAGAACAAGGCGAGTAATTAACTCTCCGTGAATGCTATTAGTGTTTTTTTCTTTCAAAATTTGATTCTCCATGCATGAATAATGAAATTTGCTGTTGTCTGCTGCAGGAAAAAATAGGTAAAAGGGGAGTGATCAAATGCCTTTTGAAACATAGTATGACGGAGCCAAATGCTGTTGCTGTGTTGCTGGAGCTCTCCAGAAACAAGGTTGTTGCTGGAAAGATTGAAGGAATTCCATACTCCAGTCACATCTTGATCTCTTTTTTAGACAAGCCAAGCTCTCCTGTAGCAGAAATGGCACGTAAGGTGCTGGAGAACCTCACCATTGATATCAAATCTACTGTTATGATGGCCAAGTTTGGGTTCTTCACTCCGTTCCTGGTGCAATTCAATTCTCAAGGTGAGTTCCAGCAATGTTTTTATATTGCTTACCAATAATAATGTCCTACGCAAAATAGCAATTATGACACATAGGATGGGTCGATTACGTCATATACGTTGATGCGGTGTGATGATGACGCTAGTTCAGTACTAGAACCCAAATCAGTGTGATAAAATTAGTCATAAGTTCAATGATGGACATTCTTCAATTTGTTTGGGTCAGCCACAAGCCCCATCGTTTGAAGATTGGATGGAATGGTCGCCATGGTGAGAAGGACCTAAGGTATTTGGCCGCACCCAAAATTTTCTCAAAATAATCTCGGACACCCTCTCATATGTTAGCCTCATATTAATTTGGAAGAATGGGTAACCCCTCTCCTCTCTATAAATTTAAGGGCATTAGTGTGAAAATTTTTTTAGGAAGAAAACAAGACACAATAATCTACATCAAACCATTGCTATGAAGTTACCTCTTCCTGGTGTAGCAACCAAAGCAGAGAACAACTAGCATGAAAACAATGAAACAATAAACTTAAGCAGTAGTATATTCTTCTATATGACCTCCTCTAATTACAAGAGAGTATATATTTTTAGAGATAATTTGACTATTCTTTAATAAGCTAAAGAAAATAAAAGGCGTCATGGTACTTGTCATAACATAAATGGAATAACACTATGGAATAAGGGAAGTGGGGAGGAAATCAATGGATAAGTTATGTCGAGGATAAGATGGTCCACATCAGGTCTCCCCTGCTTCTGAAGAGCATCGTCTCAGATGCGATTGTCATGGAGGAGACGTCATAAGAATGATATGTATAGATATCATACACATTAAACATGTAGGAAGATTGATAATGTAGGTGTTGTGTTAATTTGGCTCTTGACTGGAAAATGACCAATCTTCTTAGGGCTGAGTTTGGAATAGGTGCCAAATGGGAACCGTTCGTTATGCAAGCGTAGCGTGACGAGATCACCTATAACATCAACAACATCAAGCATTTGTTCCACTATGTGGGGTTGGCTACATGAATAATTTTTCTCCATTATGCCCTGTTAGAGTCAAATTCTCATTTAAATCTAATAAATAAAGATCATTTTTAGTATTATATAAATAAGCCTTTTTAGGTCTATCTCTACATTTCTTAACATAAGTCAAATCTAATACCTCTACTTTCCTAACCGGGTCATTGGAAGGCCGCCGTTTTATGTGACCAAATCATCTATGGCTACTCTCTCTAATCTTATCTTCCACTGAAGCTACTCCAACCTTTTCACGATTATGCTCATTTCGTATCCTATCTCTAAGAGTAAAGCCACTCATCCACCTGTGCATCCTCATCTCTACAACACTTAACTTAGTATTATTCTTCTCTTTTAATGGCCAACATTCGGCATCACAAAGCATTGTAGGTCTCACCACCATCTTAGGGACTTTTCTATCACACAACAAGCCCGATGCATTCCTCCACTTCAACCATCTAACTTAAATTTGCTGATAATATCCCCATCTATTTCACCATCACTTTGAACAATAGATCCAAGATATCTAAACATGTACTCTTATTAATAACTTGATCGCCCAAAGTGACAATCCCCTCACCAGGTTTATTACTACTAAAATTACACTCCATATATTCAGTTTTAGATCTACTCAAGCGAAAACTTATGATGCATTGACACTTCTCCTGAAAGAGGTCTGCAGTATCTAACTCGTATCCTATTCGACACACATCCAACACTCCTCTGACATTGTGTCGGACACGCCGAAAATGTGTCTGATTAAAAATATTAAATACAAATTGGACACGCGTGTCCGACATTTGTATCTTAAATATTTTATGATTTTTTTAAAATATAATTTCTTGTATTTAAAATATATAAACTAAATTTTTTATTTTTATCCAAAACATCAAATCAATCACCCGCACTTAATACCCCTTTCATTGAATATTCTCATTTTCATTTTTATTGACAGTGAAGGTATTTTCATCTACTCTCTAAATGACTGATAAACAATATCGACGTCCGACTCACGACATCCTAATATTAATTATTTTAAGCATAAATTCTAATTAAATGACTTTTTTTTTAATTATACTTATTTAATTTTTTATACACTATTTTTAAAATATAAAAACTATAATATCCTTTTTAACCTTTATCCGTGTCCTATATTTTCAATAATTGATGTGTCGTGTGTTCGTGTCGTGTCATATCAGTGTCGCTATGTCCATGTATGTGCATCCTAAGTGAAAACCTTCAGAATCTAAGGTTGACCTCCATAATTCAAGTTACCTTCAACTCCCTCTCTAGTCTTATCGACAAGAAGAATATCATCAGCAAAAAGCATACATTAAGGTACTTCCTCTTGTAAATGTCTAGTGAGAACATTCATGACTAAAGTAAAAAAGATATGGGCTTAAGGTTGATCCTTAATGTAATCCAACCGAAATAGGAAAATACTTGGTCAAACCACCTTGTGCACAATTAATAGCTCTTGCATACATATCTTTAATGATTTGAATATAAGCATTATTAACTCCTTTCTTTCCAAATTCTCTCCATAGCACCTCTCTTGGAACTTTGTCATATGCTTTCTCTAAATCGATAAATATCATATGTAGATCATCCTTATTCTCTCTATATTTCTCCATCAAACCTCTCAATAAATGTATGACTTCAATTATAGATCTACCCGACATGCATCCAAATCGATTTTGAGAAACTTCAGTATCACGCCGCAACCTGCGCTCCATAACATGCTCCCAGAGTTTTAAAGTATGACAAATTAACTTAATTCTTCTATAATTCACACAATCTTGTGCATCACATTTATTTTTAAAAATATGAGTTAACACACTTATTCTCTACTCATATAGCATCTTTTTAGCCTTCAAAACAATATTAAAATATTAGTAAGTCAAGAAATTTCTTCATCTCCTAAACATTTCCACGCTTTCTATTGGAATATCATCAGGTCCTACAACTTTCCACACTTCATTTTATTTAAAGCCTCTCTAATTTCGCTTTTATTAATACGCCGATAAATCATAAATCTTTATTTTCATCAGTACTTTTTGATCTTCATCTTTAATATACTTTAGTTGAACTAAATCCTTATTACTCTTATCTCTTTGTTTGACTAACTTATACATATATATTTCTCCCTCCTTAGGATCTAATTTATTAGATAAATCATTAAAAACTAAAATCTTTGCATCACATATTATTTTCTTAGATTCCTTACGTGTCTCTTTATATCTTTCCCAATTATTAGAATTTTTACGTCTAAACCAATTTTTATAATAATTTTTTTTTTTTATATTTTCTTGTACATTTGGATTCCACCACTAAGTATTTTTACTATTAGAAACTTTTTCCTTTGATATTCCATGCATCTTTTGCAATATTCTTAATATCACTAGCCATTTTTTCCCATATAACATTAGCATCCTCATGGATAGACAAAATTTTAGATCTAAAATCTTATTCTCAAAAATATTTTTATTAATATTCTTTAAATGCCTTCATCTAATCCTAAAATATTATTTTACTTTATTTTTTTTATTTTTTGCCCCTCTATCTTAAAATCCAAACTAATAATCGATGTTGGATACATAAATTTCACTCGGAATAATTTTACAATCTTTGCAATCTAAATAATCTAATTTTCTTATAAGAAAATAATCAATCTAATTTTTACTGGATCCATTTTATAAGTGACGAGATGCTCATCCTTTTTGCTAAATAAGATATTACCAATTAAAAAATCATAAGCTAAAAAAAATCTAATATAGTCTTACCACCTTCATTTGTCGTTCCAAATTTATGACCACCATGAATGCTTTTAAAATCATCTATCTCCCTATCAACATGTCCATTTAAATCTTTTATAATAAAAATTGTTTCTTCAAGAGGCATCTTTTGTATTAATTGTTCTAAGTCATTCCAAAATTTTAATTTTAAACTCATATCCAAACCTACTTTAGGAATATAAGCACTTATAATATTAACAATCTTATCATCAACAACAATCTTTAAAGTTATAATTATATCTCCAATTATATTAATTTTAATAACATTGTCCTTCAAACTCTTCTCTATAATAACATCTACACTATTTTCAATACAACTCCTATCCGAATACCAAAGTTTAAATCATAAACTATCAATCTCTATAGCATTCTCTCCAACCCATTTAGTTTTTGAATGCACATAATATTTATCTTCCTATGAATCATAAAAAAGATTAAAAAAAAAATTAAAAATTAAATGATAAACATTTGTTGCGTTGACAGAGCTATCACTCATCTACGTCACCTACATTAAGGCTCAGCCTAGCCACGAGCATTTAAGTTAAATCTGGCTAAAATTTATGAAAGAAATCAGTGTTATACCAATGTAATCATATATCACAGAGAAAAATAATATACTAGTTCGGATCAAGTGCAAAGCATTGATTTGGTCGGTCAATGAGCTCCTAAACCATGCTAACTAGAGCACATTTCCAAACTCCTACGTTCCCCGCTGGCAATATATTTGAAATTGTGAGTCGTATGACATTTTGGCATGGAATAAAACCTTTATTAGTTGAGGTCTGTCACGAATTTTGCCTCCTAGGTAAGTTTTTGTACCCTTTTTTTATGGTCTTCTTGGATAATGTAGTTTATAATTACTGATAAAGATCTCTAAATTCAAAACATAAATGTCATTGTCCTCAGACTATTTAGACTACGGCCTTCTAACAAACATAGAAATGATAGAATCATAAAATTATATTATGTTTGACATCATCTAGACCCATATAACCCCAATTTAAAGCCATCAAACTCATCTACTTTTGTGCATAAGAGCGGAATCCTTTGAATTTTTTTTTTTCTTGCAGTCTGTCAGCGTGAATGGAATCCATCACGGTAAAATCTAATTTAAAGCTCTCAAACTATCCTTAATTGAAATTGCCTCCTGTGATTGGAAGGATAATTATGGAAAACATTAAATCCCAATGTCTTGATTGAAGAATGATTCACGAGTGCAAGACAATTATTCAAGCACAAGATAACATTTTGTATAAAAAAACATAGCTTTTTTTTTGTTCTGTATAAATTACGAGACCATTTTAGAAACAATAACACAGTTATGTAAAGAGTGATAATGTCTTCGTCTACTACTATAAGACAATGCTTAAAATTATGAGTTTCTTAAGACAAAATTAATTCATCTTGTTTTTTCTATAAATTTAATTTTTTGTTATCGCATAATTGTCTTTTGAGCTATTTTTCTTGTAACTGATCATTGGAGCTTTCATCTATAAAAAGTTTCTAATCATGAGTATATTAAGTCCTTAAGAAAAGGTGAAATGACTTGTTGTATCAACTATTTAACGAACCTCCTGAAACCATTCCTTCCTCGATCACATCAACCAATGTTTGCCTTCCAGAGCCAACACACTGATAAACACATTCCACAAGCTTCCTTACTCCCATTGCTTAGTAATGCTCTTTTTCTGTTTTTATTTAAGCAGACATTTCCGATGAGATCAGAGCTTATATGGCAGAAGAACTAGCACAGATTCAACTATCAGAAACTTATGCGAGGAACTTAGAAAATGAGCAATTAATTGTTCATTTAACTGAGATGCTCAGCTGCCACTTTCCGTCTGGCAAAATGGCATCCCTCAAATGCATCACACAGTTCATAGCTTTCAATGAACTAAGGACTTGCTTCCTCAAAAATGAATGTGCCGTTCCTGCTCTACTCTGCCTCGTAAATAGCAAAACTGTTGAGGAGGAATTGAAACAGAAAGCACTAGAGATTCTGATTTTACTCATCAGACGTCTCAACCCAGCCATCCTGGCTTGCAGTCTCTCTTCTCCTCAAATGGCATACAAGACATAATTAACCAGGTCACAACCTCGGCTCCGGCGGACCAAATCTCACTGCTTCGCCTTCTCCTCGTTGTGGCTCAGAACTCTGCTGCAGCAGGAGAGTGGATAGTTTCTGATCATCATGCAATGAGCTTTTTCTTCTCTGCCATTATTCTGGATCAAAACAACCAGGTGAAAGTTAATGCACTGAAGCTAATATCCTACTTTGCAGGAAACCATCATATAGTTTTCCCTTCTTCACCTTCCAAAGAATCAATAGTTAGTTCCCTTATAGCTTTGCTCACTGAGAACCGGATTGATGAAGAGCTATATGCTGCTGCCGCCAGCACCCTCATTCATCTTCCTGCTAATGACAAATGCATAGAGTTGCTGCTGAACTCAGCTGTGCTGAAATCCATCCATGCTCTAATAACTCATTCAAATATATCATATTTGTTGTTAGAGAATGCTTTCGGAGTATTGCTACATTGCGTAAAACAATCCCAATCCAATCCAAAGTTTCAGAAAAAAGCCTGTAATCTTCTACGAACTGATCTAATTGAAACTCTCTCGACTGGCAGCACTCTTGCCAAGGAGCGAGTCGCCATGATTCTTTCTCATCTATCTCGGTGCACTATCGATTCATCATTAGAACCCAGCTCATCTCAATCTTCGCACTTTGGCCGTCGCCGTCTTGTTAACATAAGAATGTCGGTGAAGGAAGTAGATGGTTGTCCTGTTCATAAATCCAGCTGCTCACAACAGCGTTCCATCTGCCTTGTAATGGATAAGGCAGTGAAGCCATTGATAGAGATGATGAAAACTATGGAGTTTGGTTTGACTGAAGCCGCTTTGGTGGCACTTGACACATTGTTTGATCCTGGTTGCAATTTTATTGGAGCTGCGACCACCATTGTAGAGAGCCATGGTGCAACACCAATACTTGAGGTGCTTGAAAGGGGAGAATTGAATGCTAAGGAGCAGACACTTGAACTATTCAGTAAGATTTGTGGGCATCCAGGTATCACAGAAATGGAGTTAGATAGGTTTAAAGGATTGCTTCTCAACATAGTCAGAAAGGACGATCGTCTCAAGAATAAAGCTGAAACAATTTTGAAGGATTTGGTTTGAAGATTGGATTGTTCAAAATGTCATAATTGCTTTGCTTCTGTATGATTAAAGTTGAGCCATGCATGATTAGAAGTTGTGATGTGGAGGTAAGTAATCCATTCTACTTTGGCAATTTTTTTTATTATTGTGAGTTTAGCAAATTTCATCATCTTGTTTGAAGTTCAACTCCTTTCCTTTATCAACTCCCCTCACACGCAGACTTAAAATACCCTAAGAAGTAATAAAGCATTTCGACTTTGATTTGCAATCATAGGAAGATCATGTTAACTGTGATTGGTTTGTTTGTGGGTAACGCAGGGCTATGAAGAAATAAATTCCTCAATTGAATCATAATACTCTAAATAGTTGCTCGGAAAAGCTCATGCTAAGCAAAAATTTTCCTTTGATTTTTGCCCTCTTTGATCAGAGTAAACGTGTCTATCCTGTTATTGAAGGTTGAATAAGATCATAATAATTGGTATCATACGGCTTGCACAAAATCAACGCTTATGGTGGATTTATAGTCCGTTGTAAACCCATAAGAACAAATATCAACAATTGATCTTTTTATAAACCTTATCACTTATAGATGGGAATTTAATGGAGCCTTGAATTAAGGGAAAAAAAGGACGATCACCTGAATATAAGTATGCAAATAAAATTTAATTTAATGATTTTTAAATTAAGTGATGTATTCATATGGATGGAATGACAATATATATGTATTTATAAAAAGTGATGAACCACTAAGATTAATGTAACCTCAATTACCAATCAATCAATATTCACATTAATCTGATTTTTTGAACCATTTATATTAAACGATTCAAAATAGCAAAACATAATTTGATGATTATCGCAAAACCTTAAAAAAAATTATATAGTTCTTCAAATTTTGAAATAATAACCTCAAATACATAAACAATTCTATAATTTTGCAAGATATTGCAAAACAATTTATTAGAAATGTGAAAATCTTATCATTTATCTCACATTATTTCAACATAATGTTACATAATTTAACTACCAAGTACATAATATATAAAAAAATGAATGAGTTAGTCTTAAAATGCATAAAATATATGAAATTTTTAGTTCTAATGTTTTAACCAGTATATTAGATATACAAATATGAGAGATTTGAATAATATTATCATTATAGCAATTGAACCAAACTAAAGCCAATATTCTTCTTCACTTTTCTAGAATCCAAGATCTTCCTAATCTTTTCACATCTTTCCATCTTGTATCTACATAAATCATTTCCATAATCGAATAAACCCATGTATCCCTTGGATTAATCTCCACCTGTTTCCTTACCTCAACCTCAACAATTTTTCAATGAATTCGACAACCAGATAGCACTCCCCTCAAAACATTTACATCTCCCTTCATCAACATCTCCTTGATCATCTCCATCACTTTCTCAATCATCCCAGCTCTACCAAACAAGTTAGCCATGCATCCATAATACTTTAACTCAATCCTCACTCCAAACACTCTCTCCATATCACCAAACACCCTTCTTTTAGTCTCTACAAACCTAGAATGACCACAAGCCACCAGAACACTCAAGATGGCGATGCCATCTAACATAACTCTATCAGCTCTCATCTCGTGGAAGTAATCAAATAAAAGCTTTCCATACACATGCATCACTAAACCAACTATAATGGAGTTCCAAGTGAAAAGATTTCTACGTGAACTTCCATCGAAGATTGACTGCAAGGTTGATTTCACCACATTTGGTGTGCATGTCCACAAGCCTTGTTAAGAGTGAAACACTGAGCTCGTCCCTATTCCTTCTAATGTAATCAATGAATGACTTTTCTAGAGTTTAATTCTCCTATCTACATGTAGAAGGAGAGAGATGAACTATCAGACTACATTTGACCAAATAGTTGTAATGCTGTTGACCTCCATACCATAACCAAAAAGCAAACAGGCAAAACAAATAAAAAAAGGGGCTCAAAATCATTACCTGTGGAAAAATCTCACCAAAATCGCTGCTCTCGTCACTTCCACAGTCGCCCATCCCTCTGCAGCGGCGTCGAACTCACATCTTTTCTCCCGTATGCGAAACTCTCGCTCATTTGCGTCGTTAAAATGGGAGAGAGGTCTCACTTCTTCGGCTGATATACACACACGACTTCGCTCCTTCAACGCTCATCACGCGACCAAACTCCCTCCATGGCTCTTCTCTCGGACGTCCTCCCATAGCCTTCAAAAACCCCACGGCATTTCCTTCCTCCTCTATCCGATCTTCTGCCAATCCCTAGCCGAAGACCATTCCGTCTCCTCCCATTCGCAGGACTCATGAAGCCCGAACTCCGCCTCTAAGCCCAAGTCGCCTCCAACCCGACACCTCCATCTCCCGATTCATTCGTCCAGAGAGAGAGAGAGAGAGAGAGAGATTCCTCTCTACCTAGCCGACGCATACTCCCGTTCGCCCCTCATGACCTAGCCGAAGCCTCTTCCATACCTCTTCTTCCCATACTCGGTCTTCCTCCAAGGCTGATCGAAACTTCATAGTAGCCGAAGATCTATTTAGTTGCTCTATTCATCTATTCAAACCTCACTTATACCCGACCTCCATCTCCTTAATCCAACACCTTCAGACTTCCTACCCCTCTGCTCCAGTGACCGAGCTCTTTAGGTATAGGTATTTTATTTTTATTTATTATTATAATAATAATTATTATTATTATTTCAAAAAAAAAAAGCTTCTCTTACCTCGGCATGTGTGTCGGGCCGGCAGACCACCTATGCACGCCTTTATTGAGCGTGGTAGGAGGGAACCCGGTGCGACGCCTACGACGATGTAAGCAAGCGACCCACCGCCCTCCTGCCTCGACATGCGTGTCGAGCCGGCAAACCACCTATGTACGCCTTTGTTGAGCGTGGTAGGAGGGAACCCAGTGCAACACCTATGACAAGGTAGGCGAGCGACCCGTCGGCCTTCAAAACCCTTCCCTCGGTGTGTACGATGAGCCGGCTTACCGCCTTGCGCATGGTGGGATGGGACCCTGGTGCGACGCCTACGACGAGGCGGGCAATCACCTAAACTCTACTTCGGCTTTTGAGGTGCACCGACAAATCGTCTATACACGTCTTTATTGCACGTGGTGGGATGGGACTCCGATGCGGCACCCACGACGAGATAAGCTCAATAAAATCTTAAAATCTTTCGAGCAGGAATGGAAAAATCTTTTGATTGAATGGTGCGTCATCAAGCATTTCAAGAAGGAGAATTGATCTTGGTACTAAGAATGCCAATTATTACACACCAAAAGATTGGTGGTAAGTTTGTGTCTAATTAGAAAGACCCTTCATCGTTAAGAAGGTGTACCAAGGAGGAGCCTATCAAATTTTCAACTTGCATGGTTAAAGGTCCATGCTGCCGATCAACAGTCAATGCCTAAAAAAGTATCATGCATAAGGATGAATATTTATTTAAAGTATCATGTACTCCATGTGTATTTACTGACATGTATATTTTAAAATTTGAAATTCTCTTGTGTTGCAATAATGCATTTAAAAATTCCCTACATGATTAAGAGTATTTTAAATATTTATTTGGGTCAACATTACACTGCATATCGAAATCCTTAGTCTCCTCATCATTGACCTAATATAAACCTAATGGTTTTAGGTCATTGACATATACTCCTTCGTCAAGACTATCAAAGCAAGAATCATAAGGCTAAAGATATGAAAACCTCCTACCAAGTGAATGTTGACAATTTAGGAAATCCTTGACAAATGTTTGTCGCACAAAGCACAGGAAAGAAGGAACCATAGCCTCAAAACTCAAATCAAAGCTATAAAAGTGAGCAACTACAAACTCTAGTGAGGATCTAAAGCCATGAACACAACAACCATAAAATTTACAAGAGCAGTAAAAACAAAGCTCGTCAATAGCTAAATTTATAAAATTACTTTATTTTATCAATTCAAAATTTACTTGTTTTCAATTTACATCTTTTTACAAGCGTACATCAACTAACAAAAAAAGTGATAAAAAGTATAATGTTCTTCATAGAAGACTAAAATTTGTCTTCTAAATTATGCCTAAAGAGGAAGTCAATAGCCTTATTCTGACCCTTTCAAAGAATGGGTACTCTACATTTCTAGGCTATGCACAAAGCAATAGAGACGTCAGTAGAAAGGAGAAAGATTATGCAAATGTATGTAAAGTTAAAAAAGAAAGGTGTACCTAAACCAAGGTCTCATGTAGTAGCTAATAATTGGTGTCCCACTCCTCCTGAAACATATGGCAATAAGAGTATCAGTAAATATCTAAAGAAAGAAAATAAAGCTGTGTAAACTAACAAAATAAAAATGTACCTGAGCTGAATTATCTCGTGGTAGCTGGCTGGCTGGCTGATATCCTATTCTTGTTGGGATTTACATAAAGTAGTGAGGCATCATGATCAATATATATATATATATATATATATATATATATATATATATATATAATGAGCAGCGTAAAATAAAGTGAAAGCTCACAAAGAAAGCATACCTAAGTTGAGATCTCTTGTAGTAGCTAGTTAACTAACATCCTGCTCGTTTAGAACCTGCAAATCAAAACTAAGAAGAAAGGGAAGAGAGCATGCTTTGACAGAAAATAACTATGAAAAACCCGAGGTAGTAGAGTCCTACAAGTTGGTTAATATGTAAAGATCAAGAAATTCTAAATGAAACTTGCAATTATATAACAGAAATATTATATTCATTTATGATTGCAATAATAATAAATATTGAACAGTTATAAATATGCGAGAAATTAAAGTGATGGTGGTGTTGAAAGAAAACAAAGGAGTGGTAAAGCTATGTACTAGTGTTAGTTTATAAAGTGATGCTCTAAATACCTAATTATGAAGTACTCTATCACTCCCCTAAAGGTCCCTACTTGATAAAATCAAACATGTTAATTGTATTATTTACTACGAGTGCATTTAAAAATCAATAAAGGCACCGATATAGACTTCTTAAGATCCACAAAATAAAAATCTCAGCATGAAATCCAATCAAGATATTGAAGTTCTGCTAAACAAACCCTGACGTGATATCCAATCAAGCTTTAGAGATCTATGAAATAAAAATCACATTGTGACATCCAAAGAGAATATTTGAAGATCCATAAGGTCAATCAACATATCATAAATATGATTCTCTCTAGACTTGTACCACATTTATTAAGAGCATTTAATGACATTCACAGCATATCAAAATAAAAATCAAATAAAAAAATTTACATAAAATACATATGTCATACCTCTGCCTAACCTTGCTTTCTGCTACAGTCACATCCCGTATTTGCAGCCACCAGCTACAGAACCATCCCTCTGCAATGGGGTTGAACCGTCCTGTCGCTCGCGTGCGAAGATCAACTCAATCAAGTCATCAAATGTGAAGATGAAACGAGGCTCATAATTTCTTCTCTCACCCAAAAACCCAAAACAATCTCAAATCTTCTTCTATGCACGACATCCAACCCTTTCTTATGATCTTCCTTAAGAACAAAAAAACTCCTATTCACCTTCTTTCATGCACATAGAGCCAAATTCCACGAAGCCTCTACCCGCTTCTTCCTCAACCTCCGATCCAACCCTAGCTCTTCCAACCTCCACTCTTAATTTACAAGCCCCGACTACAACACACTCCAACCTGCTTCTTCCCCATCCCGTCTCTAGTGGAAGGCCTCAAGACTAAATGTCAAAATCTCATCAACCTAGCCGACTTTCCTCTGATCTGCTCCTGGCCGAAGACAACCTGATGCCTCTTCACCTCAATCTCTTTGTCTGGTCTAACCCAGGAAGCCGACGCCTCTACCAATCTTAATTGCATGTCAAACTTCCCACAAACCTTCTGACAAGACTTTTACCCACCTCCTCCCTCACACGCAAAGCCCAGCATCAACTGAATCATCTTTTACAAGCCTTGTACACATTCGTCTCAACACCTACGCCTTCTATGATCTATCAAATTCCAAGTCGTGATATCCCAATCTCCTATTTACATTAATCATTCCTGTTAAAGGATGTACTTCGCATTGCAAATATTCTTGTTAATTAGTATTATTAATTACTATTATATTTGTTAATTATGAAAATTCGGGTAGTTCATAAGACCTTAGTGAACTATCCCTAGGCGCATCAATAGGAGGTGAATTGGTACTTTAAACAATACTGTAGCAAAAAATTCTTTTTATTTTATGCTAGATAACAATTTTTTAAAAGAAATATAAATGAGTTAATTAACACATGCGGAAGCAAATTCAGAATTTGAAATATTTTTCGTTTTGAGGCATAAATAAACTAACCAAGATATGAAATTTCTCTTTCTACTCTTGACGAATTAACCTAACTGTAGCTTGCAATAAAAGATGAAATTCGTGCAAGAAATTTAAAGTGCGAAAACAAAAATGCATAAAAGTAAAAATGAATAAGAAAGAGCACACTATAAATTTTATAGTAGTTCGATCAACCTTGACTTACGTCCATTCCTTGAGATCCTCCTCTTCCAATATTGAATTAACACTAGAGTGACTCTCATTTTGCCCCCACAGTAAGGTGGAGAAGCCCTTATAAGGATTACTTCCACCAAACTCGATGCGATGGACAACATGAAGCTATGTTACCCTCCTGATGACGACAGCGAACCTTCAATCTTTTTTCACCCTCGTGGGGAAGGCAGATAATTAAGTAATCTTTCTCACCCTCCAAGTGATAGTAGATAATTGTTAATCCTTTTTCACCCTCTTCTTGAAGGTAGAGAACCCAATGAATCTTTCTCACCCTCCTAGTGATGGTAGAGAATCGTCATTCCTTTTCACCCACCCAGTGAAGGCAGAGAATCCTAGACCTTGACTTTGAAGCTTCTCTCCTAAGAGTAATTTTAAGAACTCACTAAGGCCATAGGAGGAAGCTAAGTGCATGATTGCCTGGAGCAACACATGAATACCCCTCACACTCCTCTCTCACACACAACCTCACCTTCTTCCTCTATAAGCCCAAAGTTCTCAAAAAATATTATCCCTTAGAGTTCCTTCAACAGCCAAAAGTCTTTTTTAAAAAGGCTTCAAGAAGATGCTTAAGTATCGGGCTTTAAAAACTATAAATTTTTAATTTGGTCGTCTCTATTTGTACAGTACGATCTAGGTTCTTACAATACGATCAGTTAAGAAAATAAGATTCATCCAGTATGATGAAACAGTCATTCAAACAAACTGTTCAAATTCAACAAACATGTCGTTCATTACGATTGTAAGTTCGTACGGTACGATTAATTTAATTCCAGTCTGTTCGTACAGGATGCTTATGGGGACAATTAGAAATTGTCTCTATTGATCGTCCAGTTCGATTTACATCATTTAGTACGGTCAATGCAATATCAATAGTTTGTATAATATTATATATAAATATATTCAAAAATAAAAGTTTTCATCCAGTACGATCTCTAGGATGATCAGATTTTGTCTCTATCAATCTTACGATACGGTCTTGATCATACAATACAATTAGCCATATTTATTCAACCTTGATTTAATTTACTAATCACAAGGAATAATTTAATAAGATTTCAAATATCGTACAAAATGATTAAGTTGGTACAGTACATTTAGGTTCGTACTGTATGATTAGTTAAAAATTGAAAATTTAAAATTTTTACTTAATTTATTTGGCGGCTATGGTTTGCTTTACTTAATTTATTTGGCGGCTATGGTTTGCAGATTAAGATAAATTGTGTAGTATTATCTACATTATACAATATGATTAGTTCATTAGCATTCATGACTCAATTAACCAATAACCCTTTTTTTCGTATTATCGATCATACAATATGATCATAATCATATGGTATGAGAAGTTTAAAAAAATTCATCACAAATTTTTCTCTCCCCAATGTATGTGTGTGTGCACGATCTCCAATTTTGCATACACTTTTATATAGCCAGACTCAAGAAATAGAAAATAAAAGAAAGTAAAAATTACACTCTTTTGAATGATATCCTATTATATGTAAACTTGAGTCTTGATCAATCTTAAGCGGTGCATAAAGTATATGAGATGTTAATGTGCACAGACAAAAATAATATCCAATATATATGCGAGAAGAAATAAAATCTCAATCAATAATATTTGTTATCATAAAAATCACACGCTAGATATTTTAGATTGTAACAGTCCCCCTTCTTTTATGATGACAAATATTTTTGGTTAAAATAGCTAGTTAATATTCTTTTCTCCTAATCTCCCCTACACTAGGTGCTAGATTTGAAAATGGGGGTAGGAGTTTTTTTAATTTTGATTTTTTTATTTTTTTTCTAATAATAAGATAAATAAAAAATAAATAAAAGAACAAAAAAAATTAAAATAGAAAATGTACAAAAAAGAACTGATTAAAAATGAGCAAACATATAGACAACCAAACACTTAACCCCTTTGGGCCTCTAAAAGGATGCCGCTCAGCAGAAGTAGAATACAAAGGGTATGATCACACTATCTTGTAAGACAAAATGGTCGTAGGCCTTTGCACTCTTAACAAGCGGGCTAATGGGGGGGGGGGGGGTAGGGGGTAGATGATATCATACATACAATTAACTATTGATGATAGCGACTCTCACCTACACATTTTATTGGGTAATGATATGTATAACCTGATCAAAGTCATGAGAATTCTTCCATCCAATACATCAACCCAAGTGAGGTTTATTTGATGGGGATTCAATTTTCCATGGGCGCAAGCCCCTTGGTTAATTACATCTTAAATTTGGACCTAAGAAGACTCTCGATTAAGGACTATACATTATTCTCTCAGATGGGATTGGTATATAGGGAGTAGTCTAGGAGCTTCCTATTTAGAGGGAAGGAAAATCTCAACTTGGCTTGGTCAACATGCACGGCTCATATCATCATTCAGAAGGGCTAAGATAGAGAAAAGAAATTGGAGAAAGACAACACTACACTCTGAGCATATAAGAGAAAAAGATGGAGGTGGCGTCATCCATGTGATGCAAATAGGGTTGATTTATAACCTCTGAAGGATAGAGGACTTATCCATCGATAAAGCATACTACGGGATACTGATAGTAGTAGCCTTTAACCATAAATCTATAGTGGGTTTAGTATTCTACACATAATATTAACACATTTGTCATAGCTAATATAATTTAGACTTATATCCTGCCTAAAAAAAAATGCCAGCTAACCACCAAATTGTATAAAATCCATACTAACCTGTCATTATGAAAGATGGGTGGGTGGCTGCATCTTTGGAAATTAAGGCCGACATTTAGAGAGGTTCTTAAGTGGCCTTATAATTATGAATGATATTATGCTTTTAAGACTAATGTAATTAAATTTTAATTTTAGTTAGTTTTTAATACAATATATGTAAGTCAAAATCTTCAAATCAGAAATGCATGAAATTTTAAAAAGGCTTACAAATTAATTTTTTTTAGAAGATTAGACTCCCCCAGGTTCAACACATCATCCTCATAGGTCAGATTATTTGAACTCTACCTACAGGCTGGGAAGCATCTAAATAAGGAAAGAGGAGAATGCATTAATATGCATGTGACCCTAGATGGCCTCTCACTCATTTTCAAGATTTTTATCTTTCTATGTTATTTAATAAATAAAATTTTGAATTTTACTATTAGTAGAAGAATTTTATTCTTAAGAGCCTAGCGAAATCAGGCACATACATATACAAGAAAGAAATCCATAAAAAGCATGTCATTTCTACTGTGCAAATAAAGTAGACATATCATCAAAATAAAATATAAACCAAAGAAAAAAAAAGATATCCAAAAGTCCATGGCAAGTGCTATGTAATTTATAACCCAAAGTCTATAGAAAAATAATAGTGGTCAGGCTCCACCGACAATAACCTGAATTCTAGTCTTACAGAATGATATTATATATATAATTAACTATTGATGATATCGACTCTCACCTACACATTTTATTGGGTAATGATATGTATAACCTGATCAAAGTCATGAGAATTCTTCCATCCAATACATCAACCCAAGTGAGGTTTATTTGATGGGGATTCAATTTTCCATGGGCGCAAGCCCCTTGGTTAATTACATCTTAAATTGGGACCTAAGAAGACTCTCGATTAATGACTATACATTATTCTCTCAGATGGGATTGGTATATAGGGAGTAGTCTAGGAGCTTCCTATTTAGAGCGAAGGAAAATCTCAACTTGGCTTGGTCAACATGCACGGCTCAAATCATCATTCAGAAGGGCTAAGGTAGAGAAAAAAAATTGGAGAAAGACAACACTACACTCTGAGCATACAAGAGAAAAAGATGGAGGTGGCATCATCCATGTGATGCAGATAGGGTTGATTTATAACCTCTGAAGGATATTGGACTTATCCGTTGATAAAGCATACTACGGGATACTGATAGTAGTAGCCTTTAACCATAAATCTATAGTGGGTTTAGTATTCTACACATAACATTAACACATTTGTCTTAGCTAATATAATTTAGACTTATATCCTGCCTAAAAAAAATGCCATCTTACCACCTAATTGTATAAAATCCATACTAACCTGTCATTATGAAAGATGGGTCGGTAGCTGCATCTTTGGAAATTAAGGCTGACATTTAGAAAGGTTCTTAAGTGGCCTTATACTTATGAATGATATTATGCTTTTAAGACTAATGCAATTAAATTTTAATTTTTGTTAGTTTTTAATGCAATATATGCAAGTCAAAATCTTCAAATTAGAAATGCAAGAAATTTTAAAAAGGCTTACAAATTAATTCTTTTTAGAAGATTAGACTCCCCTATGTTCAGCACATCATTCTCATAGGTCAGATTATTTGAACTTTACCTACAGGCTGGGAAGCATCTAAATAAGGAAAGAGGAGAATGCATTAATATGCATGTGACCCTAGATGGCCTCTTACTCATTTTCAAGATTTTTATCTTTCTATGTTATTTAATAAATAAAATTTTGAATTTTACTATTAGTAGAAGAATTTTATTCTTAAGAGCCTAGCGAAATCAGGCATATACATATACAAGAAAGAAATCCATAAAAAGCATGTCATTTCTACTGTGCAAATAAAGTAGACATATCATCAAAATAAAATATCAACCAAAGAAAAAAAAGATATCCAAAGTCCATGGCAAGTGCTATGTAATTTATAACCCAAAGTTTATAGAAAAGTAATAGTGGTCAGGCTTTACCGACAACCACCTGAATTCTAGTCTTACAGAATGATACAAATCTTAAAAAACAAAGCATTTATGTATTGATCTTCATCTTTTGGCTCCTCTATTGGTCTCCTTTCTTCAACCTCCTCGTAGTACATTCTCTAGAAGGATATCCAAATGAAAAAAATTTCTTTATAAGGGACTTTCTTTTCTCTTTGGATCCCTTATATTTAAAAATGTATTATTTTCTGATTTTCACATCTTCATATTTCTAATAAAATTATATCAGAAATATGAAAGAAAAAGTCTAGACTCTTCTTCAAAGTTATCCTAAACAGTTATATTCAAATATCCCAAGTAATTATATATAAAAATAAAAGGAAATGCTTAAGTCACCCACACTTGGGCATGCTCTTATTTATTTGGGGTAAAGTGATTGAAACACCTGTAATATTTATATATAATTTATTTATTTTCAGCCTCCCTTTTTAGCAATACATGAACAAGACCACTTGCATAAAATATCATAAGTATCAAAATTGCTCCTATCCTATGTGTAATCTATCACTCATCACATCACAGAGATAATATAATAATTAAAATCATCATCATAACAATCATTACAGAAAGCTAAAACAACGAGTATATGTGCCACATATAAATCTCCACATTATCGAAATAAAAAGAAAGCACTGGCCAAACTTAAATCTAGAAATCATGTCATAACAAATGGTTCTATGTATGTGTAGTAGGCTATATGGCCTTAGGTATATCCTATGTTGAATAATTAGTTCATGTTATTTATGATTTGATTTGTTGAAGGTCAAAGGAGAATTTTAATTAAAGTTCAAATATTAGTGTCTTGAGGTCAATTTTAATTAATTTAGTTAGTTAATCAGTTTTAATGTTTAGAATAATATTCCTTGAAATTTAAGTTTAATTGGTGAATTTCGGAATGCCCGAGATATTCATATCCATTAAATCGAAAGGGTCCAAAGTTAACTTTTAGAATCCAACTAAGTTCTGGAGTTCTACTATTTTATTAAGCATTAGATCCTTTGGGGAGTAATTAGGCTTTGAATTTGCTTCATTTAAAGTTTTCTATACAAAGTTATGATTTTTAGAACTTTGGTTATTTAGTGATAGATTAAAATTGCTTAATTAAAGGTATTTTAGAGATTTTTATTTAAATTAAGTCTAAACCTCTTAGGATCACCTCTGAAAGTCAGGAATGACCTAAGAAAATGTTTCCAAGTATTTGGGATATTTTTAGAATTTTTAATAATTTTTAATTAATTAATTTAATTAAAGAGTAATTTTTTATCAAAATTAAATTAGTGTCTGAATTAAGGTCCACTTAAGGGTTTTTTAATTTTCTTGGAATAAGAATTCAATTATGAAGAGCTTGATATATTATTTGCAATTTTTTAGTTTAATTTGGATTTATTAGAATTTTTTGAAACTTTTGGAGTTTAATTAAAGCGGTAAATTAGGGTTAATTAATTAAGTAACTGAAAGGGTCCTAAAAATTTCTAGAAAATTCTTAGGGGTCTGAGATATCACTAAGTTTAAATGGTTTAAGTTTCATATTTTTTGGAGGTGTATCCTATCCCCTAAAATTTCTCTAAATTTTTTAGACGGGTCCTTAGATATTATCCTTAAGATTTCACTAGGTTGAATGGGTTCAAATTAGGTGTCATGACTAACCCTTGGATAACACAAGTAAAAGCAACACACAATTACAAGTCATGTCCTTAAAATTAGGAGAAGCCTAGGCTAAGTACTCGTGTATTCTAAAAATACAAAGATAATACACTAATTAATAAGACTATTGATTTGATTAGTGAAGAATTGGAATACAATTATTCACTAATCATTTCTTATGAATTATATTCACCTACTCAACCTATGTTTAAGATTTCAAATGGATCTATCAACATTTGAAAAAAAAAAAATTAACATATACATAATTTTGAAATAAAATTTATATATATAACCTAAATATGAAAATATAAGTTTTAAAGTAAAATACATGAAAAATATCATCCAAATAATTTTGAAATGTCATTGAGAGATCCTCTGATCACTTAAAAAAATTTGAAAAAAAAAATTAATTTTAAAAATATCTAATATAATATTTAGTTAAATATTAATTAAATATTAAAGTATCTTAATTATTTAAATTACTTAAAATAAATTAGGTTTTAAATCTTAAAATTAATTTTAAATTAAAATATTTAAAATTTTGATATATTTTTTTATTTTTTTTTATTTAAAATATATTTTTTTCACTTTTTGAAGTTTTAAGGTAATTAAAAGAATTTAAAGTAATTTAAAATTAATTAATATTTAAAATATATCTTAATTTAAATTAAATTAAATTAAAAGGTTTATAATTTTTTAAATTATATAAAATAATTTTATTTAAAATTTTCAAAATTATTTAAATTTATTCGTAATTAAATATTGATTAAATATTTAAATAATTTAATTAATTAAAAAATATAAAATATATGTTAAATTCATTTTAATTCCATATTTAAATATTATTTTTAAATAATTCTTGAATTACTTAAAATATTTTGATATAAAATTTTAAATTTTTTAAAATGTTAAATATTTAATTAAATAAATATCAATTGATTATTTAATATTTAAATAATAAAAACAAGTTAAATTATATAAACCAATTTGAATTAAATTTAATTTTTAAAATATATCTTGTGATTTAATTAAAATAGTTTAAAATAACATCTTGAACTTTTTTATTACATTTTAATTTTTTTAATTAAATACTAATTTAAAATATTAAATATCATATATTTTGAAAAATTCAAAATATACAGAATATTTTAAGTTCATTTTAATTTTAAATTAACTAAAATTAAATTCTAAAAAATTTGATATAAAATTTGTATTTTTTTATTTTTTTATAAATTGTTTACGAAATCTAGATTTAAAATAATTTAAAACTTAATTAAATCTTAATTTAATTAAAACAACGACGGTGCAACATATGTAGCGAGCCCTGATTAGTCATTTCAATTATTGGCAATGATTGCGCAACCGAGCAATCGTTGTGAATGATTACGATGGTGTGGGAATTGGTGTCTCGACACAACCATGTTGGATCACATTACGAGCTATTAGATCTCCGAGGTTTCAAAATGAACGACTCTGATGAAACCAAATGAAGCAAACGATCGCAAGATCGGATCTACGGTCGAACGGAGCCGTAGAATGGCTTGATCTGGGTCGTTGATCACACGATTAATGGACTAGAAAATTTAAGCTAAGGGTATATTGCAAACGAACCCTAGAAAGGGCTTTTTGTCTCGTTTGCTCGATCAGATCGATCAAATCAAAAGAAATTTTAAATAGAGAGTCCAAGCATGCAAAACATTCATTGGGATTAATTTAATGGTCTAAAATATGCTTAATAAAAAGTTATATTATCCTATATTTTCTAAACTAGGGTTATAGATTTTATTGAAAATATCCAATGGATTTGGGAGATCTCGGGCTTATTGCACTTGTAGGCTATTCACACTCTTATTTGTAGAAGAAATTATGGCTAAAAAAGCTTTAGATCATGATATCTAGGCCTTAGACGTCATAGGTGCTCCGTTCACCGGAATCCCATCACCAGTGAGGTTTGACCGACCATATTTAAGTGGGGAGATGTGGTGGGCTATCTAGAGAGCTCAAATGAACGAGGACTTGGGCATGCGGAGGCTTTGAGCAAGAAGATTTAAGATCCCTTCTGATGAGGCCTTAGGCCTTTATTTATAGCCTCAACCTTAGGATAGATAGCCAAGATGTCTCCTAGGGTTAATTAAGAGATCTAAGCTCTCTTGGTCGTGTTTTGGTCAAGGGGAGGCTTGAGTGCGTTTAAATGTTATGTGGGTTAAGTATTTGACCTAAATAGGTCAATTTTGACCAAATTAAGGTTGAGTTGACCAAGTCAATTATTGACTTAGTCAACATGGTCAACCAAACCCGAATTAATTAGATATTATGCTCAAGGGGATTTGAAATTAATTAATATTCAAATAGAGGTGACTTGGATTATCCTGGTCAACTTAGGTTGACTTAGTCAACCAGATTGACCTAGGACTTGGGTGTAGACTCAATATATTTATTTTGACTCATCGAATCCATTAGAAGAGGACTTAGGGTCTGGCTAGGTCAATTTGACAAAGTCAACCCTATTGACCCTATTTTAATGAAAAGTAAGGTCAACAAATGGACCCCCAATAGGGGCGGCAAATAACAAGTGAACTATGTGTGTTGGCGTTGGCCGAATGTGATAAGGGAAGTAAAAAAAGGAGCACATGGAGGATCACCAATGAAAGAAGGTAGGGAACTCATCTATCCACCTTACCCTTTCGTAACAGCAAAATAAAAAGGAGACAAAGATAAATGACCCCATATTCACTTGACCAAATCAAAACAGTGAGCAAAGAAATCACAAAATTTGATGTCTACCTGACCATATCGAAACACCAAGATAATCAAGCAAAGGGTTTGACATTCACCTAACCATATCAAAACAGTGAATATAAACAACTCAATATTCACTTGACCTTATTGAAATAGTGAAATAAAGAGCAAAAGGGGAAAGTAAATTAACTACCTGCCTAACCTTATCGAAATAGCATAATAGAAGGTGGAATGATCCCACATTCACATAACCATATTGAAATAGTGAATGGGGGTGACTCAATACTCACCTTACCATATCGAAACAGTGAATAAATAAATCATAATATTTGATGTATGATTGACCATATTGAAATAACAAGACAATCACCACATCAAAATAGTGTATATAAATAACTTGATATTCAATTGACCATATCAAAATAATAAAATGAGGAGTGAAAGAAATCTCAACAACCCCCTAACCCGAGGTATAAAATAGGGGAAATTAAGATGTGGTGATGTATGCCTCCCATGGACTCTTTTGGGCACCCAACCAAGAAAGGTTCAACATTTTGCCTGACCTTATCAAAACAATAAATTTGAATGGATCAATACTCACATGACCATATTAAAATAGTGAGTAAGGAGCGAAAGAAAGCTCAGTAACCCGTAACCTAAGGTGTAGAATACGGGGAATGAAGAGGTGGTGAAGTATGCCTCCCAAGGACTCTATCAGACACCCAACCAAGAAAGATTTCATATTTTCCTAACCATATCAAAATAGTAAATGTTAATGGCTTAATATTCATATGACCATGTTGAAATAATGAGTAAGGAGTCAAAGGTCTAATGTATGTCTAATCATATCAAAATAGTAGAGTAAAAAGAAAAGTCACATCAATAATAACCTGATGCACACATCCATAAGGATGTGAGAGAAAAAGAAAAGAAGATGGGAGAATCCCAAGAGAACAATTATCTAATAAATCCCAGCTAATATTTTAGTTATCACGTGGTAGAGGATAACTCATTATGGCCATAGGTATCCAAATACTAGCGAAATTTCTTCGGTAACACTAAATCATATGAAGCAGGAGCATCAGACTAATACCTCGGTGGACAATAAAAAGAGACACCATCAGCAGAGTATGAGAAGGGTAATCTCATTTCGAGTGAGTAATAATTTAAGTAGCGAGGGGACATACTCACTATGAAGAACAAAGTTATATCAAGGAGAAATAATCATTAAGGAATCATAGTAGTACACCCATATTAGTTGATGGGACCCTGCAAGAAGTGAGAGCAACATTAACACATCTAAGGAACCTCTCTGGAAACCAAGCGTTGAACCCTAATAGGGTAGTATATTACTAAAGAAGTTAGGGAGCTGATCTTCTATTAGAAAATTATAGCTCACAAAGAGGTGATGCGACATCTGAGACATTATGTACCACGTCACAATTACGTAGAAAAATTGATGTAGCGGGGGACACACTTGCCACCCGGGATAATAACTTTGAATAAGGTCAATAATCATTAAAAGATCACAGTGGCAACACCCACACCAACTTGTGGGACCCTATGAGAGGTGAAAGAAATATCAATACATCCATAGAACTACTTTAGCAGCTAAGAGTAGCATATGAATGGTAGATTAAGTTGCCAAAAGAGAGCAAAAAGGGGGCTGGCCTTTGCTTAGAAAATCCAAAACCTATGAAGAAGTGATGTTAACATTCCCTAAGGGATCTAGGTGAATGGTTTTGATATCCCAGACCACACTCAGGGGTGACAAGTGAAATTGGGGAGCTAAAACTTATGATAGATACAAACATATATGAATCCCATAAGTCTATACCAAGCTAGACAAACTATAAAACTTGAATATACATGAATCATATGATTTATACTCAAGGAATAAGAAAAATTCAAGAAAAATATTACATATTAATTTTGATAACCCATACCACACTTGGGATAACAAGTGAAACAAGGGGGGGACCAACCCTTATAAGGGGGAGACAAATTAAAGGTTATATGCAATAGTACCACTATAATTGGTGTACACAAATATAAGTACAAATATCCTTATGGCGTATTAATGTATTACCTTTAAGGAAAGCCTTATACTCTTCTTAATGAACATCACGTGGTAAAGGAAAAATTGTCGTGGCCATACAGACTATCGAAAGGTAAGAGGAATCCCTTCAAGTGGCACCTATACCTAGAAATATTTACAGGTGATAGGGAAGCTCCCCTTGCAATGTACGAAACTCAAGCATAATACTTTTTTAACTACTGCCCATTGATGACAGGTATAGGATGGCGTGAAATGATAGGCATGCAAGATAAGAACATCAATGAGTAGGTAAGCACCACCTTCATAGACTCACTCTACGGTAAAGGTGCCTTCCCAAATAGACACAAACTTAACACTTTGGCGATGGCGTGAAATGATAGGCATGCAAGATAAAAACTATGTCACCAACCCAGAAAAAATGGGATCAAACAAGGCGATCATGTGACTGGGCCATACGGACCTGGTATAGCTTGAGGTTCTGATGAGCTTGTAGACGAAGCTCTTCTAAACCATCGAGCTCTTCCAACAGTAGTCGGATATTATCCTTATGGGATTGATTGTGGCTAACTATCACACACAATGAGGGGAGCTCGACCTCAAGTGGGAGAATAGCTTTAACTCCGAAGGCCAAAGTATATGAGGTAGATTGAGTAGGAGTATGGTGTGTAGTTCTAGAGGCCTATAATGCCTTGGGAAAATTATCATGCCACTCTCGCTTATTTGGCATAAGAAATTTTCTTATTATTTATACGAGAGTTTTATTAAATGCCTCTGCCAAGTCATTAACTTTAGGGTAGTAAATTAAAGAGTATTACCAATTGATGTTATTGGAATGGAAAAATCTAGTAATTTTGGTGCTTTTAAACAATGTATTATTATAAAAAATTATACGTTGCAAAGCACCAAAGTGATAAATAATGTGATCGTGAAAGAAGCGCATCTCATCCTCTAATTTGGCTTCCTTAAGTGAGATAACTTTGCCCACTTATAGAAGTAATCAATGGCAGCCAAAATAAACCTATCACCCTTAGAGGAAGGATGGTTAATAGGACCCACTACATCCATACCTCAACCTTCAAATAGCTAAGACGATACAGTATGTTGCAGCAGATAGGAGGTTGGTGAATTATTGTGCCATGAATTTGGCACTAGTGGCACTTTCAAGCGTGCTCCATATAATCACAGATCATGGTCTGCCAATATTAACCAAAGCATTTAATTTTTCCCTTCATCTATGGTCCAAACTCAGGAGCACCAGGAAGCCCCTCATGTTTCTCGTCCCCATGACCTTACGAGCCTCATCATTATTAAGGCAACGCAACCGTATTTGATCAAAAGAGTATTGATATAATGTGTCATTTACATAAACAAATGATAAAACTCTCTTTTTAATTTAAGCGATAAAAGATCAATCATCAAGGAGCCGACCATACTTCAAATACTAAATAAATAGGTCTCTCCAGTCTGAATCTTCCTCAACAGTAAAGATTGTAAGGGTTTGATCATGAGAAGATAAGTTCGCAGGGCACATTGCTTGACAATACTGGATAACAATAGACATTGGGTTTCCAATTGGGTCAGTCAATCCTTTAGTTAGTTTGGTTAATGCATCTATTTTACCATTTGCAGATTGAGGGATTTTAGCCAAGGTCACTTTAGGAATTAAACATAATAACTCCATTCCTTGTTGTGATAGGATAAGAGATCTGGCTTAAGCACTTTAAAGACTCTAGCTACTTGATTGAGGATTAGTTAGGAATCTCCAAAGATCTTCACCCATATAATCTTCATCTAAATGGCCAACGCAAGTCCCAAAATTAGAGCTTCGTACTCAACATCATTATTAGTATGAGGTTCTAAAAGACAGTAGGAGTATGAAGGGTTTGACTTTCAAGGGATACAAAAATAAGGCCCAAACCTTCCCTAACCATAGGAGTTTCATTTGGATATAAGGATTTAACAAAGGACGCATCATTAAAGTAAAACTCTCAAGTAGGAGACTCTTCTTCTTCCTCACTCATGATTAGATCATCATGTAAATCATCATTGAGTGAGGAATCTATAGGGATCGGGTGAGCAAGAAGAAAGTCAACTAGAGCATTTCCTTTGATGGCCCGTTGAGGGACAAAAAATATCAAACTTTAGTACTATTATAGAATAATATGCTAAACGACTTGAAATGGTTAGATAGGTCATCAAATATTATAAGGGTTGACTTGAGAAATCAAGTTAACCTTGTGTGAAAGCATGTAATGTCTAAGCTTCTACATCGCAAAGATAAAGGCCAAACACTATTTTTTCATTGGCAGGTCTTTTAGCTCTGCAGGTACTAACCATCTGCTAAGGTAGTATAAGGCATTTTCCTTATCTTCCTTATTCTCTTGAGCTAAAAGTACACATAGGGATTCATCTAGGGCCATAGTGTAGAGAATTAATGGCCTTTTGGGATGGGTACAACTAATACAAAGGGGTTCATCAGGTAGCACTTTATACTCTCAAAGGCCCCTGATAATGTCCACCCCAATGAAAACTAGCATCCTTCTTTGAGAGGGCTATGAAGGGGTGACATCTATCAGAAAGATTGAAGATAAATCTCCACAAGAAAGAAATTTTATCTTGGAAAGACCTCAACTGGGTAAGACTCTTAGGAGGCTTCAAGTCCATTATGACCTTGATTATAAAAGTATCAATCTCAATGTCATGGTAAGAAACTATAAACCCCAGGAACTTTCCCGTAATAACACCAAATATGCATCTCAAATGATTCATCTTTAAATCATACTTGCACAGGCGTTTAAAAATGATTTGCAGATCTCAAAGGTGATCTCCACGGAACTTACTTTTGATCACAACATCATCCATATAGAATTCAATTTACTTGTGTATCAGTTCATAAACGATAACAGTCATGACATAATGATAGGTGGCCCCATCATTTTTGAGGCCAAAGGACATCACCTAGTAACAAAATGAATTTCTCCTCTTGAGGGGCCATCTTTTTCTGATTATAACTTGATGAATCACCCATGAATGAAAATATGCCATGGGATAAAGTGATGTCCACCATAAGCTCAGGGATAGGAAGAGAGAAATCATCCTTTAAGCATGTCTTATTCAAATCATGAAAGTCAATGCAACCACGAATATGTCCGCTCTTCTTTCAGACTGGAATAATATTTGCGAGCCAAGTAGGATATTTCTCTTCATGAATGAATCCAACTTCTATAAGCTTCTTAGTCTCAGTTATCTTATGATGTTCAATCTCGAACCTCATCCTACCAAGTGATTATTTAATAAGGACTGCATCAGGCATGATATCTAACTTAATGGCTTGCTACTTATGGATTAGTTTAATTCCAGACAAAGTAGTCTCTAAATTCTGATAGTAGTTTGATATACTCTTGAGCCTCTGAGTTAGATAACAAGGCACTATGAAAAATAGGCCTACGATCTGATTTAGCATCCAAGTTAACCTCACACAAATTGTTTATGACATAAGTGGTGCCATCTTCAAACTTATGTTGAGCAGCAAGGACTCTATCCTTAATATCATATGGGTATTTTTCATCAGTAATGAAAGTAATCGGATATAAGTGATAGATAACATAAACATTGGTAAGACTAAATTGAACCTTTTTAATATAACTCAAGCCTTTCTGGGTTTGAGGTATATCAGTTTACCAAACAGGCTTACTATAGAGCTCATTCATCAGACCAAGTCAAATGGATCACACCCCACTCAATACAACTATCCATAAAGGAGAAAAATAATGAGGGATATGTGTGGCACTATTATCCATAGGGGTCTCCGCAAGACCCTGACTCTCAGGACCCAATGGGGCACCTATACTATGGGATAATGAGGCACACTCTCTAGACCGTCGTGGCATAAAGAAATTATGCAGTATATGCACAAAGTGATTGTTAGTCTATAATGGACCACCAACACTAGTGGAAGGAGCAATAGAATATTGTTGGTGAGATTCTTCAACTCTTATTCCACATATCTGATGGTAAAGAAATTGTTGGCTAGTAGTCTGACATCGGATGTCCACCTCCTCGTCTAAGCTACTATCAATAACTAAGCCACCCTTAGGTATCACGCACCCACAAAAGGTAGGGAGAGAATTATAATTAGCATAACCCAAGGCTAGTGAGGGAACTGAGCGATGAGGAACATCAATCATCTCATCATTAGAGAAATCAGACTCGACCGTGAAAGTGGGAGTGTAAAGGTCCGAGGGGGGAGACACTCGAATATCAAATTTTATCGTATGGTGAGTCAAATCTCTGCTTTGGCCTTTACTCTACTATCCCCTACCTCTACTAGGGGGAACATCATGCCTAACTGCAAACTAAAAAGGAGATATATCAAAATCTACAGTGGAAACACTTTCCCCAATACCAACCTGTGATGGACACTATACTAGTGGGCATATAGAACCATATACAAGTGGTTGTGTAGGACCCTATGCAATACTAGTAAGTATCAATGGTGATAGGGCAGTGGGAGGTCTACAAGCCTTTTGAGTTATATAATGCTCAGTATTATCATAGATGGAGACCTCATATAGCAAAAAGGCTGAGTATTCCTAAGAATAAAGTACTCTATATCATTCCTCATATACTTTATATATTTTTGCAAAGTAAAGGGCATTATTCCATATTCATGAATCCAAGGCCTTCCTAAGAAAGCCTTATATGAGGTATCTACTTCAATAACATGAAACTTTGCCTCAGTCAGGAAACCTCTAAACTTCAAAGATAGGGTGATAGACTCTAGAGCATGCTGGCCTTGGTCATTGAAGTCTTTCAACATAATCTTATTGGAAGTAAGATTCAAATAACTAAGTGTAAGACTCTTTAAAGTTTCATAACTCAGGATTTTAACTGATGATCCTTGGTCAATGAGAACCTTGTTCAACTCATAACCATTAACTTCAACGGTGACATACAAGGGATGATCGTTCTTGGAAGTTTCTAAGAGAAGATCCCAATATAAAATGGTAATATATTATATCTCTCTCAAATATCATGTATCCCTAATAGATTCAAAAGAAAAAAAAAGCTTGATAAGATTCTAGCTCCATTAATGTTTTCATCAAAGTCTCTCGCAAGTTGGAAGACGTCATAAGAGCATCATAGACACTGAGGGAACGGATTTTTCTTAGGTGAGCCAACACATTGTAATCAATCTCTAACTGAGGACTTTTCTTTTCTCGCTAGATTGCTCTTGGGAAGAAGGTATAGGATCATCCTGCTGGGTAATAATATCATTATCTTTTTCTTTAGTGTTCTTAATCATTATAGATGGAAGGACTTTCCCTGAATATAAGTGAATTTCCTATATTAAGTTAGCCTCAACAAGAGATTCATTTGGCTCATTGGTGATGGCTTACGTTGGCTCTAAGAAAAGTGACCGGAGTAGATTTTTGGACTCATCTTCTAAATTCATGTAATAACTACCCACTAGAATGGTAAATATAGGCTCCTCCTCACATTCAGACTCATCATCACATGAAGGATCATTATTATTACTAGAAATATGTAACACATAAGAAGAATGAGTGCTAGAAAAATAAAACTAGAAGGAACAGAAAACTAAAAGTAATCAGAATCATCTTCCATTAATTCATCATCAATTAATGGGAGAACAAAATCATTTAGCATAAGTATTGGAAGGGGTTCCATCTTCCCCTCTAAAGCTAATATATATATATATATATATATATATATATATATATATTTCTCTTTCATACATTTTTTATTATATAAAGAAAAATAAATGTGCTCACTAGGCACTACAATAGAAGAAGGAAAAGAAGCTGGCAAAGTAACTGCCTTGTAACTGCCAACTTGGCATGGGAATGCCTCTTCTCAATTGTCTATAAATACTAAACTACCTGTCTAATCATACTTTTTGACTTACGAGATAGTGGTAGCTTCCACTCTCCCTCAAAACTAAGGGTTGATCTACTACCACTACTCTAACCATCACTCTAACTGTCACTCTAGCTGGAACTTGAGATCATCTAAACAATCTGAATAACCTTTCCTTGGGCCTATACCAAATCATTATCTTGTAAGTGGATCTTCCCACTAGCCATGAGCCTCTTAACTCTATTCTTAAATACATAACAATCCTCAATGGCATGCCCAATATGCCTATAGAATGGATAGTAAACTGGATGATCTATCTTCCCCTCTTTTTTTACCCTATTATTTTTTAGGATTGTAAAAATATTCTTTTTAATAAGGAATATAAATATTTTCTTCACACTCTCCCTCATAAAGGGATATTCCTTTTTAAGCTTCTTCATAAGTTACTAATGACCCTATGGAGTCTTATGGGAGGGTCTAGATTGTATTGCTGACTGCTCATGTATATATAATAGTTATTGTGGTGTTGAACTAACCATGGGCTTCTTGCCCTTATCCTGTGGCTCAAAAGTACTGTATACCTCCCCTCTCTTAGGAAGAGGTGCCGCTAAAAACTACTATTGACTCTCAATTTTAGGAGGGACTACAGCGATAATGTTATCCAGTAAATTGATTACATTTATCAACAACTTCTAAAAGGTTCGAATGTTGAAACCCTTCAAGTAAGGAGTAATATGATCATCTATATTCTTCAACAAAATCTCAACTACATGCTACTCCAACAACTAAGGCTCAAACTGAAGATTACAATTTCTCCATCTCATTAGATAATCCGTAAGATCTCATAAGGATGCTGCCTGGCTATAACTAACTCACCCAGTATAACTCTATGCTTGGCACTAATAAACCTCTAAATAAACAACTGCTCGAGCTCTGTAAAGGCATGTACTGTATCATTAGGGAGATCAGCATACCATACAATGGCCACCCCAACTAAGCTGCTGATAAAGAACCTCAACATCAATACATCATTCTCTCTTATGTTGCAATATATGGCTCATTACTGAGCCACATGCTGCCTTTGGTTCCTAAACCCATAAAAAACTCTAAAATACAGAGGGGTAAAATTAGGGGGTAAGGCTCCTACACATACTCTATTAGGTAAGGATGCCCACTGCTAACTACCTCTCTAGACTTCCTAAAGGAAATGGCCTGCTTGACCTTCTGCAAAATTAAATCCTAAATCTGCCCGGGTGACAACTGCACTGACTGACTATATATTGGCTTAAAGTAACTACTGTAGGTGCCACTAGAACTTCCCTCTGGACCTTGTCCACTCCTATAGGGCCTAGTGCTAATATAGATGGTACTACCAGCTCATCCTTGGATATAGTAGGAGTACTTATGCCCATAACTTAGGGCATGGCCCCTAATACTGTTAACTAGGTGGTCATTTCCACCATAGCTCCAGCTATCTCAGCCATTTGAGTGTGTAATTTAGGATTATAGCATCTTTCTCAATTGATTAGGGAGATCCACCTACTTTAACCTCACCCTGCTCTTCTACATCATTATTTAGCTCTCTCTACTCATCTGAAAGGCTTCATCTCATGTTTATATACATAAGGTGAACATGTACATCTTTGTCTGACTCTTCTTTGGGAAAGCCCTCCTAGGAAAAGGTCTGACAAAAAGCCTCTATATATGGGCCCATAAGAGAAGAGATCTTATAGGGACTATGAATAGGAACTAGCTCTACCCGAACTAGTGAACTACTAAGGGAACAATATCATTAATGCCTGCCAAAGTATCACAGACCATCAAAATTGCCTCTAATCCTGAAGGAGCACCTATATCTAACTATCTAACTTCTAAAACTAACTATACTACCTCGATTAGGTGAGTCTACCTATCAGTGTTTCCATACCCATCTTTTGTGATGGGACCTAGTAGGAGCCTCTAGCTATGGAGGGGGAACAATAACAAAAGAGCTAAGATGAGGTCGGGCAAGCTCCAACTGCAGTCTATATCTATGACAACATAGGCATCGTTCAATAATGGGAACACCTACTTGAGGTCTGACTGAGGGAATTATACTAGTCAGCTCTTGTGGTGGCTATCCTCTCTATCACTAATACCTCTATCCTCTACTAACAGGACTTCTATCCCATAATGAACGGATAATGCTTCAAATCCTCTAAGTGAGGGCTCTAGTAATATTATCCCTTGGGACTCAAGTGCATGGAAGAATAGTAGTAATAGGAGGGGTCACTGCGATGCGAGTGACATTCTCCTCATCACTACTAAGTACCAATGGGGAAAAGCATCCTCCCTGGATTGCATCAATCTCAGGTGCAACAATAACCTCAAGGGTATGTGTAACCGAAGGTGGGCATGGCTCCCGCTGTAAGGCAATCACCCTTCATTGGATCGACGCCTACTGAGCTATATAATCTGCTATCTGCCATCTTGCTATCTCAGATGCAGCTAATCATAGTCTCATGTTCCTATTCCTCCGGGCCCTTCTCCCTAGGACATAGGTAGAGGATGAGGCAATGTCTAAGCCCACTAACTGAATGTCTGAGGGAGAAAGAGTTACTAGTACAGGGAGTGTCGAGGTCTACTAGGTGGTCTTTGAGTGAGAGAGCCAAGAAAAAATTAAAACTCGATAAGAAGAGGGCTCGGTCTGGGTACCCCTTTTTCTAGAGGAGGAAGAAGAAGGGGGCACTCAAACAAGAGCGACCTCTACTGGAGCAACATGGAGGTAACTATTGTCTGCCAGCATTGAGGGATCGAAGTAGTTTAAACAATATGTACAGTAGGTGTTTGTCACCTAAATGGGAAGTGGCCTAGGAACTCACTGCCTAGTCATGGGGTATAATGGTTGCACTCTAGTAGGAGTAGGATGAGTAGGGGCCTGGGCTGTCCGTTGAGTGATTGGACATCCTAAAGGGCGGCGCTTGGCTACGTGACCCTCCTTTATGGTGTAGAAAAGGCAGCAGCCTAAGAAGGGGCTGGCCATTAAGGGTGATGAAGACCGAGCCAGTGAAGGAACTAAAAGTGATTCCCCTAGCATGAGGATTGGTCAACATGGACTCAGAAAGTCTCACTCGTGAATCAAAACTAAAATAGAAGATAACTGAAGGATCGAAAGATGCCATGGCGCTATTTGTCAATAAAAATAAAGATTCAAACTAATCAGTATGTGATGATATCACGAGAAAAGAAGAATGATGGATAAGGGATGGAATAGCCTAGGATGTTAGAAAGAAAGGAACCTAACTAGGGAAGAACCTAACTAAGAAGAAATAGACCTAACTAGGGAGGACCCTAGCTAAGAATAAGACGGACCTAACTAAGAAGTATAAAACCTGGAGTATACACAAGAGAGAATAATATAAAATCCAAAGATGGAGAGGGAAACATATCCCACCATGGTCACCAAAAATTTATGGGCCTCCAAAAAGACACCGCTCAACGGGGACAGAATATAAAGGGTGCAATCACACTATCCCATAAAACAAAATGGTCGTAGGCCTTTGCACTCTTTGTAAGAGGTCCAATGGGAGGCCAGATGAGATCATACATATGATTAACCCTTAAGAATAGCGGATTTCACCTACGCACCTCGATGGGTAATGATATGTATAACCTGATCAAAGTCATGAGATTTCTCTCATCTAATACATAAACTTTAGTTTCATTTATTTGATGTTGGATTCAGTCTCCCATG
This sequence comes from Dendrobium nobile, assembly GCA_022539455.1. Lineage (NCBI taxonomy): Eukaryota > Viridiplantae > Streptophyta > Magnoliopsida > Asparagales > Orchidaceae > Dendrobium > Dendrobium nobile. Next base: position 10,654,566 of record CM039725.1, read on the forward strand.
AGCGTAAGCCCCATGGTTAATTACATCTTAAGCCAATACCTAAGAAGGCTCTCAATTAAGGACTATACATCATTCTTTTAGATGGAATTGGCACATAAGGAATAGTCTAGGAGCTTCCTATTTAGAGGGAAGGAAAGGCTCAACATGACTTGGTCAACATATAAGGCTTATATCATCATTCGGAAGGGCTAAGGTATAGAAAAGAAACTAAACAAAGATAATACTACACTCTTAGCATACAATAGAAAAAGATGGAGGTAGCATCATGTGACATAGATAGATGGGATTTATAATCTCTGAAGGATATAGGACTTACCCACTGATGAGGCATCCTACAAGATACTAATAGTATTAGCCTTGAACCCAAAATTTATAGTGGGTTTAGTATTCTACACACAATACTAATACCTGTATCCAAGCTAATATATTCTGGACTTATATCTTACGTGAAAAGGAAGCCAGCTAATCACCTAATCTTATAAAATCATGCTATCTGGTCTTTATGAAAGATGGGTGGGTAGCTGCATCTTTGGAAATTAAGGTTGACATCTAGAAAGGTTCCTAAATAGCTTATACTTATGAATGGTATTATGCTTTTAAGACTAATGCAATTAAATTTTGATTATAGTTAATTTCTAATGCAATGCATACTAGTCAAAATCTACAAATCACAAATGCATAAAATTTTAAAAAAGTTTATAAAATAATTTTTTTAAGAAGACTGGACTCTCTTGCAAGGTTATCCTAAGCAATTATAATCAAATATCACAAGAAATTATATATAAGAATAAAAAAAATGCTCAAGCCAGCCACACTTATCCATGTCCTTATTTATTTAGGGGCTAAGCGATTATGGACCTCCAAAAAGACACCACTGGCTACAGAGTATAGAGGGTATATGACCTCACCACCTCGAGGGATAGAGAAGATTGTAGGCCTCCGCGCTCCTCATAAATGTGTCGATGGAAGGGAAGATTAGATTGTATATACGACTAACCATCAAGGATTGTGGCTCTCGCTAGTACACCCTGATGGGTAGTAATATATACGATTTGATCGTATCAATGGGTTTCCCCCACCCGATACATCAGTTTGAGTGGGGTTTATTTGATAGTGGGGTTTCATTTCCCATGGGTGTAAGCCCCCGTGGTTAATTACATCTCGAGTCTAGGCCCCAAGAAAACTCTCAATTAAAGATCCAGTATTATTCTTCCTAGACATGGGGATTGGCACACAAAGGGAGACTAGGAAGTTCCTACTCAAAGGAAAAGATAAGCTAAAGGGGCTTAGTATATATACGTGGTTTGGTTTAATTAAATTTATTTTTGATACAATGCATGCTAGTTGAAAATGCTAAATCATGCATGTTTGAAATTTTAAAAATAGGCATATATAAAAATATTTTTTAAAAAAGACTGAGCCTCCCCAGATTCGGCACTTCACCCATATTAATCAGATTATTTGGACTCTACCCGTAGGCGGGGAGGTGTCTTATTAGAAGAAGAGAGAAAATACATCGATATGCATGTGATCCCGAATGGTTTCAACTATTCCCTAGGTCATTAATTTTTAAGTCATTTAATTCTTAAAATTTTAGAGTATTAATTACGAGTAGAAAATATTTTTATCCTAACGAGCCTAACGAAAATTAGGCCAAGCACATGGAAGAAAGAAACTTAAGAAAAGCATATAATTTCTACTACACAATTAATGTAAACACACAAATATAAATCCACCAAAAAGTAAAGTAAGATAGTCCACAGAAAGTGTCGTATAAATATAATCCAGGGTCTACAGAAAAGAAATGGTGGCCAGGCCCCACCAACAATATCCTGGATTTTAATTATAGTAAATGATGCATGTCTTAAAGTCGGGCATTTCATCTTTAAGTCTTCGTCTTTGAGTGGACCGTCCTTCTCCGGATCATCTCCCTTTGGATCCTCTCCTTCGGGCTCCATATGATTCATCCTCTAGAAGGGTACCCAAATGATTAAGAAATTCCCCAATAGGAAGCCTTTTTATTCTCTTTGCATACCAAGTATTTAAATGCCAAACTTTTAAAGACTTTCACAACTCAATAAAAATTACAAATTACCTTACATTTTTAAAAAAGAAAATCTAGACTCATACTCCTGCATAATTATCCTAATAAATATCACAAGCAATAATACACAACATCCCAAGTAGTTAATATTTACAAAAAGTAAATATGCTTAGCCACGCTGTTCTAATTTTAAATGGGGCTAAGCATGTCTCTAAAGCATCCCCATAAAATAATATTAGTATTAAAGCATTAATAATTATGGCCCCCTTTACTTTTAGTGCTGCACGATTGTGGCCACCTGCATAAGACTGAGTTAGTATAAAAGCGGCCCTAGCTAATGGGCAGTCTAACGCATAAATCATATTATAAGCAGAATATAGAAGACATAGTATTGAAATAATCAATCATCACAACACACCAAAGCAATCAATCAACACTCGTGCCATAAACAATCATATCACATCATAGAAGCAGCAAAAAGTAAACATCGGCCCTAATCCTAAAGCTAGAAGTGATTCCCTAGCACATCTTGTTGCAAATTCTAATTCATGAACTATGTTTTGATGATTGGCAAACACTCTAACTTGTCTTGGACTGCCTTTTCTACTGACTTTTTAGGAATCAAAGAACGAACGAAAAAATGAAGCCAACTCAAGATTGGGTAGATTAGGGTTAAGTCTGTCTGTAAATTTCTTTTTTTCTTTCTTGAGTCCATTGTAATCTTTGAAGTGGTTGATGCTAAGTAACCCTACATACACACACTTGAGAGAGTTAGAATTTCTATTTTTGCTCACATCGGCCAGGACGATATCTACATCAGCCAGGACGATCGGGCTTAAAACAGAAAGTCAAAACAGGAGTTCTTAATTAAGGAAATCGTCATTAGTGTATCGGCCTAGACAATACTTGTATCGATCATGATAATAGGCTCAAAACAGAAAGAAATAGCCGCCATGATTAATTTAGGTATTCTGTATTTTTGGAAATCGGCTAGGACGATGGTATGATCGGCCTAGACGATATTGTATAATTATGCCTAAATTAATCCAGTAATCATGGGAGTAATTAAGGATGATTGATACGATCACATCGTTCTGGACGATCGCAGGATCAGCTGGGATGATCTATTCTAAAATCCTTTGTCGCTCCTGGACGATAAATATCAGCCAGCCCAAATTCAGGGCGATGCTCTGGACGATTTTCCTTTGATTTGAACTGATCATCCGGGACGATCATGAGATCGGCCGGGATGATCAAGCCAATTTTCAATCATCGAGTTTGCATTCAGGGCGATGCTCTGACTGATCTTTTGAGATTTGTACTGATTGGTCAGGACGATTTCCATATTATCCTGGACGATATAGTCGGCAACTTGCAATTAATGAGCTATTTTGAGCTCTTCTATTTAAGAGCTCTTGTTCAATATTTTTGAACAAGCTTTGATGTTGCCTTGACCTGAGAAGACCTTGAGGAAAGAAAGAGAGAGAGAGAGATTGAGAGAGAGGATCTTGTGAGGGGGAGCTTGTGAGGGGTTTCTTCAAGTATCGCTCTACTTCTTCTTCATCTAGAGTTTCTCGACCGTGGAAGGGTCGGTAGAAATAAGGATTCAGCAACTGATCGTGGTTCTCTGCCAGCTTCAGGAGGAAGCAAAAGGAGTTGGGTTCTCTGCCTTGTCGGGGTGGCAAAAAGGAGGTGTCTTTGTATGGGCTTCTCTGCCTAGCTGTGGGGGTTAAAGGAGAGTCACGTTGGTAGTGCAATACTCGAAGGGTGCCTCTGGGGAGTGGACGTAGGTCGAGTTGACCGAACCACTATAAACCTTTGTGTTCTTATTTTTACTGCTTCCGCATTTTAATTTCCGTACTTAGTTTTCTTGTGGTGTGATTTGGTTTATGATTTTATTTCTTTGTGAAAAGAATTTTTTAAAATACCAATTCACCCCCCTCTTGGTTAACTTTGGGACTAAGTTCATAGGGCTTAACATCCCTAATGAACTTTCAAGTGGTATCAGAGCCAGGTTTCATAAAATAAGTTTTTAAAAGCTTTTGAATTTGATCCATGGCTAACTTTGAAAATCGTAACACTACTGAAGGTTATTCGATTACTCGACCTCCATTGTTTGATAACTTACCTTTTGATTTCAGGAAAACCCGCATGTCAATATTTTTACAATCAACTGATTATCGCATGTGGATGCTTATCAAAGAAGGTTATTCTCCACCTTCTCGTGAAATTAATGGTGTTAAAACTGAAGTTGCTTTTATTGAATGGACTTTCGATGAAAGAGACTTAACTCAATTGAATGCAAAATGTTTGAACTATTTTTTCTGTGCTTTGAAATCTGAGGATTACATGCGTGTTTCTACTTGTTCAACTGGTAAAGAGATTTGGGATAGGTTATGTATCACTTATGAAGGAATCAATGAAGTAAAACAATCTCGTTTGAATATTCTCTTGCATGACTACTAACTTTTTCGTATGAAATCATCTGAATCTATTTCTGACATGTATACTAGGTTTACACAGATAGTTACTATACTGCATGCATTAGGAAGAGAACTTTCAAACTATGAAAAAGTGAACAAGATTTTGAGATGCTTGCCTTCATCGTTTGATGCTAAAATCACTTCAATTATTGAATATAAGGATTTAAATACTTATTCTATTGATAACTTACTTGGCTCACTTATTGCTTACGAGCAAGGGGTGAATTAAAGAAATCTTGATGCAGGTGAGAAGAAGAAGCAGAAAACGATGGCACTGAAGGTGCACAAATCGGATTTTGAATCTTCCGGGTCTGAAAGCGATGACTTTGCCATAATCACAAGGCAATTCAAAAACTTTCTAAGGAAGAAACACAAGCATAATTAGAAAAAAGGTAAGGATCATAAATATTCTAAAGGATCTTCTAATGTCATTTGTTATGAATGCAGGAAACTAGGACACGTGAGAACCGATTGCCTTACACTTAAAGATGACTCAAGCAAAGGAAAGGGTGAGGAGAAATACAAGTACAGGAAGGACAAGAAGAAACTACAAAAAGCATTTTGGGTAGATTCTGCATCGGACTCATCGGAGACGGAACTAGAAGATGAGACATCAAAATTGTGCTTGATGGCAGACAATAATCTTGATCAAGATGACGTATGTGAACTTTCCTACGATCAACTTCTTGAAGTTTAAGAAAAAATTCATGCATCATATAGAAAACTCTTGCAAGTTTAAAATTGGAATTTTTGGAATTACAAAAGGAGCATGCTATTATGACTAAAGATCATTCTACAATTGATTCAAATCATATGGCTCTACTTGATGAATTTGATGAGTTAAACAAAAATCATTGTGAATTAGTTGAAAAGCATGAGTCACAAAAAATCACACACACCTCACTTGAATCTGATTTTAAGAAGTCTAAAGAGATGGAGAGAAGTTTAAGGATTGAGAATGAGGTCTTAAAAGGAACAAATTTGAAGATTCAAAATGAGTTAGAAACATGTAAGAAAACTAGGATGACACATACTTGATCAATAGCCAAAACCTAGGAAGAGACATTATAACTCAAATCACTTAAGAAACCCTTTTCCTAGAGTTAGATATTTTTCATGTGGCATACTAGGACATATCTCACACACTTGCACAGTTCACCATAACACACATTGGGTGTGGAGATCTAAGATGCATGATTCACAGCATACCACACATGCATTGCATTCTACTTTTCATAAGAAGGGATCCAAACCTATTTGGGTTTATATGTCTGACATTTGATAATCTTGCAGGCGCATGCTCTCATAAAAGGCCTCATGAGAGTATGTGGTACCTGGACAGCGAATGCTCTTGATATATGACTGGTGATGCCAATCAGTTTGTTTTACTGGAGTCCAGGACTGGAGGCAAGATTACTCTTGGAGACAACACCACCAGGAAGATGGTAGGCTCGGGTATAATTGGTAATTCCAAGAACTTTATGATTGAAAGTATTTTACTTGTAGATGGATTGAAGCACAACTTGCTCAACATCAATCAACTTTGTGACAAAGGCTTCATCATGCAATTCTTTGCAAATTCATGCATTGTAATTTTAAGTAACAACACTATTTTGCAGGGAAAGCGGATCAACAACGTCTACATGCTTGATTTAAATAATATTGAATGTGCTGCTTCTTTTTGCTTAAAAATAGTGGTTGATGATTCATGGTTGTGGCACCGAAGACTATGTCATGCAAGTATGAAAACCCTTAGGAAAGTGACCCAAAAAGACCTAGTTAGAGGTGTCCCCAAACTCAAGTTTTCAAAAGACCACCTTTATAATGCCTGCCAACTAGGAAAGCAAGTCCACTCCACCTTTCACCCCATTAAGAACATTAGCACCTCTACACCTTTAGAAGTCCTTCACATGGATTTGTTTGGACCCATTAGCACTGCCAGCTTGTGAGGGAAAGTCTATGATTTTGTGATTGTTGATGACTACTCAAGGTTCACTTGGACTAGATTTCTTTCACATAAAAATGAGTCTTTTGAGGAGTTTAAAATATTTTCTACTTGGATTCAAAAAAAGCTAGGTTGTGAAATATTGACCATCCATAGTGATCATGGGGGAGAGTTTGAGAATGAAAAATTTGGTGATTTTTGTGAGGACAAGGGGATTAGCCACAACTTCTCAGCTCCTAGGACCCCTCAGCAGAACGGGGTAGCTGAAAGAAAAAACCGGACCTTGGTGGAAGCTGCTAGAGCCATGCTTGCTGAGTATTCACTTCTAAAATACTTTTGGGCTGAAGCGGTTAACACAGCTTATTATGTGTTGAATAGGGTGAACGTTAGAGCTAAGTTAGAAAAGACACCCTATGAGATCCTTAAGGGTAGGACACCCAATCTTTCTCACCTTCATGTCTTTGGTTGTAAGGTTTTCATTCACAACAATGGGAAGACTCACTTGGAAAAATTTGATCCTAAATCTGATGAAGGAGTGTTCTTGGGATATTCTAGTGTTGGAAAGTCTTTTAGGGTGTTTAACAAAAGAACCTTAATGGTGGAAGAAGCTACCCATGTAGTATTTGATGAGTCTGATCCTAAGAAACATGGAGTTAAGGATGATGATGATATTGGAGAGATTACTAGTGGAATAGAAAATTTGGGGAAGGAAGTAGGTCACCACAACATAGAAGGAGAAGGAGATGTCACCCAAGGAGTAGAAAATTTAAATCTGGAGGAAAGGGTTGGACCTTCTCACACCTTACCTAGAGATTGGAGATACTCTACTAGTCACCCAAAGGATTTGATCTTAGGAGACCCTTTTAATGGAGTTAAGATTAGACATGGACTTAGGAAGGAGGTGAACCACTCTGTCTTTATTTCAATGACTGAACTCACCAACATAAACCAAGCCCTTACTGATGAGTTTTGAATTTTAGCAATGCAGGAGGAATTGAACCAATTTGTTAGAAATGAAGTTTGGGAGCTTGTAGAAAGATCTAAGGGACAAAGTGTAGTTGGGACAAAGTGGGTCTTTAAGAACAAAGTGAATGATTCATAAGTGGTGGTTAGGAACAAAGCAAGATTGGTAGCTAAGGGGTATAACCAAATAGAAGGGATAGACTTTGAAGAGACCTTTGCCCCTGTAGCTAGATTGGAAGCCATTAGAATGCTATTAGCCTTTGCTTGTTATAAAGGATTTAAGCTTTATCAAATGGATGTCAAGAGTGCTTTTTTGAATGGGGAAATAAAAGAGGATGTGTTTGTAAAACAACCTCAAGGTTTTGAGAGTTCACAATTTCCAAATCATGTTTTTAAATTAAAAACGACTTTGTATGGTTTAAAACAGGCACCGAGAGCATGGTATGAGAGGCTTAGCACATTTTTACTAGAAATGGAGTTTGTTATGGGGAGCGTAGACACCACCCTTTTTCTTAGAAAAATTGGAGATGATTTGCTCATTGTTCAAATTTATGTGGATGATATACTCTTTGAATCTTCTAATAAAAAACTTTATGATGAATTCTCTAAGATAATGAGTAAACAGTTTGAGATGAATATGATGGAAGAGTTGTCCTATTTTTTGGGGTTTAGCATAAAACAATTGGATGATGGAACCTTTCTTAATCAAACAAAATACATAAAGGATATTTTGAAGAAATATGAGATGGATAAATCTAAGCCAATTAATACTCCTATGACTTCTAGTGTTCCTTTAGACAAGTACCCAAGTGGTAAGTCTGTTGATCAGAAGAAGTACAGAGGCATGATTGGATCTTTACTCTACTTGACTGCGAGCCGATCCGACATAATGTTTAGTGTTTGCCTTTGTGCTAGATTTCAAGCCGACCCTAAGGAATCCCACCTGATTGCTGTTAAGAGAATTTTTAGATATCTTTTGGGGACCCAAAGCTTAGGGATTTAGTATCCTAGACGCAACACTTCTTTTGAGATTATTGGTTTTTCTGACTCTGATTTTGCATGATGCAAGGTGGATAGAAAAAGTACTTCAGAAACTTGTCAATTCATAGGACAATCTTTGGTCTCATGGTCTAGTAGGAAGCAAAATTCTGTTGCACTTTCCACTACTGAAGCTCAGTACATTGCTCTTGGAAGTTGTGTGGCCCAAATCCTTTGGTTGAAATAACAGGTATTAGATTTAGGATTACCTGTAGGCACCATCTCAATCTTTTGTGACAATACTAGTACCATATGCATCTCTAAAAATTATATCCAACATTCAAGGACTAAGCACAATGACATTAGGCATCACTTCATTAGAGACCATGTGACTAAGGGGGACATTGAGTTACATCATGTAACAACTGAAAATCAACTGGCTGGCATCTTTACTAAACCACTGGCCTTCGACACTTTCAGCTCTTTAAGGACCAGATTAGGTGTGATTAACATAACTGCATAATCTTCTATTTGCTTTACTTTGTTTTTTCCTTTTTCTGTTGCTTTTCATTTTTTTTGCTCTTTGTTTTTCTTTTCTCTTCTTTTTTAGTTTTTTTTTTTTTTAAGTTGGTTGCTTTTCTTTCTTAATTTTAGCTTTCAAAATCATCACTGAAATGATATCGTATGCCTTGTCCTTGCTTTTAATAATTTGTAGTCAATATTTTACATCTCTTAATCTATTAGAATGGTAAAAATATTTTGTTGATTGTGTCTCTTTCTCTAACATATTTTAGTGGCATAGTTTTCTTTTCTAATCAAAAATCTATTTCAAATTAAAGATTGTGTATGAAATTAAGATCGTTTCAAAACTTGCTTAAGTAAATCTATCTTATATTTATAATGCTTAAAGTCTTTTTGTCACATCAAGACTCCTCGTTACTCTTGCCATTGATTATTGATTCTGTCTTGTGATTAGTTCTTCCCTATATTAGAGAGAGAGCTCCTATTCTCTAATATCTAGAAGATATACTCACAACTAAGATTGTTTTTAAGAGTTTTTGAAAAAGAATGAAGCTTGCAAAAATGAAAAATTTCTTTTGGCTAATGATGCCAACAAAAGATGCGCAAAGAACGCCAAAAAATATATAGACAAAGTGTATCAAAAATCAAAAGATACGCAAAGCACCATTCAAATTGACAAGAGACATAAAATGAGCCCATCAAAAGCAAGCTCTCCTCTCCTTTCAAATCCTTTTAAAACTTAAAAGTTTTCATGTATCGAAGACTTGATTTCGATTGTTTTGCGATTGTGATAAATTTACTTTGGTTCATTATTTTATAAGATATTTTTTTAAAACCAAGTGATGAATGGATTCTTCTTTCTCATATCCAATTGATTTTTTGAGTTAGGTCATTGATTTCAAAAGATGATTCTACCCTAAGAGAAAGTGTGAGCTAAGGGTAACCATGATCAAATATTCTACCGTTCTTTGGATTGTTGATGTTGTTAAAAGTGCTCTGATGGCACTAGAAAGTTCGTTAGGGATGTTAAGCTTTTATGAACTGGCCCAAGGCTAATAATGAGATAGAGAGGTGAATCAATATTTAAAACAAAACTCAAACTTAAACAAAAAACAAGATTCACCACAATCAAAACCAACGATGCGAAAATTAAATGCGGAATCAAATAATAAGAAAGAACACCCCGGATTTATAGTGGTTCGGTCAAACCTTGACCTACGTCCACTCCTAGGAGGCACCCTCCAAGTATTTCACTAAACAAGTGTCTCTTCTTTAGCCCCCACAGCTAGGCAGAGAAGCCCTTACAAAATCACTTCCACCTTCCCCGGTGCGGCGGAGTCGTCGGGTCCTTTGACACCAAAGAGATCTTCTTCCTTGGTGAACTTCCCTCAAGACAAGCCTTGAATCCAACGGTATTAAGATGCAAGCCTACCGGAGCAACTGTGTGGAATCCCATCCACACTCCCTTGAGTCCCCCCTCACAGGATCTTCTCTCACTCTCAGACTTCACCCGTTCCTCACTCCCTTTCAAGCTTTCTCTTCAAGTTTCCCCCATAAGAATGAAGCTATAATGACTGCCAAAGACACTTACAAAGTGTCATGCCAAGCTTAAATAGAAAAGCTCAAAACAAGCTCATTAATGCAAGTTGTCGATATTATCATCGAGGATGATCGGTATATCGTCCTGACCAATTAGTACAAATTCAGCTCATCAGCCTGGGATGATTTGGGACGATCAGAAGAAAATTGGTTACATCGTCCTAGCCGATATCACGATCGTCCAGGCCGATTAGTTTAAAATCGATTTCAATCATCCTGATCATCGCCCTAAATTTGAGCTGTCCGATGTAGATCGTCCAGGACATCGTCCCGGTCGATCAGGCGATCATCCCGGACGATGCGATCATATCAATCAACTATTAATGCTTTCCAAAGATACCAAATCAATTTAGGCATAATTAAGTTAGAACGGCCTGGACGATACGAATATCGTCCTGGCCGATTTCCTAAAACAAAGAATTCCTAAACTGATTATGGCGGCTGATTCTTTCTGAATTTAGACTATCATTCTGGCCGATATAAGTATCATCCAGGCCGATCTGCTAATGACGACTGCCTTAATGAGGATGCCCTAATTAGGGTTTTTATTTTTGGACAAATCATCCAGGATGATATAAATATTATCCCGGTCGATATTACCAAAAATAGAAATCTTATAAGGAACAACAGGAAATCTTCCAAGATACAAATCAACAGATCCCACACCAAATACAACAGACTCAAGAAAGAAAAAATATTACAAACTGACTCAGACCTAATCTACCCAATCTTGAGTTGATTCCAAATTGCAGTCTGATTGTGTGGACCTGAAATGTCAGATCATAAGGTAGTCGTAGAGAAATAAGAATGTTTGCTATCATCAAAATTATAAATCATTGATCCGCAATAATCTCACCCTTTTTGATAATGGCAAACAATTCAATTTGAATTTATAAAAAGGAGCATTTTCTCCTAGTCTCCCCCTCACTAGAATAACACTTTAAAAAATAGGGGAGATAAAAATATTTTTGTTATTTTAAATTTTTTTTTAAAGAAGAAAAAAAGGATACAAATTTAATAGTACGTTCTTCCCCTTTGACATTATCAAAAAGAGAAGAGGCACAAAAAAATAAAATAAAAAAGACAAAATATTCCCTGATCTAGTGAAAAAATAAATATTCTTAAAATGAGAAAGTTACCTCTTGATTTTAATCAAAAACTTAGTAGAATTGGATTGACAACGCATAGCCTAGAAAATGTTAGAAATTCAGAATTTGATAATTCAAACTTAAGTTCTTTAAAAAGGCTCAAAAATTTTTTAATTCAATATCTAAATCAAGGAATAAATTAGAGAAAGAAATAATCATTTTTCAAAAAACTCCTTTCATAAAATATATCTAATAGAAGATCAATGTATGAATTATTGAATCATGAATCAAGATTTTCAAAATCAAGTATCGAAAGTATCAAGGGTTTTCTTAAGCTTTAAGAAGTACAAGAATGGTAAGCATTAATTTTGTGGGCTCATTTTATGTCATTTATCACTTGAATGGCTCTTTGAGCATCTTTTAATTTTTAATACACTTTGTGTATTATTTTTTTTAATTTGGCGTCATTGCGTATCTTTTATTTTTGGCATCATTGGCCAATTTTTTGAATATGCTCCCTTTCTTAAATCTTAAAAATAAAGGAAAACCCATCTTCGTAACAAAGTGAATTTCTTGATTAAGAAAATTATGAGTTAGATTCAACAACTTGCAAAATATTCCTATGCGATAAATAAAACGTAGGGAGATAAAAAATTTTGTTTCAAAAACTAATTTAAAAGATGAAAAAGATTTTAAATCAAAAGTAGAATAACCTCTTTTAGTAAATAGAGATTGAGAGTCAAAAACATGAGTTTCCTTTCTTTGATTGTTTTAGAGAAGTCAAACACAACTTACCAAAGATTTCAAGAAAAAATAGGAAGTAGATTTTTCATTTTTAAAAAAGTGAATGTATGTGTTGATCAGAAAAAAAACTTTCACGAAAACAAAAATTTCAAAGATTAAAAAAAAAAAAAATAAAAACATAAAAATAAAAACACAACACAAAAACACGAAAGGCAAAATTTTAACCATTATCTCTCTCCTAATCTGATGCTTCAAAAATCAGATCTGCCCATGAGATTTTTTGCCTTTCATTATTTCTCCAGTTTAAATTTTGCTTCGTCTTGCCCTTTTCTTTCATAGGAAGAATTTTTAAATTAGGGCACTGATTTTTCATATGTCTAGGTTTCCTACATCGAAAACAAATAACGTCCGAAGAAATATGAACATCCTTACCACTTTTATCTTTTTTCCACTTTTTCTTATGCTTTGATGAGATTTGTGATTTGCTTGACAATTCATTGCATTCGTCTCCAACTAAGCAATCTTTTACTATATTTTCAGTTTTTAGAACAATCGTTTCACCTGCATCCAAAAGTCTTTGACCCAAACCTTGCTCGTAGGTAATGAGTGAGCCAATCAAATTATCAATAGAATAATCATTCAAATCTTTTGATTCACAAATAGCAACTACTTCGGCATCAAATTTTTCAAGTAAACAGCGAAGAATTTTATTGACTTTTTTCAAAATTTGAAAACTCCTTTCCTAAAGTATGTAATGATGTTACAATTTGAATAAACATAGTATACATCTCTAAGATTGTCTCATAAGGTTTCAAGGAAAACAGTTCAAAATCATGCATTAATATATTCAACTTGGATTGCTTGATTTTACTAGTGCCTTCATATATGGTGTGTAGTTTATCTCAAACTTCCTTACCAGTAGTGCACGTGGATACTAACATAAAATCTTCAGAATTTAAAGCACAGAAAAAACAGTTTAAAGATTTTGCATTCAGTTGAGCATTCAGTTGTTCTTCCTTATTCCATTGATTAAAAGGGATATCAGTTTTAACTTCATTAACAATACGTGACGGTGATGAATAACAAGTTAAAATCATATGCCACATGCGAAAATCAATCGATTGCAAGAAAATAGACATGCGAGTTTTTCAAAAATCAAATGATATATTTTCAAATAAAGGAGGTCTGGTGATTGAATAATCTTTCGTAATATTATGATTTGAAAAATTAGCAATGGATCGAAATTCAAAGCTTTTAAAAACTTATTTTTTGAAACCGGCTCTGATACCACTTGAAAGTGCTCTGATGGCACTAGAAAGCTCGTTAGGGATGTTAAGCCCTTATGAACTGGCCCAATGCTAATAATGAGATAGAGAGATGAATCAGTATTTAAAACAAAACTCAAACTTAAAACCAAAAACAAGATTCACCACAATCAAAACCAACGATGCAGAAATTAAATGCAGAAGCAAATAATAAGAAAGAACACACCGGATTTATAGTGGTTCAGTCAAACCTTGACCTACGTCCATTCCTTGGAGGCACCCTCCAAGTATTGCACTAAACAAGTGTCTCTCCTTTAGCCCCCAAAGCTAGGCGGAGAAGCCCTTACAAAATCACTTCTACTTTCCCCGGTGCGGCGGAGTCGCCGGGTCCTTTAACACCAAAGAGATCTTCTTCCTTGATGAACTTCCCTCGAGACAAGACTTGAATCCGACGGTATTAAGATGCAAGCCTACTGGAGCAACCGTGTGGAATCCCCTCCACACTCCCTTGAGTCCCCCCTCACAGGATCTTCTCCCTCTCTCAGACTTCACCCGTTCCTCACTCTCTTTCAAGCTTTCTCTTCAAATTTCCTCCATAAGAACGAAGCTACAATGGCTGCCAAAGACACTTACAAAGTGTCATGCCAAGCTTAAATAGAAAAGCTCAAAACGAACTCATTATTGCAAGTTGCCGACATTTTTATCCAGGACGATATGTATATCGTCCTGGCCGATCAGTACAAATTTAGCTCATCAGCCCGGAATGATTTGGGACGATCAAAAAAAATTGGTTACATCGTCCTAGCCGATATCACGATCGTCCAGGCCGATTAGTTTAAAATCGATTTCAATCGTCCTGATCATCGCCTTGAATCTAAGCTGTCCGATATAGATCGTCCAGGACATCATCCTGGCAGATCAGGCGATCATCCCGGATGATGTGATCGTATCAATCAACCATTAATGCTTTCCAAAGATACCAGATCAATTTAGGCATAATTGAGTTAGATTGGCCTGGATGATACGAATATCGTCCTGGCCGATTTCCTAAAACAAAGAATTCCTAAACTGATTATGGCGGCTGATTCTTTCTGAATTTAGACTATCGTCCAGGCCGATATGCTAATGACGGCTGCCATAATGAGGATGCCCTAATTAGGGTTTCTATTTTTGGACAGATCATCCAGGACTATATAAATATCATCCCGGCCGATATTACCAAAAATAAAATTCTTATAGGGAACAACAGGAAATCTTCCAAGATACAAATCAACAGATCCCACATCAAATACAACAGACTCAAGAAAGAAAAAAGATTACAAACTGACTCAAACCTAGTCTACCCAATCTTGAGCTGATTCCAAATTGCAGTCTAATCGTGTGGACCTGAAATATCAGTACATAAGGCAGTCGTAGAAAAATAAGAATGTTTGCTATCATCAAAATTATAAATCATTGATCCGCAACAGTTGTTAACTCATTAATTCATAAGTTTTTTAAAATCAATCATAAGGAACACTACATCATCTTTATTCCTTGATAAAAAAAAATTCTTGTGGTTTGCTTTAGTTCTTCATTCCCTCCTCCTTTTTTGAGATGTCAAAAGTGGGAGAAGTTTAGGATATTTTTACACTTTCAATTCCGTAGTTTACAGTGTCATTTTTTTCGTAGTGTTTTGCCATCATCAAAAAGGGGGAGATTGTTGCAAATTTTGATTCATGTACTATATTTTGATGATTGGCAAACACTCTTACTTGTCTTGGACTGCCTTTTACTACAGACTTTTTAGGAATCAAAGAACAAACGGAAAAATGAAGCCAGCTCAAGATTGGGTAGATTAGGGTTGAGTCTGTCTGTAAATTTCTTTTTTTCTTTCTTGAGTCCATTGTAATCTTTGAAGTGGTTGATGCTAAGTAACCCTACTCAAACACACACACTTGAGAGAGTTAGAATTTTTGTTTTTGCTCACATCAGCCTGGATAATATCTACATCATCATGGACGATCGGGCTTAAAACAGAAAGTCTAAACAGGGGTTCTTAATTAAGGCAGCCATCATTAGTGCATCAGCCTGGACGATACTTGTATCGGCCAGGACGATAGGCTCAAAACAGAAAGAAATAGCCGCCATGATCAATTTAGGTATTTTGTATTTTTAGAAATCGGCCATGACGATGGTATTATCGGCCTGGATGATATTGTATAATTATGCCTAAATTGATCCTGCAATCATGGGAGTAATTAAGGATGATTGATACAATCACATCATCTTGGACGATCACAGGATCGGCCAGGATGATCTATTCTAAAATCCTTTGTCGCTCTTGGACGATAAATATCAGCTAGTCCAAATTCTGGGCGAAGCTCTGGACGATTTTTCTCTTATTTGAACTGATCGTCCGGGATGATCGTGAGATCGGCTGGAACGATCAAGCTAATTTTCAATCATCTAGTTTGCATTCAGGGCGATGCTCTGATCGATCTTTTGAGATTTGTACTGATCGGCCAGGATGATTTCTATATCGTCCTGGACGATATAGTCGGCAACTTGCAATTAATGAGCTATTTTGAGCTCTTTTATTTAAGAGCTCTTATTCAACGTTTTTGAACAATCTTTGCTGCTGCCTTGACCTGAGAAGACCTTGAGGAGAGAAAGAGAGAGAGAGAGAGAGAGAGAGAGAGAGAGAGGATCTTGTGAGGGGGAGCTTATGAAGGGGTTTCATAAGGGTTGCTTCATGGATCGTTCTTCTTCTTCTTCGTCTAGAGTTTCTCATCCGTGGAAGGGTCGGCAGAGGTAAGGATTCAGCAACTGATCGTGGTTCTCTACCAACTTCAGAAGGAAGCAAAAGGAGTTGGGTTCTCTACCTTGTCGGGGTGGCAAAAAGGAGGTGTATTTGTAAGGGCTTCTTCGCCTAGCTATGGGGGCTAAAGGAGAGTCACGTTGGTAGTGTAATACTCGGAGGGTGCCTCCGGGGAGTGGACGTAGGTCGAGTTGACCGAACCACTATAAAACTATGTGTTCTTGTTTTTACTGCTTCCGCATTTTAATTTCCGCACTTAGTTTTCTTGTGGTGTGATTTTATTTCTTTGTGAAATTTTTTTTTTTAAATACCAATTCACCCCCCCTCTTGCTTAGCTTTGGGACTAAGTTCATAGGGCTTAACATCCCTAATGAACTTTCACATCTATGTATGTGTAATAGGCTTGTGTGGCTTTGAATAGGTCCTATAAAGGATAATTAGTTTAAGTTGCCTAAAGTTCAGATTTATTGAAGGTTTGAAAAGGAAAATTTATTTAATAGATTAGGATCCATTTTAGTTAATTGAATTTGAAGATCTATTTTAATTCTTAGGGTAATTATCTTTGAAGTTAAAATTACATTAGCTAATTTTGGAATGTCTAGGGTCCTCCTATACGCTAGGCTAAGATGGACCAAAAGGCCATTATAGGAAACAAGCTAGGTTTAGGAGTTCTAGCATTTTAATAAAATATTAGGCCTTAGAAGGAATGGTTAGGCTTTGAGTTTGCTAGATTCGGAGTTTTTTAAGCCAAGATATGAATTTTAGAAGATTTGGGCAATTAATGAATTTTTAAAATTAGTTAATAAGGGGTATTTTAGGAGTTTTGATCCAAATCAACTCCAAACTGATTGGAAGCACCCCCAAATGTCAGAAAAGAGTAAAGAAGATGTTCCCAAGTGCTTGGAGAAAATTTAGAATTTTTAAGAATTTTTAATTATTTAATTAGGGCAAAAAGAGAATTTTTAATCAAAATTAAATTAAGGCTTAGATTAAAGTCAAATTAAGGGGCTATAAATATTTAAGGTTAAGGGCTGAATTTTGGTGAGTTTGAGGTATGGTGGGGATTTTTCTGAGATGAAATGGATTTATTGGATTTTTCAGAAGCTGTCAGGACCTAATTACCGAGTAAATTAGGATTTGTTAATTAAAGTGTTTAAAGGGTCCTAAAAATTCTAAAAAAATTCTAAGAGATCTAAGATGTCACTAAGTTTAATTATTGAAAGTTTTGTATCAATCAAGGATCTATCCTAGCTCCTAGAATTTTTCTAAGTTCACTATAGTAGTCATTAATTATTGTCCTTAAAACGTCTCTACGTTAAGTGGGTTTAAAGTAAGTTTTTGGACTAACCCATAGGAGACATGAAAGGGAATACAAAAAAATAAAATACACCAGTTCATAGGATCTAGGAGGGCCTAGGCTAAGTGCTCGTGTGTCCTACACTTCCAAAAGATTGATAAAGAAAAAGTACCACATACTTATCAAAGTAATTAGTGAATGATTGGGACTCAACCACTAACTAATTCTCTCCCAGGAAAGCTATTCATATATACAGCACATGTTTAAAATTTTAGAAGGATAGATCTCTCAAAATTAGAAATTTAATCATATAAGTAATTTTAAAATTATATATATATATATATATATATAGGCCTGAAAAAATTATATACTTTAAAAATACTTCCATTTATAAATGTTTGAGAGATCCACTAGTCACCCAAATGAGGTTTCAAAATAATTTGAAAAACTTTATAATTTCAAAATAATTAGCATAATAATTATTTAAATAATAGTTAAATAATTAATTAATTAATTAATGCAAAAAATATGTAAAAAAAAATAAATTTTGATATCTAAAAATATCTTCAAATTAAAATTCATAATTTTTTTAGAAGAACAAGATATTATACATCAAAATTCAATTTAGAATGAAATAGTTATGAATTTTTAAAGTTTAAAAGCAATTGAAATGTTTTAAAAAAATTTAAAATATTTAATATTTGAAAATAATCATCAAAATAAATTAAATTAAAAGTTAAAAGTTTCAGAAATCTTAACATATTTTAAAATAACTTTAATTAACTAAAAATTATTTAAATCTAATTTAATTAAATAGTAATTAAAGTATTAAGATATGTAATTATTAAAAGAAAAGGAAACTATTTAAAATAATAACATATTCTTAATTATTAGATTTAATTTGAAATAGAGTAAAAATAAGTTTTCTGATTTTATTTTTAAATAAATAAACATACAATAATAAAATAATGATAAAAATAGTAATAATAATGATAATAACATAATAATGAAATAATTTTTAAAATAGCTTCAAAGAGAATAATAATAAAAATAATTTCAAGATAATGGTAATGATTAAAATTACAATAATAATAGCAATTTAAAATAATGAGAATAATAGTAATAATAATATCTTTATTTAAAATTATTAATTGATTTAAAATAGATATTACTAGAAATCATTATATAATAATACATAATACATATATAATAAGAATCAAATAAAAAATTAGGAAATTTAATCAAAAATGCATCATATACTTCTCTGAAAATAATATCATTTTAAAATAAAAATTTTGTTATAAAATAACATATTTTAATAATTAATAATTAATTTAAAAATAACTAATATTTAATAATTAATATAGTAATAAATATACATAATATTTTTAATCAAAACTATTTTTATATTAAAGATAATAAAAAGCCGATCGATTTGACATATTATACTCATTTTTAGATTTTTAAATAATTTATAATAATTTTCTATATTATTCTGAATTAAAAAGGATTTTAAAAATTTTACAAAACCATTTTTAAATTAAATATTGACGGTGGCGGCGGCAGGGCACGCGTCGTGTAGGAATTGGATCCACGGAGAAATGATTGCGGGGCAGGGCAATGATTGCACCGCCAGCAATCATTATCTAATCAAAGCCGCGGACGCGATTTTAACTAAACCACGTCAGCAAGCTCCCGTAGCCATTGGATCGTCCGCTATTTTGGGCGAACTTTCCAGATCCCATCGGACCCAAATTGAGACCGCATGATCGAAACTCCCGACCAATTTGGAGCACGAAATAACTAGATCCTGACAGTTGATCGTGGGATCAACAGTCCGGGTCAATCCCCAGCGAGCGAAGAGCGTAACATGAAGCCATAATTCATTTTTTGTCTCATTCTTGCAAATGACACAAAAGGATTTGATGAAATTTTAAAGCTAGCTTCAAAATATGAAGAGTAAATTTGAGGGATGAATTTCGAGTCCTAAAATGCGCTTATGACAAAGCTAATTAACCCTCAGTGCCCTAGACTAGGGTAAGCAATTTTACCTAATCCATACAGTGGATTCGGGAGATCTTGGGCTTATTGCACTTGTAGATTGTCCACACTCCTATTTGTAGAAGAAACCACATTTCAAAATGCAATTGACGATAATCTTCTTTGGAATGTTTCAAGTCTCAATTCTCTGGAGTTCTCGCCGCTGGCGGGTGTTCGATGGAGGATTTGACTTAAAGAAGATGGGGAAGGATTATAGTTGCTCTCACACCAAAGTTCTCTGGTTAAGGAAACTTTGAGAAAGAGCAAGAGCAAAAAGGTCCCTAAAGAAGCCCTAATTTCTCATATTTAAAGCCCTAGTCCTATCATGGACGGTTGGGATGAGATCAAGAGCTAAATAGGAGGAAAATTAGGTGATTAGCATGGGATTTGATTGAATAGAGCATTAGGAAAGGATTCAAATGAATTTAATGGCTCTAATTTGACCTAAAGAGATCGAATTGACCTATTTAAGACTTAGGTTGATCAAGTCAATGGTTAACTTGGTTGACAAAGTCAAATAGACCTAAGGGGCAAAGGGGTTGGAGCCTAGGAGCCATAAAATTGTTTGAAATTGAATTGAGCTCAAATTGGTCTAAATGGGTCAACATGGGTTGACCTGATCAACCAGGTTAACCCAGAGCATGGGCCTAGGACCAATGGGTTGGGTTCGACCCATTGAGTCCAGTGGAAGTAGAAATTGAGCTTGACAAGCACTGAATTGGATTTGAAATCAAATAGAGGGGTTTATGTCAATTTGGGCCAACTCAGGTTGACCTGGTTAACCAGGTTGACCCAGGGACTGGGTCTGGGCTCAACAAATTTAGTTTGACCCAATAAATTGAATGGGAGGGGTTTCAGGGCTTGTCTTGGTCAATTTGACCAAGTCAACCCATTTGACCAGGGGTTTGAAAAATTCAGGGTCAACAAATAAACCCCCAACAGGAGCGACGAACAAACTCGTGTTGGCATTGACCGAATGTGACAAGCAAATTAGGGTAAAAAATACAACTAAAAGAGAACCAAAAAGATAGAAGAAAGTAGGGAGCTCTTCTCTTAGCCTTACCCTATAGCAAGGGCAGAGCCTAGGAGATAGCGATGAGCAATAGTACATAAGTAAAATGTCACCAAATGGTGAACAAGTAATGAGGTCCTTTCCTTGCCTCACCCTATATCAAGGACCGAGCCAAGTAAATAACCAAAGTAAAGTATTAAAGTAGTCTAACTATCTGTCGGATCGTCTCAAAATAGCATGATATAAGATAAAAAGGGGTGGTGAGAAAATACCTTCCAGGGCTCTATCAAGCTCTCTCAACTAGGTAATTCTCTATATCTATCTTATCATTTTAGATTAGAAAATATAGATAGGCTCGATGTCCACTTGATCATTTCAATCAAGTGAATAAAGAGTCGGGGTCTGACGCTTACCTGATCACAACAGGACATCAGAGAAGAAATATAGTGAGGAATAAATCCAGGGACTCTATCAGGCTCTCTCAACCGAGTAATTCTCTAATCTACGTTGCCATTTCAACTTGGCAAATAAAGAAGGGCTTGATGTCCACTTGATCGTTTCAACCAAGCGAATAATGAGTCAAGGTGCTGGGTTGTGCCTCCCAGGGGCTCTATCAGGCACCCCTAACCAGGTAATTCTCTACATCTTCCTTGACATTTTAGCTCAACAAATATAGATGGAATCGATATACACTTGATCATTTCAATCAAGTGAATAAAGAGTCGGGGTCTGACGCCTGCCTGATCACAACAGGGCATCAGAGAAGAAAAGTGGTGAGGAATGCCTCCCAGGGATTCTATCGGGCTCTCTCAACTAGGTAATCCTCTATATTTGTCTTGCCATTTCAGCTTCGAAAATATAGATGGGCTCGATGTCCACTTGATCATTTCAACCAAGCAAATAATGAGTCAAGGTGGTTGGGTGTACCTCCCAAGGGCTCTGTTGGGCACCCCTAACAAAGTAATTCTTTACATCTGTCTTGGCATTTCAACTTAACAAACATAGATGGGCTCGATGTTCACTTGATCATTTCAATTAAGTAAATAAAGAGTCGGGCTCTGACTCCTACCTGATCAAAACAGGGCATCGGAGAAGAAAAGTGGTGAAGAATGCCTCCCAGTGACTCCGTCGGGCTCTCTTAACCAAGTAATTCTCTACATATGCCTTGCTTGGCAAACATAGATGGGCTTGATGTCCACTTGATCAATTCAACCAACCGAATAATGAGATAAGGTAGTGTGGTGTGCCTCCCAAGGGCTCTGTCGGGCACCTCTAACCTGGTAATTAATTGAATAAGAAAGTGGCCAACTATCTACTTGACCCTATCGAGGCAACAGGGTGGAAGGCGAACGTTACCGCGACATTAACCTGACACATATTTGTGTAGGGACATGAGGGAGAAAGTAAAGGTAATTATGAAACTTTTAGTGAAAAAGTTATTTGAGAGATTTCAAACCAACTTTTAGTTACCTCGTGGTGGAAGACAAAACGTCGTGGCCACGGGTATCCAAATACAGTGGAATTCTTTAAGTAACTTTACCAAAAAGATTTAAAATAATATAAAAAAGGGGGAATTTGAGCTCTCTGAAGTAGGGTTCCACCTATGACAAGGGCAATCGATTTTGCTCTACTTTGAGCTTCTCTATATACTTTTTTTTGTCACATAAAAAATAATAAAGAAGAAGGAAAATGGGGGGAAATTGAGCTCTTAGAGAGTAAAACTGATTTTCACCTGTGATAAGGGCAACTAGCTTTGCTCAGTTGAGAGCTTCCTCTCTTTTTATCATATATCATTTTATTATATATTCACAATCAGAGACCAGAACATAAAGAGAGGGAAGTAGGATTAGCTTTAATAACCTAGGCTATGTTCGCCACATGAACAAAACTGGGGAGAAAGACATTAGATATAATCTGACAAAGAATTGAAATATTGGCTTTGATAACTCAGGCCACACTTATGGATACTAAGTGAAACTGGGGAGCACAATTATAGTGAAATTGATGTAAGAATATAATTGATATATAGATATGGAATCAACATTACCACGCCCAACTAATGTGGGTTGGTATAAACCCAATATCTTATCTCGAAAAGAGATTTGAATTATTGGTGTTGATATCTCAAACCACACTTGGGTGCCAAGCCAAATTGTGTATTATAGACATATGCACTAATATCCCTACGGCGTTTTAGCATATCACCTTCAAGGATGACCTTATACTCTTCGTGACGAACATCATGTGGTAGAGGATAAATTGTCATAGCCACACAGAGTGCCAAAAAGTAAGAGGGATCTTCTTAGGAGGTACATATATAGAGGAATATTTGTAGGAGGTAGGGGAATCCTCCTACAACATGCAAAACTCAAGCATAGTACTTTTTACAGTACTACCCATTGATGACAGGCATAAGGTGAATGTCATTTGCATTAACAAATCGGTAAGAACCACCATCATAGACTTTCTCTATGACGAAGGGGCCTTCTCACTTAAGTTTAAACTTACCACTTTGATGACGGTGCGAAATGATAGGGCTACATAAAACAAGAATCAAGTCGCCAACCCGAAAAGCATGGGGTAGGACAAGGCGATCATGTGATTGGGCCATACGAGCATGGTATAGCTTAAGGTTCTGATAAGCTTGCAAACGCAGCTCTTCTAAACCATCAAGCTCTTCCAATCATAGTCGGGCATTATCCTCATGAGAAAGATTATGACTAACTGCCACACGCAATGAGGGGAGCTCAACCACAAGTGGTAGGACTGCTTCAACCCCGAAAGCCAAAGCATATGGGATAGATTGAGTAGGAGTACAATATATAGTTCTATAGGCCCATAATGTCTTGGGTAACTTATCATGCCACTCTCATTTATTCACAACAAGGATCTTTTTTATCCATTGCATGAGAGTTTTATTAAATGCCTCCGCCAAAACATTGGCTTTAGGGTAGCAAATCGAAGAGTATCACTAATTAATGTTATAGCGGCAAGCAAATCTGGCAATCTTGGTGCTTCTAAAACACTGACCATTATCAGAAATGATACGGTGTGGAACACCAGAGTGGTACATAATGTGATCTCAAAAGAAACATATCACATCTTCTAATTTTACTTCCTTGAGTGGGATAACTTTTGCCCACTTAGAGAAGTAAAATGAACATATGACCCTTAGAAGGAAGGTTGATATGACCCACTACATCCATTCCCTAACCTTCAAAAGGCCAAGAAGAGACAGTAAGATGCAACAGATTAGGGGGTTAGTGAATTATTATACTATGAATCTGGCACTGGTAGCACCTTCTAGCATGCTCCATACAATCACAGATCATAATCGTCCAATAGTAATCGAGGCGTTTAATTTTGCCTTTCATTTTTTGTCCGGGCTGATGAGCACCACAAAGCTCTTCGTGTATCTCACCCATAACCTTATGAGCCTCTATATTATTAAGGCAATGTAATCACATCTGGTCAAAAAAGCAATGATAAAAGGTATTGTTTATATATATAAATGATAAAGCTCTCTTTCTAATCTGAGTAGTGAGAGAGCAATCATCCATAAGCCTACCATGCTTCAAATATTCAACAAAAGGATCTCTCCAATCTGACTTTTCCTCAATAGAAAGTACTATGAGGGTCTGATCGGGAGAAGACAAGTCTGCGAGGCACAGGACTTGACAATACCGGATAATGATAGATAACAGGTTGCTAGTAGGGTCAACTAATTCCTTTGCTAACTTGGCTAACACATCTGCTTTACCATTTATAGATCGAGGGATTTTAGCCAAAGTTACCTCAAGGATTAAGTACAGGAGCTTCATCTCCTTACTGTAATAAGGCAAGAGCTAGGGTTTAAGTACTTTGTTGACTCCTGCTACTTGATTTATAATCAGTTAGGAGTCTCTAAACATTTTTATCCACAGAATGTTCATCTGAATGGCCAACTCTAATCCCAAAATTAGAGCCTCATACTCGGCTTCATTATTAGTATGAGGTTCTGAAAGAATGTAGGAGTAACAAAGAGTGTAACCTTCAGGGGAGACAAAAAAAAGGCCCAAACCTATCCTCACTGTGGGAGCTTCATTTGGATACAAAGCCTTAACAGATGATGCATCGTCAAAGTAAATCTCTCAAGTAGGGTACTCTTGTTCATTCACACTCATGATTAGTTCATCAGGTAGATCATCATTGAGTGGGGAATCCGCAGGGATCGGGTGAGTAGTAAGAAAGTCAACTAGAGTCTATCCTTTGATGGCCTGCTAAGGGACAAAAGTGATATCATATTGTAGTAGGATCATAGACCATCATGCTAGATGACCTGAGAGGGTTGGACGGGTCATCAAATACTGCAAGGGGTTGACTCGAGAGATTAGGTAAACCTTATGTGAAAGCATATAATGCCTAAGCTTTTGTACAGCGAAGATCAAAGCTAAACATTGATTTTCCATTACTGGGTACTTAAGCTCTGTAGGTATTAATCGTCTGCTAAGGTAGTACAGACATTTTCCTTGCCTTCCTCATTCTCTTGAGCTAAGAGTGCACTGAGAGATGAAAGTTTGTTAGGGATGTTAAGCCCTATAGAACTAGCCCAAGACTAACCAAGAGGGGGGGTGAATTAGTATTTTAAAAACTTTAAGCAAATCTCAACAAATTTCACAAACCAAATTACCATAAAACAAATAATGCAAAAATTTAAGTGCGGAAGCAGTAAAAATAAGAACACAAAGGTTTATAGTGGTTCGATCAACTCGACCTACGTCCACTCCCCGGAGGCGCCCTCCGAGTATTGCACTATAATCGTGACTCTCCTTTAGCCCCCACAACTAGGAGGAGAAGCCTTTACAAACATCTTTTTTTCCACACCCGGCAAGGCAGAGAACTTTCCTCCTTTTGCTTCCTCCTGAAGCAGGCAGAGATCCTCGATCACTTGCTGAAACTTACCTCTCCCAACCCTTCCAAGGACGAGAGACTCTAGGGAAGAAGAAGTGGAACAATGCTTGGAGCAACCCCTTTTTAATCCCCTCATAAGCTCCCCCTCACAAGATCCTCTCTCTCTCTCTCTCTTTTAGGTTTTCTCAGGTCAAGACAGCAGCCAAGGATTTTTAAAAACGTTGAACAAGAACTCTTATAAAGAAGAGCTCAAAATAGCTCATTAATTACAAGTTGTCGACTATATCGTCTAGGACGATATGGAAATCGTCCTGGCCGATCAGTACAAATCTCAGAAGATTGGCCAAAGCATCGCTCTGAATGCAAACTGGATGATTGAAAATCGGCTTGATCATCCAGGATGATCTCACGATCGTCCCGGCCGATCAGTTCAAATCAGAGGAAAATTATCCTGAGCATCGCTCTGAATTCAAGCTGGCCGATATTTATCGTCCAGGAGTAACTAAGGGTTTTTGAATAGATCGTCCTGGCCAATCCTGAGATCGTCCAGGATGATGTGATCGTATCAATCATCATTAATTACTTCCATGATTCCTAGATTAATTTAGGCATAATTATGTGATATCGTCTAGGCCGATCTCACGATCGTCTTGGCCGATTTCTAAAAATATAGAATACCTCAATTGATTATGTCGGCAAATTCTTTCTGTATTAAGCATATCGTCCAGGTCGATCAGTTAATTACGACTGCCTTAACAAGAAATCTTGTTTAGAACTTCTGTTTTGAACTCGATCGTCCAGGCCGATAATAATATCATCCTGGCCGATGTGAGTAAAAATAGAGATTTTAAATCTCTCAAGTGTGTGTGTATAGGGTTACTTAATATCGGTCACTTCAAACATTTACAATTAACTCAAGAAAGAAAAAAAGAAAATTACAGACTGACTCAACCCTAATCTACCAAATCTATAGCTGATTCCAATTTCCATCCGATCTTTAGGTCCTGAAAAGTCAATAGAGAAAAAGGCAGTTGTAGTAAAACAAGATTTGTTTGCTATCATCAAAATCATAATCCAAAAATAGGTTTGTAATAATCTCCACCTTTTTGATGATGGCAAACATATCAAAAATTAATTCTAAAACAGTAATGCAAAAACTAAACAAGTTTTTAAATTTTTATCAGCACAAGTACAAACATACTAAACAAGTACAAATATACTACTCCGCCTTTTGACATCTCAAAAAGGAGGAGGAAACTACAAACTAAAGTAACTAACTAAAAAAACATAATACATAAAAAGAAAGCAATCTTAAAAAAAAATAAACTAAAACTAAAAAAATGAGGGAACATGATCATCAGATGGAGGTGGAGGTGGAGGTGGTGGAGCCTGCTGAAAGTAGCCAGCTAGCGTAGTAAACTGAGCATTGAACCATGCTATGTCCTGGTCATATTGTTGCTGCTGGTGAATAATGTAGCTGTCAAAACGGGCTAAGTCTTCTGTGTGGTGCTGCTCATAGCTAGCCATATCCTCAGAATATTGCTGCTCCTGTGCGGCAACGTAAGCATTGAAATGGGTCTCCCAATGATCAAATCTCTCCACTAACAGGTCAAACTGTGAGTGCTGGCAAAGAGGAGTAGGATCAGGAACGGGAGCGGGAGCCTCCTCCTCCTCGGCCCCCTGAGGTTCCCCATCCCCTGGGTGGAGATGAGTATTGTGAAGGATATTGAAAGAGCTGTTTGAGTAGCAAGGAGGTTAAAGGTCGTGATGAGCAGGATATTGAATATTGTATTTGGTTTCAAGAATATAGGATATGAGATGTCCTAAAGCAAGGTTGGATTTCCTTCTATGGCCTGAATCACGAATAGTTGTTAAATGATCAATGTATCAAAAAATCAAGTTAGTAGCATTAAACTCTCTTTGGGCCATGATGAAAAAGGTAGTCAGAGAAAACAGAGGAGTGATGTGGATACGGTCCCCGACTTTTAGAATAATGGAGGTGTGAAGGACATGCTGAATTGTCCTAGCATCTTTGACGAAAGAGCTAGTCTCTCCAACATAAAAGGGTGTGTTGGTTTGGCAAAGAAAATGATTTGTCGTGGACCAATCAAAATCAGAATCTGAGACAATTATATGCAGCTTATCCTCGGTGGTAGATAGCTGCAATAGTTCAGCACAGTCCTGATATGTGATCTCGACCGGACGTCGATTCACATAGAAGGTCAGGGCTGTGAAAGTAGAATTTATACAAAGATTTGCATAAAATTCTAACAGAATTTCTGAGAAAAAAGGGACAGCGAGGGTAAGAATGAAACAGAGAGAAGTGTAAGCAAAGAGATCCATTACCGGATATGAAAGGTGGACAGGATTGATAGTTCTGGAAAGGGTGATGCCACATTCTTTGTAACGACGGTAAGCTGCTTGATCCTCCACTTCCCTGAATCGAGGGTCCAGAGTGGCCCTCGAGGAACTTCCAGAAGCTTGTTGGACTCGCTTCCCACCAACCATAGCAAGAAATCAGTAAGTAAACACAAATGAAGAAGAAGGTTGAGGTGAAAATAATGGCTAGAATGGCCTGTATTTAAAGAAACAGCCATATCGTCCAGGACGATCGCAGAATCATTCAGGACGATTTGGTTCAATTATTGGGTACTGACCGATTGGTCAAAAAGGCGGTTCGATCGGCCGGGCCGATCCGATATCAGCCAGGACGATTAGATACAGGCGATCGTCCCGAGGAGTCATGCCGGACGACCGTTGAAAAAGCAGATCGTCCGGGCCGATTAGGTGTATCATCCAGGACGATGCACAATAATTGATCGTACCGGCCAAAGTTAAAACATTTTAAATCTGTGCCACGTGTATCATCTAGGACGAACAGTGGATCAGCCAGGATGATTATCTAATAATAGATCGTCCAGGGCTGATTTTAAGGATTTAAACGTACTGACATGTGGATCGTCCAGGAGGATCAGGTGTATCGGCCAGGATGATGATCATAAATGCATCGGCCAGGACGAAAATCGTATCGGCCACGATGATAAAAAATGATTGTAATAGAGTTCGATCGGATCGTCCAGGACGACGAGTTACAGAAAGCTCAGAAAATGTTCAGCAGATAAAATTTTGAAGAGAAATTGTCATATTGTCTAGGATGATAGAGGTATCGGCCAAGTCGATGTGATAAGAATTTGAAAATCAAGAAAAGATGGAGATGATCAGAGAAAACCTCAAACAAAAATAAATACAAACTAAAAATTAAAAAAACAGATAAAAATAAGAAAAGAAAAAGAAAAAAATGAAGTTTTTAATTTTTAATTTTTTTTTTTAGCATATGACAAATTTTCCAAATAATTAAATTTTAAAGATTTGAAAGATCAATGAGTTAACAATGTCACAATCTGAAAATGGTAGAAAATCCGATCCTGTTTATCCTAGCTCGGACTTCTTTAAGGATAAAAATTATCTTTTGAAAACAAGAGGTCTAACTCAGAATAAATTGGTTAAAAAGAATATCCATTCAAAACTTGGTTACAAATAAAATATCTTATAAAATAGTATACCAAAGTAATTTGTCTCTATCATGGAATTTGAAATCAAGCCTTTGAAAATATCAAATAACCCATGAGTCCTAAATTTTAAAAGTTTTGAAAAGAGTGGATAGCTTGCATTTAGTAGGCTCATTTTATGCCTCTTGTCACTTTGATTGGCTCTTTGAGCATCTTTTGATTTTTTATACACTTTCTTGTATATAGCTTTCTTTTCAATTTGGCGTCATTGGCCTCTTCCCTTTTTTTTTTTTTGCAAGCTAAAAAACTCTTTAACAAACCATTTAAAAATGGTCTTAGTTGTGATTATATCTTCTAGATATTAGAAAAGATAGGCTCTCTTTCTAACATAGAGAAGAACAAGCCACAAAACGAAAATCAAAGTCTTATGATAGGTGCAACGGCAAGATTTCAATTAACTTGAAAGATATATAAGAACTTTGGATCATATATATAAGATAAACTATTGTAGAAAGAAAAAAGATCTTAATTTTAAAAACCATTTGTTAAAATGAGATAGACTTTTTATTTAGAAAAGAAAACTATATCACCAAAAGAGGTTAGAGGGAGGGAAATCATCAATAGTGTTTTCTCCCTTTAACCGATTTAGAAATGCTAATCATTGGTCATAAATCTCCAAAGTTTAAGAACAAGAAAAAATCATCATAAAGAAAATAAAAGTAAAAATGATAAGAACAACTAAATAAAAACTATCACAAAAATAAAACATAGCAATAATCAAAATGCAATTCAAGAATTTGTTAAGCAGCAAGTTTAAGCAGTTATGAGTTGCGAGCCTCCGTTTGTCCAAGTATCATATGTTCTCACGAGATCTTTGGTGAGAGTAATCCTGCAAGAATCAACAGCTATCAGACTTAGGAACCCAAATAGCTTTGGGTCCCTTCTCATAAAAAGCAGAATGTAATGCATGTGTGCTAAGCTGTAAATCATGCAATTTTGGTCTCCACACCCAATGTGTACTATGGTGAATAGTGCAAGTGTGTGAGATGTGTCCTAGCATGCCACATGAAAAATATCTAATTTCAGGAAAAGGATTTCTTAAATGATTTGAGTTATTATGCCTCTTCCTAGGTCTTGGCTTTAGATCAAAAGTGGGTGTCATCCTATTTCCCTTAAGTGAGTTCAATTCATTTTTAAGCCTCAAATTAGTATTTTTCAAAGCATTATTATCAATCCTCAAGTAGTTCTCTATATCTTTAGATTTCTTAAAATCAGATTTAAGTGTGGTGTGTGAAACTTTTAATGTATCATGCTCATCAATTAATTCCGAATGCTTTTTATTTAAATCAAATTCATCAAGTAGAGCCATGTGATTTGAATCAATCATGAAATGATCTTTGAGAAAAATTTCATGCTGTTTTTGTATATTCGAAAGTTTCATCTTTAAACTAGTATGAGTCTTTTTAAGTTTTTTGTATGATGCATGAATTTTCTCACAAATTTTAAACAATTGATTATAGGTTGGTTTACATACCTCTTCTTCATCACTTTAATCAAGATGATCTTCTCCCATTAAGCACAAGTTTGTTGTTTCTTCTTCTGATTTTGTCTCCGATGAATCCGATGCAGAATCCGCCCAAAATGCCATTTGGATTCTCTTCTTGTCCTTCCTTAACTTAGGTTTTTCCTCACCCTTTCTACATTCATAATAGACAACATCAAAAAATCCCCTTAAATATTTATTATTCTTACCTTTTCTGCAATGATGCTTTTGCTTCTTCCTTATAAAGCTTTTGAATTGCCTTGTGATTAAGGCAAATTCATCGCTTTCAGATCCGGAAGAGTTAGAATCCAATTTGTGTGCCTTCAGTGCCACCATTTTCTCCTTCTTCTTCTCACCTGCATCAATATTTTTTTTATTCACTCCTTGCTCATAAGCAATGTGTGAGCCAAGTAAGTTATCAATCGAATAGGTGGTTAAATCCTTAGATTCAGTTATAGTAGTGATTTTAGCATCAAATGATGAAGACAAGCATCTTAAAATCTTGTTCACTTTTTCATAGTTTGAAAGTTCTCTTCCTAAGGCATGCAAAGAAGTAACAATTTGAGTAAATCTCATATACATTTCAGAAATTGATTCATGAGGTTTCATACGAAAAAGTTTATAGTCATGCAAAAGAATATTCAAACGGGATTGTTTAACTTCATTAGTGCCTTCATAAGTGATACACAATTTATCCCAAATTTCTTTACTAGTTTTGCAAGTGGAAACACGCATATAGTCTTCTGATTTTAAAGCACAGAAAAAGCAGTTCAAATATTTTGCATTCAATTGAGCTAAATCTCTTTCATCAAAAATCCATTCAGTAAAAGTAACTTCCATTTTAATTCCGTTAATTTCATGAGAAGGTGGAGAATACCCTTCTTTAATAAGCATGCGATAATCAGTAGATTGTAAAAACATTGCCATACGGGTTTTCCAAAAATCAAAAGGTAGGTTATCAATTAATGGAGGTCGTGTAATCGAATATCCTTCAGTAGTGTTACGATTCCCAAAGTTAGCCATAGATCAAATTCAAAAAGTTTTCAAACTCAATTTTTATTAATCCCACTCTTATACCACTTAAAAGTTCATTAGGGATGTTAAGCCCTATAAAACGGGCCCAATAATAACCAAGAGGGGGTGTGAATTGGTATTTTAAAAATTTTAAGCAAAGCTCAACAAATTTTACAAACCAAATCACCACAAAATAAACAATGCAAAAATTTAAGTGCGGAAGCAGTAAAAATAAGAACACAAAGGTTTATAATGGTTCGGTCAACTCGACCTACGTCCACTCCCCGGAGGCACCCTCCGAGTATTGCACTACAATCGTGACTCTCTTTTAGCCCCCACAACTAGGCGGAGAAGCCTTTACAAACACCTCTTTTTGCCACACCCGGCAAGGCAGAGAACCTTCCTCCTTTTGCTTCCTCCTGAAGCAGGCAGAGAATCTCGATCACTTGCTGAAACTTACCTCTCCCAACTCTTTCAAGGACAAGAGACTCTAGGGAAGAAGAAGTGGAATAATGCTTGGAGCAACCCCTTATGAATCCCCTCACAAGCTCCCCCTCACAAGATCCTCTCTCTCTCTCTCTCTCTCTCTCTCTCTCTCTCTCTCTCTCTCTCTCCTTTAGGTTTTCTCAGGTCAAGACATCAGCCATGGATTTTCAAAAATGTTGAACAAGAGCTCTTATAAAGAAGAGCTCAAAATAGCTTATTAATTACAAGTTGCTGACTATTTCATCCAGGACGATATGGAAATCGTCCTGGCCGATAAGTACAAATCTCAGAAGATCGGCCAGAGCATCGCCCTGAATGCAAACTGGACGATTGAAAATCGGCTTGATCGTCCAGGATGATCTCACGATCGTCCCAGCCGATCAGTTCAAATCAGAGGAAAATTGTCCTGAGCATCGCCCTGAATTCAAGCTGGCCGATAATTATCGTCCAAGAGTAACTAAGGGTTTTTGAATAGATCGTCCTGGCCGATCCTGAGATCGTCTAGGACGACGTGATCATATCAATCATCCTTAATTACTTCCTTGATTCTTGGATTAATTTAGGCATAATTGTGTGATATCGTCCAGGCCGATCTCACGATCATCCTGGCCTATTTTTAAAAATACAGAATACCTAAATTGATTATGTCGACAAATTCTTTCTGTATTAA
The DNA here is from genome assembly GCA_022539455.1 of Dendrobium nobile. Classification (NCBI taxonomy): domain Eukaryota; kingdom Viridiplantae; phylum Streptophyta; class Magnoliopsida; order Asparagales; family Orchidaceae; genus Dendrobium; species Dendrobium nobile. Next base: position 10,687,458 of record CM039725.1, read on the forward strand.
GCCTATCGTTATGGCCGATACAAGTATCGTCCAGGCCGATCAGTTAATTACGGCTGCCTTAACAAGAAATCCTATTTAGAACTTCTATTTTGAACTCGATCGTCCTGGCCGATGTGAGAAAAATAGAGATTCTAAATCTCTCAAGTGTGTGTATGTATGGTTGCTTAACATCAGTCACTTCAAATATTTGCAATTGACTCAAGAAAGGAAAAAAGAAAATTACAGACTGACTCAACTCTAATCTACCCAATCTGTAGCTGATTCCGATTTCCGTCCGATCTTTGGGTCCTTAAAAATCAATAGAGAAAAAGACGGTTGTAGTGAAACAAGATTTATTTACTATCATCAAAATCATAATCCAAAAGTAGGTTTGTAACAAGAGATTCATCTAGGGCTGTAGTGTAAAGAATCAACGACCAACCTGGGATGGGTGTAGCTAAAATAGGGGAGTTCATCAGGTAGCACTTTATATTATCTAAGGCTTCCTGGCAATGCTCATCCCAGTGAAAATGAGCATCCTTCTTCACTAAAGCAGTGAAGGGGTGACATCTACCAAAAAGGTTGGAGATAAATCTCCGCAAGAAAATGAGTTTATCATAGAAGGAGCTTAACTAGGTAAGACTCTTAGGGAGTTTCAAATCCACTATGGCTTTGATCATAGAAAGGTCTATCTCAATGCCACAATAGCGAACTATAAACCTTAAGAAATTTCCTTCACTAACTCCAAATGTGCATTTTAAAGGATTCATTTTTAAATTAAACTTGTGCAGGCATTCAAAAATGATTCATAGATCTCGAAGGTAATCTCCACGGACCTTACCTTTGACTACCAAATCATCCACATAGCATTCAACTTGCTTATATATTATCTCATCGAAGATAATAGTCATAGCATGTTAATAGATGGCACCGACATTCATGAGATTGAAAGGCATCACCTTATAACAAAATACACCTATAGGTGCACGAAATACAATGAACTTCTCATCCTCGGGATCCATCTTTATCTGATTATAACCAGATGAACCATCCATGAATGAGAAAATGCTATGGGATGATGATATACCCACCATAAGCTCGGGGATAGGAAGGGGAAAATTATCCTTAGGACATGCCTTATTCAAATAACGGAAGTCGATACAGACATGTTTATGTCCGCTCTTCTTTCGGACTAGAAAAATATTGGCAAGCTATGTAGGGTACTTCTCTTTCCTAATAAATCCAGCTTCTATAAGCTTCTTAGTTTCAGCAATCACCTGTTGTTCAATCTTTAATCACATCCTACGAGGTGACTGCTTAACATGGATTACATCAGGCTTAATGGCCAACTTATGAATTGCTACTTTTGAGTATAGATTAGGCATCCTGATGTAATTTCAGGCAAAGTAATCTTTAAACTCTGAAAGTAATTGGATGTAATCTCGAGCCTTTGAATTAGACAGTAAAGCACTATAAAAAATAGGCCTGGGATCTAACTCAATGCCTAAGTTCACCTCATACAGTTCATCCATGGCGGAAGTAGTGCCATCTTTGAACTCTCTTGGAGCATCAAGAACTCTGTCCTCATCATCATTCGGGTCTTCTTCATCGGTAAGAGAAACAACTGAATAAGAATGAAAAATGATACAAACATTAGCATGAGTAGGCCAACTTTCTCCCATATAACCCACACCTTCTAAGGTTCGAGGGGAAATCAGCTAATCAAACACGAGCTTGCTGTAGAGTTTATTCATCAGAACAAGTTGAAGTAACAACACTCGCTCTATATAGCCCTCTATAATAGTGGAAAAGTAATGAGGAGTACTCATAACCTCTACATCCATAGCGATTTCCTCCGGACCCTGACTCCTAGGACCCAGTGGGGCACCTATAGTATGGGATAGAAAGGCACACTCCTTAGACCGTGTTGGCTTGAATATCTCATATAGTGGAGGTATAGGGCATTCACTAGTTTGCAATGAACTATCTCCACTAGTGGAAGAAGCATCAGAATGTCTTTGACTGGAATCCTCAACTCTCATTCCACTCATTTAATAGAGAATAGGTTGTCCACTAGTTGTCTAACGCAAGAAGTCTTCTTCCTTATCTGAGCTACTGTTAATAACTAATCCACCCTCCAGTATCAAATACCTATGAAAGGCAAGAAGTTAATCATAACCAGTAAAATCTGAAGGTGGTGAAGGGACTGAATGATGAAGGACATTGATCATTTCATCATCTGAAGAGTCAGACTCGATAGTCAAAGAAGAAGTGTAATGGTGCAGGGGAGGAGTCCGAGTGTCGTAGTTCTGCGATCTGCAGGTCAACCCTCTGCCTATACCTCATCCTCCCCTACCTTTATTAGGAGGAACATCATGCCTCACTATAAACTAAATAGGAGCTCTATCATAATGTGCAGTGGAAATGCCTGCCTCAATACTAGCCTATGATGGACCTTGTACTGGCGAATTTACAGGACCCTATGCATATAGCTGCGTAGGACCCTATACAACACTAGTGAGTATCACTGGTGATTGGGTAGGGGGAGGTCTACGAGTCTTCCAAGGTATATAATACTCAACATCATCGTAAATAGAGACCTCATGCATAGAAAAGGGTTGGGTGTCTCCAGGAATGGTATATTCGACATCATTCCTCATATACTTCATATATTGGTGCAAGGTAGAGGGCACCATTCCATACTCATAGATTCAAAGCCTTCCTAAGAGAGTCATGTATGAAGTATCAACCTCAATGATATAAAACTTTACTTTAGTTAGAAAATTTTCAAACTTCAAAGGCAGGATAATGGACCCTAGAGCGCACTGGCCTTGATCATTGAAGCATTTTAACATAATTTTGTCAGAAGTGAACTTCAAGTGATCTAGGGAGGCCCTTTAAAATGTTATATATAAGGATATTTACTGAAGCCCCTTGGTTGATGAGGACCCTATTCAACTCATAATCATTGACTTCAGTAGTGACATACAAGAGACGGTTGTGCTCAGAAGTCCCTAAAAGAAGGTCATGATTTGAAAATGTAATGAGTGGAATCTCTCCCAAGTGGCATTCATTTCTAACAGAATCAGAAGAAAAGAATGTTTGATAGGACTTTGATTCAAGTAAGGCTATCACTAGTGTCTCGCTCAAGTCAGGGGACATCATCAAAGCGTCACAGACGCTAAGAAGAGAAGGGATTTCCTTAGATGGGCCAGCACATTATAGTCGATCTCCAACTAAGGGCCTTTCCCTTTCTCCTTAAATTGCTCTTGGGAGGAAGGGGCAGGATCATCCTGCTGGGTAATAATATTTATATCTTTTTCTTTTATATTTTTATCCATTCGAGGTGGAAGGATCTTTCCTAAACGTAAGTGAACTTGATGTATTGAGTCATCCTCGATAGGAAATTCATATGGCTCTGGGGTGGTGGCTTATGCTGGCTCTAAAGAGGGTGTCTAGAGTGGGTTCTCAAATTCATCTTCTGAATCCATGTAACAGCTACCCTCTTCAATAGTAAAAACCAGCTCATCTTCATACTCAGACTCATCATCATATAAAGGATCATTTACATTACAAGCAATATATAAAATATAAAAATAATAAGTACTAGAAGAAGTAGAAGTAAGAATAAGAGAAGAATACCAAAAATAGTCAGAATCACCTTCTTCTATTATTTCATCATCAATCAAAAGAAAAACAAAGCCCTTCAGTATAAGTACTGGAAGGAATCTTGTCTTCCCTTCTGAAGTTATAATAAGTTTTTCTTTCTCATACATCTTTTTATTACATAAAACAAAAGAAACAAAAAAAAGAAATGTGCTTAGTAGGCACTACAATAGAAGAAGAAAGGGAGAAAGGTGATGGCGTAGTAATGGGAGCGGAAACTGTCGAATCGATCTGGCAAGGCCTCCTCTCAACTGCCTTTGAACTCTAAACTGCCCAGTCGATCATCTTCTTCATTTTTCGAGAGAGTGCTAGTTTCCACTCTCCCTCAGAACCTTTGGGTGACCTACTACTACTGCCCTGTCACTACAGCTAGAACTATATATCATCTGAATTGTCTGAGTGGTCTTGCCCTAGGGCTACACTAGGTCACTATCATGCAGATGAATCTTTCCGTTGGTCATGTGCCTCTCAACTTTATTCTTGAACATATAGCAGTCCTCTAAAATATACCTGATATGTCTGTGATAGGGGCAATAGAGCGGGTGGTCTGTCTGTCCCTCCTCCACTTTATTATTGTCCTGGAATGTTAGGATATTCTTCTTAAAAAGGAACTTGAAGATCTTTCTCACACTTTTCTTTTTGAAAGGGTATTCCTTACTAAGCTTTTCTTGTAGGTACTACCGAGCTTCTAGAGTCCTATGAAAAGGTCTAGATTGTACTACAGACTGACCCGATGAGTAAGACTGCTGTGGAGGTATTGATTTGACTATGGGCTGGGCTACTTTCCCTTATTTTGTGTCCCATGAGTACTATGTATCTCCCCTCTCCTAGAAGAAGGTGCCCCTAAAGACTCCTGTCATTGAGGTCTACATGAAGGCTGACTCTCAACCTTATGAGGGACTGCATCAGGTATGCTATCCTGTAAGCTAATAACCTTTGTCAGTAACTTCTGAAAGGTTCTAATACTAAAACCCTTAAGCTATGGTACTATGGGACCATCGATATTCTTTAATAGAATCTCTACTGCATGCGGCTCCTGTAACTGAGGCTCGCACTACAAGCTAAAGTTCCTTCATCCGACTATATAATCTAGGAGACTCTCTTGAGGGAGCTTTCTAGTCACAATTAACTCTCTAACTATGACCCAGTGCTCTGTATTGACAAACCTCTAAATAAAAAGCTACTCCAACTCCATGAAGGTTAGGACTGAGTTGTTGGAGAGGTCGGCATACCAAGCAAAGGCCATCCCAACAAGGTTGCTAATAAAGAGTCTCAACATTAGTGCATCGTTCTCCTTAATGTTGCAACAGACAACCCAGTACTGAGCCACGTGTTGCCTCGGGTTCTCAATATTTTTGAAGACTCCGAAACATGGGGGAACAAAGCCAAGATGGTAGAGTTCCCTCTCGTACTCAATCGGATAGGGTCTCCCTCTACTAACAACCTCTCCAGCCTTCCTGGAGGAAATTGCCTGCTCAACCTTCTGGGCTATCAAGTCCTAAATCTATCCCACTGACAACTATGCTGAATGACTCTGAACTGTGATGTTAGCTAATATAAGTTGGCCTGACACTAATGAGGGTACTGTAGCCTCGTCCCTGGATGTAGTAGGAGTGGCTATGCCCATCACCTGAGGCATTACCCTCAATGTTGTCAACTGTGCGGTCATCGCCGCCATAGCTCTGGCCATCAATGCCATCTGAGTCTGAAGGTGTAGAACGGTAGCCTCTATATCAAATAACCTGGGAGACCCACCTACCTCGGGCTCTCCCTGCTCCTTATCATCCTCGGGCTCTCTCTGCTCGTTCGAGTAACCTCGATGGGTAACCACAAGTGCGGACCGGCTGAACCATTAGGGAAAGCTACAACATCTGCATCACAAATCATCGGGACCACCTCAGACCCTGGGGGAATAACTGCCTCCAACTGCTCAACTACCTCTTCTGACTACACTGCCTTGACAGGGGTGTCTAGCTGTCATCATCTCCAAACCCACCTACTATAGTGGGACCCAGAAACGGCAACTAGCTGCTGAGGGACCACAACTACTGAATGAATTTAAGCTGATGTAGGCTCCAATTATTATCTGGCTCCACAATGACGGGGGCATCATCTAACACCAGGGGTAACTATCTATGGTCGGACTACCGAAATTAAACTAACTAGCTTCCTAGATGGCTATCCTCTCTACCACCTATACCTCTACCTCGAGGTCTACCTCAGTAATTGAAAGGATGCCTAAGAGATATAGCGGAGTAACCTTTCTCGACTAACAGGCCCTCAACCTCGTGCTTGGTAGACGATACTATGAATCCTCTAAGAGAGGGTTTAGGCAACATGATCCCTGGGGGAAATAACTCAGGGTAGAGTAGTGGTAATAAGAGGGGTTGCCGCAATACGGGCGATGTCCTCCTTATCACCACTATATGCTAGTGGAGAGAAGTGTCCTCCCTGGACTGCTACTATCTCAGGTGCTACTATATCCTCTGGAGTAGGTGGAATTGATACTAGTCGTGGCTCCCACTACACGGGGACCACTCTCCTCTGAATAGGCTCCTAGTGAGCCACTACCTCTGCCATCCTTAGTCTATCTACTTCATATGCAACCAATCTTAATCTTCTATTTATATTCCTCTAGGCCCTTCTCCCAAGGCTAGAGGTGGAGGAGGAAGGGACATATGAACCCATTACCTGGTTGATCAGGGGAATAGGAGCTACAGGAACTACATGAAGTGTCGAGGTTTGCTCGGCGATCTCAGGGTAAGAGAGCCGAGTAAACATTGAAGCCTGAGAGGCTAAAAGTGAAGGAGCCTTAGTTTGGGCACCCCTCATCTTAGAGGAAGAAGGAAGGGGAACCCAAACTTAAGCTACCTCCACTAGAATAATAAGAGTAGAAACAACTAGATGTCGGCACTGAGGGGCCAAAGCATCCTTCACAATAGGTATAGTAGGTAAAGGTCTCCTAATATTAGATGAGGAGGAACTGGGAGTGGTCTAGGCGCTAGCTGCCTAACAACAGGACGCACTGGCTATGCAGGAAGGAGAGCAAGATGAGCAGGTGCCCGGGCTATCTACCTAGCCACTAGTCATCCGTGTTGCGGATATATGGCTTATGATTTTGATGATAGCAAACATTCTTTTTCTCTATGACTGCTTTCTACTAACATTTCAGGTTCACACGATCGGACTGCAATTTGGAATCAGCTCAAGATTAGGTAGACTAGGTCTGAGTCAGTTTGTATACTTTTTCCTTTCTTGAGTCTATTGTATTTGATGTGGGTCCTGATACTTTGTAACTTGGAAGAGTTTCTAACGGGACCCTAAAGTTTTCTATTTTTGGTAATATCTTCCCGGACAATATTTATATCGGCCTGGACGATCTGTCCAAAAGAAGAAATCCTAATTAGGGCATCCTCATTAAAGAAGCCATCATTGTGCAAAACACATCGTCCTGGACGATTTTATATCGGCCAGGACGATAGGCTCAATTCACTAAGAATCTGCCGCCAAATCTATTTAGAAAGAACCTATTTTTGGACATCGTCCAGAGGATCGGCCTGGACTATAAAATATCATCCCGACCGATCCAGGATAAATTTTCCAAAATTTCTCTGGAATTTAAGGAAAGTAATTAGTCCTGGACGATCGCAGAATCGTCCAGGCCGATGTGCTGGATGATTGACATCGTCCAGCTTCATTTCAGGGTGATGTTCAGGATGATTTTCCTCATATTTGAACTAATCGGCCAGGATGATATGCCTATCGTCCTGGACGATAATGTCGACAACTTGCATTAATGAGCTCATTTTGAGAGCTTCTATTTAAGCTATGACATGGCAACTTTTGTAAGTGTCTTTGGCAGCCATTGGAACTTCAGTCTTGTGAGGGAAACTTGAAGAGAGAGCTTGAAAGGGAGAGAGGAAAGGGTGGAGTTTGAGAGGGAGAAGATCCTGTGAGGGGGGAACTCAAGGGAGTGTGGAGGGGATTCCATACGGTTGCTTCGGCGAACTCGCACCTTAGTACCATCGGATTCAAGGCTTGTCTCGAGGTAAGTTCACCAAAGAAGAAGATCGCCTTGGTGTCAAAGGACCCGGCGACTCCGCCGCACCGGGGAAGGTGGAAGTGATTCTGTAAGGGCTTCTCCGCCTAGCTGTGGGGGCTAAAGGGGGGCTAAAGGAGAGACACTTGTTTTAGTACAATACTTGGAGGGTGCCTCCAAGGAGTGGATGTAGGTCAAGGTTTGACCGAACCATTATAAATCCAGTGTGTTCTTTCTTATTATTTCCACACTTTAATTTCCGCATTTGGTTATTGATTGTGGTGTATATTGGTTTTGGATTGTGTTTGTTTTAAAGTACTGATTCACCTCTCTATTAATTAGCCTTGGGACTAGTTCAATAGGGCCTAACATCCCTAACAAACTTTTTAGTGCCATCAGAGAACTTTCGAGTGGTATCAGAGCGATTTTCATAAAATAAGTTTTTAAAAGCTTTTGAATTTTCGATCTATGGCTAATCATAATGTTGCAAAAGGTTATTCAATCACCAGACCTCCTTTATTTAAAAATATGTCATTTGATTTTTAGAAAACTCGCATGTCTATTTTCTTGCAAACGATTGATTTTCGTATGTGGCATATGATTTTAACTGGTTATTCATCACCATCACGTATTGTTAATGGAATTAAAACTGACAATCCTTTTAATCAATGGAACAGGAAAGAAAAACTCAATGCTCAATTGAATGCAAAATCATTAAATTGTTTTTTCTATGCTTTAACTTTTGATAATTTTATGGTAGTTTCCACTTGCACTACTGGTAAGGAAGTTTGGGATAAACTACATACCATATACAAAGGCACGAATGAAATCAAGCAATCCAAGCTGAATTTGTTAATGCATGATTTTGAATTATTTTCCATGAAACCTTTTGAAACGATCTTAGACATGTATACTAGATTCATTCAAATTGTAAACTCATTTCATTCTTTAAAAGATTTTTCAAATTTTGAAAAAGTTAACAAAATTCTTCGATGTCTACTGGATAAATTTGATCCTAAAGTTGTTGCTATTTATGAATCTAAAGATTTGAATGTATATTCTATTGATAATTTAATTGGCTCACTCATTGCCAACGAGCAAGGTTTGAGTCAAAGACTTTTGAATGCAGGTGAAACGATCGTTCTAAAAGCTAAATATACGGAAAGAGTAAGCTTAGTTGGTGACAATAGCAATGACTTGTCAAGTAAATCACAAACCTTACCAAAGCATAAGCAAAAATGAAAAAAAGGTAAAAGTGGTAAGGATGTCCATATTTCTTCTGACGTTATTTGCTTTCGATGCAGGAAGCCTGGACATATGAAAAATCAGTGCCCTAATTTAAGAATTCTTCCTACGAAAGAAAAGGACAAGGCGGAGCAAAATTTAAACTGGGGAAATAATGAAAGGTGAAAAATCTTATGGGCAGATTTGGTTTCTGAAGCATCAGACCAGGAAAGAGATAATGGATAAAAAGCCTTGTTTGTGTTTTTGTTTTGTTTTTGTTTTATTTTTTGTATTTTTTTATTTTTACTTTATTTTATTTCAGTTTGATATTTTTTTTCTTTTTCTGATCAACACGCACATTCATTTTTCTAAAAATGAAAAATCTACTTCTTATTTTTTCTTGAAATATTTGGTAAGTTGCGATTGACTTCTCTAAAAACAGTCAAATGAAGGAAACTCTTGATTTTTTTTCTTTCAATCTCTATTTTCTAAAAGGGGTTATTCTACTTTTTATTTAAAATCTTTTTCATCATTTAAATTAGTTTTTTAAATTAAATTTTTTATCTCCTTACACTTTATTTATCGCATAGGAATCTTTTGCAAGTTGTTGGATCTAATTCATAATTTTCTTAATCAAGAATTCGCTTTGTCAATAGGATGGGTTTACTTTTATTTTTTTAAGATTTAAAAAAGGTAGCATATTAAAAAAATTGGCCAATGATGCCAAAAATAAAAGATGCGCAAAGACGCCAAAATTGAAAAAATAGAATACACAAAGTGTATCAAAAGATGCGCAGTGCGCCAACCAATTGTCAAGAGGCATAAAATGAGCCCACAAAATTTAATGCTTACCATTCTTATATTTAATAAAACTTAAGAAAATCCTTGATACTTTCGATACTTGAGTTTGAAAATCTTGATTCTTGATTCAATAATTCGTGCATTGATATTCTATTAGATATATTTTATGAAAGGAGTTTTTGAAAAATGATTGTTTCTTTCTCTAATTTATTTCGTGATTTAGATATTCAATTAAAAAGTTTTTTAGTCTTTTTAAAGAACTTGAGTTTGGATTATCAAAATTATGAATTTCTAACCTTTTCTGGGCTATGCGTTGTCAATCCAATTCTACTAAAATTTTGATTAAAACCAAGAGGTAACTTTCTCATTTTAAAAATATTTGTTTTCACTAAATCAGGGAATATTTTCGTCTTTTGGTCATTTTGTTTTTATTTGTGCCTCCTCTCTTTTGATAATGTCAAAGGGGAAGAACACATTGTTGAATTTTGGTATCTTGTTTTCAAAAAATTAAAAATAACAAAAATATTTTTATCTCTTCTATTTTTTAAAAAAGGGTTTATTCTAGTGAGGGGGAGATTAGGAGAAATTGCTTTTTTTGAAAATTCAAAATGAAATGTTTGCCATCATAAAAAAGGGAGAGATTGTTGCGGATATATGGCTTATAATTTTGATGATAGCAAACATTCTTTTTCTCTATGACTGCTTTCTACTAACATTTCAGGTTCACACGATCGGACTGCAATTTGGAATCAGCTCAAGATTGGGTAGACTAGGTCTGAGTCAGTTTGTACACTTTTTCCTTTCTTGAGTCTATTGTATTTGGTGTGAGTCCTGATACTTTGTAACTTGGAAGAGTTTCTAACGGGACCCTAAAGTTTTCTATTTTTGGTAATATCTTCCCGGACAATATTTATATCGGCCTGGACGATCTGTCCAAAAGCAGAAACCCTAATTAGGGCATCCTCATTAAAGCAGCCGTCATTGTGCAAAACACATCGTCATGGACGATTTTATATCGGCCAGGACGATAGGCTCAATTCACTAAGAATATGCCACCAAATCTATTTAGAAAGAACCTATTTTTGGACATCGTCCAGAGGATCGGCCTGGACTATAAAATATCATCCCGGCCGATCCAGGACAAATTTTCTATAATTTCTCTGGAATTTAAGGAAAGCAATTAGTCCTTGACGATCGCAGAATCATCCAAGCTGATGTGTTGGATGATTGACATCGTCCAGCTTCATTTCAGGGCGATGTTCAAGACGATTTTCCTCATATTTGAACTAATCGGGCAGGACGATATGCCTATCGTCCTGGACGATAATGTCGGCAACTTGCATTAATGAGCTCGTTTTGAGAGCTTCTATTTAAGCTATGGCATGGCAACTTTTGTAAGTGTCTTTGGCAGCCATTGGAGCTTCGTTCTTGTGGGGGAAACTTGAAGAGAGAGCTTGAAAGAGAGAGAGGAAAGGGTGGAGTTTGAGAGGGAGAAGATCCTGTGTCTCAAGGGAGTGTGGAGGGGATTCTACATGGTTTCTTCGGCGAACTCGCACCTTCATACCATCGAATTCAAGGCTTGTCTCGAGGTAAGTTCACCAAAGAAGAAGATCCCCTTGGTGTCAAAGAACCCGACGACTCCGCCGCACCGGGGAAGGTGGAAGTGATTCTGTAAGGGCTTCTCTTCCTAGCTGTGGGGGCTAAAGGAGAGACACTATTTTTAGTGCAATACTTGGAGGGTGCCTCCAAGGAGTAACGTAGGTCAAGGTTTGACCGAACCACTATAAATCCGGTGTGTTCTTTCTTATTATTTCTGCACTTTAATTTTCGCATTTGGTTATTGATTGTGGTGAATATTGGTTTTGAATTGTGTTTGTTTTAAAGTACCGATTCACCTCTCTATTAATTAGCCTTGGGACTAGTTCAATATGGTCTAACATCCCTAACGAACTTTCTAGTGCCATCAAAGCACTTTCAATCCGAAAAGGTGCATAGCTATGCATCCTCTCCTCTATGGAAAAGAGAATGCAACAGTATCAGCCGAGGTCAGCCCGCCAAGAGTGATGAAAACCGAGTCTATGAAGGAACCAAAAGTGATCCCCCCAACGGGTGGACTAGTCAGCAAAGACTCAGGGAGAGTCACATGTACGCCCGAGGCCAAAGTAAAATGTCATGGAAGAAGCATGTGAATCAATGGCACTGCTTCCAAAATAATAAAAAATTGAAAATATCAGTTAGAATTAATAAAAGAAGAGAATTTGATAGGGTATGGAATGGCCTAAAAGGCTGGAAGGAAAGGGACTATAGCTAGGGGAAACCTTAGCCAAGCGGGAAACCTAACTAAGAAAGGGATCCTAACTAAGAGTATTACGAACTTAATCTAAGGAGAACCAACCATAGAGTACACACAAGAAAGAATAATATATAATCCAAATATAGAGAGAGAAACTGGGTCCCATCATGGTCGCCAGAAACCTGTGGACATCCAAAAGGACACCACTGGCTTTAAAGTGTAGAGGGTATATGGCCTCCACGCTTCTCGCAAATGGGCCGATAGAAGGGCAGATTAGATCGCACATATGACTAACCATCGAGGATACTGGCTCTCGTCAACGCACCCTGATGGGTAGTAATATATACGACATGATCATATCAATGAGTTTCCCCCACCTGATACATCAATTTGAGTAGAGTTTATTTGATGGAGTTCCATTTCTCACACGCACAAGCCCCGTGATTAATTACTTCTCGAGCCTAGGGCATGACAAAACTTTTGATTAAGGATCCATAATTATTCTTCCTGGATAAGATGATTGGCACACAAAAGGAGACTAGGATGTCCTACTCAAAGGAAAAGATAGGCTCAAGGGGCTTAGTCAACATGCATGATTCATTTCATACATCCAGAGGGACTAAGGCATTGAGAAAGTGGAGAAAATAAATTAATCAGAGCATACAGAGGGAAAGAATTAAGGTGGCATCATCCATGTGACATGGATATATAAGATTTATAATTCTTGAAGAAAAGGAACTTACCTATTATTTAAGCATACTACGAGACACCCTATATAGTAGCCTCGAATCCTAGATCTAAGGTAAGTTTAGTATTCTACCCAGCACTAACACTTATGTCCTAGCTAATTCACCTAAGCTTACATCCTTCCTGAAAAGGAATGTCAGCTAACGACCTAAGTGCTTAAAATCCATGTTGTCCAGTCTTTATAAAAGATAGGTTGGTAGTTTAATTTTTGGAAGTAAAGCTGATGTCTAGAGAGTTTCCTAATTGGCCCTGGACTTATATAGGGTGAATGCTCCTAGAGCTAATGCAATTAAATTTTAATTAAATTTATTTATAATGCAATACATGCTAGTTGAAAATATTGAATCATGTATGTTTGAAATTTTAAAAATAAGCTTATATAAAAATAATTTTTAGAAAAGATTGAGCCTCCCCAAATCTGGTACTTTATCCTTATATGCTAGATTATTCGGACTCTACCAGTAGGCGGGGAGGTATCTTATTATAAGGAGAGAAAAAATGCATCGATATACATGTGATCCCAGACGGCTCTGGCTATTCCCTAGGTCATTAAATTTCTAAGTTATTTAATTCTTAAAATTTTAGAGTATTAATTACGAGTAGAAAAGATTTTTATCCTAAGGAGCCTAATGCAAATTAGGCAAAGCACATGCTAGAAAGAAACCTAACAAAATCATACAACTTTTAGTACATAATTAATGTAAACACACCAAAAATAAAAGTAAGAAAGTCCATGGCAAGTGCCGTATAAATATAACCCAGGGTCTGCAGAAAAGTAATGGTGGTCAGGCCCCACCGACAATATCATGGATTCTAATCCTATTAAATGATGCAAGTCATAAAAGCTGGGCATTTTTGTCTTTAAGTCTCTGTCTTCGAGTGGACTGTTCTTCTATGGATCATCTCCCTTTAGATCGTCTCCTTCGAGCTCCGTATAGTTTATCCTCCATAAGGGTACCCAAATGACTAAGAAATTCCTCGAGAGGAGGCCTTCCTTATTCTCTTTGGGTACCAAGTATTTGAAATGCCTGACTTTTGAAGACTTTCACAACTCAATAATAATTACAAATTATATTACATTTTGAAAAAAGAAAATTTATACTCATACTCCTACATGGTTATCCTAATAAAAATCACAAGCAATAATACACAATATCCCAAGTAGATAATATTTATAGAAAAATAAACACGCTTGGCCACACTCTTTTAATTTTAAAGGGGGCCAAGCATGTCTCTAAAGTATCTACATAAAATAATATTAGTATTAAAGCATTAATAATTATGGCTCCCTTTGTTTTAGCGATGCACGAGCATGGCATCTGCATAAAACTGAGTTAGTATAGAAGTGACCATACCAATGGGCAATTCAACACATAAATCATATCATAAGTAGAATATAGAAGACACAACAATGAAATAATCAATCATCACAATACACCAAAGAAATCAATTAACACTTGTGCCACATATAATCATATCACATCACAGAAGCAGTAAAAAGTAAAACATTGGCCCTAATCCTAAAGCTAGAAGTGGTGCCCTAGAACATCTATGTGTGTGTAATAAGCTTGTGTGGCTTTGGATAGGTCCTATATAGGATAATTAATTCAAGTTGCCTAAAGTTCAGAATTATTAAAGGTCTAAAAAGGAAACTTTATTTAAAATTCAAATAATAATGGATTATGATCCATTTTAGTTAATTTAATTTGTATATCCATTTTAATGCTTATGGTATTTATCTTTGAAGTTCAAATTATATTAGCCATTTTTGGAAGGTCTGGGTCCTCTTATACGCTAGGCTAAGAGGGTCCAAAAGGTCACAATGGGAAATAAGCTAGGTTTGAAGGTTCTAGTATTTAAATTAAATATTAGGCTTTACAAGGAGTGGTTAGGCTTTAAATTTGCTAGATTTGTAGTTTTCTAGGCCTAAATATGAATTTTAGAAGATTTGGGCAATTAATGAATTATTAAAATTGGTAATAAGGGGTATTTTAGGAGTTTTGATCCAAATCTTCTCCAAACTGATTGGAAGCACCCCCAAAGATCCAAAATGACCTAAGAAGATGTTCCCAAGTATTTGGAAAAATTTTGGAATTTTTAATTATTTAATTAGGAAAAAAAGGAAATTTTTAATCAAAATTAAATTAAGGCTTAGATTAAAGTCTAATTAAAGGACCCTAATTATCTAAGGTTACGGGCTAAATTTTGTAGAGTTTGAGGTATGGTGGGGAATTTTCTAAGATAAAATGAATTTATTGGAATTTTTGAAAGCTATAAGGACCTATTTATCGGGTCAATTAAGGTTTGTTAATTAAGGAGTTTAAAGGGTCCTAAAAATTTCTATAAAGTTTTGGAAGATTTAGGATGTCACTAAGTTTAATTTTTGAAAGTTTTAAGTCAATTGGGGATCTATCCTAGCTCCTAGAATTTTTCTAAGTTTACTAGACGGATCCTTAATTATTGTCCTTAGGGTGTCACTACGTTAAGCAGATTTAAAGTAAGTTTTTGGACTAACCCTTTGGAAACATGCAAGGGAATACAATAAAATAAAACACACCAACTCTTAGGATCAAGGAGGGTCTAGGCTAAGTGCTCGTGTGTGCTACACATACAAAAGACAAATACAAAAAAGTGTCACACGCTTATCGAAGCAATTAGTGAAAGATTGAGACTCAACCACCCACTAATTCTCCCCCATGAATGATATTCATGTATACAACATATGTTTAAAAATTAAAAGGGTAGATCTCTCAAAATTAGAATTTAATCATATAGGTAATTTCAAAATAATTTAAAAATACCTACATATTAGATATATGAGAATATCAACTTGAGAAAATAATATAATCTAAAAAAACTTTCATTTATAAATGTTTAAGAGATCCACTAGTCACCCAAATGTGGTTTCAAAATAATTTGAAATAATTTATAATTTCAAAATAATTAACACAAAATTTATTTAAATAATAATTAAATAATCAATTAATTAAATAATGCAAAATATATGATAGAAAAATAACTTTTGATATCTGAAAATATCTTCAAAATAAAATTCATAATTTTTTGAAAATAATGAGGTATTATACGTCAAAATCCAATTTAGAATGAAATAATTATGAATTTTAAAATTTTAAAGGTAATTGAAAGGTTTTAAAATAATTTAAAATAATTACTATTTGAAAAAAAAATCATCAAAATAATAATATAATTGATTTAAAATAAATATAACTAGAAATCATTATATAATAATACATAGTACATATTTAAAAATAATTAAATGGAAAATTAAGATATTTAATGAAAAAAGCATCATATATTCCTCTGAAAATAATATTATTTTAAAATAAAACTTTTACTATAAATAACATATTTTAATAATTAATAATTGTCTTAAAAATAAATAATGTTTAATAATTAATATAACAATAATAATACATAATATTTTTAATCAAAAATATTTTTAAATTAAAGAGAATAAAAACACGATCGATTCAACATATTATATGCATTTTTTAGATTTTTAAATAATTTATAATAATTTTCTAAAATATTTTGAATTAAAAAGGATTTTAAAAAAATTACAATGCCATTTTTAAATTACATATCGGTGGCGACAGCAGGCCACACGGCGTGCAGGAATTGGATCCGTGATCCGTAAAGCAAGGATTACATGGCAGTGCAATAATTTCGCCTCCAGTAATCATTAAAAAATATCATCCAAAAAATTTAAAATGTTATTGAGAGATCCTTTGATCACTTAAAATAATTTGATAATAAATTTTAAATTTTAAAAATATTTAATATAATATTTAGTTAAATATTAATTTGATAATATAGTATTCAAATTATTTAAAATAAATTAGTTTTTAAATCCTAAAATTCATTTTAAATTAATGTATTAAATATTTTGAAAATTTTAAAATATTATTTAAATTTTTTGATTTAAAATAAACTTCTTTTGAATTTTTGAAGTTTTAAGATAATTAAAGGTATTTAAAGTAATTTAAAATTATTTAATATTTAAATAAATTGTTAATTAAAATTAAATTAAAACTTAAATGTTTTTTTATTTTTAAATTATATAAAATATTTTATTTAAAATTTTTAAAATTATTAAAATTTAATTGTAACTAAGTATTGATTAAGTATTTAAATAATTTAATTAATTAAAAAATATAAAATATATCTTAAATTAATTTAAATTTCAATTTTAAACAATTTTTTAAAATAATTCTTGAATTTCTTAAAATATTTTGATATAAAATTTTAAATTTTTAAAATGCAAAATATTTAATTAATTATTTATTTAATATTTAAAAATAAAAATAAATTAAATTACATAAAGTAATTTGAATTTAACTTAATTTTAAAATATTTAAAATAAATTTTTTGATTTAATTAAAATATTTTAGAATAAAATCTTGAAAATTTTTTTAATATAATTTAACTTTTTAATTAAATATTAATTTAAATTATTAAATATCTTACATTTTTAATAATTCAAAATATACTTAATATTTTAAGTTAATTTTAATTTTAAAATAAAGAAAATTAAATTTTGGAAATTTTGATATAAAATATGCTCTTTTTTGTTTTTTAAATAATTTATAATAATTATTTTATGAAATTTGGATTTAAAATAATTTAAACTTAATTTAATTAAAACGTTGGCGGCATGACATACTTGGTGAGCCCTGATTGGCCATTTCGAACAGCGATCAATCATTGGCAATGATTTGGCCATCGAGCAATCATTGCCAATGATTATGGTGATGCAAGAATTAGTGACGCGACACTTAATCATGTCGGATCGCGCCGAGAGCCATTGGATCTCTGTAATTTTTAAATGTGTGGTTGTGATGAAGCCGAACAAAACAAATTACCACAATAACAGATTCGAGGTTGAACGAACTCTTAGAACGACTTGATTTGGGCCATTGATCATGGGATCAATGCCCCAGAAAATGTACTCTAAAGGTACATTACGAATGAACCCTAGAAAGGGGTTTTCACCTCATTTGCTCGATCAGATCAATCAAATTAAATAAAATTTAAAACAAAGAGTCCATGCATGAAGAGCATTCATAGGGATTAATTTTAAGGGTCTAAAACATGCTTAATAGAAAGTTTTATTACCCTATGCGTTCTAAACAAGGGTTAGATATTTTGCCAAAAATATCCAATGGATATGGGAGATCTTAGGCTTATTACACTTATAGATTGTTTGCACTCCTATTTGTAAAAGAAATGATAGCTCGAAAAGCTTTAGATCATGAAATCTAGGCCTTGAACCTCTTAGGTGCTTGATTTGTCGGAATCCTATCGCCGTCGAGGTTCGACCAGGTGGATTTGAGTGGAGAGATGTGGGGGAGTATCTAGAGAGCTCAAACGAACAAGAACTTGGGCTTGGGGAGGCTTTGGGTAAGAAGATTCAAGATCCCTTTTGATGAGGCCTTAGGCCTCTATTTATAGTCTCAACCCTAGGATAGACGGCCAAGATGCCTCCTAGGGTTAATTAAGAGAGATCTAAGCTCTCTTGGCTGTGTTTTGGGTCAAGGGGAGGCTTGGGAGTGTTTAAATGCTATGTGGGTCAAGTATTTAACCTAAATAGGTCAATTTTCACCAAATTAAGGTCGAGTTGACCAAGTCAACTATTGACTAGGCAACATGGTCAATCAAGAACGAATTAATTAGGAATTGTGTTCAAGGGGATTTGAAATTGATCTAAATTCAAATAGGGGTGACTTGGGCTAGGTTGGTCAACCAGGTTGACCTAGGACCTGGGACTAGACTCAACACATTTGGTTTGACTCATTAAACCCATTGGAAGTGGTCTTAGGGTCTGTCTTGATCAATTTGACCTAGTCAACCCTCATGACCCTAATCTAGTAAAAAGTAAGGTCAACAACCCCCATTTAACATCACCAAAGAGGAGGAACACACAAGACATAAAAATTTACAAAATATAAAAGATATGAAATATAACATAAAGCCTAAAAGTAAGAAGGTTTGTAATCAGGTGATGGTGGTGGTGGTTGAAAGTATTTTAAATAAAGGAGAATTGTTCTCTAAACCATATCATATTCACCTTATATTGTTATTATTATGGTTGAATATAAGAATCCAGGTGAAACTCTAGTCGATTAAACCTCTGTATCAGCTTCTCGTAAGGGTAAGAGTGGTACGCTTGTATAAGTGGTGTTGGTGCAGGTTTAGGTGTAGGTGTAGAAGTAGCTAGAGGACCAGCTCCCCCTTATTCTTCAAAATCTATTTCATCTTGCTATTGACCCCAGTGATGAATGGAAAGAATATGGAAGGAAGCATTAGTGTAGAAAATAGGAAAATGGTCGACAGTCGCAGTGTAGGTAAGCTTATATATTTTGTCTGGAATATATGCAATGACATGACCAAGAGTGGTATTTTTACTTTCTTCTAGTGGAAGGAAGTCAAATGGTGGTTAGGTTTTGGATATAATCAAAAATCATTTGGGCTTCATCAAATTGGGTATCAGACATAATAAAGTAGATGACCAAGGAAATCACTAGAGTAATATTGAAACAATCTCCAACTTTATAAATTTGTAATAGTTCGAAGGACATGCTAGATAATACATACATTTTGATTTAAAGAGTGGACTAGGGGTTGGTGTTGATTTAAGGAGACATTTTGGATGGTTTGATAGATGGCACTCCAATCCAAATTACCCCTAAAGGCTATTGATTGGGTCGAGCTCCTTCTGTAAAAAGATGGAGGTATTCAACTAAATCTTCCTCAGTAATTTTGATGGGATGGCAACGAACATAAGATTCTATGATGTGTGTAGCGACACTAATGCTAAGACTTGTAAAGAATTCATAAAGAAGCTCGAATTTTAAAGGAAATGGAAAAGTGAGGAGGAATTGCATAGTGGTGGAGGCAAAGAGGTTCATAACCTCATAGTTCAATGTGTGTTCATTCAACATTCTGTAAGGGATGATTTGAGCTTCCTTATATCTATAGTACACAACTTCAACCTCAGCAGATTAAAAATGTTCGTCGATAGGGCGAGGAGAGAAAGAGCCTCCTTAGGTTAGTTGACCTCGCTTACTGCCTTAAGCCATTTGAGCGCATAAGGATAAGAGAGTACGAGTCAAGATGGAAGAAAAGAAATTGAAGAATTGAGTGAGTAGGAAAATAGAAATCTCTTCAATATATAGATTTTTAGCAGTTTGTACAGTTTGATTTGAGAATGTATAGTATGATCAGATGAAGTTAAATCGTTTGGATGACCTTTTAGTATGATCAATATCATACTTGATGATCTTAAAGAATTACGTTCATCCTACAGAGTAATACATACATATTTTGAATAAATAGATTGTACAGCATGAACATGTATTCGTACAGTATGAAGTGGAATTATTATTGTATCGGCCAACTTGAATACATCCAACGGCTTTTGACACATGTATCATATATTATAAAAAGGTATTCATACAGTATGATTACCAATAATTGAACATATGTGGACCAAAACTTTTTGTAGGGATGTGTGTATTGTATAGTATGAAAGTGAATCATATAGTACGATGTGAACCAATTTTGATTTTCATTTTTTTGTTTAAAATAGTGAAGGGTGTGTAATGATCCAAGAACATTTACTAAAAAAATAAAATGAAAAAATATGAAAAATAAAAAAAGATACATAAACAAATAAATAATCACACAAATTCAAAATGATACATGTTGAATCTAATAAATAGGTTGTTAAACCTAAGTTAATGTCCCAAGGCTACCAAGAGGGGGGGTGAATTGGTAGTTTAAAATTTTTAAACCCTCTTTAAAATTTTTGTTGAACCGAAATGAAATTTTTCTTTTAAGTTTTTGTAGAAAACATTTTTTAACCACAGAGTTTTTTAAATCAAAAATAAAATGCGAAAAAGTAAAAACAGTAAAGTAAATGACACCATATTTATAGTGGTTCGGTCTAAACCAGACCTACATCCACTCCCCAGAGGCACCCTCTGAGTATTGCACTAATACCAATAGTGACTCTCCTTTTGCACCCACAGCAAGGCGGAGAAGCCTTTACAAAATACTCTTTTCACCACTACCCGGTGCGGCAGAGAACCATCCGTCCTTTCACATAATCCCCAGTGTTGGCAAAGAACCGTCCGTCCTTTCACACTCTCCTAGTGTGGGCAGAGAACCCTTCGGCTATTCACACTCTCCAAGTGTAGGCAGCGAACCCTTCGGCTATTCACACTCTTCAAGTGTAGACAGCGAACCCTTCGGCTATTCACACTCTCCAAGTGTAGGCAGCGGACCCTTCGGCTATTCACACTCTCCAAGTGTAGGCAGCGAACCCTTCGTCTATTCACACTCTCCAAGTGTCGGTAGAGAACCGGATCTCCTTGACAGATCTTCTCACAAGAATCTAGAAGGAAGAAGGAAAAGAGTGAAGTAATCCCAATTCACAAGTAGAGATTCTTACCTTTGAACTCCAAGTGAAGCCTTCACGCTCCAGTGGTAGGAATCCTCCTTTGAATGCACTCTTACACTCTCTCCTTAGCTATTCTCTCAATAAGCACGAAGATCAAATGACAAAAAGATTGGGTGGCAGTCTAATTTGGACTATTTATACAAAAGACAAGAAAAATCGCCCAAAAACTGCAAGTATTCAATTCTGTATGCAGTGGATCGTCCCATAGGATCGTGGATCGTCCTGGACGGTATTACTTAAAAGCTTTGAAACGACCCTATTTGTATATGTGTACGAAATGTCTTCGTACAAGCTGATCGTCCCGTACGAACTAGGTTCGTCCAGTACGAACGGTTATTTCAAGGTCGGTTCTAGAAACTGCAGAAAAACCGTCCTAAGTCGGTTGTATCTTCTGGACGAAAATTGATTCGTCCGGACAAAATTTTTACAGAGAACAGATCATCATGGATGATTTTTAATTTCGTCTAGATGAAAATTTTACAGATAGCAAATCGTCATGTAAGATAATTTAATTTCGTCTGAACAAAAATCTTACAGAGGATAAATCGTCCTGGACGATATTTAATTTCGTCCTGGACGAATAGGACTTAGAAAAAAAAAATTTAAAGCCAGTTCCTATTCGTTCCATGTGGTCAATAGGAGATAACTATCTGATCGTCCCGTACGAACTAATATCATCTCGTACGATCAGTATAAATTTTATATGATCTCCTTATGTGTGTGTGTATGTTTTTATTCACTCAATTATAATCACTCCCTTTCAATTTTATTTCAAAGAAAAGTACAAGCTTCAAATTTCACAAAGTATCTCATGCTGAATTTGATTTGAAGTCTTCGTAGTCTGGAGTTCGACTTTCCTGAAATGTTAGTACACACAAGATCAAATACAAATTTTCTAAAATTGTTAGGAGATAACTACATATTTGAACAATAATATTTGAAATCATCAAAACTATACAAGTTGCAAAAATGTAAAGCATGCAAATAGCAACTATCTTAACAATCTCCTCCTTTTTGATGATGGCAAAACAATTATTGTTTGTATGATTTCAATTTAAACAAATCTCCTAAACTCCCCCTGAATTGATGAATACATGAAAATAAGGAGGCATTTTGAACCAAAGAACACAATTTTTTGTTTTTCAAAAAAATTTTAATAAAAGATTAAAAAATACTAAGAAAATACCACAAGCCAAAAGACACAAAATCAAAATACAATCATACACAAAATACAAGCATACAAACACAATAATTTTCCCCCTTTTTTTGACAACAACAAAAAGTGAAGAAGAAATAAACAAGAAATATAAGTAATTATATGAAATTCATTTGAAAATTTAATCTAAATAGTGATTGATATAAGGTATGCAATCTAAAACTAATAACATTAGGTAAATCATAGAAATTCATAGAATTTAAAAAGTGATATAACATTGTAAGTAAGAAGAATTTATCAAAGACATGATTCAATTTAGACATTTGAATATAGAAAATCATTACAAGAGAGATAAATAAAAAATCTCATATTTCAAAGTTCAATAGAATATAAATGAACATAAGATCAATTTGAATTAAGAGATTGAAAGAATTTGGAAAGAAGAGAATGGTAAGAGAATTACCACATGTGGCGCTTTGCGCATCTTTTTCAAATTTTTGGCACATTTTTGTGCATCTTTTTACATTGGGTTTATTTTGTGCCTCTTTTTCACATTTGCGAACCTTTGCGCATTCCTTTTGATTTTTGTACTCTTTGTTCAATTTTCAAGAGTAATTGAAACTAATTCTTTCCAAGATCAATAATATAAAATTTCAAATTTTTTTAAGTGCATAAATATCACTTGAGCAAAGAAATACAAAATAAGAAAACATCTAAATTGCAATAATAAAATTAAATTTTATGTAGCCTAAATGAATAGACATGAAATTAAAAATTCTAATTATGACAAGTTATAAACAAATTTTAAATTTAGAAAGACTAGATTTTCTAATGAAATTAATTTCAAATTACAATCTGATTTAAGCACAATTAAGATTAAAAAAAATGAAATTCATAAAAACTAAATACATTTCAAAAACAATCAAAATTTAAATCAACTACAACAAATATTGATATTGATGAAAAAGATTACAAGATCATTTCATAATATCAATACAAAAAAACAAAAAAAATATACTGAACTTTTAAAACTAAATATAAACAAACACAACTAAAATAAACACAAATACAATAAACATAAAGAAACTCATCACTCATATCTCTATTCTTCTGGAGGAGGATGAATGCCACCAAATAGGTTGAAGTAGGAAGTCATCAACATAACATTGGTATTGATTTCATGAACTTCATTTTTGATACTACCAATGTCCTGTTGCTGCTGCAGAAGTTGAGCATCAATTTGATCAAATCTTTGATCAAAATGAGTCTCAAGTCTATCAAATTTCTCAGTCAAATTCTGATAATCTGATTGAGGTGCAGAAGTTTGCTCTCCTTCTTCTTCTTCTTCAGAAGCATTGGTATGTGCTTTTCCTTTTTTCTCCTTGAAAATTACTCTGAAAGAAGCATCATTGTAGTAGACCGGCTCTTCGTATTCATCATCAGGATGCACTAGGTTATATTTTTTTCTAAAACATAGGTAACTAAGTGTCCTAATGAAATATTCCTTTTTCTTTTTTGTTCTGCATGCCCAATTTCTGAAAGCTCATAAAGATGGTCTAGGATAAGTTGGGCTTCATCGATAGGCTTACGATCCATAATCAAAAAAGTCACAACAGAAAGGAGTGGGGTAATATTGATCCTATCACCAGCTTTAGGAATAATTGAAGATCGAAGAATGTGCTGGATGATTCGAGCATTTTTTGTCATTCCTGAAACTCTAGGAATATGATATGTTAGGCCATTTTCCCTAATCACCCTATTGACTTCATACCATTTGAAGGTGTTCTCATTCATAAGGGTGTGGGCTCTATATCCTTCAGTTCTTAAATTTAGAAAGGCACCTAAGTCGTGCTTAGTGATTTCAACTTTTTGTTTGAAAATAAAAGAACTTATACATGAGTGGTCGGAATTGAAACTCATATTGGCTAGAAAATAGATAAAGGTTTGTTTGTTGTAGAGATGGACGAGAAAAAGAATGAATCCAAACTGGGTGGAAGCAAAAAGATGCATTACCTTAAAGTTTATCTAGCTTTGAATCAGAATGCGAGAAGGTGTGATTTTAGCAGATGCAAAACGAGGAAAGGATTCCTCATTTGCTTTTGAAAGGAAGTTTTAAGAGGAATTCCTGTGGGGTTTCTTCGCCAACACCTTTTGTCTCTTGCTTGAGGAGGCCATTGTCGATTTGATGTTGAAAGGGATTGAAAGTGAAGTTTGAAGTTGTGATTGTTGAGTTGGAAAGCCTTCTTATTTAAAAAAAATGATACGTTTGTCCTAGACGAAAACAGTTCGTCCTGGACGACAATTATCGTTCGTCTGGACGAAAAAATTTCGTACAGATGATAAAATTCGTCCAAAATGTAACGTCTTTTCGTAATCAACACAATTTACAATACATCCTTTCGTACAGACTTTTTGACTTGACCGATCGTACAGACGAAAAAATTTCGTACAGACGATCAAAAGTTAATTCGTTTTAATGTCAGTTGAAAACCGTCCCCTACTATGAATCGACGTCTGTTCGTCTGGACGAACAAAAAGTTCGTACGGACAAACTTCACAATTAAAACTGCCTTATCCACTCAACTACTGCATTTAATCATCCCGACGTTTAAGAAAAAATATTTCGTCCTAGACGATCATCAGATCGTACAGACGAACTACATTAAAAACAGTTCTCAAGACGTTTCATATCACGCAAACTGAATTTTACACACATCGTCCAGTATGAAAAATTTCGTCCCGGACGATTTTCACAAATTTTTGGATTTTTGAAGTTTTAACAAAGAAAATCAAACTAAACACACAAATCACAAAGTACAATGACAAATTCACAGATTCTAAAATAAAATCACTCAAAACAACCAAAAATTCAAAAAAAATCATAAAAACAAAAAGTACGAAAACAGGAATATCAATGTTGCAAAAATATTTTTATTTAAGCATTCAAATCAATTACACCAAGCCTTGTTCATAATGTACTGAAGGTATCAAAGGCTAAAGGTTTTGTAAAAATGTCTGCAAGTTGATTTTCAGTTGAAATATGTGTAAGTTCAATTTCTCCCTTGGATACATGATCCCTTATGAAATAATGCCTTATGTCAATGTGTTTGATTCTACAATGTTGAATAGGATTTTTGAAAATGCAAATAGCACTAGTATTATCACATTAAATTGGAATAGTGCCTATAGTTAATCCTAAATCAATCAACTGTTATTTTAACCAAAATACTTTTGCCACACAACTTCCTAATGCAATGTATTCTGCTTCTGCAGTAGATAGAGCCACTGAATTTTGTTTTCTACTAGACCATGAAACTAATGAATTTCCAATGAATTGACATGTTCCAGAAGTGCTTTTCCTATCCACTCTACAGCCTGCAAAGTCAGAATCTGAATAACTAATAATTTCAAATGAAGAGCTAAACTTAGGATACCAAATTCCTAAGTTCTTAGTTCCTAATAAATATCTTAATATCCTTTTCACTGCTGTCAAATGTGATTCTTTTGGATCTGATTGAAATCTACCACATAAGCAAACACTGAACATAATATCTGGTTGGCTAGTAGTCAAGTAAAGTAAAGATCCAATTATCCCTCTAAATTTTTTTTGATCAACAGATTTTCCCTTAAGGTCCTTATCCAACTGAACTGAGGAACTCATTAGTGTACTAACAGGTTTAGCATTGTCCATTTCATATTTTTTGAGGATGTCCTTTACATATTTAGTTTGACTAAGAAATATACCTTTCTCAAGTTGCTTAATGCTAAAGCCTAGAAAGTAATTTAAATCTCCCATTAGACTCATTTCAAATTCACTATTCATTATTTTAGAAAAATCATCACAAAGATTTTTGTTTGAAGATCCAAAAATGATATCATCCACATAAATTTGAACAATGAGTATATCCTTTCCAAATTTCTTTAAAAAGAGAGTTGTATCCACACTTCCTTTTTCAAAAGATCTTTCAAGTAGGAAGGTGCTCAACTTCTCATACCAAGCCCTAGGTGCATGTTTCAATCCATATAATGCATTTTTTAACTTGAAAACATGATTTGGGTATTTAGAATTTTCAAAACCTGGAGGTTGTTTTACAAAAACATCTTCTTCAATTACCCCATTTAAAAAGGCACTTTTGACATCCATTTGAAACAATTTAAAACCTTGAAAACATGCAAAGGCAAGTAAAACCATAATTGATTCAAGTCTAGCTACAGGGGCAAAAATCTCCTCAAAATCAATTCCTTCAATTTGATTATACCCCTTAGCAACTAATCTAGCCTTATTTCTAATAACTACTCCTGAGACATTTATTTTATTTTTGAACACCCACTTGGTTCCAATAACACTTTGATCTTTTGGCCTTGAAGTTAATTCCCAAACTTTATTTCTTACAAATTAATTCAACTCTTCTTGCATGGCCAATATCCAAAATTCATCAGAAAGTGCTTGATCAATATTAGTGGGTTCTATAGTTGAAATAAAGGCTGAATGATTGACTTCCTTGTTTAATCCACCCCTAGTTCTAACACCCTCACTAGGTTCACCTATAATCAATTCCCTTGGGTGATTTTTAGAAAATCTCATATGTCTAGGCAAAGAGTTTTCTGTTTCCAAATTCTCTTCCACATTTTCTTCCAAATTTATTTTATCAATCTTTTGAGAGTTTTCCTCAATCTCATCTTCAACAACTTTTGGCTCTTCCAAATTTTCAGATTCATCAAATACAACATGTGTGGTTTCTTCAATTACTAAGGTTCTTTTGTTGAATACCCTATAAGATTTTCCAACACTTGAATATCCAACAAAAATTTCTTCATCTGATTTTGGATCAAATTTTCCTGAGACAGATTTTTCATTGTTATGAATGAACACCTTGCAACCAAAAACATGCAAATGAGACAAGTTAGGTGTTCAACCTTTTAGTAACTCATAGGATGTTTTATTTAAATTTGATCTCACATTCACCCTATTCAGAACATAACATGCAGTGTTAACCGCCTCAGCCCAAAAATATCTAGGAAGTGAGTATTCTGCCAACATTGCTCGGGCGGCTTCTATTAATGTTCTGTTTTTCCTTTCATCTACCCCATTTTGTTGAGGGGTTCTAGGTGCAGAAAAATTGTGATTAATGCCTTTTTCTTTACAAAAATTTTCAAATCTTTTATTTTCAAATTCTCCTCCATGATCACTTTGTAAAGAAATTATTTCACATCCTAGTTTTCTTTGAATCCAAGTTTAAAAATTTCTGAATTCCTCAAATGATTCACTTTTATGAAAAAGAAATCTAACACAAGTGAATCTTGAGAAATCATCCACTATAACAAATCCGTATACCTTCCCTCCTACACTTACTGTTCCTACTGGTCCAAAAAGATCCATGTGAAGAATTTCCAAAGGTTTACTGGTCCTAAGATCCTTATTGGATTTAAAAGAGGACTTCACTTATTTTCCTAATTGACATGCATCACAAAGGTGATACTTAGTAAAGTCTAGTTTTGGTATACCTCTCACTAAATTCTTTTGGATAATTCTCCTAAGGTTTTTCATACTAGAATGATAAAGTCAGATAACTGACTTATACTTAACAAATTATGCTTTAAGCCTTCAACCAATAACACATTATCTATAAAAAAGTTTTTGAAATTTCCAATCATACCAGATCCAACCACTTTCTTTGTGGTATTATCTCCAAGTGTAACCTTGCCTCCACTCCTGGCTTCCAGCGTTATGAATTGAGCAGTATCTCCAGTCATATGCTTTGAACATCCGTTGTCCAGGTACCATATGCTCCCACGAGGTCTTGTGTGAGAGCAACCCTCTTCTTGATCTGATTGATCAACATTATCTGCCATCAAGCAAAGGTTGGTGACTTCTTCTTCTTTTTCCGTCTCAGATGAGTCTGAAGCTGAGTCAGCCTAAAAAGCTTTTTGAAATTTCTTTTTGCCCTTCTTTACAATTTGTTTCTCCTCTACCTTCTCCTTGCTAGGAGTGGCTTTGAGTTTTGGGCATTCAGTCTTGAGATGACCTGGTTTCCTGCATTCATAACAAATCACTTCATTAGAAACCTTGTCATTTCTGTTAAACTTACCTCTATTCCATTGCTGGCGTCTCTTCTGCTTCCTCTTTAAAAAGCTTCTGAATTGTCTAATAATTAATGCAATATCATCTTCATCCTCAGGTTGTGAGTGTTCACTCTCTGACTCTTCCACCTTTAGTGCAATATTCTTCTCCTTTCGTGGTTCACCTGCATCAATCTTTCTTTGACTTACTCCTTGCTCATAAGCAATGAGTGAACCAAGAAGATTGTCAATAGAATAAATGTTTAGATCTTTAGACTCTGTAATTACAGTAATTTTTGCATCATAAGCAGTAGGTAAACAACGAAGAATATTATTAACCATTTCAGCATTAGTTAATTCCCTACCAATTGCATGCAAAAAAGTGACAATTTGTGTAAATCTTGTGTACATGTCAGAAATAGATTCATTAGGTTTCATGCGAAACAACTCATAGTCATGTAACAAGATATTGAGTCTTGATTGCTTAACCTTATTAGTCCCTTCATAAGTTATACAAAGTCTATCTCATATGTCCTTTCCACTTTTGCAAGTAGAAACCCACATGTAGTCTTCAAATTTTAAAGCACAAAAGAAGCTATTTAGACATTTGGCATTTAGTTGTGCTAAGTCACGTTCTTCTATAGTCCAATCTGTAAAAGGTGTTTCTACCCTAACTCCATCAACTAATCTAGTTGGTTTTGTATAACCTTCCTGGACTAGGATCCACATACGATAATCAAGTGACTGTAAGAAAGTAGACATGCGTGTTTTCTAGAAATTAAAAGGAATATTGTCAAACAGTGGAGGTCTGATAATAGAGTAACCCTCAGGTGTGTTTCGATTTCCGAATGTAGCCATCTACGTTAATCAAAAAGTAGTTTAAACTTATGATTTTGAAACGATGCTCTGATACCACTTGTTGAATCTAATAAATAAGTTGTTAAACCTAAGTTAATGTCCCAAGGCTACCAAGAGCGGGGGTGAATTGGTAGTTTAAAAATTTTAAACCCTTTTTAAAATTTTTGTTAAACCGAAATGAAAATTTTCTTTTAAGTTTTTGTAGAAAACGTTTTTTAACCACAGAGTTTTTTAAATCAAAAATAAAATACGGAAAAGTAAAAACAGTAAAGTAAATGACACCAGATTTATAGTGGTTCGGTCTAAACCAGACCTACATCCACTCCCTAGAGGCACCCTCTGAGTATTGCACTAATAGCAATAGTGACTCTCCTTTTGCACCCACAGCAAGGCGGAGAAGCCTTTACAAAACACTCTTTTCACCACTACCCAGTGCGGCAGAGAACCGTCCATCCTTTCACACAATCCCCAATGTTGGCAGAGAACCGTCCATCCTTTCACACTCTCCTAGTGTGGGCAGAGAACCCTTCGGCTATTCACACTCTCCTAGTGTGGGCAGAGAACCCTTCAGTGAACCCTTCGGCTATTCACACTCTCTAAGTGTAGGCAGCGAACCCTTCGGCTATTCACACTCTCCAAGTGTAGGCAGCGGACCATTCGGCTATTCACACCCTCCAAGTGTAGGCAGCGAACCCTTCGTCTATTCACTCTCTCCAAGTGTCGGTAGAGAACCGGATCTCCTTGACAGATCTTCTCATAAGAATCTAGAAGAAAGAAGGACAAGAGTAAAGTAATCCTAATTTATAAGTAGAGATTCTTACCTTTGAACTCCAAGTGAAGCCTTCACGCTCCAGTGGTAGGAATCCTCCTTTGAATGCACTCTTACACTCTCTCCTTAGCTATTCTCTCAAGAAGCACGAAGATCAAATGACAAAAAGATTGGGTGGCAGTCTAATTTGGATTATTTATACAAAAGACAAGAAAAATCGCCCAAAAACTGCAAGTATTCAATTCTGTACGCAGTGGATCGTCCCGTACGATTGTGGATCGTCCTGGACGATATTACTTAAAAGCTTTGAAACGACCCTATTTGTATATGTGTACGAAATGTCTTCATACAAGTTGATCGTCCCGTACGAACTAGGTTCGTCCGGTACGAACGGTTATTTCAAGGTCGGTTCTAGAAACTATAGAAAAACCGTCCTAAGTCGGTTGTATCGTCTGGACGAAAATTGGTTCGTCCGGACGAAATTTTTACAGAGAACAGATCATCCTGGACGATTTTTAATTTCGTCTGGACGATAATTTTACAGAGACCAGATCGTCCTGGACGATATTTAATTTCGTCCTGGACGAATAGGACTTAGAAAAAAAAATTTAAAGCCAGTTCCTATTCGTTCCATGTGGTCAATAGGAGATAACTGTCTGATCGTCCCGTACGAACTAATATCGTCCCGTACGATCAGTATAAATTTTATATGATCTCCTTATGTGTGTGTATGTTTTTATTCACTCAATTACAATCACTCCATTTCAATTTTATTTCAAAGAAAAGTATAAGCTTCAAATTTCACAAAGTATCTCATGCTGAGTTTGATTTGAAGTCTTCGTAGTCTGGAGTTTGACTTTCCTGAAATGTTAGTACACACAAGAGCAAATACAAATCTTCTAAAATTGTTAGGAGATAACTACACATTTGAACAATAATGTTTGGAATCATCAAAACTATACAAGTTGCAAAAATGTAAAGCATGCAAATAGCAATTATCTTAACAATACATACTTAAAGCACACAAAATGAATGATTGATTTCAAATGATCAAACAATTTAGATTCATCTTGAATCAAACATGATGTCTATAAGACCTAATCTAGTCCTCAAGGTACTAAAGGTGTCATAGGTAAGTGGTTTGGTGAAGATGTATGCTATTGGTCTCAAGTAGCTATATGATGTCATTCTATAAACCCCTTGGTGACATAACCTCTTATAAAATGATGCTTAATATTTATATGCTTTGTTCAGGAGTGTTGGATTAGATTTTTGGAGATGCAGATAGCACTAGCATTATCACATATAATAGGAATGGTGCTTATAGGTAGTCTAATATCTATGATTTATTGCTCTATGCATAAGACTTGATCAACACAGCTTCATACGATAATGTATTCCCATTAGAGATGGATATGACTACTAAATTTTGCTTTCTGCTAGACCATGAAATTAATGATTGTCTTATAAATTGACAAGTTCCTTTTATGCTTTTCCTATCTACCCTACATACTACAAAGTCAAAGTCTGAATATCCTAGATTTTAGGTATCTAATAGATATCTAAGGATTCTCTTAACAGTATTCATTGAGATTCATTTAGATCAACCTATAATTTGGCATAGAGATATACACTAAATATTATATCATGTCTATTGGCAGTCAAACAAAGAAGTGATCCAATTATCCCTCTATATTTTTTCTGATCAATTGATTTTATATTTGGATCCTTATCTAACTAAATAATAGAGCTCATGGGCATATTTATTGCCTTAGTATTATCCATCTCATATTTCTTAAGAATATTCTAAATATATTTTGATTGGCTAAGGAATATTCCATCATTCCTTTTCCTTATACTAAATCCATGTAAATAATTAAGCTCTCTCATCATGCTCATTTCAAACTCTTCTCTCATTATCTTTAAAAAATCATCACATATATTTTTATTTGTAGATCTAAACAGTATATCATCGACATAAATATGAATAAATAGTATATCTTCTCCTACTTTTTTAAGAAATAGGGTAGTGTCTACACTACCCTTAATAAGGGCTCTATCTAGGAGGAATGTGCTCATCCTTTCATATCAAGCTTTAGGTGTTGTCTTTAATCCATATAATACTATTTTTTAATTTGAATATTGGGAAATTGAGAATTCTCAAAATTTAGGGGTTGCTCAACATACACATCTTCTTTAATCACTCCATTTAGAAATAAACTCATAACATCCATCTGATACAACTTAAATCCTCTAAAGCAAGCAAAGGCTAATAACACATAAATGGCTTCTAATCTAGTTACAAGGGAAAAAGTTTCCCCAAAGTTAATTCATTCAATCTAATTATACCTCTTAGTTGCTAACCTAGCCTTATTCCTCATCACTATGCCATAGTCATTCATTTTATTTTTAAAAACTTACTTAGTTCCTACAATACTCTAATCCTTAGGTCTTCTTATATGTTCTCGTACATCATTTCTAACAAACTAATTTAGCTCTTCTTGCATTGCTAGGATCCAAAATTTATCGACTAGTGCTTGATCTATATTGGTGGGTTTTATCATGGAGATAAATATAGAATGACTAACCTCCTTTCTAAGTCCATGTAGTTCTAAAACCTTTAGATAGGTCTCTTAAAATAAGTTCTCTAGGATAAATAGATGAGTATCTCCATTCTTTAAGCAAAAGCTCCTAAGGTTTTACTCCAACCCCTAGGTAAATAGATTCTACCCCTTAGATGACCTTTACTTCTTTTTCTTCTAGTCTATGTTCAGATATTTTATTTATTTCATCAAAAACAACATGGGTGGATTCTCTTACTACTAAGATCCTCTTACTGAAAATTCTATAAGCCTTACCTACAAATGAATATCCTAAGAAGACTCCTTCATCAAATTTGAGATCAAACTTTCCTAAAAGTAATTTTCCATTTATCAAGATAAAATATTTACATCCAAAGACATGCAAGTGAGAAAGGTTAAGTGTCCTACTCTTAAAAAGTTCATAGGGAGTCTTATTTAACTTGGATCTAACATTTACCATATTTAGTATATAACAAGCAGTATTTATTACTTCTACCCAAAAGTATCTAGGGAGAGAATATTCAACTATCACGGCCCTGGCAACTTCCACTAAAGTTCTATTTTTTATTTTAGTTATTATATTTTTTTAGGGATCTAAGGATAGAATAGTTATGATCATCCATATCTCCTAGCAAAAAAATTCAAATTTATCAATTTCAAACTATCCACTATGATCACTATGAATGGTTGATATTTCACATCCTAATTTCTCTGTATCCAACTGGAGTCTATTTTAAATTTTTTAAATGTTTCACTCTTTTGTGTTAGAAATCTAACACAAGTAAATCTAAAATAATCACCAATAATTATAAATCTATTCCCTCCTAGGCTGGTTAAACTAACGGGCTCAAAAATATTTATATGAAGAATTTATAGTGGCCTAAAGGTGTTGACATCCTTGATTGAATGAAACTACGACTTAATTTATTTTGCTAGTAGGTAGGAATAAAATGGTTGGTCCTTAGTAAAGTCTAACTTGGATAGTCTCTCACTAGGTCTTTCTGGGTAATATTCTTAAGGGTATTCATACTTGTATAAAATAGTTTCCTATGTCATTACCAGGATTCATTAATAATGGTTTTCAAGCTCATAGAGTTAGAGTGTTCAATGGATTTTAAATCAAACAAAACAAAAAACATTATTGACTCTTTTTTTTTGGGAATGCTTGAAGCAATTTTATTAAGGAAAAAAATACAAGCAACTAAGTGATTGATCCACAATCACAGTCCTCCTTAAGTAAAGTAATAAAGCAAGGATGGAACTTATTACTACTTAAGTCATCCCAAAAGAAATCTAAAGAACGAGCATAGTTAGCACAAAAATTAGCTAACTTATTACATTTCCTATTAACAAAATGAAATAAAACTTGATTAAATTCAGAGAGAAAAGAAAAATCCTCTATCTTTGGACCTCCTTCTTTGACCGGCAGCTTATTAAATATTTTCTGAACCAAATCAATAATATTCTTATTATCCCCCTCTATGATAATCCCTTTATAGTCATACCTCCAGTTTTGGATGAACTTCTTTATTGACAAGCAAGAAAAAAGCTCCATTTGAGCTTAATCTCAATGCAAACAATTCACTCCAAAGGCACACAAAAATCTGCCTCTTTGATCCCTAAAGACACCTCCAGCACTTGCATTGTTATTTCTTCCTAAAGAAGCATCTGTATTAAGTTTAATCCATTTGAGGGGAGGAGGATACCAATAAGAAGACAGCTGCGATAGCTGGTTGGTATCACACTATTCTGAACTTCCTTTGAAAGATGCCTCAGCCATGCAAATTTATATATCCTTTGAACTGCATTGTAATTTATTTTAGTTTTTAGTTGTGTATTATAGTGTTTAGATTTTATTATATATACATTTTGATTATGAATGAAAATAATAAAAATTTGTGGATGAGTTTTTTTTTCATGTATGTTAATTGAAAGCTCTTTTGGCTATTTCAAATTTTAAATAGAAGAAATCTAATAAACACCCAAAACTTTGAGCTTGGACTCATTTTATTCTAATACAACATGATATGACCTATCTATCTAGGGGTTATATTGGGTTAGGTTGTGATAGGTGGTGTAACAGCAGTTTTGCTCATATCGTCCGGGCCGATTGTGGATCGTCCCGGGACGATTAGTTCAAATTTTGTTCCAGATTCTGTACAGAAGTTACAGGAAAGTTTTCCTGTAGGCATCGTCCGGGCAGATCTGGGATCGTCCCGGGACGATCAGAGCATGGCACAAGTCAGAGAGTAGGGGTTTTAATCGTCCAAGAAAATTAATTATCGTCCTGAGAAATCGTCCCAAGCCGATGGGATTTTGTTCAGATCGTCCAGGACGATCGTGCGATCAGCCGAGCCGATCAGAAGGTTATTTAGCTGAAATCAGCTCATTTTGAAGAGAGAGAAAATCAAAATTTTAAAATATCTTTTTCTGAGGAGAGAGAAAGTCGAGGGCTAAAGTGCAAAAGTTGATTTTTGGGCGACGTCGGGCCGTTTTTGTCCGACGAGACAGTTCAAGAAAGTGGTGTACGCAAGGTAAGGCACATTCCGCCTTTCTCAATTTTCAGAACGGTGAAGTTTGAACGATTTTTCTGTCCGGAATTCGTTTTCGTTAGCAAATTTCGTCCGTATTTTCCGACTGCTTCAATTTTTACTGCGTAACATTTGGTATGTTATTGAAGTGCCGAGTGTGCACGTTTTGATTATTTTCTGAAGATTTTTGACCAGATAGTTTTGATTTGGCGGCGTTTTCTGTTGACTGTAAATTTTCACGATGTCTGAAAATGTTGTGGCAGTAGAATAAAAGTCTTAAAATGTTGTTGTGATTGTTCTGTGGTAATTTGGAAAAATTCTGATTCGACGAATTTTGTGTAAATTCCGTATATTGCCGTTATGCCGCCGAATTTTCGTACGATTTCTGAAATTATTTGGATTTGTTCTGAAATGATATGATATGATTGTGTGCTATGAAAAGGGAGTTATAAGGGGTCAGGATCCTGTCTGTGTCAGGAAAAATCTGAAATGAGCTCTGAAATCTGTTTCTAAAAATAAGTTCCGGATCCGATGACAAGTTCTGTTCTGGTGCTATAAGCACATCTGTGCTAGTGCCATGAGCACAAAGGGAGGCATAAGGGGCCAGAATCCGAGAGATTCTGTCAGTGTCTGGGAAGAGAGGCATAAGGGGCCAGAATCCATTGAGATTCTGTCAGTGTCAGGGGATATGTTTTGACTTTTGATATGTTCTGATACGATTTTGATATGATTTATGATTCTGATACGATTCTGATCTGTTTTGATTTGATCTGATCTGTACGATTCTGTCCTGTTCTGATATGATCTGATTCTGATTTTCGTACGATTCTATCTGTTCTGATTTGATATATAATTCAGTTCTGATTTGATATTTAATCTGTTCTGTTCTGATTTGATTTGTTCTGTTCTGCTCTGTCAGTTCTGTATTCTGATTTTTGTACGGATTTCTGTCTGATGTGTTTGATGTGGACTATGAGGATTTTGATTGGAGGTTTGATGTCTTGCTGAGCTGTTGTAGCTCATCCTTATTTTCTACGTGGTTTTCAGGTTCTGGGAAAGGGAAGGAAGTCTTGGACTAGGAGTTCAGAGTCTGATCTGTTATAGATATTTTGTACTTTTGATTTTTGTACAGTCGTGACTTTTCTGTTCTGTTTTCTTTCTGTCTGAAAGCTATGAGCTGTATTTGTATATGATTCAAGAGATAGATTATCAGTTCCACTATATTTTAAGGTTTATAGTAGCTCTGTGTGTGTCTGTTTCTGTGTGTAATATTTGGAAGAAAGTTCTGAAATAAATTCCAAAGCCAGATCCTGGAATCAGTTCAGTCAGTTTGAGTTTGGCCACGACCTGATGCGAGCGGGATCCGTCCCGGTCGGGTTGGGTCGTGACAAGCTTTTGGTGGTATCAGAGCAATAGTTTTGAAATTTGGATTGTAAAACAGAGCTATAGGAAGTGATCTGAGTCTGTCTGGGGTAGTTTTGGTTTGTCCGAATTTTTATTGTGTTGTTTTTGTGACTAATTTTCTGGATTTTTTGGATTTTCTAGATGGATCTGCCAGACCCTGATATGATAGACGGTCAGAGGGCTAGTCAGGCAGCACCAGTGGGTAGTACAACCCCAGTGGTTGGTGCAGATACGCTTTCCCAGTTTGCTACATTGGTTGCTCAGATGATGAGCGAGACTCACAGTAGAGCCTCAATTGTTCGATCTGAGGATATTGATAGACATCTTCAGATGTTTTTGAGATTGAAACCACCGAGGTTTGAGGGCGCTGTTGAGCCCAGAGCAGCTGAGGAGTGGCTGAGGAGAATAGAGAAGACTTTTGACCGCATGCAGTGTCCGTCAGACAGGAAGGTACCTTTGGCAGTATTTCTGTTAGATGGGGAAGCTGAGCACTGGTGGGTAGACCAGCAGGAGGCCAAGTTTCAGGGCAGGTTAAACTCTTTGATCTCTTGGGAAGAGTTTTCTGAGGTATTCCGATCTTGGTTTGTTCCCCCATCTACCGTGCAGCAGATGCAGGAGAGTTTTTTGAGGCTGGTTTAAGGGAGCAAGACGGTGATGCAGTATGAGGCAGAGTTTACTGCCTTAGCCCGATATGCTCCGCAGTTGGTGAGTACTTCTACTGAGAAGTGCTATCGATTTCTGAGGGGACTACGAGACAGTCTGAGGCAGCCCCTGGTACCATTTCATATTTCTGATTTTTCTGAGCTTGTGGAGAGAGCTCGTCTGATAGAGAACGATCTGATGGTTACTCAGCAGCGGTGGAATGCGAGTAGGAAGAGGTTTGGGGGTGATGCTTCTGGTAGTGGTTCCTCTAGCAAGAGGAGATTTGCTTCTGGTTCTGGAGACTCCCGGAGGAGGGGACAGTCAGGATTTTCTGGTACTGCGACCAGTTCTGGATCTGTTAGTGGGGCACTTGTGTGCCAGAGTTGTGGACGACGACATTTTAACCAGTGCTACAGGATGACTGGTCAGTGCTTCAGATGTGGTCAGCCAGGACATCGGATTGCAGAGTGTCCACAGACTGGATTTGATCGACGATCTGAGTCCCGATCCGAGAGCTTTGTTAGCTTCAGCTCCAACTTCAGTGCAGTCACGAGTGTACAGTCTGAGTCAGCAAGAGGCTCGAGATGCTCCGGATGTGGTGACAGGTATGATTTATATTTCTGATCAGCCTGTCGTGTTTTGTTTGATTCTGGAGCCAGTCACTCGTTTCTTTCCGAGCGTTGTTTTGATGTTTTGCATCTGGAGTGGATTTTACTTCCGGTTTCTCTTTCTGTGATTTTGCCGGCTGGAAGTAATTTGATTGCTCGAAAGTTTTGTTTTTGTGAGATTGATATTACTGGAAAGAAGTGGAAATCAAGTTTGATTTTGTTGCCGATTTCTTCGTACGATATGATTTTGGGCATAGATTGGCTGAGTCTGTATGAGGCTCAGATTGACTGTCTGAAGAAGCAAGTGAGCTTGCTTATGTCAGGAGAGAGGTGTATATTCCAAGGCTTACGAGGTGTTCTCTCCAGTCTAATTTCTGGGCTGGAAGTTAGAAGAATGTGGAAGAAGGATTGTCCAGTCTTTTTGACTTCTGTACGGGATATGAACCTGGATGTTGGTTATGTTTCTGATATCCCAGTGGTACGAGAGTTTGCTGATGTATTTCCTGAGGAGTTGGTTGGTTTACCTCCGGATAGAGATGTGGAGTTCTCTATTGATATTTTTTCGGGTACAGCTCCGATATCAAAAGCTCCGTATAGGATGGCACCGAAAGAACTTTCTGAGTTGAAAGTTTAGCTTCAGGAGTTGGTGATTAGAGGATTTGTTCGTCCTAGTGTTTCTCTTTGGGGAGCACCTATTTTGTTTGTGAAGAAGAAGGACGGAATACTCCGTATGTGTGTGGATTACAGAGATTTGAATAAAGTCACGATCAAGAACAAGTATCCCTTACCGCGGATTGATGACTTGTTTGACCAGCTTTCTGGTTCTTCTGTGTTTTCGAAGATTGGCTTGAGATCCGGATATTATCAGGTGAAGGTGAAGGAAGCTGATGTGTTGAAGACAGCTTTCAGTACTCGGTACGGACACTACGAGTTCTTGGTTATGCCTTTTGGGGTAACCAATGCACCTGCTATTTTTATGGATCTGATGAACAGAGTGTTCAGGGAGTATCTGGATCAGTTTGTGATCGTCTTTATCGACGATATTCTGGTATATTCTGCTTCTGAGGATGATCATGCCAGACATTTGAGCATTGTGTTGGAGACTCTGAGACAGCATCAATTGTATGCTAAGTTCTCCAAGTGTGAATTCTGGCTGAAAAGCATTTTATTTCTGGGGCATGTGATTAGCGGAGAAGGTATTTCTGTTGATCCCCAGAAGATTCAAGCTGTTGCGGGTTGGCTAAGGCCTACTACGGTATTTGAGGTACGTAGTTTCTTAGGCATGGCTGGATATTATAGGAAGTTTGTGAAAGGATTTTCTCAGATTGTTACGCCTCTGACGAGACTGACTCAGAAGTCAGTAGCTTCTTTTTTCTCAGATCACTATAATGAAAAAACAGTAAGAAAATACTAGCGAAACAAAAATATAATTGCAGTATGAAAAACAGAACAATCAGAAAGTTTTCCTAAATAGGCAATTGATGGAAACCTTTTTATGCTAACTTGAATACCTTGTTATTCTCATGGCTTACTCTAATACCAAAATGATGAGGTGATGGGTGACGGAATTAAGGGGAAAAAAAGGATGAACACTTGAATAACTAAGTGTTGTGTTCATATAGAAGGAATGACAAAACATAAACTTGTTTTTTTTATCATTTATAAAATAGTGATGAAACCACTATGATTAATATACAAAATTACTAGTCAATCAATATTCACAGCAACAAGATTTTTCAAGCCATTTAAAATTAATTGTTCAAAATGGCAACATGCAGTTTAATGACTATTATAGATCTTAAGAAAACAAAGCAATTCTCCAAATTTTGAAGCAAAAACCTCAAATATTTAAATTATAGCAATGCTAAATACATTTTAAACAATAAACAAGTCTATAATTTTGCAAGATGGTGCAACATAATTTATTAGAAATATGAACATCCTATCATCTATCTCACATTATTTCAGCACAATTTGCATAGTCTAACTACCAAATAAACTACATAATGCGTACAAAAATTAACGAGATGGTTTTCAAATGTATAAAATATATGAGAATATTAGTTCAAATGTTTTTAGCAGTATATTAGATATGCAAATATAAAAGATTTGAATAATATTACCATTATACATTCCCAGGCAAATGAACCAAACTGAAGCCAATATTCTTCTTTACTTTTATAGCATCCATGATCCTCTGAATCCTTTGCACATCTTCCCATCTCCTTGCATCTGCATAAATCCTTGCTATAATCGAATAAACCCCAGTATCTCCTGGATCAATCTCCAGTAGTTTCCTTGCCGCAACCTCAGCAACCTCAACATTCCCACGATGAATTTGACAACTAGAGAGCACTGACCCCCAAACATATCCATCTCCCTTCATCGGCATCTCCTCAATCATCTCCATCACTTCCTCAATCATCCCAGCTCTACCAAACAAATCTGCCATGCATCCATAATGCTTCAACTCAATCCTCACCCCATACACTCTCTCCATATCGCAAAACATCCTTCTTGCAGTCTCTACAAATCCAGAATGACTACAAGCCACCAGAACACCCAAGATGGTGATGCCATCCGGCTTAACTCTAGCGGCTCTCATCTTGTCAAAGTAATCTAATGAAAGCGTTCCATATCCGTGCATCGCTAAACCAACTATAATGGAGTTCCAAGTGAAAAGATTTCTACTTGAACTTCCGTTGAACAAATTGAGTGCAATGTTGATTTCACCACATTTGGCGTACATGTCTATAAGACCTGTTAAGAGTGAAACACTGAGCTCGTCTCTATTCCTTCTAATGTAATCATGAATGGCTTTTCCACGGTTTAGCTGTCCCATATGTGCGCAGGAGGAGAGAGCTGATGCCAAAGCGACATTGTCTGGTTTGAAACCATCAGACTGCATTTGATCAAACAGTTGTAGTGCGTCAGAATGTTGACCAAAATGGGAATAAGCCACAATCATGGTGCCGTATGAGATTGCATCCCTTTGAAGCATTTGGTTGAACAATTGTTGGGCGTTTTGAAGGTTTCCAGCCTTGGCGTAGCCATGAATGAGAGCGTTATAGGAGACGATGTCGATGGCGTG
Source organism: Dendrobium nobile (assembly GCA_022539455.1). Classification (NCBI taxonomy): domain Eukaryota; kingdom Viridiplantae; phylum Streptophyta; class Magnoliopsida; order Asparagales; family Orchidaceae; genus Dendrobium; species Dendrobium nobile. The sequence goes on from CM039725.1 coordinate 10,728,390, forward strand.
GTTGTTGTCAAGAAAGATGTTTTCAGCGTCGGGAAGGGAGGAGCAGGAGGTGTACAAGGAGATGAGGGCGTTGCGAACGAAGAGATTGGAGGAAAAGCCGAAGCGGAGGGATTGGGCGTGGAAAGCGCGGCCGAGGGGGAGAAGGCGGAGACGGGAGGAGGCTGAAAGGGCAAGGGGGAAGGAATGAAGGTCGGGAGGGAGGGAAAGGCGGCGGAGGCGGGAAAAGAGATGGATGGCGGGTAGAGGGGAGGAGGGAACGACGGAGAGGAAGAGGCGGATGAGGAGGTTGTGGGCGAGGGTGGAGGTGGAGTTGGGGAGGAAGTGAAAGAGGGAAAGGGCGTAAGGAAGAGAGATGGTAGGAGGGGGCAGCGGCCGGAGGAGAGTTAGGGTTTGGAGGAGGGATGTTAGGTTGGCGGCGGGATGAAGGAAGGTAATGCCGGTGGTGGTGGCAACCGCGTGGGCGGCTTGGAGTTTGCGCAGGCTGCTGCAACGTCGAAGTAGGTAGGCAAAGCACATTAAGCAATTAGTTTGTCTGGATTTGTAGCTCAAGCCCTCTATATTTGACAAAATTTAGAGCTTAATTACAAGGCAATCAAGTAAATGCAAAATTTCAAGTAGGAGCACGTTTTACATGGAAATAAGTAATAAGAGCAAGTTTAAATTTATATTTAGAAAGGAGTAAATGTTCCGATTCATTTGGCGCATTTTGGAATGCATCAAATAAATTGGCTCATTTCGTACTATGTAAATTCATTTGGCACATTCTGCCCATCCCGTCAGCCTGGGGTGCACCAACTGAATGCATGAACTCTTTTGTGACGAACGCGCGAACTCTTATATGAGAAATGATTTATTGTTTAGCAATGAAATTTTGATCAAATTTCATGAACATTGATTTTAAAGATATATTGTGATTGAGGGTGACAATTCTAATGTCATCAAAGTCTTTCAAAATGACTTTAAAAAATCATTGATTGATGAAGATTTTCTAAAGTCTAAGGATTTAGATTTTCTTCTTAATTTTAAGCATTTCTACTTTTCTTTTGCTAATAGAAATTGTAATAAGTTAGCTCATCTATGTGCTGACTATGCCCATTTTTCATCCTTCTTTTGGGATGATTTTTCTAGGAATAAAGTTCCTCCTTTTTTAGATTTGTTGAAGGAGGAATCTTTTTGTAAGTAATTGGTAATAAAAATTATTGTTGTTTGCACTTTTAAAAAAAAAAAAGATTTTATGAGATATAAGTAACAAATTTAAAAATTTCGGCTACTTTTATATTGCGAAATTTAAATATTTTTTCAAACAATTTAAAAATAAGTTAAGAGTATAAATTTCATTAATATTTGTGAAATAAATTTATTAATTTAAACATAAGAACGGAGAAGCTTTAAAAGTAATCAAATAATTAATTTGTTATGATTTAGGTATTGTTGCAGACTAGAATATACGCAGCGATAGAGTTAGAAAGTTTCCGTCTCAGCGTTGTACGGGTATCCAGCACAAAAATATGAGAGAAATAAAAACACCAGGATTTTTACGTGGAAAATCCTGGAAAGGGAAACAATCACGGGGCCAACCCAGTTGAAATAATTCTACTAGTGTTTGCTTTAAATACAATAGGCTGCCTCATCCTTAAAATTTCGGACAATCAGATTACAATGATTCACTTCCAGATTAAAATCCAGCTACAAACAAGTTATATATTCGAGCTGAATTCAGAGTCACTTAGAATTCCAGCATCACTTGAAAATCGGGCAGAGTTCCGGCATCACTGGAATGTTGGGCGGAATTCCTGCGTCACTTGAACGTCATAAAGAATTCCAACGTCACTTGGGCAGAATTCCGGAGTCACTTGGGCGTCGGGCAGAATTCCGGCATCACTTGGGCAGAATTCTGACTTCACTTTGGTGTCGGGCAGAATTCCGGCGTCACTTGGGCGTCAGGCAGAATTCCGACGGTGGTCGAGGAGGAGCTTCTTCCCTCCTCTTCTCTTATCTTCTTCTTCTTCTTCTTCTCTTCTTCTTCTTGCTTTGGTCTCCTCTCAAAAGAAATGAGGGGTTATTTATAGTTTTTTTAGGATGACATGACCCGTAAATAGTAGTTTCAAGGGCAAAGGTGGAGTGGTTCGGATGGACGTCCGATATTGAATCCCCTGATTGTGGACTGTTTGTCAAACATGTGAAGGTATTAACGATATTGGAATTTGGTGATCTTGGGCTCGTTGTATTTGTCTCGTCGAGCCGCTCGATTCGACTATAAGCATGTCATGTTTGGAAACCGTTTGGTAATCCAAATTGTGGTTTGAACCTTCCAACAGCGCTTCGGGTCTTCGATTCATACTCATTTGGGCTCAGATCGAGTTGAATTTGGTGTCGTTGGGTTCGTATTTCCGAGATGCTCAGTTTGACTGTAAGTTTGCTGAAATTGAAGTTCAGATGAACCCGAATTTAATTTTTGAAATATCCGGCTTGATTTTGCCTTGAGTTCGTGCCCGATTAAGATATTTTTTTGATTATATATCAGGTATGATTTATAAGATTTAGTTTTTTTCAAAAAAGAGCAGTTTAGAGTTATACGAGGAATGCACGAAATGTATTATGAAATACAAATGATATGTTAAATTAGATTAAATTTAAATACAAATTTTAAATTTTTTATAAATTTATTTATGATCATAGTAACGAGATTCTAATATAGTGTAAGCAAATGTTTGAAATTATATTCATCGTCCAATGTATTTAGCCAAAACTTTTAAGATTTATGATCTTGGTAGAGTTAATAATTGAGTAATATATCTTTTAAAACAAATTTGTGATGTAAACAATACAGAATAAATTTTGTATGTAAGAAATTATTCATTTTGTTTCATTTATTAAATGGAGAATTTTTGTAGAATTTAAATTGAATAGGTAACATTTCAAAAGTAATGGAGACTACTATTTTGTATTTTATGAATTGATAATGTTATTATTTATTTAAAAATTTTATTTGTAGCATCTAATGAAGTAGGTTAGTCTGTTCGTGTTATGCCAATTCAGTATAAGCATTTACTAAATAGTCATAGCTGGTGAGAACTTTGGATTCCTCTGCCAAAATTTCATTCACAACATAGGATCGTTTTCGCTTTCTGACCATTTTCATTAATATGATGTTATTGCTTGCAACAACCTATCATATCAAATAATCTATAAAGATGTATTGTCCAATCAATAAATTTTGTAATTTCAAGATTCATATAAAGGTATGATATCCTTAACCTCTATTATTTAAGGAGTACATGTATGTATGAAGTTGATTTGTGAAGTTTTTAATTGTGGCTTTCGAAATGAATTGATCGTGTATGGAAAGCGTTAAAGGCATCTACAATAAAGAATTGTTCGATAGTGCATATAGAAGAATGCATGTTTGTATGACATGGGTCATTGATAGTCTGTTAGAGCGAAAGGAGAACACAAATGAGATTTTTAGGTGTTGCATCAATGAATAGCCAGAAGATGAGAATTGTGTACTTTAGCGTATGCATGCTAAAGTAATGAGGATAAAAATTTATAAGGCATGAGATTTTCTAAATGCTTTCAGTTGGAAATATCTCGAAATGAGATTATTGCAACATTATCATCATCTTGTTAGTTCTCATGTTCTACAGATGCGATATCATGAGATACGACTTAGCTTGATAAAGAAGGTGTCCATTCGGGTGATGTTACTTGCAGCAACCTAGACCTTGAGCATGTGATTATATATCATATTTAGTATTCTGGTTATGACGATTTCATTTTGGATTTCCATAAGAATCGGATGAAGGAGTTATCACATAAAGGAAAGCCAAGGAAGATTTTCAATGTCGAGGATTGGCAACACCTTCAATATGAGTTTGAATTTAACTTAAAGTGCTGCCCAACTCAAAGTCAACACCTAACATGTCTACATATATTTGTAAGGAAATAGCAAAGGTATGTAGTACAATATATGTTTGCTTGTTTCGTGTTTTTTTTTATGCTTATTAAAGTTAATATCTAATGTGTTAATGCAATTTATTGTGCTATGTGTTTTGCAAGAACTTATAATTTTTTTGTTACTTGAATAACATAAGTAATTAGTTGATCACCTTAACTTTCAACATTACATAAAACGTATGCAAAAAAGTTAAACATGTAAAGATGAAATGAATTGAAATACTCATCTATAAAATATTGTTTCATATAAGCTGATGAAATAAAAAACAAAACTATGGTAGTCAGTGAAATGGAATAGCATCACTTCCTGGGGTAAATCTACTCGAAGATCATCGTAGTCGCCTTTGAGGTGGTGGATTAATAGCCAAGTCCTTATACTCCTGAACACGTGGGTATCCCTAGGATGGCGGCCCTTACTATAAGAGTAAATTTAGTTTTGTTGGTAATGATAATAAGCCTACAGGTGCCATCCACTCTGATATAAACATGGGAAATGATGAATATAAAGTTGTCAATTAGGACTAGACAATGTAATCAAAATCTACAGTGTGACCAACCTGTGCATCATATGTGTTAAACAGCTACGATGAAGGTCCTGACTATGATGGGTGTGCTGGTGCAATAATCAAAATTTTAACTCAGACAAATAATTTTTTTATGATATATTATAAGTCAAATTTCAAAATTATCTTTGTCATAAGATAGATATTATTGTGTTTTAGTTATAATAATTTTTTCCTTAAGATTAAATTATCAATAATACAAAAGTCTATGACTCATAGTTTGCTCGTGAGCAATGAGTGAGCCAATTAAATTATCAATAGTATAATCATTCAAATCTTTTGATTCAATTATAGCAGTGACTTTAGCATTAAAATTTTCAGGTAGACATCAAAAAAATTTATTTACTTTTTCAAAGTTTGAAACTTCTCTACCTACAGCTTCCAATGATGTTACTATTTGTGAAAACCTAGTAAACATGTCTAAGATAATCTCATAAAATTTCATGCTAAAGAGTTCATATTCATGCATAAAAATATTCAACTTAAATTTTTTGACTTAACTAGTACCTTCGTATGTAGTGCATAAACTATCCCAAATTTTCTTACCGGTAGTGCATGTAGAGATTCTCATATAATCTTCATAATTTAAAGCATATAATAAACAATTCATACATTTAGCATTTAATTGAGCATAAATTTGTTCTACTCTACTCCATCCAAAAAATGGTATATCGGTTTTGATTCCATCTATAATATGTGATAGTACATAATATCCAGTTTGACTTATATGACACATTCAAAAATCTATTGATTATAAGAAAGTAGACATTCAAATTTTCTAAAAATTAAAAGAAATATTTTTAAATAAAGGTGGTCTAGTGATCGAATATCCTTTGGATGTGTTATAGTTTTCAAAAATAGTCTTGATCATTTTTAAAAAGTATTCTAAACTTAAAGTTTTGAAACAAAGCTCATATACCATTTGTAAATGTTTGAATATGTTATTAGACCTACACAATTATCCCAATGCTAACCAAGAGAGAGTGTGAATTGGTAATTTAAAAAACTCTTAGTAAATTTTAGAAAACTGATTTATAATTTTTACACACAAGATTTTTCAACCATAAAACATTAAAGTGCGTAAAATAAAATTATGAAAAATAAAAGAGAACAGAAGAACACCAAGTTTTATAGTGGTTCGGTCCAACTAGACCTACATAAACTCCCTGAAGACTCCCTCTTCAGGTATTGCACTATACCGAAGTGACTCTCCTTTTGCCCTCACAACAAGGCGGAGAAGCCTTAACAATTTTCGTCTCTTCCACCAATCCCCGGTGCGGTAGAGAACCGTCGTCCTTTCACACCCTCCAAGTGTCGGCAGAGAACTTTCATCCTTTCATACCCTCCAAGTGTTGGTAAAGAACCGTCATCCTTTTACACCCTCTAAGTGTCAATAGAGAACTCGTGACTGATGTTGAAGAACTTCACTTAAGAGCCTTTAGAAGAGATAGGCAGAAACTTGAAGGAAATAAAGAAATCCTCGCTTTGGGTAACCTTGTGAATCCCTCACAACCCCCTCACTTGATCTCTCACACTTCACTCTCACAATCTCTCCCAAATACTCACACTCAAATTTACAATAAAGGCCTTTTGTTACAGTTTTAGGACTCCTTATATAGAAAAGGACATGAAAAATTGTCCAAAAATAGAAAAATTATAATAAAATTGTCCTACTATTGTACTGTATGATCGCATATCATCCAGTACGAATAAATAGTGTCCCATAAGAATTATCCGTATGAATGCATAGTGTCCTGTACGAACTCATAGTGTCTCGTACGAATGCATAGTGTCCCGTACGAATCGCTCGTACAAACGCATAGTGTCCCATACAAACAATTCAAATTTGTTTATACGAACTGACATCGTACTATACAAACAGCTAAAAAATTGAATAAGTTTGGAAGATACAATTGTGTACGAACCCATTTTTGTACTCTGGTAGTCGTCTGTACGAACCCTACATTGTGCAGTACGAACTAGTTAAATCAAATCATGCTTCATATGGTATGAACATGGTGGAGCCCATTTTGTACTCTAGATGTCGTATGTATGAAAGCAATTTCATACAGTACGAACAATACAAAGAAAATTTCTAAGGCATAATTTGATTAACTGCTTTCTGGAGGATCACTCAAATCAAATCATCCCATACGATCCCATAATCGTACAGTACAATTAGTTTAAAAAATATAAGTTTTTACACTCCCCCAGTATGTGTATACGGTTAATCAATTACAATCAAACTCTAAACTCAAGAAAAATAGAAAAATTACAGACTTTATTACAAGATATCCTAATCTAATATATCTTGAAGCCTTCAGCAGTCTGGAGTTTGATTTTCCTGAAATGTTAGTATATACACAAAATAAGTATAGAATGAAAAATACTATGAAAGATAAAGATGTGAGCCATAATATTTATTATTATCAAAAATATAAAGTCGTGAGCAATGAGTCACAACAATCTCCCTCTTTTTTATGATGACAAACATTACTTGTTGAATTTGTAAATTAAGTTTTATTTCTCATAATATCCTCCTCATTTGAAGTTACTAGATGGACAAGAGGGGGGGTGAATTGTAAAAACTTTTTTGACAATAATTAAAACCTAGCAGGAGTTCTAATTTTTTTATGCTTTTAAAATTTTAACATGAAAAAGATTTAAATAACTTTTCTTTCACAAATTTTCTCAAGCAAATATTATGAAATAAAATTCACACAATAATAAAAAGACAATAAGGAAAAAGCACACCGAGATTTTTATAGTGGTTCGGTCAAACCAGGACCTACGTCCACTCTCCGGAGTCCTTCGCTCCGGGTATTTCACTACAAGCAATAGCTCTCCTTTTGCCCCCCTTGGCAAGGTGGAGAAGCCCTTACAATACTCCCTTTCACCAACCCGGCGTGGCGGAGTGTCAAACTCTATTTTCACCCTCCTGGCGATGGTAGAGAACCTTCTCATTTTTCTCCCTCCTGGAGAAGGCAGAGTTCCTCGAGGTCACGGATGTAGAAGAGCCTTTCCCCTTGGAGATCCTCCCACAAATTCTTCTAGGGCCATAGGAGGAGCAAGATGAAGTAAGTTCGGAGCAACCGTGTGATCTCCCTCACACCTCTTCTCCCTCACAACGCTCACCTTCTCCTTCCTCTCTCAAACCCTAAAGAACTTCTCAATAGCTCTCTCCCTCGGAATCCCTCTCTAATCATGTTCTCCTCTCTGATTCACCCCCTCAAAATATGACAAGTTTTACACATAAAAATGGGCTCCAAAATCCCTGAGATTTCAAAAGTAGTCGTTAATATCATACAGTACGGTTTCTAATCGTACCGTACGATATGTATAAACAAACTTCATCCTGGTACGAAGTGGTACGAACAGTTCAAAAACCTTCGTACAGTATGATTTTAAATCGTACGGTATGATCCATAACAATAATGTTCGTACAGGACGATATCTGGGAAGATCAAACATCGTCTCTGTTCATCGTATGGTATGATTAACATCATATAGTACGATGAGACAAAATCCAAGAGGTCATCCAGGATGATCTTCGAGACGATTATAATTCGTCTGTGTTCATCGTATTATACAAAGAGGTTCGTACCGTACGATGTTCAAATTATAATTAAGCCCAGATTTCTGGCACTAATCACGGGTTAAATTAAGTATTTAAAATAAATCGTATAGTACGAACGTGTTCGTACAATACGAACGGCACAAAATAACTTACTTAAGTTAAAACGACGGCTAGGTTTTGGATTTGAACATATCGTATAGTACAATTGCATTCGTACGGTACGATCTATTCAGAGAATCGTCCTACAAAGCTCTGATCGTATGGTACGAAATAACATCGTACAGTACGATCTATAGAGAAAGAAAAACTCTAAATTTTTCATTTAAAAATACTCTCCCCCTATGCGTGTGCATGGTTCCTCAGACTTTTGTGCATTTTGTGGCCAGACTCAAGAAAATAAAAATAAAATAAATAACAAAATACATTATCAGACTCATACTCCTAATCTACCCATTCTTGAGTCTTTCTATCGTCCTGAGTAGCTTTTGATCTTCCTGAAATGTTAGTACTCATGGATAATAGCAAATAAAATAATATTTAATGAATAGATAATTCAAACGATATTATTTGTCATCATCAAAATCTCAAACTCGGGGTCATGGGTTGCAATAATCTCCCCCTTTTTGATGATGTCAAATAATATTTATTGTAAGCAAGTGTTAAAGGCATTTTTTTTTAAATTTAATTTAAACATAAGAACAAGAAGAAAAGAAATAAAAGAAGATGCAGTACGAAAGTAAAAAAACATGCATTTAACCATAGAAACAAAATACAACAACATTCTCCCCCTTTTGACAGCACCAAAAAGAGGAGCAAACACTAAAAAAGAAAATACAACTATAATACAAAGATAATTTATAGTGGAGGATCCTGATCAGTAGGTGGTGGAGGTGGGTTTGGTTGGAAGTACTGAAAGAGAGTGTCAAAGCGCTGATCAATAGTAGTAAAGCGTTCTCCAAATCATTGCATATATATCTCGTGTTGCTGATGTTGTTCTTGAATGTGAGTGTCGAGATGAGTCTGAAGTTGGTCGAAGCGTTCGACCAAATCATCTTGTGCTGGTGCAGGTACTCGGGGTGAAGCATGTCGTCGTGGACGTGCTTGAGATGCTGCCGGGGCATCCTCCCCTTCTTCTTCGTCAAAAACATGTTCTTCCGGCTCGTGTCCCCGATGGAAAAGAATACGAAAAGTGGCATCTGTATAAAAAATAGGAAGATTGTCGGGTTCACCAGGATAGGTCATTTGATATTTATTTTGGAGAATATATTCTATAAGGTGACCAAGAGCTATATTTTGTTTTCGGCGAGTGGTAGTTAAACGAACGAAGGTCATATGTTAAATGTAGTCAATAATTAGATCGGCCTCGTCGAATTTTGTGTTGGTCATGATAAGGTAGGTAGTGACAGATAGGGTCGGGGTTATGTTGACCTGGTCACCACCTTTGGGTATTATGGAGGTACGAAGGACATGTTGAATTATGCGCGCATTTCTATTTAGGAATGAAACGAGAGGTTGGTGTTGATAGAATGTGGAGTTCCTAAGGACCCTATTAATATCACTCTAGTCAAAATCATTTGTAAGAAAAGAACGAACCATAGGCCCTTCAGTAGATAGCCCAATGTATTGGGCGATGTCAGCTTTGGTTATTTTAACATTTTGACGACAAACGAAAGAGTGGAAAGTGAGGTTGTCGACAGTATATGTTAGATTGGCTAGGAATTCTAGAAGGAGTTCAGAATTGTACGGGAAGGCCAGGGTGAGAAGAAATTGGAGGGTGGTGAAAGCAAAGAGGTTTAGTACCTCGAAGTTCAGAGCCTCCTGATTTAGCAGTCTGGAGGGTGTGATTTTGCAGGCTTTGAACTTGTGGTATGCATCCTCGTTTTTGGCATTCAAGAATCGAGCGCTATAGTGGCGAGAGGAAGAAGAACTTCCCACTACCAAACAACCTCTCTTGCTGAAACTAGACATTGTGTACAGGCGGAGTGAGAAGTGAGAAGAACCAAGTGGATTGATTAGTGTAGTGCAAGTGAAGAGGTCGGCCTACCCACCCAATTTATAGAGTTTTCAACACATCGTACAGTACGATAGTACATCGTACAGTACGATATGGTAATAATTGCTCTGACGGTTCGTACCGGGAAAAGGAGGTCAAAACGTACAGTATGATAAATATCGTACAGTACGATCAGATGAATATCGATCGTCCCGAGGGTTGTCAGTACGACTTTTGACCAAAAGTATCATACAGTACGAACAGGTGTATCGTACAGTACGAATGATATTAATATCGTACCAAACCCCTTTATTTTGTGCTCATCTGTTGCTAAGGTGGATCGTACAGTACGATGTGTGTATATCGTACAGTACTATCGGCAATAATAATGTACCAGCACGCTTAAATTCGTCCCAATCTGTTCGCTGACGTGGCGCGCACAGTACGAAGAGGAGATATCGTACCGTACGATGACTAATTATTTATCGTACAGTACGATGTGAGTCATACAGTACGATCCACAGAGACGAATTTATCGTTTGGTGTGTTCTGTGTAGATTATAGTATACCGTACAGTATGATCGGTGTATCGTACAGTACGATATTATAGAGTCAAGGTTAGTGCTTATGTGTAGTGAGTGTGTGATGATCAGGAGCAACCCTATATATATATATTTTTTATGCAGTTATATCTATGACACCTAATCTAGTCCTCAAGGTGCTAAAGGTGTCGAAAGCTAGAGGTTTTGTGAATATGTCAGCTAATTGATCTCCTGTAGTGATGTGATACAATTATATATCTCCCTTAGCAACGTGATCTCTAATGAAATGGTGTCAAATGTCTATGTGTTTTGTTCGAGAGTGCTGAATTGGGTTCTTAGAGATGCAAATTGCGCTTGTGTTGTCACACATGATTGAAATGGTTCCTACAAGTAGACTAAGACTAAGAATTTGTTGTTTTAGCCATAGTACTTGTGCAATATATTCTGCCTCGGCTATGGAAAATGCTACTGAGTTTTGCTTCCTACTGGACCAAGAAACAAATGATTGTCCTATGAATTGGAAAGTACCAGAGGTGCTTTTTCTATCTATCCTACATCCTGCAAAGTCAGAATCTAAGTACCCTAAGATTTCAAAGAAAGTGATGTGCCTAGGATACCAAATTCCTAAGTTTGGGGTGCCTAGTAGATATCTAAGAATTCTCTTGACAGCAGTTAAGTGAGACTCTTTAAGATCAGCTTGAAAATGGCACAGAGGCACACACTAAACATTATGTCCAATCTACTGGCAATCAGGTAAAGAAGGGACCCAATCATTCCTCTATATTTTTTCTGATCTACTGATTTTCCACTAGGATCTTTGTCTAATTGAATTGTTGAACTCATTGGAGTGTTCATGGGTTTAGCACTATCCATTTCATATTTTTTCAAGATATCCTTAATGTACTTTGTTTGGCTAAGAAAAGTTCCATTATCCATTGTTTTACACTAAAGCCAAGAAAGTAATTAAGTTCTCCCATAATGCTCATTTCAAACTCATTACTCATTGTTTTTGAAAATTCATCACATAACATTTTATCTGAAGATCTAAATAGAATGTCATCCACGTATATCTGTACAATGAGAATTTCTTCTTTGACCTTTTGTAAAAAGAGTGTAGTATATACACTACCCTTTTCAAATCCTCTATCCAATAGGAATGAGCTAAGTCTTTCGTACCATGCTCTAGGTGCTTGCTTTAATCCATAAAGTGCCTTCTTTAATTTGAATACATTATTTGGAAATTGTGAACTTTCAAATCCGGGGGGTTGCTCAACATAGATATCTTCCTTAATTACCCCGTTCAGAAATGCGCTCTTTACATCCATTTGATATAACTTAAAGTTCTTGAAGCAAGCAAAAGCTAAGAGCACTCTTATGGCTTCTAGTCTAGTAACAGGGGTAAAGGTTTCTTCAAAGTCTATTCCCTCAATTTGGTTGTACCCCTTAGCTACTAGTCTGGCTTTATTCCTTATTATTATTCCTGAATCATTCACCTTATTCTTGAAGACCCATTTTGTTTCAACAACACTTTATTCTTTAGGTCTGTTGACTAACTCCTAAATATCATTCCTGGTGAATTGGTTCAGCTCTTCTTGTATTGCTAGAATCCAAAATTCATCTCCTAGGCTTGATCTATATTTGTAGGTTCTATCATAGAGATGAATGCTGAATGACTAACCTCCTTCCTAAGTCCATGCCTAGTTCTTACACCTTCTGAAGGGTCTCCTAAAATTAACTCTTTAGGATGACTAGAAGAATATCTCCATTCTCTAGGCAAATCATCCTGAGGTTCTACCCTTTCTCCTAAGGTCATAGTCTCTACTCTTTGAATTGCCTCTATTTCATCATCTTCAATTTTAGATTCAGAGGGCTTATCTGATTCATCAAATATCACTTTGGGTGGACTCTTCTACTACTAGGATTCTCTTATTAAAGATTATATAGGCTTTACCTATAGAAGAATAACCTAAAAAGACACCCTCATCAGACTTGGGATCGAATTTTCCTATGGGATGTTTACCATTATTCAAGATGAAGCACTTACACCCAAAGACATGTAAGTGTGAAAGGTTTGGTGTCCTACCCTTAAGGAGTTCATACGGAGTTCTGTTCAGCTTAGATCTAATGTTCACCCTATTTAAAACATAACATGTGGTGTTGACTGCTTCTGCCCAAAAGTATCTAAGAAGGGTGTACTCCGCTAACATTGCCCTAACTGCTTCTACCAAGGTTCTATTCTTCCTTTCTGCTATACCATTTTGCTGAGGTGTTCTAGGGGCTGAGAAATTGTGTTATATTCCTAGCTCTTGACAGAATGATTCAAATCTATCATTTTGAAATTCTTCACCATGATCGCTATAAATTGTTGAGATTTCACAACCTAATTTCCGTTGAATCCATGTGGAGAAAACCTTAAATTCCTCAAAAGACTCATTTTTATGTGCTAAGAATCTTACCCAAGTGTATCTAGTGAAGTCATCTACAATCACAAATCCATAATATTTCCCACCTAGGCTGGCTATACTAACGGGTCCAAATAAGTCCATGTGTAGGATTTATAGTGGCCTGGCGGTGATCACATTTCTAATTGAATGAAAAGATGATTTGACTTGTTTTCCTAGTTGGCAAGCATCACATAAATGATCCTTTATGAAATCTAACTTAGGTACGCCTCTAACTAAGTTTTTCTGAGTGATGTTTCTAAGAGTTTTCATACTAGCATGGCATAGTTTCCTATGTCATAGCCACGAGTCATCAACTATTATTTTTAAACAAAATAAATTTGAACTATCAATGCAATCAAGGTCTAACTTGTAAACATTGTTCATTCGTTTTCCTTCTAAAACTAGTTTATCATTTAAACTAATCAGGCATTTATCATATAGAAATTTAATATCAAAACTTTTGTCACACAGTTGACTAATGCTAAGTAAATTATGCTTCAAACCATCAACTAGTAAGACATTTTTAATTAAAAAATTTTTAGCATTACCAACAATACCTGAGCCTATCACCTTCCTAGTAGTGTTGTCTCCCAATGTTACTTTGCCTCTAGTTTTGGTCTCCAATAGGATGAACTTCTTCATATCTCCAATCATGTGTCACGAGTAGCCACTATCTAGGTACCACATGCTCTCACTAGGTCTTTTGTGAGAGCACCCCTACAATTTCATTCAAATATTAGATTTGGGAACCCAAGTGAGTTTGGGTTCCTCCTTATGCTTGCATGAATGAGATGTATGCATGCTATGCTGTGATGGATGCAGTTTAGGTCTCCATACTAAGTGTGTCCTATAATGAATTGTGCATGTGCGGGCTATGTGACCTAACATGACATAAGAGAAACACCTAACACCAGGAAATGGGTTTACTAATCTATGTGGGTGATAGTGCCTCTTCCTAAAGTTGTGTGATGCATGCTGTGTTGGGGGTTTGCTAGGATGGCCTAATGTGAGTGATGCAAGTTCATTTTCTAGTTCTTTTATTCTTTCATTGAAGGTTTTATTTTGAGCTGTCAATCCATCAACTTCTATTAATAGTAAGTGCTCACTATGATCTACTTCTAATGCAAGTTTGTCTAGTCTATTAAAAGCTTCTTCTAGTTCAACATGAGTGGTTTTTAAGGTTTCATGCACTTCAGTTAGTTCAATATGCTTCTTATTTAATGCATCATACTCATCAAGAAGTAGCATATGATCTCTATCTAAATCAGAATTTTCTTTAAACAATTTAGCATGCTCAGATTGTAAAGAACTAAATTCAATATTAAGCTTAGCATGCATCTTTTTCAACTTCCTATACGAGTGATGGATATTTTCAGAAATAAGTAATAACTCTTCATATAAAAGTTGACATACCTCATCCTGATCTGATTGATCAAGGTTATCATTAGCCATAAGACACAGATTTGTTACCTCCTCCTCTGCTTCTTCTTCTGATAATTCTAAGGCTGAGTCGGCCCAAAAAGCTTTTTGTGTCTTCATCTTTCCTTTCTTGTATTTGGCTTTGTCATTATCTTTCTCCTTAGCTGGTTGGTTCTTTAGATTGGGGCAATCGACTCGAAGGTGACCTGGCTTCCTGCACTCAAAATAGATTGTATCAGATGAAACCTTATTAAACCTTGAGCTCTTACCTTTATTCCAACTGTTCTGATGACGCTTCTATTTTCTCTTCAAGAAATTTTTGAACTGTCGGGTCATCTGTGCTATCTCATCCTCTTCCTCCCCTGCAGAGCTTTCACTTTCTAAGTTGCTTGCTTTTAATGCCACCGTTCGCTCCTTCTTCTTTTCACCTGCATCACTTTGTCTCTGACTCACTCCTTGCTCGTATGTAATGAGTGACCCAAGGAGATTATCAATAGAGTAAACGTTAAGGTCTTTAGATTCAGTGATAGCTGTTATCTTTGCATCATAGGAACTAGGTAAGCATCTAAAAATTTTATTTACTTTCTCAGAATTTGAAATCTCTCTACCTAATGCATGCAAGGATGTCACGATTTGGGTGAACCTAGTGTACATGTCAGATATTGTTTCACTAGGTTTCATGCGGAAGAGTTCATAATCGTGCAGTAAAATATTAAGCCTAGAATGTTTTACTTCATTTGTTCCTTCGTATGTAATGCACAGTCTATCCCAAATCTCCTTACCAGTGACACAGGTAGATACTCTCATATAATCCTCAGACTTCAATGCATAGAAAAAATAATTTAAACATTTAGCATTCAGTTGGGCTAAATCTCTATCCTCATTGCTCCATTCATTAAAAGGTACAGCAATTTTCAATCCATTAACAGTTTTAAACGGTGCAACAAATCCAACATTCACTAACATCGACATGCGGTAATAAATAGATTGTAAAAAAGTAGACATTCTAATTTTCCAGAAATCAAATGGAATGTTATCAAAAAGAGGTGGACGGGTTATTGAGAATAACCTTCCGCAGTATTGCGATTACCAAAATGTGACATGATCATTTTTTCAAGGTTTTCTAAAACACTATTTTTGAAAATAGGCTCTGATACCAATTGAAGTTACTAGATGGACAAGAGGGGGTGAATTGTGAAAACTTTTTTGACAGTAATTAAAACCTAAGCAGGAGTTCTAATTTTTTTATGCTTTTAAAATTTTAACATGAAAAAGATTTAAATAACTTTTCTTTCACAAATTTTCCCAAGCAAATATTATGAAATAAAATGCACTCAATAATAAAAAGACAATAAGGAAAAAGCACATCGAGATTTTTATAGTGGTTCGATCAAACCATGACCTACGTCCACTCCCCGGAGTCCTCCGCACTGGGTATTTCACTACAAGCAATAACTCTCCTTTTGCCCCCCTTGGCAAGGTGGAGAAGCCCTTACAATACTTCCTTTCACCAACCCGGCGTGGCGGAGTGCCAAACTCTATTTTCACCCTCCTGGCGATGGTAGAGAACCTTCTTGTTTTTCTACCTCCTGGAGAAGGCAGAGTACCTCGAGGTCATGGATGTAGAAGAGCCTTTTCCCTTGGAGATCCTCCCACAAATTCTTCTAGAGCCATAGGAGGAGCAAGATGCGGCAAGTTCGAAGCAACCGTGTGATCTCCCTCACACCTCTTCTCCCTCACAACGCTCACCTTCTCCTTCCTCTCTCAAATCCTAAAGAACTTCTCAAGAGCTCTCTCCCTCGGAATCCCTCTTTAACCCCATTCTCCTCTCTGATTCACCCCCTCAAAATATGACAAGTTTTATACATAAAAACGGGCTCCAAAATCCCTAAGATTTCAAAAGTAGTCGTTACTATCGTATAGTAAGGTTTCTAATCGTACCGTACGATATGTATAAACAGACTTCATCCTGGTACGAAGTGGTACGAACAGTTCAAAAACTTTCGTACAGTACGATTTTAAATCATATGGTACGATCCATAACAATACTGTTCATACAGGACGATATCCAGGATGATCAAACATCGTCTCTGTTCATCGTATGCTACGATTAACATCGTACAGTACGATGAGACAAAATCCAAGAGATCATCTGGGATGATCTTCGGGACGATTATAATTCGTCTCTGTTCATCGTATTGTATGAAGAGGTTCGTACCGTACGATGTTCAAATTATAATTAAGCCTGAATTTCTTGCACTAATCACGGGTTAAATTAAGTAAGTATTTAAAATAAATCTTACAATACGAACGTGTTCATACAATACGAACGGCGCAAAATAACTTACTTAAGTTAAAACGACGACTAGGGTTTTGGATTTGAACATATCGTACAATATGATTACATTCGTACGGTACGATCTATTCAGAGAATCGTCCTACAAAGCTCTGATCATACGGTACGAAATAACATCGTACAGTACGATCTACAGAGAAAGAAAAACTCTAAATTTTTCATTTAAAAATACTCTCCCCCTGTGTGTGTGCATGGTTGCTCAGACTTTTGTGCATTTTGTGGCCAAACTCAAGAAAATAAAAATAAAATAAACAGCAAAATACATTGTCAGACTCATACTCCTAATCTACCCATTCTTGAGTCTTCCTATCGTCTTGAGTAACTTTTGATCTTCCTGAAATGTTAGTACTCACGGACAATAACAAATAAAACAATATTCAATGAATAGATAATTCAAACAACATTATTTGTCATCATCAAAATTTCAAACTCGGAGTCATGGGTTGCAACATCATTAAGATAATCATTTTAAAAATAGGGAAAACTAAAATAATTTTTTTCTTAATAACAAAAAGATTTCTAAAACAAAAAACACTAGTACGGAGTAAATACAAAAGTATATTCTCATCCTTTGACATTATTAAAAAAAGAGGAGCACAAAAAAAATAGACTAAAGATTAAATGGACCCTGATTAGGTGAAGGTGATGTTTTAGAAGAATAGTTTGAAATTTTTGCAAATTTTCTTTGAATTTGAAAGTTACCTCTTGATTTTTTTCAAAAATTTAGTATGGTATGAAATGACAATACATAATCTAGAAAAGTTAGAGATTCAAAATTTGTTAATCTTAGCTCAGGTTCCTTCAAAGGTTCAAAAACTTTTTAAGTCAACCACTAAATCAAGGAGTAAATTAGAGAAAAAAATTCTAATCTTTTCAAAACTTATTTTATGAAATATATCTAATAGAAGATTAATGCAAAAATTGGTGAATCTAGAATAATGATTTTCAAACTCAAGTATCGAAAATATCAATAGATATAAAGGTTTTCTAAAAATTTAAGAAATATAAGAAAGGTAAGCAAACTTATCGTGGGTTTATTTTATGCCTCTTTATTAGTTTTTTGCACACTTTTTGCAACTTTTAATTTCTGATACACTTTGTGTATCTATCCTAATTTGGTGTCATTGTACTTCTTTTTAGCTTGGGCTCATTTTATGCCTCTTTTCTTTTTAACAAATATACTTCTTTTATATAATTTTAAAAATAAAAGAAAATCAATTCTAGTGACAAAAATGAACTGCTTAATTAAGAAAATAATAAGATGGATTCAACAACTTTCAAAAGATTCCTATGAGATAGAAAAAATGCAAGGTGATGAAAAAAGTTTAATTTCAAAATTTAATTTATAATTTAATGAAGATTTGAAATCAAAAGTAAAATAGCCTCATTAAGAAATGAGATAGAGAGACAAAATCATGAGTTTCTTTCCTTTCATTATTTTTAGAGAAGTCGACCATAACTTACATAAAAAATTAAGAAAATATGAGGTAAATTTTTAATTTTTAGAAAAAAACAATCTTTAAAAAGTGATTTGATTCTCTAAAGTAAATAAAAAATAAAATATAAAATGTGTGTGTTAATCAGAGTGACTTTAAAAATGATAGAAATAATATAAATAAATATATCTTAAAAAACATAGAAATTAAACACATTCACAAAAGAAAAAAAATACACGCACATATTAACAACACACAAACAAAACTTTAAACATCATCTTACTCCTAGTTTAATGATTCAGAAGCTAGGTCTACCTATGAGATTTTTTGCTTTTTTATCGTTTGCCCTTATTTTAATTTGCTTACTTTTACCTTTTTTCTTTACAGGAAAAGCTTTTAAGTTCTGGCACTCATTTTTCATATGATCGGATTTTTTACACCCAAAGTAAATTACTTTAGAGGAATTCTTAATATCCTTACCTTTTTTACTTTTATTCCTCTTTTGGTTATGTTGATGTTTACGCTTCAGTAGCTTTTCAAATTTTCTCATTATCAATGATGTCTCCTTAATTTTATCATCTACTGAGTTGCTTTTCTCTATGTAGTCAGTTTTTAGCACTATCATTTCACATGAATCAAAAAATCTTTGACTCACAGTTTACTCGTGAGCAATGAGTGAGCCAATTAAATTATTAATAGTATAATCATTCAAATCTTTTGATTAATTATAGCAATGATTTTAGCATTAAATTTTTCAGGTAGACATCGTAAAATTTTATTTATTTTTTCAAAGTTTGAAACTTCTCTACCTACAACTTCCAATGATGTTTTTATTTGTGAAAATCTAGTAAACATGTCTAAGATAGTCTCATAAGATTTTATGCTAAAGATTTCATAGTCATGCATAAAAATATTCAACTTAGATTACTTGACTTCACTAGTGCCTTCGTATGTAGTACATAAACTATCCCAAATTTTCTTACCGGTAGTGCTTGTAGAGATTCTCATATAATCTTCATAATTTAAATCACGGAACAAATAATTCATACATTTAGCATTTAATTGAACATAAATTTGTTATACTCTACTCCATTCAAAAAATGGTATATCGATTTTGATTCCATCTATAATATATGACGGTAAAAAATAGCCAGTTTGAATTATATGCCACATTAGATAATCTATTGATTGCAAGAAAGTATACATTCAAAATTTTCAAAAATAAAAAAAAATCAAATAAAGGTGGTCTAATAATCGAATATCCTTCAGGTATGTTACGGTTTCCAAAAGTAGCAATGATCGTTTTCAAAAAGTTGTCTAAACTTAAAGTTTTAAAACAAAGCTCTGATATCACTTGTAAAAGTCCGAATAGGTTGTTAGACCTACGCAATTATCCTAATGCTAACCAAGAGGGAGAGTGAATTGGTAATTTAAAAAATTCTTGGTAAATTTTAGAAAATTGATTTATAATTTTAACACAAAATATTTTTCAATCATAAAACATTAAAGTGCATAAAATAAAAATATAGAAAATAAAAGAGAACAGAGGAACACCAAGTTTTATAGTGATTTAGTCTAACTAGACCTACATCCACTCCCTGAAGACTCCCTCTTCAGGTATTGTACTATACCAAAGAGACTCTCCTTTTTTCCGCACAGCAAGGCGAAGAAAACTTCACAATTTTTCTCTCTTCCACCAATCCCTGGTGCGGCAGAGAACCGTCATCCTTTCACACCCTCTAAGTATTGGTAGAGAACTGTCATCCTTTCACATCCATCATGTGTCAACAGAGATAGTCATCCTTTCACACCGTCCAAGTGTCAGTAGAGAACCCGCGACCGATGTTGAAGAACTTCACTTAAGAGCCTTTAGAGGAGATGGGCAGAAACTTGAAGGAAATAAATGTTGCGGATCTATGGCTTATGATTTTGATGATAGCAAACATTCTTTTTTCTCTACAACTACCTTTTTTACTAACATTTCAGGTCCACACGATCAGACTGCAATTGGAACCAGCTCGAGATTGGGTAGACTAGGTCTGAGTCAGTTTGTACACCTTTTTCCTTTCTTGAGTCTGTTGTATTTGGTGTGGCTCCTGATGTTTTGTAACTTGAAAGATTTTCTGTTGCTCCCTAAAGATTTTTGTTTTTGGAAACATCGTCCGGGACGATATTTATATCGTCCTGGACGATCTGTCCAAAAAATAGAAACCCTAATTAGGGCATCCCCATTAAGGCAGCTGTCATATATTAATTGGTCTGGACGATACTTGTATCGGCCAAGATGATAAGCTCAATTCAAAAAGAATCAGCCACCATGATCAGATTAGGTATTCATTATTTTAGGAAATCGACCAGGACAATATACACATCGTCTAGGACGATCTAACTCAATTATGCCTAAATTAATCTGGTATCTTTGGAAAGCATTAATGGCTGATTGATACGATCACATCATCCGGGACAATCCTAGGATCAGCCAGGATGATTGCCTAGACGATTTACATCGGCCATAATCTATTCAGGGCGATGATCAGGATGATTGAAATAGGTTTTAAATTAATCGTCCGGGACAATTGTGAGATCGGCCAGGACGATGTAACTAATTTTCTTCTGATCATCCCAAATTGTCTCGGGCTGATGAGCTGAATTTGAACTGATCGTACAGGACGATATGCTTATCGTCCAGGACGATAATGTTGGCAACTTGCATTAATGAGCTCGTTTTGAGCCCTTCTATTTAAGTGATATCAAGGCACTTTGTAAATTGTCTTTGATAGCCATTGTAGCTTCATTCTTGTGGGGGAAACTTGAAGAGAAAGCTTGAAAGGGAGTGAGGAACGGGTAAAGTCTGAGAGAGGAAGAAGATCCTATGAGGGGGGACTCAAGGGAGTGTGGAGGGGGATTCCACATGGTTGCTCCGGCAGGCTTGCACCTTAATATCTTAAGATTCAAGGCTTATCTCGAGGGAAGTTTACCAAAGAAGAAGATCTCTTTGGTGTCAAAGGACCCGGCAACTCCGCCGCACCGGGGAAGGTGGAAGTGATTTTGTAAGGGCTTCTCCACCTAGCTGTGAGGGCTAAAGGAGAGACACTTGTTTAGTACAATTCTTGGAGGATGCCTCCAAGGAGTGGACGTAGGTCAAGGTTTGACCGAACCACTATAAATCCGGTGTGCTCTTTTCTTATTATTGCTTCCGCATTTTAATTTCCGCATCATTGATTTCTATGTGGTGATATTGGTTTTAGTTTGTTCTTTGCTTAAAGATTATTCTTCACCAATTCACCTCTCTCTTATTTAGCCTTGGGCCGGTTCATAAGGGGCATAACATCCTAACAAACTTTCAATTGGTATAAGAGCAGGATTCATAAAATTTAAGTTTGAAAACTTTTTGAATTTGATCCATGGCTAATCATAATATTGCGGAAGGTTATTCAATCACCAGACCTCCTTTATTTGAAAATATCTCATTTGATTTTTGAAAAAATTGCATGTCTATTTTCTTGCAATCGATTGATTTTCGCATGTGGCATATGATTTTAAACGGTTATTCATCACCATCATGTATCATAAATGGAGTTAAAATTGATATCCCTTTTAACCGACGGAATATGGAAGAACAAATTAATGCTCAATTGAATGTAAAATCTTTAAATTATTTTTTCTATGCTTTAAATTCTGAAGATTTTATGTTAATATCTATGTGCACTACTGGTAAGGAAGTTTGGGAAAAACTACACACCATATACGAAGGCACTAATGAAATCAAGCAATCCAAGTTGAATATATTAATGCATGATTTTGAACTATTTTCTATGAAACCTTGTGAAACGATCTTAGACATGTATACCAGGTTCATTCAATTGTAACTATATTGCATGCCTTAAGAAAAGAATTTTCAAATTTTGAAAAAGTTAACAAAATTCTTCGCTGTTTACTTGAAAAATTTTATGCCAAAGTTGTTGCTATTTATGAATCAAAAGATTTGAATGAATATTCTATTGATAATTTGATTGGCTCACTCATTGCCTACGAGCAAGGACTGGGTCAAAGACTTTTGGATGCAGGTGAAACGATTATTCTAAAAGCTGAAGATACAGAAAGTGATAGCTTAGTTGATGACAAATGCAATGACTTGTCAAGCAAATCACAAAGCTCACCAAAGCATAAGCAAAAGTAGAAAAAAGGTAAAAATGGTAAGGATGTTCATATTTCTTCTGACGTTATTTGTTTTCGATATAGGAAGCCCGGACATATGAAAAATCAATGCCCTAATTTAAGAATTTTTCTTACAAAAGAAAAGGGTAAGGCAAAGCTAAATTTAAATTGGGGAAATAATGAAAAGCAAAAAATCTCATGGGCAGACATGGTTTCTGAAGCATCGGACCAGGAGAAAGATAATGGTTAAAAAGTCTTCTTTGTTGTGTTTTGTTTTTATTATTATTTTTTTTTCTTATTTCATGAAATTTATTTTTTTCTGATCAACACACACATTTACTTTTCTAAAAATGAAAAATCTACTTCCTGTTTTTCTTGAAATCTTTGGTAAGTTATGTTTGACTTCTCTAAAACAATCAAAAGAACAAAACTCATGTTTTATGACACTCAATCTCTGTTTCCTAAAAAAGGTTATTCTACTTTTGATTTTTAATCTTTTTCATCTTTTAAATTAGTTTTTGAAACTAAATTTTTTTATCTCCCTACATTTTATTTATCGCATAGGAATCTTTGCAAGTTGTTGAATCTAAATCATAATTTTCTTAATCAAGAAATTCATTTTGTCAATAGGATGGGTTTACTTTTATTTTTTAAAATCTAAGAAAGGTAGCATATTCAAAAAAATTGGTCAATGATATCAAAAATAAAAGATGCACAAAGATGCCAAATTAAAAAAGTAGAATACATAAAATGTATCATAAAGATGCGCAGTGCGCCAACCAATTGTCAAGAGGCATAAAATGAGCCCACAAAGTTAATGCTTACCATTCTTGTACTTCTTAAAAATTTAAGAAAACTCCTGATAACTTTCGATAGTTGAGTTTGAAAATTTTGATTCTTAATTCACCAATTCGTGCATTGATCTTCTATTAGATATATTTTATGGAATTAGTTTTTGAAAAATGATTGTTTCTTTCTCTAATTTATGCCTTGATTTAGATATTGAATTAAAAAGTTTTTGAGCCTTTTTAAAGAACTTGAGTTTGAATTATCAAATTCTGAATTTCTAACATTTTCTAGGCTATGCGTTGTCAATACAATTCTATTAAGTTTTTTATTAAAACTAAGAGGTAACTTTCTCATTTTAAGAATATTTGTTTTTTCACAAGATCAGGGAACATTTTTTGTCTTTTGTTCATTTGTGCCTCCTCTCTTTTTGATAATGTCAAAAGGGGAGAATGTATTATTGAATTTTTGTACTGTTATCATATTTGATTTTTTACTGTTAAAATTAAAAACAGAAAAATATTTTTATCTCCCCTATTTTTTAAAAAGTGTTATTCTAGTGAGGGGGAGATTAGAAAGAGTATTTACTTTTTGAAAATTCAAATTGAAATATTTTGCCATCATCAAAAAGGGGGAGATTGTTGCGGATCTATGGCTTATGATTTTGATGATAGCAAACATTCTTTTTTCTCTACAACTACCTTTTTTACTTACATTTCAGGTCCACACGATCAGACTGCAATTGGAACCAGCTCGAGATTGGGTTTGTACACCTTTTTCCTTTTTTGAGTCTGTTGTATTTGGTGTGGTTCCTGATGTTTTGTAACTTGAAAGATTTTTTGTTGCTCC
This sequence comes from Dendrobium nobile, assembly GCA_022539455.1. Classification (NCBI taxonomy): domain Eukaryota; kingdom Viridiplantae; phylum Streptophyta; class Magnoliopsida; order Asparagales; family Orchidaceae; genus Dendrobium; species Dendrobium nobile. The sequence goes on from CM039725.1 coordinate 10,752,470, forward strand.
CTAAAGATTTCTGTTTTAGGTAATATTGTTCGGGACGATATTTATATCATCCTGGACGATCTGTCTAAAAAATAGAAACCCTAATTAGGGCATCCCCATTAAGACAGCTGTCATATATTAATCGGCCTAGACGATACTTGTATCGACCAGGATGATAAGCTCAATTCAGAAAGAATCAGTCGTCATGATCAGATTAGGTATTCATTATTTTAAGAAATCGGCCAGGACGATATACACATCATCCAGGACGATCTAACTCAATTATGTCTAAATTAATCTGATATCTTTGGAAAGCATTAATGGCTGATTGATACGTCATCGTCTGGGATGATCCCAGGATCGGCCAGGAAGATTGCCTAGATGATTTACATCAGCCAGAATCTATTCAGGGCGATGATCAGGATGATTAAAATCAGTTTTAAACTAATCGTCCGGGACGATCATGAGATCGGCCAGGATGATGTAACTAATTTTCTTCTGATCGTCCCAAATTGTCTCGGGCTGATGAGCTAAATTTGAACTGATCGTACAGAACGATATGCTTATCGTCCTGGATGATTGTGAGATCTCGTTCCTTTACTGTTCCTCTCTGAATTGGATTTTCCTCCCAGGATCGGCCGGGACGATGTTGAGATCGGCCAGGCCGATCAGTGCATTGAAAATGGCTGATTTCTTGAATGATTTCTGGAGTGATTTCTGGACTGGATCGTCCAGGACGATTTTGGATCATCCTGGGACGATCAGATACGACAAGAATCCCGAGAGCATCGTCCTGAGAAATCGTCCAGGGCCGATTGGTTTTTGTTCTGATCGGCCAGGACGATGTGGCGATCGGCCGGGCTGATCAGACTAAGGTTATAAGGTAATCAGCTCATTTTGAGGAGAGAGAAAATCATTTTTTATAAAATATCTGATTTTGAAGAGAGAGAAAGAGAAAGAAAAGTAAAGGAAATCTTGGGTTTCGGAGGCCGCGGAGCGCTTTTCGTCTGACGCTACTGTTGGAGAAAGTGTAGATCTCATGGTAAGGACTCCGAATCCTATTTCTGTTTTTAGAGATATTGAGTTTTGATTGTGTTGTGACCTGTTTTATGTTTTCGTAGTCGAATTTTGGACCTGATTCCGTATTGACACAACTTTCACCGCACAACTTTTAGAATGTTATAGATATGAATATTGTACACGATTTGAGTATATTCTGCGATGATTTTACCGGTCGGAATTGGTTCTACGCGATTTTAATTGAATAGAAAAATATCAGGATGTTTCTTGAAGTGGATTCTGTAGAATAATAGTCTTATATTGTTGTTGTGCACGTTCTGTGGTAATTTGGTAAATTTCTGTTTTTGGTGATTTTTGTGTAAATTTCGTACACTGCCGTTATGCCGCTGGATTTTCGTACGATTTTCAATTATTCTGAAATTGATGAATTGTATAGATATGCATATGAATGTTGATATGATTGCTCTGCATTGTTCTTATATTGACTATTGAATTGATTATTGATACTGAAAGACAAGTGGAAACCTGGTTGAACGTTGGTTATAGAAACCAACGTATGGATATCTACAACAACAATATGGATTCTACAACAGCACTATTGATAATAGCCAGTGTTTAACCTGGTTGAACTATGGATATCTACAACAGCACTATGGATTTCTACAACAGCACTATTGATCATAGCTAGTGTTTGTGCTTGTCCAGTAAGACCATTGTATGGAATTGTATGTATATGATATTGCATCGTATGGATTTCCTAATATGCATGAATCTATTGAGTTCTGATTGATTTATTGATATTGATGTATTTATTGAATTGATTTATTATTGATCGGATTTATTGACGGATTTACGGATTCATCGTTACTGTACGATTTCATTGAGATTGCAAATTACTCTTGTCACTGGATACCGACACCGCTATGGATATGGATATAGGATGGATTCATGGTTATAGACATCAACATTATTGATTCATCGCTATTATAAATTCATTGATTCATAGACACTATGGATACTACTGATACTGATACCGATACTACAGATCCATTGATACATCGATTCATTACATTGATTCATAGTACCGATCATTGATTGATTGATTGATTGATTGAGTTACTTGTTTATTGAATTATCAATTTGATTGTTGTATATGATTTTATTTCATTGATTAATCGTATTGATTGATTTCAATTGTGTTAGCCGATTGTATTGATTTGATTTTAATTGCTCGATGTATTGATTTGATTGTTATTGAGATATTGAGCCGATTGATACTATTGACTGGAAGAATTGATTGATACGATTTCACTATTGTAGCATCGTTCGTGGTCGTCAATGGATGGTTCTTTTTATGGATATGGATACATACACTGCCGTATTGATAAGAAGTAAGTGAGATTGAACGATAGATTGATTTGCAAGTATATGTTCTGATACGATTCCACTCTATTGATTTGACTGATGTGATACGATAAGTAAGACGACTAGATGACTGTATTGATGTAATTGATGTTATCGATTGCTATGATAGAGATTGTAGAGAATGGATTGACGCATTGATTTTTGAGCTTTATGGATTTCCTACTGGTTATTGATATTATTAATTTCTGTTCCGTATTGATTTCCGTATTGCCTTGACTCATTGATCATGTACGACTGATTGATTTGACTTGATTTGATTGACCTGCATATTGTTTTCAGTGTTGTGCTTTGATTTCGGTTATAGGCTTTGGTAACCTGCTGGGCTATTTAAGCTCATTATATGTGGCTAATATTTCAAGTGCAGAGCCTCCCGCGTGATGCTTCTTCGGTTGATAGTGTAGCTTTGTTTTGTAGCCTTGGTAGACTTCTATTTTGTAGCCGTTGGGCTATTGTACATATTCTTTTGGACGATCTTTTGACTGTGTATATATAGAAAAGTGAATTATAATAGATGTTGTATCTCTTTTCTGTATTTCGTTTCTGTAATGCAATTATCTCTGGATGACCGTATTGATTTGAACGAGAAGAAAGATGAAAAGAATGATAGATAAAAGAAAGAAAAAATATATGGAAAAAGAAAATGACAGATGAATCCTTTCACTATTGATATCTGGGGCATCACAATGATAATGTTGACAACTTGCATTAATGAGCTCATTTTGAGCCCTTCTATTTAAGTGATATCAAGGCACTTTATAAATTCTTTGGCAGCCATTATAGCTTCATTCTTGTGGGGGAAACTAGAAGAGAAGGCTTGAAAGGGAGTGAGGAACGGGTGAAGTCTGAGAGAGGGAGAAGATCCTGTGAGGGGGGATTCAAGGGAGTGTGGAGGGGGATTCCACACGGTTGCTCCGGTAGGCTTGCACCTTAATACCGTCGAATTCAAGGCTTGTCTCGAGGGAAGTTCACCAAAGAAGAAGATCTCTTTGGTGTCAAAGGACCCGGCGACTCCGCCGCACCGGGGAAGGTGGAAGTGATTTTGTAAGGACTTCTCCGCCTAGCTGTGGGGGCTAAAGGAGAGACACTTATTTAGTGTAATTCTTGGAAGGTGCCTCCAAGGAGTGGACGTAGGTCAAGGTTTGACCGAACCACTATAAATTCAGTGTGTTCTTTTCTTATTAATGCTTTCACATTTTAATTTCCGCATTGTTAATTTCTATGTGGTGATATTGGTTTTAATTTGTGCTTTGCTTAAAGATTCTTCTTTACCAATTCACCTCTCTCTTATTTAGCCTTGGGCCGGTTCATAAGGGGCCTAACATTCCTAACGAACTTTAGATAACGAGATCCTTGCTTTGGGTAACCTTATGAATCTCTCATAACCCCCCTCACTTGATCTCTCACACTTCACTATCACAATCTCTCCCAAACAATCACACTCAATGACCACTCTCAAGGGAAATTCATAACAAAGGCTTTTTGTTACATTTTTTAGGACTCCTTATATAGAAAGGACATGAAAAATTGTCCAAAAATTGAAAAATTACAAGAAAACTGTCCTACGATTGTACCATACGACGCATATCTTCAAGTATGAATGAATAATGTCCCATATGAATTGCCGATATGAATGCATAGTGTCCCATATGAATCATTCGTACGAACGCATAGTGTTTTGTACGAATGCACAGTGTCCCGAACAAACACATAATGTCCCGTACGAATCGCTCGTATGAATTCATAGTGTCCCGTACGAACATTTCAAATTCATCTATATGAACTGACATCATACTATATGATTGGTTCAATAAATGAACAAGTTTGGCCAATATGATTGTGTACAAACTCATTTTTTACTCTGATAGTCGTATGTACGAACCCTATATCATATAATATGAACTAGTTAAATCAAATCATGCTTCATATGGTATGAACATGGTGGAGCTCATTTCGTACTCTAAACATCATATGTATGAAAGTAATTTCGTGCAGTACGAAGAGTACAAAGAAAATTTCTAAGGCATGATTTGATTAACTGCTTTCTGGAAGAACACTAAGATCAAATCGTTTTGTACGATCCCAAAATCGTACAGTACGATTAGTTTAAAAAATTCAAGTTTTTACACTCCCCCAATATGTATGTGTACGATTTCCCAGTTACAATCACACTCTCTCAGACTCAAGAAAAATAAAAACATTACATACTTTATTATAAGAAATCATAATCTAATATGTCTTGAAGTCTTCGGCAGTCTGGAGTATGAATTTCCTAAAATGTTAGCATATACATAAAACAAATCTAGAATAAAAAATACTATGAAATATAAAGATGTGAGCCATAATGTTTGTTATTATCAAAATATAAACTTGTAAGAAATGAGTCACAACAACTTTTACTACATAACTTTTTGTATGTGATAGATCTCATCAATATGAGCATTTAAACATAAATATATTACATTTTCACCAATTAAATTGGAAGTTATAATTTTTTGAAATAAATGCATAATAGATAAATTTGATAGATTTTCCTATATTTTATGAATTACTACATTATACATGACATTGATAAAAATATAACAATTGTATATAAGAGAGGCTAGATGGAAGGATATTTATTAGGGGTGTCAAAATGAGTCAACTGATCAAGTTTGGATCCAACCTGAATTGACCTAGGTCCAAACATGTTGACCACAACCCAAAATGATTTATCAAACGGGTCAGAAATTTTAACCCAAACCCAACTCACTGAGTTGCCGGGTTGACCCAACCTAACCATCAAACTCGAATTCTTGTAGCACATCTATTGATATACGCTTAAGGGCTATTTGAGGTGATAGGAATAAGGTTAGTTAAGGAACCCATTTAGAACTCTGGTCTGATATGAACAATGTCAGAGGAGTCAAACTGGCGAAGAAGCTTGGACCCGTTAAAAAATAAGATATGACAGGAAAAATGTAAGAGGAGGAGGCAAAGAAGCTTGGATCCGTTCAGAACTCTGATCTGATAGGAACAATATTAAAGGAGCCATCAAACTGTAGAAGAAGCTTGGACTCATTCAAAACTCCTATCTGATAAGAGCAACATTAGAGAAGGAGGCGAAGAAGCCTGGAACCATTCAGAACTTTGATCAATAGGAACAATGTCAGAGGAGGCGAAGAAGCTTGAACCCATTTAGATGTCTACTTCACGATAAGCTAAACAACAGTAAATCAATGTAGAAGAAGATGGAAGATTAGATAGGAGTTAAACCCTTTTGTGCTTGGCCAACTTTTATTAATATTAGGAAAGTTGAACATTTATAAGTTGACAAAATGTTGTCTGATGACATAAATTTAATTTTAAGTTTCATGCAAGATTCTTTTGGGGAAGAATTGATCAATGTAATCAAGCAAATTCATTTCTTTTTAAATCTGTTAGAAGGCAAAATGGAGTTATTTCATCAACATTCAAGAAAGATGAATGCGACTTTATCCTTTGGGGAAAAGCTCAAAATTTTTAAACCCACTGACTTGAATTAGCTTAAGAAGATGAAGATGCAACCAAAAATTCTTTTTTTTGGTGGTGACTAGGAAGAAATGCTCTTCCTAATAGCAGCTGACTTAGTCATAGAAAATTGTTAAACTATGATCTCTGTACGAGAGGTTGACTTCTTGAGGAAAATATTCTGCATATTGTAATTTCTTGCAAAAAGCTGATTGAAGTTTTTACTGTTCTAAAGAAGTGGGAATTCAAATTCCTTCCTTTAAATCATTTTCTAAAATATGGCATCATCTTCAATCTTTGTCTATTAAAAATCATGTTCTTGAAAGAATTTATTACTCATCAATTTTTTGTTGTTGGAAGGATAGGAATTATATCAAGCATGGAAAAACTTCATCTTCCTCTATGTTTATTTTAGCTGAAATATTATCTATTTCAATCAAGTCATATCTAAATCCTATTTTGAATAACTAGGGGCTAACCAGTTCAATGAACTGAATTCTAAATTTTGGCATCCCCCGCCTCCAAAATGGATTAAAGTTAATGTTAATGCAGCTTTACTTAGTTCTAATTGCACATGAATCGGTGGAGTAATAAGGGATGATAAAGGAATATTTATTTTAGCTTTTGAAAAGAAATTATATCATTGGGATGTAGCTCAACTTGAAATCATTTCTATCCTTTCTTTAAAGGATATACTCAAGATTGGATGACTGAAGTTGAAGTTGTTTGGATCGAAGGGGATAATGCCAATGCTATCAAGCCTTTTCATAAATCATTAATTTCTCAATTTTGGCTAGCTTCTTATTTTACCTCTTTAGATTTATCTTTTTTGAACGATTTTAAGCTTATTATTTTTAATTCTATTTTTAGAGAGGAGAATAAGGTTGTGGATTATTGTACAACCTATGCATTAAATGGTAGTTTCCTTTGGGACTTTTTACAGGATAATCTTCCTTATGATTTTATTTCATTATTGAAGGAAGAATGTGATAGACTAGCTATCAATTAGTTATAATTTTTTTATGAATAAGATTGCTACTTGCATTTGTTTCAAAAAAAAAACTTTGACTATAATATAAAAATATAAAATAATTATAACAAAAATATAAAAAGAGAGGAGAGCTCTCATTTAAGTGAAATGTGTTGCCTTTATCACAGGCAAAACCTGGTTCTATGCCCCAAGAGCTTATATTCCTCCAAAGTGCTATCACTTTTTGTCATTTTAGGTATTCTATGACTATTAAGAAAATGAATTTGCAATCCTTTCCCTTTATGATAGGGGTTGTGTGTTCCCCGTCATTGATGTGGTATGTCTTGTTATGGGCATTAGCATCATTTCTCAGTAGATTCTGGTTTCCTATTGGAAAATCACTCCTTTTCATACTTGATGATATAGTTCACCCATTGGAATCTTGCCCTTAACTACAAGAGTGATTCTTTGGTTATGTATATATGAACTATATCTCTCATAGGGTCCCATTATTTAGCATGTGTATTACCTTTGTGGTTATCTAGTGATTGTTGGTTTTTGACAGGGCTTTTGTTCCCTATTGCTAGTGTGTCTCCCTCTCTACTTCAGTGTTATTCTCCCCACTGTGATATCACTTTCTCCTTCTACTACTTGCATCTCATTCTCTAATCTAGAAAAGATGCACCATTTTATTACTTCCTTTACTATTTGATAAACTTGTATGGGTTAGTCTTAATTTTATCTATGAAATTTTGTTTGCACTTAAATACTCATGGTTGTGATGATTTATCATCTATCATGTGACAACTAAGGTGCAAGTTTGGGATTTCTTGGATAGTTCATCAATTGGGATTTCCTTTTTATCATTTTTAGTGGATTTATTCTTTCGAACCTTCATATGTTATTGTTCAGTCATGCTCTTTCTCCTATTAAAGTCATGACAACCTTGCCTTGATTTTGCATGAGAGTCTTAATATTCTCTTTGTGATGGCACTCGTCTACGAATAGGCCTGCATGAGGTGTTTTTTTTGTATTCATATATTCAAGAAGTCCTTATATCCTCTCTTTTTATTTTCTTCTCACATCACAGTAAGGCTTATGAGTGGGTGATTGTTGAGTTCCCTTTCATCTTACCATAAGGTTTATAGTCGGGTAGGGACTCTGCTGCAGTCATATGTGTTGGTTAGAGGTGGCTTCTTTCCTTTTGTCTTACAGCATACATATGTGCCAGGTGGATATCAAGTATTCTAGTTGGTTTCCTTATAGTGTCATGGGGAATATACTTCACTACCTCTTCATTCCCCTATTTCCTTCTTCTAATTAGGGGATTGTTGAGTTCCTTCTTTGCTCTATTGTCAAGCATATGCATTGGGTAAGGACTCTATTACAGGCATATGTGTCGGATAGAGTTTTCTCTTGTCCTCTTCCCATCATCATCAATTATATGCATCAAGAGATTGTTGAGTGTTCTTTCCTCTTCACATCACCATAACGCATATATGTCAAGTGGTTGTTGAGTGTTTTCCCACTTTCACATCACTAAATGGAATATGTGCTGAGCAGAGGTGATTCTTGCTCTCTCCTGCTCACCATAAGGCATATGCACTGAGCAGAGGTGATTCATGTTCTCTCCACCATATCGTAAGGCATCTGCACTAAACAGAGATAATTTGTGTTCTCTTCAACTCACCGCAAGGCATGTGTCCAGCAAAGGGATTCTTGTTCTTTCCACGTCACCATAAGGCATATGCATCGAGCGAAGGAGATTTATGCAATTTCCACCTCGCCACAAGGCATATACGCCGAGTGGAGGTGATTCATGCTCTCTCCATCTCATCGTTAGGTATATGCACTAAACGGAGGTGATTTCATTTTCTAGACACATCATCACAAGGCATAAGCATCGAACGAAGGTGATTTTATTTCCTCTACACATTACTTCAAGGCATATATGTGAGGCAAGGATGATTCTTGCTTTACCCACCTCACCCCAAGACATATGCATCGGGCAAAGGGGATTTTGGTGTCATCTTTACTTCACCACAATGCATATGCATTGGGTGGTTGTTAAGTTTTCTTTGGCTCTTCCTCATTATTTCGATCCGATTAGGATAAGCATATATTGATCCCCATTTTCTATTTCGATTCATTCAAGTTAATATTGTGCTCATTTCAACCTTTTGTCCCACTATTTAGTATGATTTGGTGATTATTACATAATTGGGTGATTGTTTATTAAATTTTTCTATGTCCTTTCTTTACCCTTATGGTCCCATGGACTGATGAGAAATAAACATTTGTGTCCAAGTTATTAGGTTGTATCTACCTAGAGTTGACGAGGCCAATGTCAACACATGCAGCTCTCTTGTCATTCACCACACATGTCGGGAGTCTATTTGCTACCTCAATTTTCACATGTTTCCCCTCGATCATGTTCGACCAACTCGATTGAGCCTCATTGAACCCAATTTGACTCGAGTCGATGCCGATTAGGGTTTAATTTCATTGAATTGGCTCGATCAAATGAATTGAACCCAAATTAACCCAAATCGAATCGAATCGAATCGAGTATGATTTGAATCAAATTTTAGTTTAATCAGTCTAATTTAACTCCAATTAAGCTTCAATCAACTTTTCCATCAATTTATATCCTTCTCTAAGTCAGGAAGCTCAATCAAATGGCTATAATTAAAGCGGCATCCAACTCTGTGGCTTTTCATGTATATTTGTGATATTGAACAAGGCGATCAGGCTCCATTTTGTGCGTCTGAATGACTAGGATTATGGATGGAATCGGGTGGGCTTTCATTTTTTGTGATGTGGTATGCTTTTCCTTTAGCAGAGAGAGCAGAGAGCGATGCATCCACAGCCGAGCATCCCCTGGTCCAGCCCTCACAGCCGTTGTTGTTTTCCTCGGTCCGGCCCTCACCCACTACAGGGAGTTTTTATTTGGTCCGGTCAAAGGACGTAGCTCTACGTTCGGCCGCCAGTAAAAACGCGCCATGCGTTTTCATTATTTACCGCGCACCCCGACAACCCGACCCGAAATGGACCCAAGATTGCTCAGTATTGCTCGGTATTTCTAGGTATTGGTCGATTTTGCTCGGCAATAATCAATACCGAGCAAATATCAAATTGTACCAAGTTGTACCGAGTTATACCAAGTTTTTTCTAGCAAAACCGAGCAAATACCTGCCAATACTGAGCAAATCCCTAGCAATACCGAGCAAATACCGAGTTGTACCGAGTTGTAGAAAAACTCGGTACAACTCGGTATTTGCATGGTATTGGTCTTCACAGAGCGGTATTTCTCATTTTTGCAAAGCAATACCTAGTAATACCAAGCAAATATCGAGCAATACCGAGAAAATCGCGAACATAGCATTCCTGGGTTTCGGTCCGGGTCAAGTCGTCGGGCAGCGCGGTAAAGAGTAAGAGCATGTGGCGACATGTTATTGGCGGCCGAACGTAGCTCTACGTCCGGTCAGAGAACATAATAATTGTTCCACTACAGGACACCATCTCCTCACCACGAAGGTTATGACCTCTTTTCTTCACCTGTAATCCTTTAGTTAAAGTTTAAAAAAAATGGACATATGCAGTGGGCTAAAGACTGGTCACCTGTATTACCGTCACGAACAATGTTACAATCATCCTTGGTATCCTTCACCAAAACAGTATCTCCTTTCACAGAAAATGAAACCTTATCTCCATCATTCTTAGAATTCCTTAGAATGTCATTAAGATTGTCAATATTAGACATTTCTTTACCAAATATGTTGACCATTATCTTCAGAGGTGTAGAAGAGGACGGTCCAGAATGAGAAAAACCATTTGGGTTTTTAGATTTAAGGGATATTTTTGGGCTCTTGAAATCTGCTTCCACAGAAATATCTATACCTTTACTAACAATAGGGGCAGTAGGCTTAACGTTAGAAAACCTACCTTCATTTATAACCAAAGGCTTCTCCTTGAAAGAATTGGAACGAATGTTCAGCAGTGATGAACCTTCTCGGGAACCATTGAAAGCATTTCCAAAAGAACGAGCTGATGACTTCCAAATTTGTTCGAAATTGATCACGAACAATCTCCGTCTAAGGTCAATTATCATTAACAGGACCAACCAGCGAGCCGCCGGAGGGCCGGCGACCGTCCACCATCTAGACAATGAACGAAATCGAGGGTACAGGATTTTGAAAAACCAAAATCTTAGCGCAAAAAAATGTACACTCACACTCTCTCTCTCTCTTCACTCAGCTGAAAGGGGATTATTCTTGTTAAGATCCCTCAATCTTCTTAATCTAAGTAGGAGAAATATACCTGCATTTTCAGTATATAGCTTAATATTACAAAGGATTAAATTCTTACGGCGCAAGCCCAGCTTCCAACCAACAATTATAAATGATTGTCTTTCTTGGAGAAGAAGAAAAAGCTAGTGAGGAACATGAAGGGTTCAACTTCTTCACACACAAAAATCCACTGATTTCAACTACCCATTTCTTCTCTATCTCTCGCACAATAAGCCCAGCACTACCAAGCCATAGTCCTTTCTTGCAAACCCTTGCTCTTACACTCGAACCCAAGCACCGTAGGCTAAATTCTTTTTAGTCCATCTCTCCACTTTAGAAAATAGGAATTAATAAAAGTTATGAAGCTAACAATATTTAACTGATAAGCAAGAAATAGGAAAGCATGAGATAAGTCTCATTTTCTAAAATAAAAGAATAAAAATAAATCGTCAAAAGATATATTTTAATTAAAATTAATTAACTGAATAATTTTAATTTTAAATCAATTATATTTATTCTTCACTAAGCTGCAGATAGTTTAAACTGACTCCCAAGAGGTAAACTAACTACTTTACAATCTATCATTGAAAACCTTTTAAGAACATTTTTAAGATAATTCTTTTGAGAAAAACACTAGTGTCATTTTGTGTGATCACTTAATATTTCCATTCCAAGAATTTTCTTAGCTTCATCAAAGTCCTTCATACCACATTCAGATCTAAGAATATGTTTAAGCTTCTAAATTTTCAAACTATTCTTACAAGCCAACAACATATCATCCACATATATTAGTAAGCTAATCAAATTTCCATATGTCAAAGCACTAAAATAAAAACATAACTGCTTCTTTTGAAACCTATATTCTACATGAATGTATCAAATTGTTTGTACCACTACCTTGGAGATTGTTTTAATCCATATAAAGATTTCTTAAGAAGATAAACTTTTTTTTCCTTATTCTTTAAAACAAAACACTCTTGTTAAGCCATATAGATATTCTCCTGCTAAGTGTATCCCCTAGAAACCAATCCAACTTTGTGTCTTTTTGATTCATTTTCAATGTTCCCTTATTTGATTTTATAAATCCATTTACATGAAACAACCATATCACTTTTTTGTAACTTAAAGGTTCATAATCTTCATATTCAAGTGTTGGAAATAGAGCTTATTCAATTAATTCTGCATAACCATATTTCGATGGTGGCTTAATGTTCCTTCTTTCTTTATCACATGAAAGCAAATAATCAATGTTATTTTCATATGTATTTTTTGCTTTTGATTTTGGAACACTAGATTATTGTGGCTTTTCAAAATTGTGAGTGTAAATAGGTGGCTCCACCTCAAACTGATAATAATATTTATTAGAATATGTATTTCAACTAAACTAACTTATTTATTTTTATTTTCTGACTCAAAAATATAAAATATGTCCTCATTAAAAATAACATCTCTACTAATTATAATATTAACACTAGAACTTAAATTCCACAATCTATAACCTTTGACACTTGAAGGATAACCTAGAAACACATATTTAACGGATCTAGTTCCAATTCTTTTGTTTTGATGTGAATAAGAAATACAACCAAAAACTCTTAAATGTGTAGAACTAGATTTTTTGGTAGTCCATAATTCATGCGGAGTTTTAAAATCAATAGCACAAGAAGGTGTTTTGTTTACTAAATAGCACACAATAGAAAGAACTTAACCCTAGACAAACAAGAACTGTAAGTAAACATCTGATTCTATACAATATATATCTATTCATTCTTTCTGCAATACCATTTTGCTAAGGAGTATAGCTAATGGTCTTATGTAGGGCTACCAAAATTGGGTTACGAGTCGGGTTCGGGTCCAACCCAAAAAAGACTCAGCACTATTTGGCCCGACCTGAACCCGACCCATTTTTTTAAAATGGGTCACTTTCTCATACCCAAACTTGACCCTCTTCAAGCTCGAGTCAACTCAACACAACCCACGAACCCAGGTACGAAGCAATGAAGAGCAGGTAATATGCTGAGATTTTACATGTCAAAATGAACAACAAGTTAAAACTAAAAACATTTTGTTGAAGTTTATGTTGAACAAGTAAAAATGAATAGCATATAAATAGTAAATAATATGTTGACTATTGAGCATAAAATTAAAACAAAAATAGGGAAATGAAAGAAGCTCTAACTAGCTAATGTATGCTATGTTTTTTTCAAGACAAACTGAGACAATATTCGACAGAACAAAAACAAATTAGAAAACCCTAAATGAAATATTCCTTTTGATCTTGAAAGTGTGACAAATGGACATGAAAAAATGTCAAAATCCTTCAAAAAATTTTTAATACCCATAGATGCTCATAGGCGAAGCTTCTAAAAGTTAAAAAATAGAAAATAGAAAAAATGAGATATTAACATCAGTGTAAGTGTTCTTCTTGAGGCTGAAGAGGTGACCATGGTGAACACATTGGACCAAGAGTATGATAGAGAAGGAGAGGAGACAAAGTCGTAGACGAAACCAGAGATCCAAGGAGAGAAAACCCTAGAAAAAGTAACGAAACAAAGAAGGAGAGTAGAGGTGGATGGAGAGCATGCGGCGTGTAACGAGAACTGAATTGTCTAAATAGTGGTCGAAGTCTCGAGCGAGTTACTAATCACTCACCTTAATTAGACCGTGTGGGTCAATCTGAGTCACTATTAGAATCTTGGGTTAACCAAAACCCTACCTGAAATTTCAAAAGGGTCAAATTTATAGAAATAGACCTGACCCGTTTCTAAATTGGGTTGGGTTTAACCCAAAAATTTTAGCTCGAGTTCATGTCGGGTTATAGTGTCGTGTCAATTTTTGACATCCCTAATCTTATGTCTAACAATGCCAAAATTAGAACAAAACTTGTTAAAGTTTTATTACAAAATTATAACCCATTATCAGTTCTTAAAACTTTGAGTAATCTGTTCTTATGATTCTCAACCAATGATTTACATTCTAGAAATTTAGAAAAAGTTTCATCTTTTGATTTTAGAAAGAAAATCCAAAACTTTATAGAATAATCATCAATAAATAACAAAAAATATCGATTGCCACCATGAGTAAGAACTCTAGCAAGACCCCATAAATTTGAATGAATATAATCATGAACTCCCTCTTCTCTCTGTGCTAACAATCTAAAATTAAGCCTGTGAGATTTTCCAATTATATAAGATTTATAGAAAACATTCTTTATAATTGAATCATTTTCAAATAAACCTTATTTATATAATTCAATTAAACTTCTATCACTTAAATGTCTTAATCTATGATGCCACTATTTAGTTTTATCCAGACCTTATTTATAACACTTGTAACATAGAAATCCCATTCTATTTTAAGCATTTCATAATTATAAGAGCTCCTTTGAAATACTCAACAAACCTCTTTCAGATCTAAAAATATACCCAGAGTCATCCAAAGTCACAAGAGAGATAAAATTTCTCTTTAAATCAAGAACATGTATTACATCTTTGACAATTCTCAACTGACCATCACGCATCTTAATAGTAATATATCCTATACAAATAATATCACAAGCTTTGTTGTTTCTAAGTAAGATCTTCCCTCATTCAGACTTTGATAATTAACAAACTACTGATCTCTAATAGGATTCATATGATAAGTGCTTTTATGATTACTAACATTAATAACATTAACATTATCAAAATTTTCCCCATCAATTGTTGCATCTCCTTAAGATTGATATTTATATTTTGAAATCATTTAAGGACAAAATTTTCTAATGTGGCTAGCTTTATTGCAATGCCAACACTTAACACTTTTATAATCTTTCTTAGAAATTGACTTTGTTGTACTTTTTGAATTTCGTTTCTTGAAATTGTTTCCTCATTTCTGAGACCTGCCCCCAAACATTTAATCCTTTTCCATAATATTTTTTAGAAGTTTTCATGTCCAAAATTTTAGAGGAAAGAGCATTTTAGACTTCATCTCCTATTATAGTTTCTCTTTCATATTTTAAGGTTTCTTTGAAATTCTTTAAAGATTTTGGCAAAGAATTTAAAATAATAATAGCTTTATCTCTATCCTCTAGCTTAACCTCAAGGTTTCAATATATAGGATGATCTTATTGAATTCATCTAAATTATCATCAATAGATTTTACTTCATCCATCTTATAGTTTAAAAAAAAAAAATTTCTTTCAAATAAATTCTATTAGGAAGAGTTTTTTATCTATATAATTCTTTCAATTTTTTTTCACAATTTAGATAAAGTTTTTACATGATATACCTTTTTTTAAAACTTGATATGCTAAGCACAATATAATAGAACTAAAGGCCTTTTTCTGTATATAATTTTTTTTCTTGATTATACATTGATACAGACAATTCTAATTTAGGTAATAAAGGCTTTTCAACCCCTTATTAAATTAATATTGCTTCAAGTATCATTTTCCACAAATTGAAATCATTATTTTCATCAAATTTCTCTATATAAAATATTATAATAGTCATTTTTTTACAAATAAATTATTAAAACAAATAGATCAAATACCAATCTATTAAGGTTAAACAAAAGAAATAGATTCAATCACCAAACCTTTATGAGCTTTTAGCTCGATCGTAATTTTTAAAATTATTTGCAAATTGAACTTTTACCAAAATTAAATTTTGAAGGCAAAACAGTAATTTAAGATTTATTGTTTTTCACAAACATGAAAAAACTAATTCTAGAAAACATTTGTGAAGAAATAAAAAATAAGAACACAAAAAATTTACGTGGTTCGGGTTCTTACGAACTCTATATCCATAGGGCAAGCTCAATCGTCATCCTTTTATTCAAATATATGGACAAAATGGATACAAGACTTGTATATATATAATTTGCTCAAATATTCCAATAACAACCTTCACTCGGTTTAACCAAAAAATATAAAACTTTCTTAAAATAGTAAATAGCTCCACCACACAAAAGATCTAAATAGGTATTTACAATAGCCGCAAGAAATAGATGCTAATAACCCCAATCAAATTCACCAAGAAGATATAAATAGATCTTTATAAGAAGTACAACAAGAGACTTCCAATCACAAGAAAAGAAAGCAAAAAAATCAAGTACCAAGGAACAAAACACCATAATCAAGAGCAGTAAAGCAAGGCACCAATCTTCCTAATCTAAATAAGAGAAATAAACATGCATTTACAACATGTATTGCGAAGGAACAAGTTCTTAAGGCACAAACCTGGCTCAAATCAACGGTCATGTATAATTTTCTTTCTTGGTGAAGAAGAACAAGCTAGAGAGGAACAAGAAGGGTTTACACTCTTCGCACACACATAAATTTGCCAATTTCAACTCCTCATTTCTTCTCTCTCAAACAAGAAAAGCCCAACACCTCCAAGCCATAGCCTTTTCTTGAAAACCCTTGCTCTCACTCCCAAACATAAGCATTGAACATCACTTATATCACATTATATAGAAAAGATATTATATGACATTAAAAAATGTATCATACCTAAATTACAAGGAAAGTATTGGGCTCCAATGTTAAAATTGATGCCACTACCATCACCTACTTTAGTTGTTCTATGAGGAATGTACCGAGCTGGCATACTACCAAACCTATGTGTACATCCTCTGTTTGAGTGTCTGATCTCATAACTAAACTAAACACTCTTGATTTTTAGACCTAGTAAGAACATAAGGGTATGGTGTCACTTCCAAAATTAGAACAAATTTTTTTTATAAACCTTTCTTTTGATATGCTAAAAAAATTAAAATATATAAGTGATTATGCAGTAAAGAAAGGCACAAACATAAAATAATAATAATTTGAGAAAACACTATCAGATTGAGGTATAAAAAACTCAACAAGCTAAGCACTTACCAGAGATATTTGATGACAAACACAACAAAAAAAGTAGTTGTAACAACCACATTAAGTACAAATATAAATATATAATAGCCATATAAAAGAATGATTAGAACTTAAAAGACAGTAATACTTAGCACATATAGACAACTTACAAAATGTTTATCTTAAACTCACTCTCAATCTGCTCACAATTTCTGGAAAAAAAATAGCACTTATAATAGAAAAATAAAGCAAAGAACATAGGAAGCTAATCAGAGGCCAAATCTTTCAAAACTCATAAGCAACTGAAGAGTTGTCATGAATGTGATAGATTACTCATTTTTTGGACAAAAAAACCTTCATCACATTTATTTTAGTCTACACTCAAAATACTTCTAACTCAACTTGTATTATGATACACCAAATTAGCATAGAAGATCTGAGCTGCCTTGGTAACTGATTCATAAAAATATTCCTAGAGAATACATAGTCGGTGAGCTACCATGAATGATAATTCACAGAGTGATAGTACTATGGATGTGCTCTCCAATCAATAGAACATTAGTACGACAACATCCATGCAATAATGCAGAGTAAGAGAAATCATTAAGCTCAATATCCAACTTTAACATTTCATGTCAAAAACTAATCATCATTGTCCATTAAAACACCAAAAGCCACAAGAACATAAGGTATAATAATCCACAAAAATCAACTAGCTAGCCATAACTCACCAAGCTATTGCTAAAAACCATAATAAGCAAATGAAGAAAAAATTACAATGGTCAACAAAATTGCTAAAAAAATCTTTACAAAAATTAGCACATCATAGAAGAACTCCCAAGTTGTCGAAATAACCATCAGGACAAAGTGGTTGATGAGACAACCATCAAAGAAGACAAATCAACTGAAATTGCAAATGAATGCAACAAACCACTCAAACAAATGATATGTCATCTTCATCAGCCTTATCATCATCCAGGAAGTGATACATAGGGGTTGTTTGTGATCCTATTTTAGTCAAGATTAAGCTTAAATTTCACCAAAATAGATTTTTGGGGACTTTAAATCCTACTACTAAGATAAGTTCTTCGTCTGAACTCTCTATTGGTTAAATTCATAATTAATTAAATCTCATCATTCATGAAATTTGACATATTTAAAGACTTCTCTCTTGAACCCAATTCCGGTCAAAATTCAATAATAAATCCAATCTGATGAAATAAACTATGAACAAAACAACAATTATAAAGGAGGAGATAAATATAGAATTATGAAGTAGATCAACTTATATAACAATGAACAGTAGTTTGATCATTTGATGGCATTTCGAATATCACAATTTCCTTAGAAAAAAAATAGAAAAACTATATAAATTCACGTTTCAAGTTCAAAATTTTATTCCATAAATGAATGCTCTTTTGATGAAATTCCTCATTTCTTCTTTATAATTTCATTGAAATAATCAACATGTGATGGGGAAAATCTTAGGCCAGAACAATCCGAAGAGGAAGAACAAGCTAGTGTTACTACATTACAGACAACAATAAAGAAATGAAAATGCAAAAACAAGGTGAAATTTCTACCTAGCATAGAACTTTCCGGCACAAGCGAAGTAGTCCTTATCTTGAGACAGTGTTAGAGGAGGAAAGGAGATTGAGCTTTCTTCATTCGATAAGAGGAAATAAAGAGGGAAAGGAGAAGTCTAGTCCTATCAACACTTGCCATGATAAAATTCGTATTGATAACAAAAATAGAACTAACCAAACAACCATACATGTTTTCACAAGGTATTTTGGTGGCTTACAAGGACTACGCTCGAAGTATTACGATGACAGATTCGATGGTGACTAAAGATTTGGCGATGATGGTAGATTTGGCGGCACTGGATTCAGCATCGAGACAAGCGAATGTCCGAAGAATGTAGGTAGGAAATGAGAAGATTGAATTGCAAAAGAATGAGCGAGAATGGGTCGATTAGGGTTGGGTAGGGGAAATATGTTTGCTTCTAGCAATAGTGAAAATTATTGTATATACATATTTATAGCACCGTTTTACTAACCAACAATATTAAGTGTCGTTGAAAACCCATAATTTTGGTGGTGATAAAAATCTACATTATTTATTTTTCTCACACTTATCTAATAGATTTCCTATCGAAATAAATTAGAATTATCTACAAAAATCTATTTATAATTTTGTTACATCCTAGAGTATTTGCGGCTATAGAGAAATATAAGGTTTAATGTCTTAGCTTTGTACGAAGATCTAGTACGTAATCAGATAAAGAGAGAGAATGCGACATTCATAAGAGACACCAAGATTTTTATGTGGAAAATCACAGGGCCTAGCCTAGTATGAATGAATCCACTAATATTTTTAGTTGATTACAAATGAGGCCCTTCCTTTGAGAAGGACTTAGCTTGATGTACATCATATAGAGTACATTACATGGTAAGAATAAAAAGAATCAATGTTGATGTGTTTGGTTGATTGGAAGGACCATAGTTGGTGGGCAACACAAGTCGAAAGGACTAGAGTGAGCGGGCGACGGAGGTCGGAATGACTATAGTCTGTGAGTGACGTAAGTCGAAAGGATTGTAGTCGGCTGGCGGCAGAGGTCAGAAGGACTGTAGTCGGTCGGCAACGTAAGTTGGAAGGACTTTAATCGGTGGCGACTTAAGTCAGAAGGACTGTAGTTAATGGGCGACGGAGGTTGGAAGGACTGTATTCGGTGAACCACAGTGGTCTTAAAGACTTCTGTCTGATGATGGAGGTCAGAAGAAAAGTAGCAGTCTGTAGTCGACGGGCGACAGAGGTCATAAAGACTATTATCTGGCAACAGAGGTCGCAAGAATGGCATTAGGTAGAAGTCTATCGATGGACAGAAGTTTACGTCGGATAGAAGTCCGATGAATGTATGGTGACGGGCAGAAGTCCGGCGTTAGGTAGAAGTTTGATGTTAAACGACGGTTAGGCAGAACATCGGCATTAGATGGCATTCTGGTAGAACTCCGACGTCACTTGGAGTTCGGGAATTACTCCAGCACTGGTCAAGGAGGAATCTCTTCCTTCTTTTTTTCCTTCTCTTATTCCTTCCCTTCTTGCCTCCTTGCTTAATTTCAGCATTGGTTGATTGCCAGATGAAAGTCTGGCAGTGGTCGAGGAGGAGCTTATTTCTTCTCTTCCTTCTCTTCTTGCTTCGGGTCCCCTTTCCAGACAAATGAGGGGTCTATTTATAGTTTTCTATGAGTGGAATGTCCAGTAAATAGAAGAAAGATCAGGGGTAAATTCGAAGTGGTTTGAATGGACCGTTGATGTTGAATCCCTTGATCATGGATCTTTTATTAGGCATTTGAATGCCTTAATAATATCAAAATTTGACGATCTTATGCTCGTTAGATTCGTCTCGTTGAGCCACTTGATTCAACTATAAGCACATCACATTTAAAAATTGTTTGGTAATCAAAATTAAGGATTGAACCTTCCAAATGCGCTTTGGGTCCTTGATTTGGACCAATTTGAGCTCGGATTTAGTCGAATTTGGTTGTTGTAAATCTAGATTCAGGAATTATAATTTTGATGATAGTAAACATTTCTGACACTTCTGTTTTTCTACGACTGTCTTGCCTACTAACATTTCAGGTCCACAAGATCAATTGCAAATCAAGTCAGCTCATGATTGGGTTGATTATGACTGAGTCAGTTTGTAATGTATGTCAAGTATCTTTTACCTTTTCTTGAATCATTTGTAATAATGTGGGTTCTGGTGTTAGGGACCCTTGCACACACATACTCGAGGGAAGAATTCTAACTGTTTTAGAGTTTTCTAATTTTGATCATATTGTCCGGGATGATTCCAAATCGACCTGAACGATTAGTTAAAAATAGAAACCCTAATTAGGACATTCTCGTTAAGGCAGCCGCAATTAAGCAAATCGTCCTGGAAGATATTAGCATCGTCTGGGATGATATACTCAAATCAGAAAGAATCACCCGCCAGATCTGTTTAGGCATGTTTTATTTTTGGACATCAACCCGGACATCGTCCTGGACAATGAAGTGCAATTATTCCTAAATTAATGTGGTAATTAGGAAAAGCAATTAAGGTTTGATTGAGCGATCATATCATATGGATAGATCATAGGATCATCCGAGACAATCGTAGGATCATCCGGGACGATCAGTAAAACAAACCTTAGTTTCTTCCTGGATGATCAGAATGATATTCTGGACGATGTGTATTATTTTTGCACTAATCGTCTGGGATGATCAGTTATTTTTTCATCGTCCATACATGCAATCAGGGTGATGTGCTGGATGATATTTATCATTTTGAACTAATCATCCGGGATAATCGTGAAATAATCCAGGATGATTAGTTTACCCTTCCATCATCCAGCATGCATTCAGGGTGATGTTCTGGACGATACTCAATGATTTGAACTAATCGTAAAGGACGATCTAGACTATAATATCAGTTTGTTCAATTAAGAGCAAATCTGGAGCTCTTCTATATAAGACCTCTTGTTTACCCAAGATTGTATCTTTTGCTGTTGTCTTGACCTGAGAGAGCCAAGAGGAGAGGGAGAGTAAGAGAGAGAGAGAGAGAGAGAGAGAGAGAGAGAGAGAGAGAGAGAGAGGATCTTGTGAGAGGGAGTTTGTGAGGGGTTTCACAAATATTTCTCTAAGCAAGGATCTGAGTCGTCTTCTCTGGTCATCGTCCCTAGTTCCTTGGAGGTTTGAGAGAGGTCTACTTCAGCAACTGATCAAGGTTCTCTGTCTGCTTCAGGAGGAAGCAAAAGGAGTCAGGTTCTCTTCCTGCTTCAGAAGGAAGCAAAAGGAGTTAAGTTCTTTGCCACATCGGTGTCGATGGAAAAGAGGTTTATACAAGCTTCTTCACCTTGCTGTTGGAGTAAAAGGAGAGTCAATGAGTTTCGTGCAATACCTGGAGGAGAGGCTCCAGGGAGTGGATGTAGGTCAAGTTGACTGAGCCACTATAAATTTCTATATGTTCTTTCGTACTGCTTTTCTGCATTAAATTTTTGCACTTTGATTTTCTTGTGGTAATTATTTGTTTTGTTTAAGATTGTGTTTGTATTTGAGAAATTTAAAAAATACCAATTCAACCCTCCCCCCTCTTGGTTAGCCTTGGGCTAGTTCACAAAGGGCTTAACATCCCTAACGAACTTTCATTAGTGTCATTCAGTTTGTATTTCTAAGACGTTCAATTTGATTATAAGTTTGCTGAAATCAGAGTTGAGACGATCTCCAAATTAATTTTTAAAGTTTCCAACTTGATTTTGCCTAGAGATTTGTGCCCAATCAAGATAATTTTTTGATGATATATTAATTGTCCTCTACTTTCGGACGTCGAATCTCCAAAAGTCTAAAATACTTATATCAACCTTTTATATTTGCCGAATTACAAATAAGGTGTTCCAAAAAGTTAAAAATACTCTAATTAGATCATAGAGTTCCCGTTGAGCTATTAAAGTATCAAAATTGAGTCTAGAACATTGAAAAACGTGTTTGGATACCCAAAATATGTTCGATTTGGATCGTCCAGGCCAAAAATCAAGCCCAGACATATTTTGGCAGCCGCAATAGCCGACCGGCTATCTGGCCGCTGGCCGCCACAACCTCCTCTGATGAGCAGCGCTGTCGTGCGTAGAAAAGAGTCCCCCAAGGGGCGCACGTGGTTTGAAGCAGCCGGCAACTACCAGCTGCATAAATAAAAAAAAAATTGTGGGTCCCACCCCTCTATTTTTTTAAGGTTAGTTAGCGAAGGGCTATAATGTCGCTGCCTTTTTTTTTTCAAATTTTGACACTTTTTTTTCAAAATTTATTTTTTTTTTAAATCCAAAATTTATCATGTGTGGCCCCAAAATCTTTTAGAAAAAAAAAAATAGAAGAAAAGTTTAAAAATTTTCAAACAAAATGGGAGGGAAATTTCTCTCCTTTTTGTTAACATTCCCCCCCCCCCCCCTATTTTGTCCTATAAACAGCCCCTTTGGGGCAAAGGAAAAATTGCTCCACTCTCTCTTCTCCCTTCTTCCTTTGAATTTCTTACAGTTGAGGCATTTCATTTTTTTATGGGCGACATTCCCTACTAAAATTCAGGGCCCCACTCCTTGTATTGAAGTTAGAATTTTTACAGTCGTTCTTTTTTTTTTTCTCCTCCCACGTTCTAACTTTCTTACAGTTAGGGAATTTCCCTATTTTTGTAGGCGGAATTCCCTACTAAAATTTAGTGCCCCTCTCCATATATAGAAGTTTAAATTTTTACAGTCGTTCATTTTCTTTCTTCTCTAGTATTTTAACTTTCTTACAGTTGAGGCATTCCCCTATTTTTGTAGGCGTCATCCCCTACTAAATTCAGTGGCCCTCTTCTTGTTTAGAAGTTAGAATTTTTATTGTCATTACTTTTCTTCTCATCTGGTCTTCTTCTTACATTGGAAGCATTCTACTATCTTAGATTGGCGGCATTCTCTTATCAAGCTTCAGTACCCTCTCTTGTGTAGAAGGAGATTTTTTTCCTCCATATTCTTCTCTTGCGTTCTTCTTCTTATATTGGAGGCATTCCAATATCGGAGATAGGTTTCATTCTCCTATCAAGCCTTAGTGCTCCTCTCTTATGTAGAAGTATATTTTTTCCTCCTTATTTTTCTCTTGCATTCTTCTTCTTACATTAGAGGCATTCCACTGTCGGAGATAGGTGGCATTCCCCTATTAAACTTCAATTCATCTCTCTTGTATAGAAGAAGTCACAATGAGAGGCTATATTCTTAATAAATTACCCTTGATTAAAGAAGATCAATTACTTCTTGTATGTTAGGGTGATTTGAGAAGATCTTGCAATAATAATATCCAGGAGAAGAACCATAAGTGAT
Organism: Dendrobium nobile; assembly: GCA_022539455.1. Lineage (NCBI taxonomy): Eukaryota > Viridiplantae > Streptophyta > Magnoliopsida > Asparagales > Orchidaceae > Dendrobium > Dendrobium nobile. The sequence continues at coordinate 10,776,365 of CM039725.1, forward strand.
GAGTAGAATGGGAGAATTTTGAAGCTATCTAAGCAGATATTCGTCAATGATGGATGATCGAGTGGAAGTCCGTTGGTAGTCAACGACCGAGTGTAGAGCTAAAGGATAGACTGGACGGTGTCTTATTATCAGTAGTTGAGCGAGAAATTAATGATGGCATATAGAAAGTGAAGGACCGACAACAGACATAAAGTGAAGGGATGATGATGGCGGTAGTCCAGTGGCATTTTAAGGCAATATGCATCCATATGGAAGTGTGTTGACATTAGATATCCCTAATTCAAGGAGTCAAAGTAGTATGTTATGTTAGTAGTATGTCAACACAATTATAATGTCAACTGAGTTAAGGCCTGATGAAGATCAAACTATAATCTTTCTTTGAAGAAGAAGTTATAGGAAATGCATTGATGTACAGAAGAAAAGAAGTCATTTAAATCCACCAAGGATATTTGACTGTTCGAGGTTGTATGTCAGAGACCTGCTTGATGACATTAACGTATGTGAAAGAGGTCAAGAAAATCCACCAAGGATGTATGACCTATCTGAGGTTGTATGTTAAAGCCCCGTTAGATGACGTTAACCTATATGAAAGAGGTCGAGATAATCCACCAAAGTTGTATGAACTATCCGAGGTTGTATGTTAGATCTTTGATCAATGACATTAACATATATAGAAGAGGTGAAGAGAATCCACCAAAGATATATAATCTATCTGAGGTTATATGTTAGAGCGCTTCTTGATGATGTTAACCTATATGGAAGAGGTCGAGAAAATCCACCAAGGATGTAAGACCTATATGAGGTTATATGTCAGAGCCTTGCTCGATGATGTTAATCTATATGGAAGAGGTTGAGAGAATCTACCAATGATGTATGACCTATCCGAGATTATATGTCAAAGCCCCTCTCGATGACATTAACATATGTGGAAGAGGTCAAAAGAATCCACCAAGGATTTATGACATATCCGAGGTTATATGTCAGAGCTCCGCTCGATAACATTAACCTATATGGAAGAGATCGAAAGAATCCACCAATGATGTATGACCTATATGAGGTTGTATGTCAGAGCATCGCTTGATGATGTTAACCTATATGGAAAATGTCAAGAGAATCTATGAAGGATGTATGACCTATCTAATATTGTATGTCAGAGCACTGCTTAATGACGTTAACCTATGTGAAAGAGGTCAAGAGAATCCACCAAGGATGTATGACCTATCTGAGGTTGTATGTCAGAGCCCCGCTTGATAGCATTAACCTATATAGAAAAGGTTGAAAGAATCCACCAAAGATGTATTACCTATTCGAGGTTGTATGTCAGAGCGCCACTCAATAACATTAATATATATGAAAGAGGTCGAGAGAATCCACCAATGATGTATGACCTATCCGAGGTTGTATGTCAGATTGTTGTTCGATGATGTTAATCTATGTGGAAGAGGTCGAGAGAATCCACTAAGGATGTATGACATATCCTAAATTATATGTTAGAGCATTGCTCGATGATGTTAACTAGTGTGAAAGAGATCGAATCGAATCCCCCTGGGATTGATTTTGCCTTGATTGGGAGGGGGCAAACACAACATGTATTTCGAATCAAAGGTGAAGAATGGTCTATCTTTATACTGTTACTATTTTTTGAGGTCAAGACTATGACATTGCCCAAGGAGTAGAAATCCAGCAATGGACTGTATAAAGCTTGCAATCTTTGCATTTGCTAGAAACTTTATGAAAATATTTTTCCAAAATATCATCTTGAAAGTTAGAAATATTGGATGAACTTTATTGAATGCTGCTGCAGTCAAGATTACCCCCCAGTCCACATCTACTACCCATGAATTTGAGGGAGAATTGGATGATGTCAAGATATTGACATAAACCATTTTTGAGATGAAGCAATAGTTGCCCCCCCCCCCTCCAGTTAGGAACGATGTTCTCACATTCGACGTCAAATTGTTGCGTCCTGGAGTATTCGCGGTGGTAGATAAATATAAAGTTTAACATCTTAGCTTTGTACAAAGATCTAGTACGCAATCAGATAAAGAAAGTGAGGGTGCGAAATTCACAAGAGACACCAAGATTTTTACATGGAAAACTCTAAAAAGGGGGAAAAAACCACGGGGCCTAGCACAATTTGAATGAATCCACTAGTATTTGTAGTTGATTACAAATGAGACCGTTCCTTGCGGGAAGGACTTAGCTTGATGTACATCATATAGAGTATATTATATGATAAGAATACAAAGAATCAATATTGATGTGTTCACTTGATTGGAAATGCCATAGTTAATGAGCGACGCAAGTCGGAAGGACCATAGTCGGTGGGCGATGGAGGTCGAAATGACTACAGTCGGTGGGCGACGTAAGTCCGAAGGATCATAGTCGGCGGGCGGTGGAGGTCGGAAGGACTGTAGTTGGTGGGAGACGTAAGTCGGATGGACTATAGTCGATAGATGATATAAGTCGGAAGGACCATAGTCAGTGGGCAACGGAGGTCAGAAGGACTGTATTCGGTGGGTAACGGAGGTCATAAAGACTGTTGTCTGATGATGGAAGTCAGAAGGAAGGTAGCAGACTGTAGTCGGCGGGCGATAGAGGTCATAATGACCTTTATCTGGAAATAGAGGTCAGAAGGACGACATCGGGTAGAAATCCAACGATGGATAGAAATTCAGTGTGGATAGAAGTCCGACAAATGTCCGGTGACGGGTAGAAGTCTGACGTCGGGTAGAAGTTCGACGTCAGTCGGCGGCAGGGTAAAACTCTGACGTTAGATAGCATTCGGGCAGAACTCCGGCATCACTTGGAATTCAGGAGGAACTCCAGCCTAGATCAAGAAGGAATCTCTTCCTTCTTTTTTTCCTTCTCTTCTTCCTTTCCTTATTGCATCCTTGCTTAATTCTGGCGTCGGTTGGCTGCGGGATGAAAGTTCGGTGGTGGTCAAGGAGGAGGTTCTTTGTTCACTTCTTGCTTGGGATCCCCTTTCAAGAGAAATGAGGGGTCTATTTATAGTTTTCTGAGAGTGGCATGCCCAGTAAATAGAAGGAAGATTAGGGGTAAATTGAGAGTGGTTTGAATGGACGGTTGATGTTGAATCCCTTGATCATGGACCGTTTATTCAGCATTTGAATGCCTTAATGATATCAGAATATGACGATCTTTGGCTCGTTGGATTTGTCTCATCGAGTTGCTCGATTAGATTATAAGAATGCCACATTTGAAAACTTTTTATAATCCAAATTATGGATTGAATTATCCAAATGTGCTTCGGGTCCTTGATTTGAACCAATTTGAGCTCGAATTGAGTCGAATTTGTTGTCGTTGGGTTTGTATTTTTGAGAAGTTCAATTCGACTATAAGTTTGCTGAAATTGGAGTTTAGAAGATCTCCAAATTAATTTTTGAAGTTTCCAACTTGATTCTGCCTTGATATTTGTGCCCGATCAAGATAATTTTTTGATGATATATCAAATTCATAGTTTTTATATACTATAGGGTAAACAATTATGAGACAAAGTTAGTTGGGTACCCGTAATTGAGCAAATCTTGGCGCTAATTTTGCTTGTTTGATCTTACAAAGTTAGATATTGGTCTTTAATGCTATATATATATATATATATATATATATATATATATATATATATATATATATATATATATAATAACCAAATTTGGAAGTATACATGCCTAGGTTTGTTCTTGAAAAATGAGAAGAGGTTAGAATGGCTAGGTTAATTGTAATTCAAGTATTCATGGACTTAAACAAATCTTCAACTCTTTATTCTGAGGTTTATGCAGGGGTGTTAGTTCGGATTCACAAGTCAAATTTGAGTACAAACTGAAAATGATCTAATAACAGTCTAAAATTGGTCTACTTCTTAACGAGTCTAAATTCGCAGCATGAACTCAACTTGATCAAACCTGAACCAAAACCAACATGACAAAAGATTTTTAAATTGATGAGTTAGCATCAACCTAACTCGAAATGAATATGATAACTCAATTCCGAATGACGGTTCAAAAATAAAAATTATAGTTTTATTTATTTTTTCTAAAATAATTAAATATTTATGATATTATTTCCGATATGATCCAAATTTAACCCGATAACCTATTTTTAAATACATTAAAGCTTGTGGGTCTCTGAAAGGATTCCGCTCATGGGGTTCAAATGCAAAGGGTACGACTGCACTATCCCGTAGGACAAAATGATCGTATGCCTTTACACTCGACACAAGTAGGCCGATGGAAGAGCAGATGGAGTTATACATACGATTAGCCATGGAGGGTAGCGGCTTTCACCTACCAACTTCGATGGATAATAATATATATAACCCAAAAGTCACGAGATTTTCCCCATTCGATATTGTTGCAAATCAATTTTTATGACTTATGTTTTGATGATTGACAAACACTATTGATTCTCTTGGACTGCCTGTTACTTCTAACTTTTCAGGAATCGAAGATCGGACGAACAAACGAAGCCAGTTCAAGATTGAGTAGAGGATTGAGTCAGTCTGTACTTTATTTTTCTCTTCTTGAGTCTATTTGTAATGGTCAAAGAGACTGATGCTAAGTAACCCTACACACACACACTTGAGAGACTTGGAAATTTTAGTTTTACTCATATCAATCAGGACGATATTTACATTGTCCTGGACGATCAGGCTTAAAACAGAAAGTCTAAATAAGGATTCTTAATTAAGGCACCCGTCATTAACAGATCGTTCTGGAAGATACGTGTATCGGCCAGGACGATAAGCTCAAAACAGAAAGAAATTTCCACTATAGACAATTAAGGTATACTGTATTTTTTAATAATCGGCCAGGACGATCATTGATCGGCCTGGATGATATTCACAAAATATGCCTTAATTGATCAGGAAATCAAGGGAGTAATTAAGGATGATTGATACGATCATATCATCCTGGACGATCGCAGGATCGGCCAGGACGATCTATTCAAAAACCTTAATTACTTCAGTACGATAAATATCGGCCAGCTTGAATTCAGGGCGATGCTCTGGACGATTTTCCTCTGATTTGAACTAATCGGCCGGGACGATCGTGAGATCGGCCTGGATGATCAAGACAATTTTAAATTATCTAGTTTGCATTCAGGGCGATGCTCTGGCCGATCTTCTGAGATTTGTACTGATTGGTCAGGCCGATGTCCATATCAGCTTGGATGATATAGTCGGCAACTTGCAATTAATAAGCTCCTTTGAAGCTCTTCTATTTAAGAGCTCTTGTTCAACGTTTTGAACAATCTTTTGCTATTGCATTGACCTGAGAAGGCCTTGAGGAGAGAAAGAGAGAGAGGGAGAGAGAGAGGATCTTATGAGGGGGAGCTTGTGAGGGGATTCACAAGGGTTGCTTCAAGGATCGCTCTACTTTTTCTTCTTCTGGAGTTTCTCATCTGTGGAAGGGTCGGTAGAGGTAAGGAGTCAACATCTGGTTGTGGTTCTCTGCCAGCTTCAGAAGGAAGCAAAAGGAGATAGGTTCTCTGCCTTGTCGGGGTGGCAAAAAGGAGGTTCTTTGTAAAGGTTTCTCCGCCTAGCTGTGGGGGCTAAAGGAGAGTCACGATTGTAGTGCAATACTCTGAGGGCGCCTCCGGGGAGTGGACGTAGGTCGAGTTGACCGAACCACTATAAATCTCTGTGTTCTTGTTTCTTGCTTCCACACTTTAATTTTCCCATTTAATTTTCTCGTGGTGTGATTTTGGTTTATGTGATTTTTGTTCTTTGTGAAAAGAAAATTTTTAAAATTCTAATTCACCCCCCTCTTGGTTAGCTTGGGCCAGTTCTATAGGGCTTAACATCCATAACGAAATTTCAAGTGGTATCAGAGCGGGATTCATAAAAATTGAGTTTGAAAACTTTTTGAATTTTGATCCATGGCTAACCTTGGGATTCGTAACACTATGGAAGGTTATTCAATTACACGACCTCCCTTGTTTGACAACTTACATTTTGATTTCTGGAAAACCTGTATGTCAACATTTTTACAATCTACTGATTATCGCATGTGGATGCTTATCAAAGAAGGTTAATCTCCACATTCTCGTGAAATTAATGGTGTTAAAACTGAAGTTTTTTTTACTGAATGGACTTTCGATGAACGAGATTTAGCTCAATTGAATGCAAAATGTTTGAACTGTTTTTTCTGTGCTTTAAAATCAGAGGATTACATGCGTGTTTCCACTTGTAAACTGGTAAAAAAATTTGGGATAAATTGTGTATCACTTATGAAGGCACTAATGAAGTTAAATAATCTCGTTTGAACATTCTCTTGCATGATTACAAAATTTTTTGTATGAAATCTCATGAATCTATTTCTGACATGTACACTAGGTTTACTCAGATAGTTACTTCACTGCATGCACTAGGAAAAGAACTTTCAAACTATGAAAAAGTAAACAAGATTTTGAGATGCTTGCCTTCGTCATATGATGCTAAAATCACTGCAATCACTGAATCTAAGGATTTGAACACTTATTCTATTGATAACTTACTTAGCTCACTCATTGCTTACGAGCAAGGGGTGAATCAAAAAAATCTTGATGCAGGTGAGAAGAAGAAGGAGAAAACAGTTGCACTAAAGGCTCACAAATCAAATTCTGAATCTTCCGGTTCTGAAAGTGATGAAGTTGCCTTCATCACAAGGCAATTAAAAAGCTTTCTAAGGAAGAAACAAAAGCATCATTGAAGAAAAGGTAGGGATAATAAACATTCTAAAGGATCTTCTGATGTTGTTTGTTATGAATGCAGGAAGCCTGGACATGTGAGAGCCGATTGTCCTACACTTCAAGATCACTCGAGCAAAGAAAAGGAAAAAGGTAAGGAGAAACCTAAGTCTAGGAAGGACAAGAAGAGAGTCCAAAAGGCGTTCTGGGTAGAATCTGGTAGTGATTCCTCTGAGACTGAACCAGAGGAAGAGACTACAAACCTGTGCTTAATGGGGGAAGATCATCTTGAGCAAAATGATGAGGAAGAGGTATGTAAACCAACCTATGATGAATTGTTTGAGATTTGTGAGAAAATTCATGCATCATACAAAAAACTTAAGAAGACTCATGCTAGCTTAAAAGTGGAACTTATAAATTTGCAAAAAGAGTATGAAGTCATTCTTAAAGATCATTCAACAATTGATTCTAATCACATGGCTCTCCTTGATGAATTTGATGATTTGAACAAAAAGCATTCAAAATTAATTAATGAGCATGATGCATTAAAAGTTTCACACACAACACTTGAATCTAATTTCAAGAAATCAAAAGAGAAAGAAAAAACTTTGATGATTAAGAATAATGCTCTAAAAAGTACAAACTTGAGGATTAGAAATGAATTGGATACACTTAAGGGAAATTGGAAGACTCACACTTTGAATCCAAAGCCAAAACCTAGGAAGAGGCATTATAACTCAAATCATTTAAGAAATCCTTTTTCTGGAGTAAGATGTTTTTCATGTGGCATGCTAGGACACATCTCACACACTTGCACTGTTCACCATAGTACACATTGGGTGTGGAGACCTAAAGTTCATGATTCACAGCATACCACACCTGTATTGCATTCTACTTTTCCTAAGAAGGGACCCAAACTAGGTTGGGTTCCTTAATCTGACTGTTGTTGAGCTTTTGCAGGTATGCTCTCACCAAAGACCTCGTGGGAGTATAGGATAATTGGACATAAGGAGGCTCGCAGCTCAAAATTGCTTAAACTCGCTGCTTCATAACTTGCTTGAAATATTTTTTTTAATTAGTTTTGTGTTATTTTTTTATGCTAGTTTTTGTGCTTGCTTTGTGTTGTTCTAGTTTGCTTTGTTTTTGTTTTGTTTTTTATGTTTGGTTTCCTATATGATTATTTTTGAAGCTTTTTAAATTTTGGAGTTTTAGAGATTATGTTTAGCATTTCTAAATCGGTTAAAAGAAGGAATACCATTGATGGTTTCCCTCCTTTTGACCTTGTTTAGTGGTATAATTTTTCTTCTCTAAACAAAAGTCTAACTCATTTTAGCCAATGGTTTTTGAAGTTAAGATTCTTTTTTCTTGCTACAAAAAATCTATCTTGTGCATAATATCCAAAGTTCTTATATATCTCTCAAGTTATTTGAGACCTTGCCTTTGCACTGATCATATGAGTTTTAGTTTTGTTTTATGGGTTATTCTTCCCTATGTTAGAGAGAGAGCTCCTATTCTCTAATATTTGGAGGATATACTCACAACTAAGGTTCTTTTTAAGGGTTTTTGTTAAAGAGCTTTTAGCTTGCAAGAATTAAAAAGGAAAGAGGCCAATGACGTCAAATTGAAAAAAAATATATATATATATACACAAATGTGTATCAAAAATCAAAAGATGCTCAAAGAGCCAATCAAAGATTCAAGAGGTATAAAATGAGCCCACTAAAAAGTAAGCTATCCTCTCTTTTTAAAACTTTTAAAACTTAGAAGAACTTATGGGTTATGTGAGATTTTCAAAGGCTTGATTTCAAATTCCATGATTGAGAAAAATTACTTTGACATATTATTTATGAGATATTTTCTTTGTAAACAAGTTGTGAATGGATCTTCTTTTTATCCTATTTAGTTATTCTGAGTTAGGCCTCTATTTTTCAGAAGATAATTTATACCCTGAAGGATGTCCGATCTAGGGTTAACAGAATTAGATATTCTACCTTCTTCCGATTCAAATTTGTTAACCTATTAATCTCTTGAAACTCTAAAGTTTAAATTATTTAAGAAATTCTCATATGAATTATTTTGATTAAAAAAAAACAACAAACAGAAAAAAAAATGTCTTCTTTTCAAATTGGGTGTTTTTAGTTTTTTTTTTTTACTGTTCTTTTTTCCTTTTTTATGTTTTTTCTTTTGTTTTATTTTTTGAGGGCTTTGATCATCACCATCCTTCATTGTTTTTCAAATTCTAGTCACATCGTCCTGGCTGATACTTTTATCGTCCTGGACAATAGGGCAAATTCTCTTCAAATTCCATCTGCTGAACTTCTCTGTGCTTACTACAACTCTTCATCCTGGACGATCCGTTATCGTCCTGGACAATCTGATCGAACTCTATTACAATCATGAAGATAGTCCTGGCCGATAACATATTTTGGCCTGGCCGATGCATTCTATGGACATCATCCTGGCCGATACACTAGATCGTCCTGGACGATCCACATGTCAGCACGTTTAAATCCTTAAAATTGGCCCCGGACGATCCATTATTGGACAATCGTCCTGGCCGATCCACTGTTCTTCATGGACGATACACGTGGCACAGATTTAAAACGTTTTAACTTCGGCTGGTACGATCAATTATTGTGCATCGTCCTAGACGATACACCTAATCGGCCCGGACGATATGCTTTTTTAACGGTCTTCTGCTTGACTCCTCAGGACAATCGCTTGTGTCTAATCGTCCTGACCGATATCTGATCGGCCCGGACGATCGGACCTTCTTTTTGACCAATCGGCCTGTAAGCAATTATTGTGCCATATCGTCCTGGACGATTCTGCGATCGGCCTGGATGATATGGCCGCTTCTTTAAATTCTGGCCGTTCCAGCCATGTTTTTCACTTCACATCCCTTCTCCTCTTGTGTTTTCTTGCTAACTCCTTTCTATGGCTGGTGGGAAACGTGTTCATCAAGCTTCTGAAAGTTCCTCAGGGGTCACTCTGGACCCTCGATTCAGGGAGGCAGAGGATCAGGCTGCCTACCGTCGCTACAAAGAGTGTGGCATTACCCTTTCCTGAGCAATCAATCCTGCATACTTTTTGTATCCGGTAATGGATCTTTTTGCCCACACTTCTCTTTGTTTCATACTCACCCTCCCTGTCCCTTTTTCTTCTGAACTCCTGCTAGAATTTTATGCAAATCTTCGCATAAATTCTACTTACACAGTCCTGACCTCCTATATGAATCGACGCCCGGTCGAGATCACATATCAGAACTGTGCGGAGCTTTTACAACTATCCACCACCGGGGATAAGCTGAACATAATCGTTATAGATCCTAATTTTGATTGGTCCACGGCGAACCATTTTCTTCGCCAAACCAACACACCCTTTCATGTTGGAGAGACTAGCTCTTTAGTCAAAGATGCTAGGACAATTCAACATGTCCTTCGCATCTCCATAATTCTAAAAGCCAGGGACCGAATCCACATCACTCCTCTACTTTCCTTGACTACCTTTTTTATTATGGCCCGGAGAGAATTCAATGCCACTGATATACTCTTTCGCTACATTATCATTTAACAACTATTCGCGATCCAAGCCATAGGAGGAAACCTAACCTTGCTTTAGGACATCTCATAGCCTACATTCTTGAAACCAAATACAATCTTCAATATCCTGCTCATCATGACCTTCAGCCTCCTTACTACTCAAACAATTCTTTCACTATCCTTCATAGTACTCGTCTCCACCCAAGAGATGGGGAAGGTCGGAGAGCTGAGGAGGAGGAGGCTCTCGCTCCCACTCCCGTTCTTGATCCTGTTCCTCTCCACCAGCACTCACCGGTTGATCAGTTGATAGAGATGTTTGATCGATGGGAGACCCACTTTTGACGCTTACGTTGCTGCACAGGACCAACAATATTCTGAGGATATTGCCCGCTACGAGCAGCACCGCATAGAGGATTTAGCCCGATTTGACAGCTACATTACTCACTAGCAGCAACAATATGACCAGGACATCGCCTGGTTCAATGCTCAGTTTACCATGCTTGCCAGCTACTTTCTGCAGCCACCTCCACCACCTTCATCTGATGATCAGGGTCCCTCATTTTTCTAGTCTGTGTTTTCTGTTAACTGTTTTCTATTTTTTGTAGTTTGTTTTAGATTCTGTTTTCTTTTTCCTTTGTATGTATAGGACCCTCTTTTTGTGATGATAAAAGGGGGAGTAGGATGTGGTAGGAAAAGTTGATGTGCTTGTAACTTTGAAATTTTAATGAATTGCTGATTTTTATTGAGTTTTTCCTACTTGTGTTTGCCATCATCAAAAAGAGGGAGATTATTGCAAATCTATTTTTATGACTAATGTTTTGATGATTGACAAACACTATTGATTCTCTTGGACTGCCTGTTACTTCTAACTTTTCAGGAATCGAAGATCGGACGAACAAACGAAGCCAGTTCAAGATTGCGTAGAGGGTTGAGTCAGTCTGTACTTTGTTTTTCTCTTCTTGAGTCTATTTGTAATGGTCAAAGAGACTGATGTTAAGTAACCCTACACACACACACTTAAGAGACTTAGAAATTCTAGTTTTACTTATATCGGCCAGGACGATATTTACATCATCCTAGACGATCAGGCTTAAAACAAAAAGTCTAAAAAATGATTCTTAATTAAGGCAGCCATCATTAACAGATCGTTCTTGATGATACGTGTATCGGCCAGGACGATAAGCTCAAAACAGAAAGAAGTTGCCTCCATAGACAATTAAAGTATACTGTATTTTTTAATAATCGGCCAGGACGATCATTGATCGGCCTGGACGATATTCACAAATTATGCCTTAATTGATCAGGAAATCAAGGGAGTAATTAAGGATGATTGATACGATCATATCGTTTTGGACGATCGCAGGATCGGCTAGGACGATCTATTCAAAAATCTTAGTTACTTTAGGACGATAAAAATCGGCCAGCTTGAATTCAGGGCGATGCTCTAGACAATTTGTCTCTGATTTGAACTAATCGGCCAGGACGATCGTGAGATCGGCCTGGACGATCAAGCCAATTTTAAATCGTCTAGTTTGCATTCAGGGCGATGCTCTAGTCGATCTTCTGAGATTTGTACTGATCGGCCAGGCCAATGTCCATATCGGCCTGGACGATATAGTCAGCAACTTGCAATTAATGAGCTCCTTTGAATCTCTTCTATTTAAGAGCTCTTGTTCAATATTTTGAACAATCTTTTGCTACTGCCTTGACCTGAGAAGGCCTTGAGGAGAGAAAGAGAGAGAGGATCTTATGAGGAGGAGCTTGTAAGGGGATTCACAAGGGTTGCTTCAAGGATAGCTCTGCTTCTTCTTCGTCTGGAGTTTCTCGTCCAAGGAAGGGTCGGTAGAGGTAAGGAGTCAGCATCTGGTTGTGGTTCTCTGCCAGCTTCAGGAGGAAACAAAAAGAGATAGGTTCTCTACCTTGTCGGGGTGGCAAAAAGGAGGTTCTTTGTAAAGGTTTCTCCGCCTAGCTGTGGGAGCTAAAGGAGAGTCACGATTGTAGTGCAATACTCAGAGGACGCCTCCGGGGAGTGGACGTAAATCGAGTTGACCGAACCACTATAAATCTCTGTATTCTTGTTTCTTGCTTTCGCACTTTAATTTTCGCATTTATTTTTCTCGTGGTGTGATTTTGATTTATGTGATTTTTGTTCTTTGTGAAAAGAAAATTTTTAAAATTCCAATTCACCCCCCCTCTTGGTTAGCTTGGGCCAGTTCTATAAGGCTTAACATCCCTAACAAACTTTCAGATATATCAGCTCGAATGGGATTTATTTGATTGTGGGGATCGGTTTCCTACGAGTGCAAGCCCCCGTAGTTAATTACATCCTAGGCCTTGACCTAGAAAAACTCTCGATTAAGGACGGTGTATTATTCACTTCTTAATTTGGTGCAAAGAAAAAGTTCCTAAGTTCTATTCCAATGAGTCTCTTCTATTTATCTTTAATGATGATTAGATATTTTTGAATGGATAAAGATATGATTAAAATTTTGAATTTAGAAGATCAAAGATCGGATTACTATCCTAAGAGAAATGACAGACTCAAAACACAAATGAAAGAAGACACATTGAGGGGTGTACAATCTGGGCTTATGCTTACATGGAGTGAGCTGCCAGCTAACATCCTAAACACAATCAATCGCCCTATATGTATACAAGATAGGAAGGCTCTATCCTAAGGAATCAAGGATTTATAGTTCAAGAGGTTTCAATCAGTAACTCTATAATATGCAAAAGGGTATACCTAACGCCATGTATGATGCATGAAATGAATACGAAATATCCCTAGGTCTACTAATGTAATGCATGTATGTAAATGGAGTACAATGTGAAGTAAGGTGTGTAAAAAATAAATGCATGCATGACATTCAGAATACATAAAAAGTAAATAAACACCTTAAGGGTACCCTCCAGGCAAGGTACCCGCACAGAAAACCATCCTAGCAATACCCACTTCGTGTGGGAAAACAACGAAGCCAATGGCACAAATGGGTGGCCTACTCTACAAGCCTAAATGACCCTAATGGTCTCTAAGGCTCACAGAAGGTGGGGGGTATCATACCCAAAACCAAAAAAAGGTCAAAATCCTAGCGATGCCCACTTTATGTGGGAAAACAACGATGTCCAATGGCACAAATGGGTGGCCTACTTTATAGGCCTAAATGACCTAATGGTCTTTAGGGCTCACAGAAAGGGGGCAAGCTTTGACCTATAGGACCAAAGCTTCGTTAGTGAACTAACCTAAGGCCAATTACCTAAACATGCTAGAATACTTATTAACAAGTTGTGTGTGATGTGTAGAAGCTTCGATATAATTAAAAATTTGCATTATAAGTTACAGAGATTATACCTGACTGTGGCGCAGCCACTTAAAAGCTCATAAGCAAGCAAATTGTCCATTGATTCTTGATAGTGCGAGATCCGATGTACCTGGCTGTGGCGCTGCCACTTAAAAGCTTATAAGCAAATGATGTCACTTGATTCTTGACCGTGCAAGACCCGATGTACCTTGCAAAATAAGATAAAAGAGAAATATATATATTAGCATAGATGTCTTTTAGAAAAGAAATACAGGTAAGTAAAAAAAGTATAACTGACAGAAAATTTAAGAATTACATTTTATAGAACATGTGTATGTAGTAAATATTGAATAACAAGACAAAGCATCGGCCTAACCTCGGGCTAGAAGTCATATCCTGACCAAACAAGTCTAAGGTGTGTGTAACGGTGTGTAGTTTTGGATAAGTCCTATATAGGATAGTTTAATTATAGTTTCTTTCATTTAATTTGTTAAAGGGAAAAAGGGGGATTTTAGTTTAAGTTTAAATATTAGTATTTTAGGATTGATTTTTAGAGATTTTATTTTAATATTTGATTGATTACCACCTTTATTTCACACCGAGGTCGTGAGGTTTATTTCACCCTCCTTGGAGCTAACTTAATAGCCTCGTAGGCCTGGGTTACCCAGTGGCAACCAATTTTTGTTGAATTATTTAATTGGTTATAAATTAGAAAGAAAAATGAATTAGGTGGTTTATTATCGATTAATGTTTGATTCAAATCATTAACAATTAATTTTATAGTTTAGTACTCCATTAAATCCATTCGTGGCGTTGTGCCACCATGCTCGAGGAACCAGGCCTCCTTAGGACACTTAGCCCCGCAGTCCGAAGTAGTCCATCTAATAAACTTCATCTTTGAAGTGGTTGTTATGTATTAAGGGGTTAGTTGATTGACTTTAAAAGATTAATCTAAGGTTTTATCTTTACAAATCTTTTATCCTAATAAATGTTAGTTTATGTTTAATCCCCTAATTTAAGTCTATATCTTTTAAGTTTTAAATTGATTAAGAGTTTATTATTAGACTTGTTAAATCTGATTTTAGGTGTATGTTTTAGGTTTATAATTTAATGATTATAAATATTAATAATAAATTAATTAAGAATTGAATAATTTTTTAGCATATTTTAAGAATTAGATTATGATTGGTTGGTTGATTATTAATGGATTAAAGAAAACTAAACCTGGGAAAACGTATCACTAAGTTTTTGTTTTGATATTTCTATCTTATAAGGAGTATGCACCCTAAGTCTATGTTTTCGAAAACTCGGTCCTTAATTTTTGTCCTTAAGTGTCACTAGTGTTATAGGGAACAAAAGAAAGTGTTTTTCTAACCCTTAAGACTTTCATACATATACCAATAAGATTAGGGATTTATGCATGAAAATGCAATAATAAGTAACAAAGCAGTAGGAATGCAAGAAGTAAAGAGAAAGAACGACTAAACAAGATAGAAAGAAAAGAATGAAAATTAGAAATGAAAGGAATGTAGGCATTGTTATTTTAGACATACTTCTTTGAAGTCAAATGTGTCTCTAAAATAGCCTCATCCCTAATTCGATATAATATGAATAGGAAGGAAGGCATTTATAGTGCCCTTTGCTATCCCCACAATCCAAACACAGCACTTGATACATACCCGACTCGACTACACAAACTATTCTCAAAACAAACTTAAAGCGACGAGAGGAAACAAGCTCCCAAAAGCTAAAATTTAAAACAAGTTTCTCTTTTTTATATTTATCCAAAACCCTACTTTGAAAATAAGTGCAAACTAAGAGAAAGATAATTCCCCACATAATCATCCGTTCCAAAACAAAGACACCCGAGAGTCTTTCAACCCAAAGTCAATCGTAAGACCATGAATCCCCAAAAAGACTTATAAAACTTTCAAATGAAACTTTTTATAAAACCCTACACGAACGACTTACCAAAACCTTCCCAACACAAAACGAAATAATTCAAGTGCTTTTCTTTTTATTTGGAGTGGGGTAAAATCATAAGAAATCTCCAACAAGAAAACTTCATAAAAAAACTCTTCGTAATAAAACATTCGCAAAAACTTATCATAAAATTTCCCAATATAAAATAACTCACAAAGATTTTTTTATTTTTAAAGCCTCCAACAATAAGGGACTCATAAAACTCTCCAACATAAGACAAACCATTAACTTTCGAATGAGAGCCAACTCATAAAATTCTCCAACAAAAAGAGTATTTCAAATAACTACTATTCTACTCATGCAAGTCCGACAATGCATTATAACTTTATAAGAAAGACTCTTGCATAAGATCTTAAATTTTCACTTAATCAACTCATAATTGATGCAGCATAGAAAATATATATTTGAAACTTATAAGCCGAGCTATTAATCATGTGTCAAATCCACTTTCATATTCCCATCAAAAGCTATAACAATAAAACCATAACCATTTGGGAATAAAAGAAACTACACTTTCAAGCCAAGTCACTCAATATTGAAATTCAACAATACCGCCGAGACACCATTACATTAAATTCATACAAATCTCTTCATGAAACATAAGGTAACAAGAATCGCCAACACAATACTTACCACGACAATGCCACCATTCAAATACACATAAATTAACTCTCCAACAACCTCCATATTATGCATCGTCAAATGTTTCAAAGGAATTTACAAATGTATAACTTAGAGAATAAGAGAACCTACAAAAGTTCATATGTTGGGCCACCCTTCCAGTATGGTAAAATTTGTGTGCTCACAACAATGCTCTTTGCTAAGAAAAATATCTCATGCTATAATGATAAAGCTCATATCACATGAATCCTCCCTTTTAACTACCAAGAGAATATCAAGATACATCAACTCTTCAATCATGAAACAAATCCTTCATCTCCTCCAAGAGTTTTAGAATACAGAAAAGATTTATATGTGGGAACCATTATTCTTTATACCAATAAAACTTCGTCAAATAAAAGAGAGACAAGCTACGTCCGCTTTCATTACTCCAATCACCACATGGATTATTCATACCCATTTGCCTTCAACATAAGTGCCTATGCAAAGCGTGATTCCAGCCAAAATGTTTGCAAAAGAATGAATGAAACAAAAATAAATGCAAATCACTTATCTCTTAAAATTCACAAAATCGCGTCAAGCACCACTTTTTTTTTATAGTAAACCATAACAAGAGATAGTTTATGAAACAAGTGTAGAGAATGAACTAGACTTTAGATTGAACCCAATTTGCAAAAGATAAGCCTCCAACTCATGTATCAACTTCAACTTAATACTTGTGTCAGAAATGGTATTTGAGAAAAAGAAAAGAAAATTATTCATTCCCTTCTAAAGATTCAAGAGGCCTTCCAACATAAAACAAATCAAAGTTCTTTCCAACATAAAATGAACCAAAGATTTTTTCAACATGAGACAACCCATAAAACTTTCCATCTCAAACCTTTTTTTTTTTTACGTGAGATCAGCTTATGAAACTTCTCCAACTTAAAATAAATCTCCCATGCCATATGCCGACAAATGTATGAAAAGATCTTTTCAAACTTAAACTCACACATTTAATTTCATGCCAAAACCATTCTTTAAATAAAAAGTTCATTCCAAAAGAAACCTTTCTCAAGATGAAATGATGCATCTACAAAAATCTTTTATGGAAAGCTCTTTTAAATAGCGAATCCACATTTATGGGCCAAAAACTCACACAATGCTTGAACTATAAGAAACCTCTCACTAAGAACATCCTCCTTTCTAGACGGTTTGAAATCAAATGCGCCGAATCATCATTTAAAATTGAATGTCAACCTTCTCTTCACATGAATATAAATGTCAACTTGATGCAAAGAAGGCAAAAGAGATAAACTTTCACTCACTTTCATTCCCATAGTATTCAATCTTGCTGCTATATTAGTCATGGTGGTTAACATACCCATTAAGGTTCCAGCACGTGACTTATCAGCAGACTCAGATTGAGAAATATTCTCCACAGACTTCATAAATTATTTAGCATTATCTGTTATTGGAAGTGTTGGCTTAATAATGTCAGTTACAGTTATTCGCATAAACAGTAGGCTTAATCTATTTGATCTTTCCCAAGCTTCATGAAAAGATCTTTCTTCAGCACTGCTTGCATCAGTAATAGCAGTAGGCTTATCATTAAGTAGTGCAAAATTCAGATCCAAAACTCCTAAATGAAATTGAATTTGTTCACTCCATTCAGAATAATTAAGCCCATTGAACTTTATAATAGATGGAGCTTGCGAATGAAGAATTACAGAATTAGATGATACAAAATAAAATACAAGACTCTCACATATTGATGATTTGAAAATTAAATTCAAAACATAAAACAGATTCAGATAACATTTAATTGATCAATAAAATGTATATTGAAGTTCTCTTTTGAGTGATACTACAATATACAATGATAATCATAATTGATGCTTAAAATAAAATTCTCATAATTGATAATTATACATATTCAAATTAAATATATTTGCTATCTTTGGATATACTAAATATATTTAATTAAGTATGATAATTTATCACATTTATATCTAATAGTACTAAATGACTAATCAACCTTTGGGCGATTCTTAAATATTTTGTAGCAATTTGAATGTTAATTACTCGTGATAAAATTTTTATAAAATATTATGTCGTTCTATTAATAGCATCACATACTCACGAGTAATTAAATATTATCTAATTGATATTTATGAAAACTTTTTAGTTTGACCACTTTGATGATTAACAAATTGTGCTTGATATAAATATCAAATTAAATAATTATGACGATGATTATTTCAAATAAATGAAATACATAAAGAAAATACTTAATGTATATAATTACATATACGAACAAAATCTCTTTAAATGCAAAAAATAGATTTACGTCATTAACTTTCATATGATAAATTCATTCATAATGAAATAAATAACATAAATTATTTCCAAAAGAAAAATAGAAACATAATTAATTTGCCATGAATTAATCGTGACAAAAATATGATTCAATAATTGAAATCGATAACAAATAATATGAATTCGATTTCATTAGAAAGAATCATCGAAGAAATTGAAGAAAAACTTAAACGGAAAATCACTAGTTTTCAATCATGCTTTGATACCACATGTAAGTCTTTATGGAGTTCTTTAAAATATCTTGCGAGAACTTACTCACATATGCGATTTAGGTTCCCGATACATACAAGAACTTTCTTTATGATTAAATTCTCTAACTTTTACAAAAACTCCTAACATGCATTATAAGTTCTCTAACTCTTGCAAGAACTCGCATCATAATTTATGTAAAAGAAATCAAAATTAAAAACTTGAATTTACATAAGTCTTAAATCCTCAAGATCTTAAACAAGATGGTTTTCACAATCTTTAATCGGAAGAAAAATAAACCTTGATTCATTTTGAATTCGTTGAATTTCGAACTACGATTTTTCTCCATTCTCCCTTCACTTTCTTCTTTCATGAGTTAGTCCTCTATGGAACAAGATAACTCCTCTTTATGAGAGAGAGAGAGAGAGAGGACCGATAGTTATTTCCTACGGATTGGTCATAATAACCGCTCATAGGAGTTATTTTACAATAACTCATAGGAGTTATTTGATCAAACAGTCCATAAACGAATGATCAAATTATCTTTTCTTGACCAATAGGATTTAAACATAAATAATTAAATTTTCATAATTCAAATATATGGGCCATATAATGGTTTATATAATTAAATATATATTCTTAAATAATTATTGCGACGTCTCGCATAATTAATATATATTTAATTATTCTAACAAACCAAACAACCATACATATTTTCACAAGGTGTTTTGGTGGCTTACGGGGACTGTGCTCGAAGTCTTACGACGACAGATTCGTCGGTGACTAAGAATTCGACGGCGACAATAGATTCGGTGGATTCGGCGGTGGTGGATTCAGCGTCGAGGCAAGCGAATGCTCGACGAATGCAAGTAGCAGACGGGAAGATGAAATCACAGATGAATGAGCGAGAATGGATTGGTTAGGGTTGGGTATGGGAAATATGTTTGCTTCTAGCAATAGTGAAAATTGTTGTCTATATAAATCTATATCATCAATTTACTAACCAGCACTACTAAGTTCTACGGAAACCCCATATTTTTGGTAGTGATCCAAATCTACATTACTTATTTTTCTCACACAAGTATCAAATAGATTTCCTATCGAAATCAATTAAAATTATCTGCAAAAATCTATTCATAATTCACAGTTTTTATATACTATAGGGTAAACAATTATGAGACAAAGTTTGTTGGGTACCAGTAATTGAGCAAATCTTGGTGCTAATTTTGTTTGTTCCAAATTTGAATGTATCCGTGCCTAGGTTTGTTCTTGAACAATGAGAAGAGACTAGAATGGCTAGGCTAACTGGAATTCAAGTATTCATGGACTTAAACAAATCTTCAACACTTTATTCTGAGGTTTATGCAGGGGTGTTAGTTCGGATTCACAAGTCAAATTTGGGCACAAACTGAAAAAGATCTAATACTAATATAAACAATCTAAAACCGGTCTACTTCTTAACGAGTCTAAATTCGCAGCATGAACTCAACTTGATCAAACCCGAACCTAAACCAACATGACAAAAGATTTTTAAATTGACGAGTTAGCATCAACCTAACTCGAAATGAATATGATAACTCAATTCCGAATGACGGTTCAAAAATAAAAATTATAGTTTTATTTATTTTTTTCTAAAATAATGAAATATTTATGATATTATTTCCGATATGATCCAAATTTAACCCGATAACCTATTTTTAAAGACATTAAAGCTTATCCGAATTTTACACAAGCTGACCCGAATCCGAATTGTTCACCCCAATTAGCTCATAGTGACGACATTTTTGAATTTTTTAGTATCCCAAAGTGTTTATTCTATCCAATTGTGGCACTTGCATTGCTCGCATCATTATTCACCACCTACTATAAATACATTAACACGAACAAAATGTCGGTTTTGGCGTTCAAAAGAGCTTTTGTGGATTTAATAATCCATACGTGGAGAGCATAAATAACTCATTTAGCTACTGACACGACTACACGAATGATAAGCACTTTCAATGCCTTATTTTATTGCAAAATCCATGCCTCTATATCCAGTTATCTATGAGAAGTTTTTACTCTTTAGAGTACAAAAGAAGAAAGAAAAAAAATCTTACATATGTATTATATGAGATGAATCAATCTATTTTTTTCATAAGAATAGTGTATCTATAATTTCTGAATTTTTTTAAGTTTAGCATTATTATTAATTTTTTTTTCTAAAATGTAAGCGAAAAGTTCGGAAGCAAATATCTTTGACCTAATAAATGACAGGAAAATAAATAAATAATTAGAAAGAGAAGTCTTATTCAAATTAAAAAGCGAAAAAATAGAATTAATAATTTAAAAAATTATATATTTTCTTATATCAATTGACATAATAATTGACTATATTTAGGGTTTATTAGCAAATTTCATTGTGATTTATTCTGAAGATTATAGCATTAATTCTTATAATTCAAAATAAGATGTTGCCTGCACTCCTTTTCCAAAAAAAAAAACCCTAAAAAATATTATAAAATTCTCTAAAATAATATTAATGAAATAATCACAAATATTGAATGTCTTTTAAGGCTCTCTCTTCCTCCTAGTAACTCCTACAATGGCCTAACCACAAAGTTTGACTTTCTGCTAATGATTCGTTACAAGCGGTTGCAATTTTTTATAAAAATGATTGTAAACTACTCTGAAGAAAGTTATTTTTTTAAGTTACTATAGAAAACAGCTTGCTAGCACAAAAATTTATTGAAAGAACAGTGAAAAATTGATAGCTAGATAAAGACTATGATTGATGTCTTAAAAAAAAGTAATAAGGAAGTTGTCACAAATGAAACCGAAATTTCTGTAAGTCATTTTTTTAATAAGATGAAAATTAAACTCCACAACTTAATACATAGCAATGATTACCTTAAAAAAAAAGAGGTCCTCAACTACTGAAATATTGAGATGGCCATTATCAATCAAAAGCTATTAACAACTTTAACTGAAATAAATAGAAAGAAAGATATATCAATTTTTTATTTTTATTCCCCCACCCTAAATGACAAAGCTAGCTTAGTTGTCATCCAATATCAATTCTACTGAGTGAAGAGTGATGACATTCATTAATTAGACCCGCTATTATTGATCAAAAGGACCAAAAATTAGAGTTTTTAAAACGAAATAAGTTAGATAAAGATGCAAAGGTAAGCCTCACATAATTAGAGCTTATCTCCAATGGATCATAGCAATTTCCAAGAAGCTTCTCCACCCTCATTATAAAAAGGCCAGGGCTTCAATGCAATTGAAATTTCTATCCCTTTTACTGATTAATTCAGGCTGGTGATCTATCTGCGGAATTTGATGATGAGAAAAAAGAAGAAATGGGGGAAGGAACTCTCTGTGGTAGCTAGCATTTGATAGCTACTAGAGAGGGAGTTTCCTTTAAAGGGCAAGTCTATAGAGGCAAAGGGAAGGCTAAGCCTTTCTATGGTAATAATATATCTTTTTTGTGAGTTTAGTAGTGCTTATTTATAAGAATAAATAAAATAAAACTCTATCATGCGAGTTGTTTTCGATGGATATGAGGTATGAGAGGCTTGCCATTATATGATAGAGTCGGTTTTGTATGTCATCGTCTTAGAGAGTTGGCTGAGATCTTAGGCTCTGAATTAAGAGATTTTGAGTTTGAAGCTTATATATATATATAGTGTATGTGAGTTTGAGATTTAATGTGCTCAAAGTACCATAAAGCAATATTATGATGTAATTTTAGCTGAAAGGGCAATAACAAATCTCAAAGCTCATTCTTCCTTTTTATATTGTTAATGGCATATTGTCCTTCCTAAGAGTTGTCGTTTAATTTTGTCCTTAATCTTCTATGATGAAATAAATAATTTAAAATTATTGGATTTTTGTGATAGCATGATTGACATTTAACTCTCTAAGTGGTGGATCTTCATTGCTTCATTATGATAATAATATTGTACGTATTCCAGTTATTTGAATGCTTTGTATTTCATAGTAATAATAAAGATCAGAAGTATGCTAAAGTAAAATTTATCAAAGCCATCCCCAAATTAAGCTAAAAATATAACTACAGATTTAGCAAAGCTATTATTTGCATGAAATGTTGGCTTCTTTTGGGATCATTTTTTTACTGCTTTAAATTAGCTTTTTAGTATAAAAAATTTAATTTTTTTATCAAAAAACTGCTTTAAGAAGCAGTAATAAAGTCATCCCAAACAAAACCTTAAGCTAACTTTGTAGGGGCTTTGAAATTGTCAATTATATATGCTAATTTCGCAGCTGATCAAAGGTTGAAAGTCCCGCATAAGTCAGCTATTCGAATGTGATGTTTTGCTCATAATTCAAAGATCTAAATAACTTTTTGAGATGAGTTTGGTTGTTTATTAAGGCTAGTGAAGCTTTTATTCTTGCCAAAAACAACTACGTTGAGCTCAGATTGACTTAGACTTCATTTGGGATAACTTTTTTACTATTTTTTAAAATAATTTTTTAGTATAAATAGTTTTTGTTCAAAAAATTTTTGTACTAAAAAATTGTTTAAAAAGAAGTAAGAAAGATATCCCAAGAGAAACCTTAATTTCAATTTGGGCTTGGGTTTTACTTTTTAATTGATTTTGAGTTTGAATTTGAGTTCAATTTTATGAACTTGATTAAAAGTGTCAATGTTTGATGCGGCCAAAAACTCGACTCGAATTTGACCTAAAAATTTTAGATTCGAGTCAGCCGATTTAAAAATTGAGTCGAGTTCAGGTTACAAATTTTGACACAATTGAAAATTCGAGCCGGGTTCAGGTCAACCCAAAAACTTGAATTCAACTCAACTAACCCGAGTCATGCACACCCTACGCATCCCCCACGCCCGCCCTAAAGCCCATTCCTGCGCTTGCGCCCTCGCTCATGTCCACGCTCGAGCTCACACCCTTACAATTGCACCCTCACTCGTGCTCGCACCTTCCAATCGTACCTACGCTCAGTCGCATTTGCTCGTCCACTCACCTACTCGCCCTTGCTCTCACGGCACTCGCGCACTTGTGGCCTCATGGTTAGCTGGTTGGGTCAGGTCAACTCAAGTTGGACCTAGGTCAAGTTTGAGTCTAGTTATCTGACCCGTTTTGCAATTTGGGTCGGGTTTGGGATAGCTGAATTTGACCCGAGGCAGCCAAAAACAATGTAATAGATGATTGTCTAAACATAGCCATAGAGTTCTATCCTTGCATCTATATCAATCAAATCATACATTATTTTGTTATTTATTTAGGTTTAGCCTCCCATGTATACTTTCAAATTTTATAAATAAGGGGTTGATAGTCAGCTTGGGGATCATTAAAGCTACTTTCACTATTTATTAAGACAAGTACATTCCAGAGATCTTCCCCTTACTCCCCACTCCATTCTCCTTCTATTGCCATGTTTGTCTATTTAGGCTCACTAGTAGGATAAAGTTGTCACCCACAAACTAAATTCAAACAAATAGGTGTCACATTTGATTATCTTAGCACCATAATTGGAAGTCACAACATTACTAAGATCCTACAAAGCTCCTATATGATCCTTTTGGAGGTCAATTTTATCTTGATTATTCACACATCACTTATAAATAACATTCTTGATATGTTAGGCTGCCATCTTAGAAGGGTAAATAGAAGCATGATTAAATTTTTTGAGAAACTAAAGAGATTGACAAAATCATGGCCCGCACAACAGGCACACATGTATGCAGCAAAAATAAAATTGAATGAAAAGGACATGAATTTGAACACAAAGATGTGCAACTCTAAAAACAAAAATGAAAAAATAAATAAAAAGATAAATATAAAATTATGTGAAGCTTCAATAATCAATAAGAATAAGGTGAGCTTATAGAATCAAAATGGAGATTAAGCATATCCCCCATCTAACCTCAATGTTCATGTGGATTGTGTTGAGATTGTTGCAACTTAGATTTTTTATTGTTAACATTCCCGTAACATTTATATTTTTTATGATTCTAAATATTATTATTTTAATTACAATTTCTCCAAATATATTTTGGATGTATTATTTTGTTGTTTGTGTATACTAATATTTTAAGAAAATCATACTTAAGATTGTTAAAGACTTCAAATCAGATTAGATTAGGTTTCATTGTAATTGAAGTCTATATTTTTTATTTTATTGAATCTGAGAGTGTATGATTGTAATTGAGTAACTGTGCATACACGCACTGGGAGAGCATTTAAAATTTATAATTTTTAAACTCATCGTACTGTACGAAGTCATTTCATATGGGATGATTTGTTCATTTATTTTCCCCTACGAGTAGTCAAAAAGAACTACAGGTAGAAATTTTTTTTACGTACTAATCTTACTGTACGAAGCTTCCTTCATACGTATGTCGTCTAGAGTACAAATTAAACGGGTCCCTTCTCATCCCAACGAACTCAAATTTTTTTTGAATTGATCATACTGTACGGTGTCGTCTTCGTACGTACATCGTCTAGAGTACGAATTGCATGGGTCTCTTTTCGCCCTAATGAACTCAAAATTTTTCTGAACTAATCATATATACAATATCGTTTTCATATGTACGTCGTCTAGAGTACGAATTGGCCAAGTCCCTTTTAGTATGAATTAGATTTGTACTGGACGATCATCATGTATAAAATCCTTTCATACATATTAACAAAAGGTTCATATGCAACAATTTTTGAATTGTTCGTACGTATAAACATACGATCATACTATATGATCGTACTTGCTAAAAATGAAAATTTTCAATTTTCTGAATGATTTTTTGTGTCATTCATATAAAAGGTCCTTTAAAACTAACGTGTGAAGTATTCTTCTTTGTGATTTTTCAAGAGCAAGTGAAAGAGTGTATTTGGGAGAGTGTTTGAGAGATATTTTTTGCAAGAGAAGTGTGAAGGGTTCACAAGGTTACTCAAAGGTAAGGATCTCTTTATGTTTTTAGTTGCAACTCTTCTTTTCTTCTTTCTAGTTGCTCGAGGAAAGATCTTTGAAGTAAGACGATGGTAATCTGCCGACACTTAGAGGGTGTGAACAGACGACGGTACTCTGCTGACACTTAGAGGGTGTGAACACACAACGATTCTCTGTTGACACTTGAAGAGTATGAAAGAACGACGGTTCTCAGCCGCACTAGGGATTGGTGGAAGAGAGGAATTGTAAAGGCTTCTTCAACTTGCTGTGGGGGCAAAAGGAGAGTCACTTTGGTAATAGTACAATACCTAAAGAGAGAGTTTTCATGGGAGTGGATGTAAGTCGTGTTTGATCAAACCATTATAAATCTTTCTGTCGTTTAATTTTTCACATTTATTTTCTGCAACTTATTTTACTGTGGTCGAAAAGCTTATTTTACTTTAAATCTAATACTGTAAAATTTCAAAACAGTTTTTTTTATAAAAACTATAAGAGAATTTTTTAAATTACCAATTCACCCCCCCCCCCTCTCTTGGTTAGCATTGGGACAATAGCTTAGGTTTAATAACCTATACGGAATCAACATATTGAAAATGATAAAAAAAAAGTATTAAAGATTTGTAGCTCGCAAATAACTTCTCTAGTTTGGTTCAAGCAGTTTATCATTTGGAAACATCTTTCTTCTCTTTGAATAGCTTGATTCTCTTAAATAAACTATTGAGGGCACAAATTATACTTACAAAACCTTAAATAATAGGCTACATATCCATCACTTTATAAAATAGCTTGTACTCAAGCGATTCAAACTAACATATATGCTAATTAACTTATGATAACAAATGATGTCACATCTTTATTATTGGGGGCTTGGGACCTTATCATAATAGCCTGTGTTTAATCACTTAAACTGATTACTAACTATATGAAAAATGTAAGAAAAAAAAGGCCCCTAACTTTTAACTAAGAAAAATATCACAAAAATAACGAGATATATTAGAAAATTTAAGAAATGCAAAAAAAAAAAAAAGCATAAAATTAATTCTAAGTTAATTAAAAAGGAAAAAAATACAGAGGAATATGAAAATTTCTAAAATTATTTAATAAATAAAAAATATCTAAGAAAATATTTAATTCCTCATAATATTTTCAAATCTATTTTTAAGATGTAGAAGCCGTAATTGTTTACTTGAAAAATACTTAAAAATAATAAAAATTAATTAAAAAGAATTCAAAAAAAAAAAATGGTCAAAGAATATTAAATTGCTTGGATAACCTCAATGTGGTTAAATTAATCTGATTTGTGGTCAAATGATAACAATAATAATAATATCTTAATTTGATCAGACTCACTATTTCACTATGAACCTAATTCATTCATATTATTTATTCTTTATTACATGATATAAGTTAGTCGTCCTAATTATCTCTAAAATGTTAGAAAGACTAATCCAATGCACATGTCTTTATTTATGAGATAACAAGTCCATTCTCTTAGGATCACAATACATTTTAAATTCAAAAAACCTTGTAATTGGATCAATCTTGAATCAAGTAATATGTCTAACTCTCTAAGTTGAAATCCTCTAACTAATTATAGCATAAACCATACTCCTTAACATTTTGATAGTGTGCATTATCATGTTGAATTATTATAAAACTAAAGAGAATTAGGACATCACAACAACAAATATCTAAAGCTATCACCAATTTATAACAAAGCTATATTTTATTCACTCATCAAAAATGAAATTCCATAGAAATTAATTGAGTACCCTACAAGAGTTGTGTGTTTTCTCCTTTGTGCTCCTTTGCCTCTCCAATGATGGACACTTAAACTTATGAATCACAATATTTTGGACAAGATAAATATGATCTTTAAATTCATAGATTGAATCCCTTCAACAAATATGATGTTAGAGGGTCTTTATCATCTTACCTCTATAATATTATAAAAGGTTTCCCAAAAGTCAATCATCATTAGCCTGCAAATTTGATCATTAGGTAATATTATATTATTGATGATTAAATTGAGTATAAGTTATGATCCATCATCAATTAAAAAGTGGACAAATATTCAAGATAAAAATTAATCGAGACTTCTGTTTAGGCAAACAAAAGAAGAAATTGTACCCTTCAAGTCTTTTTTTTTTCTTTAGTACTTAGAAAGTTATTGTAAATGCTCCTAGTGATTAGAAGTAAAGCAGGTGTAAAGTTTTTTTTTTTGCAAGGCTTTAAAAATATTGGTATTTGATTGGATGAAGAAAGAATGTAGTGCAAAGTATTCTAAATATAATACAAAGTATTCTAGTTCATTTTTTAGATAAAATAAACTCTCCCAATTTTGAGTGAAAAATCATTTTCATGACAAACAAGCTATCTTATCACCACTCCTATCGCCACTTGACCACCACCACCCATGCTGACAACCTCCAGGAATTAGCACTTGGCCTACCATTGTTGCCGTCACCAACTACTAGATACCCTTTGTCGCCAGGAGTCCCCATTGGCCACTAGCCATCCTGTGTAGTTAGGAGTCCCCATCAGCCACCTCCATCTTCAACACCATCTACCACCATTGTCACCACCAATAACCACTACTGTCGTTGGTCGACCACTTCCATTTTAAACTTCAAACTACATTTTTTTTTGGTGAAGCCAAATAAAATAATAATAATTTCATGCATTCTTTTTATACTCATCAAAATAAACACTTCAAATATAACACATTCTTTCAAACATTAGACCTTTTAGTTTTTGAGTTTGAGCAATGCTTTATTTTTACTGTAGCTGAATTTTTTCTAGTTTTCTCTTCATTGATTTGTAATTTTTCCTTTTGTTAGCTTTGCAGTAATTATGTTTTTATAGTTAATAAATATGGGCATTGCCCTAATTTCTCCCAAAAAAAATCTTACTTTTTTTACCAAACCAAACACCTAAGGGCCTAGTTGGTTGCGTGCATGCAGGGTGTAAAAGTACTCAAAATGTAGGAATTTTAGAAATTTTGATGTTTGATTTAAAGTAAAATATAAAGTGTAAAAAAGTGCATTTCAAATACCCCTTTTGAGTGTATTTGAAATTCCTCGATTTGGGTGATTTTCAAATACACTGTAAACACACCAATATTATCATTGTTGTTCGCTACTACCGGCCACCATTGTTGGCTGTCGCCTCCGCTGGCCACCACTGTCGGCTACATCCCCCACTGGCCACCACCAAAAATTGTCCCCGCTAGCAACCACAACCAATCCCGCTATAGTAGGCCGCCACCACCGACCATCACTGATACCGCTGTCACCGACCGCCGACCACCCTGGTTATAACTTTCTTACGGTTAGTATTGCATTAACTTTATTTCATATCAATAAACAAATCATGCAATATTTTATATTTATTCAAATAACTTAAAAATATATATTTTTTAATTCTATTTTATATTTTATACTGCATTTCTTTGCAATATCTAAATTAGAAAAATACCCTCCCATCCTAAGACAAACGAAATGGGCTTCGTAGACACGAAATCCATATGGCCCAGAGTAAAGCTCGCTATAAAGCTCAGAGCCGGAAACCAAAACCCTAGTTCTTATTCCGAATCTCTCTCCAGGGTTTCTGCTCCAATACTCCTCTGCTCCAACCCTTCTCTCATCTTTTCCTCACATCGCGTTCTACAATGGCGACGGCGTACTCTCTTCTATCTCGTTTTCGTACCATTTGTACCCCCGCCTCTCGCGTCTTCGCCAATCGGACCTTTTCCGTTCGCCACTCGCAGATTCCGCAACTCCGAAATCTAGTCCCTGTTAGCGAGGGCCTCCGCCTCATGATTGATTGCCGCAGTGCCGCTGGTCGCTGCTTTTCGACTCGATCGACGACCTCGTCCATCCAAGATCCGTCCCCGAATTGGAGCAACCGGCCACCGAAAGAGACCATCCTCCTTGATGGTTGCGACTTCGAGCACTGGCTTGTGGTCGTGGAGAAGCCTGACGAGAAATTGACTAGGGATGAAATCATTGATTCCTATATCAAAACTCTTGCCCAAGTTGTTGGAAGGTGAGCTTTGCTCTTTATTTCTTTTGGTTCTTGGTACATTTCTTCATATTATTCTCAGTGTTTTGTATGTAGATTGTAGGTTTTTATTAGGGAGGTAATATGGAGTTTTACAATCTGGAACCCTAGCCCGGGCTGAGATTCAAACGGTGGATATAGTTTATTCTTAGGGGCTGTTTGGCAACATTATTTATGCAGGATTTGAGTAGGATTTATTTAGATCCGGTCAAACAGTATTTTAGCAGCCAATAGATCTCATGGCGGAATAAATCCTCCGATTTCCTCTCTGTAAATTGTGGATTTACTAATTGGAGTGTGGAGGATTTATGGGATTTGGCTGAAGAAGCATGTGAAAGGAGAACAGAGAGCTCACGTCGCTACTTCTGATCCAATAGGAAGAATGGTGAACTATCGTGACTTTTGATTCGACAATAAGGAATTTCGTCGAAGGAGGACTTTTAGCGGCTAGTTCAAAATTAGGGGTGTCAATATTCAAATCAACCCGAAACCCGACTCGGACCCCACCCGAATAATTCGGGTTTGGGTCAACCAATTTGGCAAACGGGTCGAGTCTGGGTTTGGATTTTTTGACCCGTTTCCAAAATATGGTGTTTACTTGAAAACCCAAAAATTAACTCGAATAATTAATATTCTAAATAAAAAATAGAGAACTATTCAAAATAAAAATAGTAGTTATATAATTAATTAAATTATTAATATCTATGATAATAATTGTAGGGGTGCAACCGAGTCAAGTCGACTTGCGAGCCAACTTGGGCTCAACTCGTTATTGGGCTCGACGATTTGAGCTTGAACATGATTTCGAGCTTGTTGGGCTTATTGAGCTCAAGTTTTATCCAACCAAAGCTCGGCTCGATTACTCGCAAACCAGCTCGGAGGCGGTATTGCAAAATAGTAGCGTGAGAACACAAAGTAGGAGCATAGGATCACACGGAGTCGGACGCGGGAAACGAGCTAGGTCTCGGCCTCAGATTGGGGCGCGGGATCGAATAGAGTCGAACACGGGCAGTGGGCTAGGTTGTGGCCTCGTAGGGCGTACACGGGCCACGGAGTTGCTGCTTGATGAGCTCTTCTTCCCCTGGTGAGTCAAGCTCGATATTTGGCTAGTGAGTTGAGCTCGAGCATTCCTGACTCGAGCTAGATTTGTCTTGTTTGCACCCCTAATTAATTTGATACTTAAGCTAGTTAATATACCTAAGTTATATTATTAATTAAGTATTTATTTTTTAATTATGTTATTTATAATTGTTATTTATTTATAATAATTTAAATTAAAATAAAGAAGTAATTTGTATTAAATCATAAATTAAATTTGTGTTTTTAATGAATTAACTTTCTTAAATCTTGGGTTACATTGCCAAATAGGCAAAATTTAACACGCATATTGCCAAACAATTTTCAAGATTTAACTTTAATAGGATTTTTTAAAAATGAATTTATTAAATCCTATTAAAGTTAAATCCTAGTTGCCAAACAACCCCTTACGTTTGTTGTATTGCATTTCCTAAGTTATGAGCATATTGCAGTAGTGTTGGAATTATCATAATTGGTGACTTATTTTGCAAATACCTTTATGTATATATTTTTAATTTTTTGTCAAATGTGATGTGAGTATTTCCTTGGCTAACCTTTTGAGCATCGTCTTGTTCTTGAGTCGATTTAAATTTGCATTACAGGTGTTTTTAAGCAATTGAAAAACGATTTATTTCCCAGTTAGAGCCTAAGGGGTCATATATGTTAATGGCACAAAATAATGCGTCGCATGGTGCACCTATTGCGCTATTTGTATGGCGTTGCACAAATGTTCAAAATGACGTGTGCTATTTGTGCGCAATGGCGCAAATAGTACACAATTTTATTTAGGGATTTTTAATATAGTTATAAATATATTTATATTTATAGGATAATGTAATATTTAAATTTTAAATATTATTAAAATAATTAGTTAGGTTTTATTATCCTACTGCCCTAACCCTCATGATTCGTGAGTGACAAATGAAACGAAGATACTCTCGAGCTGTTCGACACACGCTAAGGAAGCGACGTGATTGCGAAGGTCTGCTCGAGCCCTTCGTCTGATTTTATCGCCCTCTCCTACGTTCTTTTGTTTACTCCATCACCTGACGTTGTCGCTGTTGGATCCTCATCCATTTGATTCCGTCGTAGTTTAAGGGTTGTCCTTTGATTCTACCGTTGTTGGATATTTCTTCCCACTAATTTTGATTGATTTAGTCGAATCTTCATCTCCAACAATATTAATTTAGTTAGGTATTGCCATATTGATTAATTCGACTGATTCCGCCCTGCTGGATTTTTCTCCTTTTATGCTTCAATTTGTATACGTTTTCAAAAGTTTACAATTATTGTATGGTTTGCATCATGTTCAAATGGCATGCGCTTTGTGCCACAACTCCAAAAAGACATTTGTCCCAATTGTCGTTAACAAGTATTCAAGGGGCTGTTTGGCTGCAAGTAGGATTTAACTCAAATAGGATTTAATAAATCTGGTAAGGGTTGTTTAGCAACCAGATTTATGCAGGATTTAGTATAAATCTTGCCAATTGGGATTTGAGAATCCTACCAATCTCACGGTGAGATAAATCCTTTGTTACTCGATTTTTGGCGTAAATATCAAATTTATTAAGGGCCCGTTTGATTTACCATAATTTCGCCGTTTTCAGTTTGGATCGGTGAAAATTTTATAATTTGACTGTTTGTTTAGGCGGCGTTTTAAAACTATCGTTTGCCACACCGCCCTTTTTTCGCCGATTTGAGAAGGATAAAAAATTTGCTTCTTCGTTCTAACACCTCCGTTTAAAACCGAAAAAAAAGTCGGTGGGAGCCAAACGAGGCCTAAATTTGAGAGTTCGGCTGATTTATAGGACTTGGACTGAGACCCGTGCGAAAGGGAAGAAAGGTGGTTACCTATGCAACGAGATCCCATCCTTACTTTTGATAGGAGCAATGTTGTCGAAGGGGCCAAGAAGCTTCTTTGGCAACTCTTTTATAATTCTACTTCTGGTGATGCATATGAAGTTGAAGTAGCAAAGAAGCATGCGAAGCCAAAGCAAAATGACAATGAAGCTAAAAATCATGCGAAGTGGAAGAAAACCCTAAGAATTAATCTAATTAGCTAAATATAATTTGAAATAGAAATAACTATATAGTTAGCATTGCAAATAGTAATTACATAATTAAGTAATTAATTATATAATTAATAGTATAATTAATAATTAATAGGTAATTAAATAACACTTAAATAATTAATTAATTTATTAATATTGGGTATTAATTAAATAATTTGTTATTTCAAATAATAATTAAATAATTAATTAGATACTTATAGTTAGTAGTCAAATACTTATTAAATTAACACCTAAATAAGTAATTATTATAATTAGTAAATAAATTATTTAATAATTAAGCTAGCTTTTAATTATAATTATTTATCTTTATAATTTATTAGTGATAATTAAAATTGAAATTAATAAATAATGCATACTTAGCATGAAAATTAAATTCAAAACCCAACTTAAATTCACTTATTAGTTTTGGATTTTAAGATGAAGGGTAGAATATGAAAAATTTAGTAAATTTTTTTTCTAAGATTAGATGGGGGCTTTTAAAAAACATTAACAAAAATATTGTT
Organism: Dendrobium nobile; assembly: GCA_022539455.1. Lineage (NCBI taxonomy): Eukaryota > Viridiplantae > Streptophyta > Magnoliopsida > Asparagales > Orchidaceae > Dendrobium > Dendrobium nobile. The sequence goes on from CM039725.1 coordinate 10,809,667, forward strand.
TAGAATAAAATTCAAAATCTTAACATTTTATCTGTGCATGAAGAAGCGATTGTTATGTGGGATAAAGTAGATAATAATATTAAGAATATTGTAAAGGATGCGCTTGAAGTTTTAAAAGAAAAAACTCATAATAATAAAAATAGTTGGTGGTTGAATCAAAATGTGCAAGAAAAGATAAAAAATAAGAAGCTTATCATAATAATTGATTCTGATGTAAAAATTTTGAAAATTGAGAAAGATATACAAGCCTCGTAAGGTGTCTAAAAAACAATCTACGATGTAAAAATTTTAAGTTTTAATGATTCATAAGCCCTTATCTTTTTTTCTTTAGTCATGGATGTTCTCACTAGACATTTGCAAGAGGATATACCTTGGTGTATGCATTTTGCAGATGATATTCTTCTTGTTGATAAGACTAAAGAGGGAGTTGAAGGTAAACTCAAAATATGGAGATCAACCTTAGAGTCTAAAGGTTTTCTTTTGAGTATATCTAAAATCGAATATATGGAGTATAGTTTTAGCAGTAATAGATCTAGTGGGGGGTTTGTGACTTTTGAGCGATCAAGTCATTAATAAGTATACTCGTTCATCGATTAAAAAGGCGTTCGAGGCGAACGCCTCGAGGCGCGCCTCGAATCGAGGCGGAGGTCGGACAAACTGAGGCTTAAGTCTCGAACGTCCGGGCGAGGCTTACGCCTTTTTCCACGGAGGCGTACGCCTCAATACGTGAGGCGCCGAGGCGCATCGAGGCAGCGCCTCGAAAGGGAGAAAGTTACCTTCAAAGCCAGCGAGCCAACGAGCTCCCGTTGTTTCTTCTTATCAAAATGTCGTAACTTATGATCCGACAGGAAGGGAAAGTCATCGGAGCGTAGTCGAACAGACACAAAGGAGCCAAAGAAGTGACGCGTGTAATCTCTACACCTCCTATGAAGCAACGAAGCCGAACAACAAGGAAGAAAAGAGAAGATGAAAGGCAAACCCTAGACGCAGCTAAGTTATTATTGATTAACTTAATTAATATAATTTAAATATTAATAATTAAGCAAATTAATTAAATACTTAATAGTATAATTAGTGCATAAATTAATTGACTAATTATTAATATAATTATTAATTAAATATTAATATAATTAGCCTAGTTATTATAAATTAAAATATATATTATTAAATATATAATTAATAGTATTAATAATAATTATTGAGTAGCTTATACCGCTCAGTACATGCTCGGTACCGAGCCAGTATCTCTCGGTACTGAGCAAGTATATGCTCGGTACTGAGCGGTACATGCTCGGTACCACTAGGTACACGCTCGGTACCAAGCCAATACCACTAGGTACACGCTCGGTACCAAGCCAGTACCACTAGGTACATGCTCGATATTGCTCAGTACATGCTCGATATTGCTCAGTACATGCTCGGTACCGAGCCAGTACCGCTCAGTTCCGAGCCAGTACCACTCGGTACCGAGCGGTACATGCTCGGTACCGAGCGGTACATGCTCGGCATTGTTAATTACTTTATTTTTATCATTTTTTAGGCTTACGCCTCGATCCGCCTCGAGGCTTACGCCTCGCCTCGCTTAGCCAAAACGCCTCGATTCCCGATTTCGCCTTTTAAAATGTTGTACTCGTTTTAGATTTCTTGGATCTATTGTTCAGAGTGATGGTGAAATAGATATGGATATTATTAGTAGAATTCAAGTTGGATTGTTGGAAGTGGAAGAATGCTTCGGGTTTGTTGTGTGATAGAAAAGTACCACTCAATCTTAAGGGAAAATTTTATAAGATGGTGGCGAGACTTGTAATGCTTTATGGTGCAGAATGTTGGACGTTAAAAGAGAAGCATAATACTAAGTATTGTTGAGAAGAGGATGCTAAAGTGGATGAGTGGACTTGCTCTTAGAGACAGGATGCGAAACAAGCATATCCGGGAAAATGTTGGAGTAGTTTTAATGATAGATAACATTAGAGAGAGCCGCCTTAGATGGTTTGGACATCTAACCTGTTAGGAGAGTAGATGTATTAAATTTTACCTATGTTAAGAAAGGTAGAGCTAGAGCTACGAAGACTTGGTTAGAAAATATTAGAAATGACATTTCTTTATTAGTTTTAAATGAGAATTTGACTCCTAACAGGACAAAATGGAGAAAAAAGGATTCATGTAGCTGACCCCATATAGTGGGATAAAAGCTTGTTGTTGTTGTAATGAATCAACAACCACCTTGAATCTTGGATTATATTTTTAAGTAGTTTCATAAGATGTAACAATTATCGTGCCAAACAGTTTTTGAGATTTAACATATCTAGGATTTACTAAATTTGGATTTGTAGGATTTACTAAATCTTGCTAGAGTTAAATCCTACTTGTTGCCAAATAGCCCCATACTTATGAATTTAGTAAATCCTGAAAATTGCATTACATGGTGGGAATTGACAGAATTAGTATTGACATGTTCGTTTAGTCGGTAGGACCATAGTCGGCAGGCGACATATTTTGAAAAGACCGTAGGCGAGTGACAGTGGTTGGTTGAAAGGAGCGCAGTTGGCGGGCAACGGAGGTTGAAAGGAGCGCAGTCGACGGGCGACGAATGTCGGAAAGATCGTAGTTCGGCGACAGAGGTTGGAAGGACCGTTGTTTGGCGATGGAGGTCGGAAGGACATTAGTCGTCAGGTGACGGAGGTCGAAAAGATCGTAGTTTGGTGACGGAGGTCAGAAGGACTGTAGTCGGCGGGCGACAAATGTTGGAAAGTCCGTAGTCTGGCAATGGAGGTCTGAAGGACTGTAGTCGGCGGGCGACAGTGGTTAGAAAGATCGTAGTCTGACAACGGATGTCGGAAGGACCGTAGTCGATGGACGATGGTGGTCGGAAAGATCGTAGTTTGACAAAGTAGGTCGGCAGGATCGTTGTCGGGCGACATAGGTCGGAAAGACCAAAGTCTAGCGACAGAGGTCGGAAGTGCCGTAGTCGGCTGGCGACAATAAAAAAAAGACGGTTATTTGGCGACAGATGTCGAAAGGACTGTAGTCGGTGAGTGACAGTTCGGAAAGACCATAGTCTGGTGACGAAGGTTGGAAGGACCATATTCGACGGGTGACAAAGGTCGGAAAAAATATAGTATGGCGACAGAGGCCGGAAGGACCATAGTCGGCAGGCGACAATGGTTAGAAAGACAGTTTTCTGGTGACGGTTGTTGGGGGGAAGTTCGACGATAGTCGGTGGCTGGACGGAAGTCCAACAATAATTGGTGGCTGGGCAGAAGTCTGAAAATGGTCGATGGCCGAGTGTAATTCTGGCAATATTGGCGGAAGTCCGGCGACAATTGGTGGTTGAGAGTAAGTCTTGCGATAGTTAGTGACCGGGCGGTGGCTGAGGAGGAGCTTGGTGGCAAGTTAGATCTTAAGTTTCTCTTCATCTCATCTATTTTTTCTCTTCCTTGCTCCCCCACTTCCTCCTTCCTTTTTTGGTCCCACTTCCATGAAGAATGAGGGATTATTTATAGTTTCCTGAGAGTGGTATGACCAGTAAATACGAGGAAGATCAAGGGTAAGTTGAGACTGGTTTGAATGTACGGACGATATTGATCGTGGACTGTTTATTGAGCATTTGAATGTTCTAATGATATCAAAATTCAATGATCTTGGACTCTTTGGATTCATTTCGTCGAGCCGCTTGATTCTACTATAAGCATGTCACATTTTTGGTCATCCAATTTATAGTTTGAACTTTTCAAATGTGCTTTGGGTCTTCGATTTGGACCCATTTGGGCTCAGATTAATTGTCTTTGCTCTTCCTATAGCCTTAGGCATATCTAGGGTTTGCTTTTCCTCCTCCTATCTTTGACCTCACCTGCTTTGTATAAAGTAGAGTTTGAAAGTCACTTAAGGATTTTAGCTTCCTTAGAAGACGTTCTTCTTGTAGGATCAAAAGTTTGATCGGAGCTTGTGCGAGGTAACAATCTTTTACCCTTTTGCATGTTATATATATGCGAATCAGGTGACGCTTGGTAACAAGGATGTGAGAGTTTGTTCTCAGAAATTCTAAATCCCGTAAAATCTATCAAATGATGGGATTTACCAAATCCCGGATTTACTACAAAAAATGATAGATCTGGAATTTACATGGAGTTGGGATTTATGAGCAGTTTTTTTATTTCGTTTGGCAGGTTTTACAGCAAATCCTGCTTAAAACCTGCTACCAAACAGCCCCTAAAATAAGTGTGAGGACATTTGGATGGATGAAACTTGGGAAGGGCATATCATTTATCATCTATTTAGTGGCTTGGAGATTTTCTTTGGTTATGTTGTGAGCCATATGTGCTTTTTTATAGACATTAGTATTGCTTATTTGTCCATTAAATTAACTCTTTATTTTGCTGCAATAAATGTACTGCTTTTAATTCATAGCTCTCATGCTTTCAGTTTCATGAGATTTTTTTTTCTTGCAGCGAAGAGGAGGCAAGAATGAAAATATATTCTGTTTCGACCAAGCATTACTTCGCCTTTGGAGCTCTTGTTTCTGAAGAACTATCGTACAAAATCAAGGGTATGCTTTTTTAAGCTGCTTCTTTATCCCAAGGTATGGCCAAAATTACAACTCATACTCTTAACCTTCTTTATTGTGGTCAATGCAGCTCTTCCAGGTGTCCGCTGGGTACTTCCAGATTCTTATCTTAATGTTAAAGAGAAAGACTATGGAGGTGATATTCTTATATCATTATTTGTTTTTGCTTGATAGTTTTGATTTTTGAAGTTTTTTCATAAAAGTTCTTAACATTTACTGAACAATCAGCTGGTTATTCTTATGATTTACATTTCCAATATGGCGTGCCTTGTGAGTTATACAGCTATCATTACTCTTTTTAATCCTTTTTAAGTCTTTATGCAGTATAATTCAAATTTCAACTTGTTAGGTTAGTTTTAAGATATTTTATAAGATTTTAGATTTTGTTTATTTTTTTTCATGCTGTATGTTCTTCTTGATTTGCAATTTTATTTTTGTTATGGCGTTGGAGTAAAATAATGTTCATGTATTTTTTTTTTTTTTCTCTAGGGGTTCATTTGGTTGTTAGTTGATGGAATAATGTTTTTGATGGTGATAATTTTGTTTTCACTAATTTTGAGTGTGGAATTGAACTCCTTAGTATTGAGGATTTTTGAAGATGTTTGTACAGTTTGGTCATATTTATTTTGTACTACATTCATTAAACGATGGAATTTGATAAATTCATTTTTTTTTAAAACATGTTTTCTAACTTCAATCAACCAAACGAACCTTATATCTGATTTCATATTAATTTGATTTACTATGATCAGTTTTTTTTTTATTTCCAGTTTGATAAATATGGTCTTTTACTCTAGTCAAGTACTTAGTTTTCCAAACTATATGCTTATACTTTGTTTTTTCTACAAAACAACGGCACATTTAATAGCGATGCATTTCTTGTTGATACCATCTAACTTTAATGAAAAGTTGATCAAATATTATTTGTGAAAAGCTTACTTTCTTTGTTGCGGAGTGCATTCTTATATATATATGCTGATCTTGTTGACCTTCACTGATTGCGTATTAAATTTCGGAAGATTGCTTTGCTTCTAATCTTTTGCCTTTTATATGCATCCATCCTTTTCATGATGCTGAGGCAGTGCAGTTGAATATACTTATCATGGTTATCCGACCGGTAATGCGTGCAAATTTCTTATTTTGAGGGCTTTAAGATGGTTATTAGAATATGAAATGATACATTTTCCTCTACTGAAAGAAGACCATGCATCTGTGGTTTACTACTTTAAATGAATATTGCATGCGCTTTTAATATTGTTAAGCTCTCTGGAATCACTTTTTTTTTGTTGTTTAATTGTCATTGGTTGTCTTTTCCTTTAAAAGTGAATAGCGTATGCAGTGCTTTTGAAGAATTTGCTATTCTTTATATTCTCTTATTTGCTCCTTGTAGCCTGTGATAATTGAATGTACTGTACTCATGTCTATATTTTCATACTAATCTTTTTTCTATATTTAATACTTCACTTTTTATTCATCCGTAAGTTAATTTTCTGTTTTGTTTCTAATGATTGAATATTGCATTGAATTCAATTTTCACAACCTAGACATTTTTTATGTTGAATTTATGTTTGTTGAAGTCTCATTGAAGCATGTTCCAAATTCCAAGTACCTTGAACTGTTACGCTAGAAAATTGACCTTGGAAATCTGGACGATACAAAAAATAAAATTAAAGGATATCGGTGGAGTTGTTTGAACAAAAGTAGGTATCATCGATTTTTGAAATGTTTTTATCAGTAACATTCTATCTTTTTGTCTAAAATTAAATTGAAGATTATATGCTTTGATTCATTAATTATTCACTGTATACTGCAATGCCGAAAATATAATTTCTACAAACTCTAACTTGATTTTAATGGTTATGCCTCTTGCTTGTGGTTTTATCACTTTTATGATTACAGTGTTTTATGGCACAATCTTTATCAGCGACTTAACTATTTATTTAAGATTGCCTTTTTTTTAGTGAATTATGATCTTTCTTAGTATCTCTTTACTTTATGAGCTTGAGGGTTGTGCCTCGTTTTGAAATCTGTTTTTTTTGTGGTAGTTGCTAATCTTGCGAGTAGATTGTGGACTTCATGTTTAAAATTGGTTTAGATCTGTTTCCTATTTTTTTCTTTGCTATTTTCATGAAGTACAGGGTAGTTTATGACTTACTATAATTATTATAATGCGAGTCTTCCAAACCTATTGTATAAACTCGAGCATCTTCCTAGTTTGCATCTAAAATAGCGTTTTTACTGTTACATATTTTTTTTTTAATGGAGATGTTGACCATACTGCATTTTTTGAGGCTTGGAAAACTGGATTACAGTCTAGATAATATTTTCATTTGAAACTTTAATGGCAGTTTTGGATTCTAATCCTGTAATGTTTAAGAACGAACTTTGGAAAGCCTGGACATATTGAAAATAATTTGGTTTAAATTTAAAACATAAAAAAGGCATAAACAAAATGTAAAAATGATAGTTATCATATATATATACATATATATATACATATACATATACATATATATATATATATATAAAGTTTATTTTTTTGTTACTTTTGATAATGTTAAGAACATTCCTTAGATTTTGTAATATTATATTACCAAAATGAATAATAATTAGGATTATTAATAACCCCTAATACAATATATATATGCTTAGAATTTGACATAATTAGAAATATTGATTTTTTTTTTAAACAAAAATAGTGGAAAGTTAATGAGAAATAAAGTAAAATTATAAATGTAAAAAAGTTTAAGTTTAAAAAGTAAGGAATATTATCTCTATTATTACATTTATAATTATTTATATTCACTTCCCTTATTTAAAATTGCATAATATGAGGCTCATCTTTAGGCTTGCCTCAACACAATTCCAATGAAAAATACTTCTAAGCTTACTCCTCGAGCTTTTTTTATGAGACTTGCGCTTCAGCTTAGCTAGGCTTGCCTTGAAGCACGCTTCGTTGGCGTGGGGCTTACGCCTTACCATACATACATACATACATACACGTATTTATGCACACCCGAGTAGCAACAAGTTCCTCTCGATTGCCTCAAATCTCTAGCCCGCCACCTTCGCCATAACCACCACTGTTGTAGCCACCGTCGGGTATCACTCAAAAGCTGTACACCACCACTACCTTATCTAAAATTTTGGATTATTAATCTAATCTTTATTTGATGAAAAATATTTATGAAAGAGAAAATGACTGAAATAAATGAAGAAGTAGACTAGGAGGCAATGGACTCCATAGGATGAGGCACGTGGGAGACCAATTTGTTATGATGATGACTCAAATATGATCTTTCTTAGTGATGACAGTGCATATGATTTTTTAATTATTGACTATTATTTCAGTTTCTTTAGAAATTAAATATTGATGAGTCGGGAAATGAGAAACAAGGAATTTTGAGTTGAATTTAATGCTATATGATACTTTTATGCAATTTCTATATTTAAGATTGTTTTGATCTTTTAATATTTGGATTTCAATTCTTTTAAATGCAATTTATCACTTGTACTTTACGTATTGTGCAATTTTTTGTTTTATATGTATACTATTTTTTTTATTTCAAAATTCAATAAAAAGTTAATATGTTATTCTTTACTGTATTATTTGAGTATTATATAAAAATCATTTATAACTTTTATTTTCACTTTACACAAAATTTTTTTTGAGGCTTTGTTAAGCAATAATATATTATTTTGGATTTAAAGATATTACAATATCAATATCAAGAATGTGTGAACAATTTAGAAAATCAACATCACGATAATAAAATTGTTAAAGTCTATCATAGAAGAAGAGTTAAGCCAATCTTTCAAAGATTGAGAACATTGCAACAATGGTCCGGTTACAATAACTAGCTGTTATATTTATTTCAACATTAAACAGGTCCCAAACCTATTGTATGTTTTTTTATTTTAATTGTATTGAATCAATTAGTCTAATCTTTTATTAAACCCAAAACCGGTTTATATAAACACTATAAATAGATCTCAAATGTTGTAATTGAATTTAGGAAATAAGTTTTGATTTTTTCCTTTCTAGTTCTAGTCTCTCTTCTTCTTCGTTAAGGAGTCCACATGTACTCAAAAGATGCCTTCCTCTTCTTGGCGTAGATCAAGAAGTATAACAATTAGTGCTCTTGTTGTGCTAAATTCATCTTTTCACCTCATTCTTCATCTGGCCAGTCTCCTCCACTACTGCCTACCTTCATTTTAGCCGCCAAGATATTGTTTCTCCATCAGAAAACACTGCTCTACCTCAGCCTTCAGGTTCTACTTCAAGTTTCTTGGCCACCAGCCTCTCTAGCGTGTTTCAGCCGCCTTCAATCTGTCCTCAGCCAATCTGACTGCAGCCTTCTTTTCAACTGCAGGTCTATCCAGCCACCTAGGTACATGTTTTTCCTCTTTCAAAGATGCTGCTATCCTTCAATACTCTACCGTTTCAACTGCACAAGAAGAACCTCATTTTCTTGCCACTTTTCTTCAGTTGAACAAGCTAACCACAACCCGCCTTTGCCAGCATATTTCCAGCCAACTTGGGTTGTTTGAAGTCTTCCCTGTACCTTCTTCTCCTTTTTGCCAGGTGACCTCCTTACAGATTTCAGTTCAGCCATGAACATTCCAGCTGCAGATCTACTGCAGCCAACTTGCATGTAGCACCCTTGAACCTTCACATTCTCGGTAGCTAGATCAGTCCTTGCATTCTGTACATTCGCTCTAGCATTTGGCAGCCTTTCTTCTCCTTTCAAGATGGACAGTTTGAAGACTTGCTGCTTTTAACAGCAAACACCAAGACCAGCAATTTGGAGACCTGCTGGTGATGTGATACAAACATGCAAATGCGCAGGAGTTCATTAAGGAATTTAAGAAAAATTGAACAATTTAATTTCACTCAATAGCTTATTGTGATGACAAGGTAATTCAATAAAGATTCTTGATTTTCAACTAACTTAGGTGAAGGAGTGCATGTAGATTAACTAATCCTTGTAGATAAACAAAAATAATAGCAAGGCCAATAGCTAATAAAAACCAATCCGCAACTTAATAATGAGAATTTTCACCTTGGGGATTTTCACTCGACTACACTAGGCTTGGCGGGAGAAGACCTTGCAAACTAGAATTGAGATCACCACAATAAAGAAGATGCCGGAAGCCTTCGTCCACGAGAAAGTAGTCGGAGTCGGAGGGGGTGGTGAATGGCCAATGATGATCCAACGGCTTGGTGGGAGTTGCTCGATTGACAATGCAAGTTGATATCGGATGCGGTCGATGTAGCCTTTCACGGTCTCGTCGTGCCCAAGTTGCACGTCAAAGAATGGTGATGCAAGGATGTTCGTCCGTCCTTGCTCGTCGAAGAGGAAGCCGTGGTCGATCTCAGGGTCGGCCATGCATAGTTGAGGAGAAAGGGGAGAGAACTTCTTCTTCTCTTCTCTCGTTCCCAATTGTTATGAGCATCTAACTTCACCCGAGAGGGAAAGGGGAGGGATCGGCCAAGGTTGGGAGAGGGGAGGGGCGGCGGCTTAGGAGAAGGATTTGAGGTTAGATGAGGGGAAGAGGGGATTTACTCAAATCTGAAATTAGTTTCAGATTTTGAGTAAATTTGGGGGGAAGTTACTTAGAATTTGAATTTCAAACCTCATGCGATCAATGCCATAAAGTGGCATTTAATGGGCATTAACCCCAAGCAAGGCTGGCGACCAATAGAGGGGAGAAGAGGGGATTAATTCCCAATCATGAAATTAATTTCAGGATTAAGTAAATTTGGAGGGGAAGTTTATTTGAAATCAATTTGAATTTCAAATAGGAGATACCATTAAATGAGGCAATCAATGGGAAACCCATCCTAGGGCCGGCGGCAAGGTGAGAGGAGGGAGAGGGAGAATGGTAGAAAGAGGTTTCCAATTTGGTGTGATGATGTGGCGATCAATTAACGATTCCAATTTAAATTAAATTGAAATTGGAATTCGTCATGAAAACTTTCCAAATTTGGAATTCCAAATTAGGAAAGAATTTGAAATTTGAAATTTCAAAATTCGAATCGAGGAGTTGGATGGTGGGCGGAAAGTTGAGTCACCGGCAAGTAGGCCGGCCGGGGTTGCAAGGTGGTGGGGGCGGCGGGCCTCCAAGGAGGTGGCGACAACAATGAATTTGGATGGCTTGTTCTTGCGGTGGAGGGGAAGTGGGAGGATGAAACACGAACGAGAAGATAAGATAACCTAACCACGAGCCGCGGACTCTTCCAACGACTGGTGGGCCTTGCGATTTGCTCCCCTTGAGCTCTCTCCCTTCTCAAGCCCTCATGCAAAAGAAGTAGAAATAACACAAAAATTTGTTTTCAAAATATTCATCATCCCATATTACAATAGCAAGGACCTATATATAGGTCTCAACACAAAGAAGACACAAGTACTAAATTGCCCTCGGGGCTACATCATGACTCAGCATAAAAAGAAGGGTACAATAGGAATACATAAAAGAACAAAATGCATAAATAACTCAAAAAATATAAACTCTCAATCATGGCCATCGATTTGCGATTCTTCCGGCGATACACATGCTTGAACCTCTGATCGGTGTCCTCATCATTCTCCCCAGGTGGGAGAAAACTCGACTCCGTCGAGTAGGAATCTCTGGAGTTCTCGTACATCTCTAGGAGATCTGGATCCAAACTCTGTAACTCCTCTCGATCAATCCATATATCCTCTGCCTCCGGCGTTCCTTTCCAATGAACTAGGTACCTGCGACGACCCCCTTCTTTTGTGGAAATGATCTCATCATCTAGTATTGTCTCAATCTTCTCCGTATTAGGTAAGTAAGGTAATTTGGGTAGTGGAGAAAGGCTAGGGTTCTCACCAGGTGGGGTTACAAGAGGCTCAGTGTGAAGTGGATTGTTAGGGTTCAACTCAGGTCCCTCAAAGGTTACTAGATCTTCTATATTAAATGTAGGATTGATGTTAAAACCTTTAGGAAGGTCTAGCACATAAGCATTACTATTTATCTTTGAAATTATCTTAAAAGGTCCAGCGCTTCTAGCATGCAATTTCTTCACGGAGCCCGGAGGGAAACACTCCGAACGGATCCGTACCATCACAAATTCTCCAACTGCGAATTCTTTAAATCTTTTCTTGTGATCTGTAATAAGCTTATAATTGGAATTACTTTGTTCAATTCTTCTTTTAATTTCTTTATGAAGCTCCTAGAGATGAAATGCAAATGCATATGCAAAAGAACCGGTATGCATGACAAATGACAAGAATCAAGGCTCACACAAAAGTTTTAAACAGAAAATTTTAGAGGACAACAGACTTTCACACACACACACACAACATACTAACACCCACGAACACAAAGCTAGAAAAGGTGGACGAGTCATAAAAAGGGGTCTAAAGTGTTCGGTCTAAGGGAACCGGTGTAGGGGGAGAAATGAAGACATTCTTAGCTACCAGGGTATTTCTATGGGAAGTCTCAGTTAAAGTCGTAGGTAGTCTCCTAGGGTTGATAGTGTCATCTAGTAAATTCATCCAACTAGGAGAGTGATTGTCTTTAATAGGGAAGGATAAGAACATAGTGGGCAGAACCACTGAATTAGGAACAAAGTAAGATGATGGGTCCTGACTCACAGCCATAATGGGATAGCCAAACGAGTCACCAGCAGGTATGGGACTTAAGAAATGGGGTATGATATCCATAACAGAAGTGGGCATAACATTTAGAGTGGTGACATGAAAGTAAGGGCTAAAATTCTCTCTAACATTAAAGTCAGTACGAGGAGTGGTGAGATAAGTCCAATCAAGAAAATCACACTCCTTCAAATGCAATTCTAAAGGGGAAACTCCTAAAATAGACTCCAATAAAATACGAGGATGCCCAATTCCCCAATTAGGTTTAAAACCACTCAGGGTCAAATCACTATCTTCCAAATTCGTACTAATATTCTCAATATGATGAGGTAGGGTCATAAGCTCAAGATCAATGGGTTCCGGTTCATTTAATTCAGGTGATAGTTTCACTTCCAACTCGAAATTATTACCGTCAAGATTACCTAAAGTCATCTCAGTAGTTGTTACAACTAAGTCAGGATCTTCCAAAATTAATGTGTTCGAAGTTCGACTATCATCCATGCATACTTTGTCCAAAGACTTATCCTCGAGGAGACTAGGATCGGGGTGGGTTAAGGTGTCGACATTTAAATGTTCTAGCTTTCCTAGCTCAGGGTTTAAGTCATTCTGGGAGTCTGATTCAATCTTTTTTGTTTCATCCTCAAAGAATTCTTCGTCATTAGTGATATCACTAGCATCCATAAAATGGATGCACTCAGTCTCAGGTTCAGGGGACCTCTTTTTCTTAATGTCTTCTTTTATTATAATCATACTAGCAGGGTCAATGACTGGGGACGCTAAAGGTTGACTGGGATGGCTAGAAGTAGGTCCAAGTGGGGAGTCATAAGAGATTGGCCTAACAGAAGACCCAGTAGAGGGTCGGCCATCAAGGTTAGGTGAAGACCTATAGGGTGGGGCAACAACCCGGATGTTACTAATGGGTGGGTGGTCTTGACCGCGGTAAGGTCCACGGGTTGTCCCAACGAAAGAGGTAGGGTGATGCTCTGGGTGACGGTTACTAGTAGAGGGTCGGTATTTTAAATTAAGATCTCGCCTCATGTCTTTCCAAGTAGTGTACTCACCGCGAGACTCTTTATGATCTTTCAATCTTGCCTAAAATTGAAGAGCTCGACCTTTAAGGTGAGACCTAGCGATGCTAACCTGGTGGGGTTCAGGGATATGACATAATTCAAAATAGTCATCTAGTTGTCTAGCCCATTCCCTAAAGTAGTAAGGATCCGAGGAACCATCAAAGGTAGGCAGACTATAAGGTGACTCAAAGTGAGTTCGTTGTGGCTTAAACTCGGGTCTAGGGTGAAAAGTAGAGTGGGACACATAATTCGAGCGGGGATAGTCAACAGGTTTCTCCGTCATAATTCTAGTCATATTGCCCACTAGGTTAACGATGTCATCTAAACTCTTTTGGAGTCTTATCGGGTCCATTGGAAAGCATCAAGCGACACTCACGGATGATTGGGTGTAAGGGACGCCATTTAGACACTAAGTTAGGCTCACTTATACTTACTACAAGGTGCCGCAAATGTTCGGATAGCAAGCTACACTAGTGGGTTAAGTAACCTAGGCACTTATGAAGGTTGTTAGGTTGAGGACAGCACCTAATACACTTACAAAACTAGCCTACAGTTCACTAGATTCATGCAGGAATGATGTGGACAGCAAACTACAGCATGACATAAAGTTGTCTAAGTGTTTAGGAAGGTTCCAAGGGAGTGGACAGCACCCAAACGAAGGCTAAAAGTTCACTAGACGATGGTTAAAAGCTGCTGGAACAGTGAGGACAGCAGTTAAACTCAAAGGTGCAGTTGCCCTAATCAATTAGAAACAAGGTAGGTTTAATGGCAGCACTCTTACACTACCTAGAATGTGTTAAACCTTAATGAATGCATGCAGGAATTACGACTACAACAGTGAAAAACAGTGAAATGTCCTATCTATGCATTGATATGCATGCAAATTTCAAACTACAATGAGAAGTTAGACCCTAGGATGCATCTAGCACAAGTAAAGCATGCTAGCCATGCTCTGATACCAAGATGATGTGATACAAACATGCAAATGCGCAGGAGTTCATTAAGGAATTTAAGAAAAATTGAACAATTTAATTTCACTCAATAGCTTATTGTAATGACAAGGTAATTCAATAAAGATTCTTGGTTTTCAACTAGCTTAGGTGAAGGAGTGCATGTAGATTAACTAATCCTTGTAGATAAACAAAAATAATAGCAAGGCCAATAGCTAATAAAAACCAATCCGCAACTTAATAATGAGAATTTTCACCTTGGGGATTTTCACTCGACTACACTAGGCTTGGCGGGAGAAGACCTTGCAAACTAGAATTGAGATCACCACAATAAAGAAGATGCCGGAAGCCTTCGTCCACGAGAAAGTAGTCGGAGTCGGAGGGGGTGGTGAATGGCCAATGATGATCCAACGGCTTGGTGGGAGTTGCTCCTCGATTGACAATGCAAGTTGATATCGGATGCAGTCGATGTAGCCTTCCACGGTCTCGTCGTGCCCAAGTTGCACGTCAAAGAATGGTGATGCAAGGATGTTCGTCCGTCCTTGCTCGTCGAAGAGGAAGCCGTGGTCGATCTCAGGGTCGGCCATGCATAGTTGAGGAGAAAGGGGAGAGAACTTCTTCTTCTCTTCTCTCGTTCCCAATTGTTATGAGCATCTAACTTCACCCGAGAGGGAAAGGGGAGGGATCGGCCAAGGTTGGGAGAGGGGAGGGGCGGCGGCTTAGGAGAAGGATTTGAGGTTAGATTAGGGGAAGAGGGGATTTACTCAAATCTGAAATTAGTTTCAGATTTTGAGTAAATTTGGTGGGAAGTTACTTAGAATTTGAATTTCAAACCTCATGCGATCAATGCCATAAAGTGGCATTTAATGGGCATTAACCCCAAGCAAGGCCGGCGGCCAATAGAGGGGAGAAGAGGGGATTAATTCCCATTCCTGAAATTAATTTCAGGATTAAGTAAATTTGGAGGGGAAGTTTATTTGAAATCAATTTGAATTTCAAATAGGAGATACCATTAAATGAGGCAATCAATGGGGAAACCCATCCTAGGGTCGGCGGCAAGGTGAGAGGAGGGAGAGGGAGAATGGTAGAAAGAGGTTTCCAATTTGGTGTGATGATGTGGCGATCAATTAACGATTCCAATTTAAATTAAATTGAAATTGGAATTCGTCATGAAAACTTTCCAAATTTGGAATTCCAAATTAGGAAAGAATTTGAAATTTGAAATTTGAAATTTGAAATTTCGAATTGAGGAGTTGGATGGTGGGCGGAAAGTGGAGTCACCGCAAGTAGGCCGGCCGGGGTTGCAAGGTGGTGGGGGCGGCGGGCCTCCAAGGAGGTGGCGACAACAATGAATTTGGATGGCTTGTTCTTGCGGTGGAGGGGAAGTGGGAGGATGAAACACGAACGAGAAGATATGATAACTTAACCACGAGCCGCGGACTCTTCCAACGACTGGTGGGCCTTGCGATTTGCTCCCCTTGAGCTCTCTCCCTTCTCAAGCCCTCATGCAAGAAGAAGTAGAAATAACACAAAAATTTGTTTTCAAAATATTCATCATCCCATATTACAATAACAAGGACCTATATATAGGTCTCAACACAAAGAAGACACAAGTACTAAATTGCCCTCGGGGCTACATCATGACTCAGCATAAAAAGAAGGGTACAATAGGAATACATAAAAGAACAAAATGCATAAATAACTCAAAAAATATAAACTCTCAATCATGGCCATCGATTTGCGATTCTTCCGGCGATACACATGCTTGAACCTCTGATCGGTGTCCTCATCAGCTGGTTTTAAAAGTAGACATCAAGAACATCACTTCCTGCAGCATTAAAAATAGTGGCCACTTCTACGCTTGCTGGTCTTTCACTCTTTCCCTTCTTCATCAAATTGTTTTCATCAGGGCTTTTTCATTGTTGCCTGCAACGCAAGTCAACTGCTGTTATCTCTACTGCCAGCTGCAGTTTGTTGCTTCCAGCTCCTTCCACCACCTTATTTACTTGTAAACTTCAAGATTCCTGCAAGGATCCTCAATACCCCCTTCACGTCTTCCCACTGGACAGCCTCCCTTCAACCAACATGTTCCAGCCACGGCTTTAAACCTTCAGCCAGCACATTCTAGCAACAGTTTTACCAACCTACAACATTTTGAGCATCAAGAACATCAGTTTCAAGACCAGGAGGTCCTTTGACAGCCCAAACAGCAACAAATTCGGCCAGTTGCTATGCCAGAACTTCCCTTTTTTTCCTTCTCCCTTTTCAAGACTGCATCAGGTCCCGATTCTTTCTATCAAGAACCACATCTTTGATTCTTTCTATCAAGAACCACATCTTTTATTCCCTTTCGGTAGTCACCAAAGTCCTCTCAACATGAAAAATGCAGATTTGGCCTGAGCTCTCTGAACAATGCAAACCAATCAAGAATTACAATTCTCCCAAATCCAAAAATCTTTACAACAAGCCAATGTTAAAATTGTCTCTATTATCACTACTTCTACAATTCAACGCTCTCATGCATTTTATTGACAAGAAACTTGATAGTTTGTGCATTGACTGACCCCCTACTCCACTCCATCAATATCCTTCCTTTTCCGGCATCATCCTTTGTTCTGCCAATCGAATCCCTTCTTCACAACCGCCATCATCTCCTACAAGTTTATCTTTTGTTAAATCAATGAAAATTAAACTTCCTTGCTTTAATGGATTCGACGTCAAACATGAACCTTTAAAGCATGAGAATATTTCGATTTTCACAACACTTGATTATCATTGTGTCAGCATAGCTTCCTTTCATCTTGAAGGACATGCAGCTACTTGGTACCAAGGGTTACACATGAAAGCTCTTTCTATTTCTTTTCCATCTCTCAACCTTGAGGGTAAGATTATTTTTCATGATGATGGGAGTTTTAAGCAATAATATATTCTTTTGGATTCAAAGATAGTACAACAACAATGCCAAGAATGGGTGAACAATTTAGAAAATTGAATCAAGATAATAAAATATTTAAATTTTATCATAGAAGACGGAAGCAAACTTTCCAATGATTGATAACACTACAACAACTCGTGGTTATATTTATTTTGGTATTAAACCGGTCCTAAACCCAATGCATGTTCTTTTATTTTTGTATTGAACCAGCTGGTCTATTTTTTTATTAAACCCAAAACCGGTTTATGTAAATACTATAAATAGATCCCAAATGATGTAATTGAATTCAGGAAGTAAGATTTTTGGTTTATTCCTTTCTAGTTTCTTTTCTTCCTTAAGGAGTCTGCACCTACTCAAAATGCGCCTTCCCCATATTGATGTAGATTAACAAGCATACCTTGAGGCTAACAGACTTACTACTCTTAGGTGTATAGGTTGATGCATGACAAAAAAACTACGTAGTCTAACCCTTCTTGATGTATAGGTTGATGTCTAATAGGCTTACGCTTCAACGCCTTGAGGTTTATACCTCGCCTTACAAACAAAAAAATACCTCAATATCCAATTGTGCAATTTTAAGCCATGTTCAGTTCACTAAGTTGTGTAAATCTTTTCACGGTTGCAATTGAGCTTAGTAGCTACATATAAATTTAACTTTATAGAACATTTTGAATGAAAGTTTGCCACTCTGATTATTAGACTCCTGCCTCAACCTATTGATACAACAAACAATAATGAAAACGTTAAAAATAGTATGATTATTCTGTTGAAGGGTAAATTTGAAGAGGCTATAGTATATATAATCTCTTCTATTAGTTATCTACAGCTTTGGCTTTAGCAATTGCGCTTTTTTCATTTATTTGGTGCGAGTGTTATTGCTATGCTGGAAGTTCATTGTTCTCTAAATTAGACTAATTTTGGTACTCTTTCTGCTTTTATCCCACAGGAGAGCCTTTTATTGATGGGCAAGCTGTTCCATATGACCCAAAATACCATGAAGAGTGGGTGAGGAACAATAGTCGGGCCAATGAGAGGAACAGACGCCCAGACCGACCTCGCAACTTTGATCGGTCAAGGAATTTCGAACGACGTAGGGAGAATATGCAGAGTCGGGAATACCAAAGTAGAGAAGCTCCTCCCATGCCAAATTTCCAGAATGCTGCATCTCCCACACAGCCTGGACATAATGTGCCACCACAGAATTCACCCAATCCAATGCCTTCAAACCCAAATTCCTTCTCTAATCAAGCGCCCAATGCTCAGCCTGGATATGGATATCAAGCTGGGCCACCACAATCTGCTCAACCCAGTGGCCAGGGTTATCAATCTGGCCCACCCTCCGGCCATGGATTTCAGGCAGGTGTGATGGGCAACCAAGGTTATCAAGCCGGTCCACCTGGCATCCAGGGCTATCAAGCAGGTGCTACTGGCAGCCAGGGCTATCAATCTGGCCCACCTAGTGGCCAGGGTTATCAAGCTAGTCCACCTGGCGGCCAGGGTTATCAAGCTAGTCCACCTGGCGGCCAGGGTTATCGAGTGAGTCCACCTGGCGGCCAGGGTTATCAAGCTAGTCAACCCGGTGGCCAGGGTTATCAGTCCGGACCTCCGGTTGGCCAGGCATATCAAGCCGGCCAGTCTGTCAGCCAAGGATATCAAGCTGGTCTTCCCCGCAACCCAATGTATCCGGCAGGCCAGCCTAGCAGCTCTACCCCTTATTATGGAGGTAATCAAGCATCCCAAGGAGGCCCTACTGGTGGTCCAGCTTCCTCACAAGGAAACTTTGGCTCCACCAATTACCTAAATGGCAGCCCTTCTAATCAAGGTAATGGTGGTAATGGTGCTTACAACCAGGGTGGCGGCAATGGAGGTTTTCAGGGTGGTCAACCTGGCGCTTCAGCATATCAGGGAGGAAATCCTCCTAACGCTGCCAGAGATATTCCTGGTAGAGATATCTAATGAAGAGAGATCGGTATATAAATCTAGAAAACCTTGAATATAATTATATAAACCTACTTGAACTCCTCTTGCATGTAACTTGTGCTTGAATTTATGTCTTTCGGATGGTTTTAATACCCAAGTAATTCTACTTACTGGTTTATTTTTTATGACTACATGCTTAGAAGTTTTTTTTTTTTTTTGGAATGATTTCTAATGTGTTTTGTCCAGGAGCAGTTTTCATACTTTTTAAAATCAAAAAATTTTTGTATTAAAAAATTATTTAAAAAAACAGTAATAAAGAAGATCCAAAAAAAAGCCTAAATATGATAGGTTCTACAATGCTGACCTCTGTTGGCTTTGTTAAAGTATTTTATATTTAATAAGTTTTTCTTTTGCTGATTATTTATTTATTTTTCCTTATGTGAATATATATGTTTGTTCTTTTTCGATCCTGTTATCTGCTATGCGGGGAATTGATAAAGTATTTAAATCGATGATGTTTTGTGATATACAGTTTATACTACAATATTGTTAAATCTTTTTTTTTATTAAATTGTCAGAATTGTTAGTTAAGTAGTGTTATATTTGGATCAATTTTATCATATTAATAGATTTTAATGTGATATTTTACTAAGTATTATAAAGAGATTATTCAAATGCTAATGCTATCCAATGTGAGTTAAATTCTAAGGTATGATTATTATTTTTAATCATGCTATGTTGTTTAAAATTTTGATTATGTCTTTGGTAGTCATGCTTAATGGATATCGATTATTTTTTAATTATTATAATAGTTGCATCTGTAATAATTCCATTTTAATTATGAAATTTATTTTAAGCTTGGTTAATTTCAATATCGTTAGAGGTCGGTGTGGTTCTGTTGAGTGTTGAAGTTAGAAGGCTTTGGCGAAATACTATTAAATGTTTTCAGCTTTTCCAAATTGATTTTCCTGGTTACTGTTACTTGGTATGAGCAATTAAACCGGTTTGATTTGCGAGTAGGGGTGTCAATTTCGGGTCACGGGTCGGGTTCGGGTCGAACCCGGAAATGACCCGGCACTATTCGGGTCAACCCGAACCCGACCCGTTTTTACAAACGGGTTGATTTATCGGACCCGAACCCGACCCGCTTCGGGTTCGGGTCAACCCGACCCGACCCGCGGACACGGCAAGGTCGGGATCTGCTTCAGCGTGGCAGCGGTGTCCGGCGCCGGCGGCAGCGGGCAGCGATGTCCGGCGGGCAGTGGTCACGCGAACGAAACGACCGGCGGCAGCGGTCACGCGATGCGATGGATGCCTGGATGGCTGGTCACGCGATGCGATGTCCAGCCTGGATTGACGGCTTGACGTTGACGCGAAGTCGCGAGCGAAACGACCGCGGGCAGGCGGGCAGCCGGACCGCTGGCAGCCGGACCGCGGGCAGCAGGGCAGCCAGCCGGTCACGCGGGAATTGCCGAATCGGGATTCACCGATTCGATTTCGGGCAGGGAGCGGAATTTCGAATTTATTTAAATTAAACGGGTTGGCGGGTTGACCCGGCAACCCGCCGGGTCAACCCGAACCCGACCCGTTTTTTAAACGGGTCAATTTCTGGAACCCGAACACGACCCGTTTTGAAATCGGGTCGGGTTCAACCCGAATTTTCCGGGTCGGGTCCGGGTCGGGTTTTCGTGTCGTGTCAAATATTGACACCCCTATTTGCGAGCTTGTGATTTCTGCTGTTCAGCTATTTTTCGTTTGTATTTCGAGTATGATAAGTGCGTCAAGTGTATGTATATTTTAAAATAATGTTGAAGGAAAAAAAGGTGTAGTATATTATTATTATATTTTATTATATTTATATATATATATATATATATATATATATATATATATATATATATATATATATATATATGAGATTTTTATTTAAATTTGATCTAGTTGTTGATCTAATTGTTGTACTACATTACGATTTTTTCAAAAATGCTTTCTAATATTTTATTAAAATAATAAAATATTTTTTTGACTCAGCATTACCCTTGCACCGCTACACAAATTTCAGAAAATCCGAGAGCTTGGTCTTGTAGCACCCAATAGACTCAGTGGCGCAGCACTATCTTAGTCAATTTTTAGAAATTTTAATGGAATTGAATTTAGCTTTATTACATCGTAGTAATTCCTTAATTATTTGATTTGTGGAAATCTTATCAATACCCTATGGAACTTAATGATTGATCGTTAGTACGTGAGGGGTGCTATGAAATATAACAAAATATCACTTAATATGATTGGTTTTGAGTTCACATGATCATATTCAGAAACTTTATTCCAAAGCTAACCCCTTCTATTAATCAAGTCATTCTTGAGAAATTTAACGTTTTTTATTTATTTAACAGTTCTAGTAGTGTGAGATGGGTAATAAAATATATATTCTTTAAACATTTTGATGTATCCAATAAAATGTTCATTAATAGTCATCGGATCCAATTTCTTCTCTTGTAGATTATATATCCTCATTTTAGAAGAATATCCCAAAACATGTATATGTCACAAAAATTGATTTCCAATCTTTGAATAATTCAATTGGTGCTTTTGGGTCAGCCCTTGTTGAAACTTCTATTAGCGCCCTTTTTGAACTTTTGGGTGTGTTTTTGCTTAATGCAACCTACACAAGTCGCAAAAAATCAAGAGAATGTAGCTAACTAAGGACCCCATCATTTGCTAATCTTTTAATTCTCTTTATAGAGGTGTGACATGTCAGTGTCTATAATGGAAGAATTTCATTTTCTTTTCTTTAGAATATCTTTGTCTCTATTAATTATCAACCAAATATGGACAGCTAGAGCTGGCTAATTGCATTGAGAAAAAAATTCGAACATAAAAAAAAAAAATTTAT
Organism: Dendrobium nobile; assembly: GCA_022539455.1. Classification (NCBI taxonomy): domain Eukaryota; kingdom Viridiplantae; phylum Streptophyta; class Magnoliopsida; order Asparagales; family Orchidaceae; genus Dendrobium; species Dendrobium nobile. The sequence continues at coordinate 10,831,624 of CM039725.1, forward strand.
TACTACTCTCAGTATTTACATCCTAATTATTGTCTAAAGTTCAAAATAATATATACATATATAAAGCCAAAAAAGCTGATAATAAAAGCTAAACTATCATTACTGCTTAGCCTTAATCTACATGCTTCTTACTTTTACTGGAAATCATATTAAACAACATAATGAGCACATAGCCCAATAAGTAGCCAAAACTTACCATGCAAGACAAAAAATCAATATGTATACTCGGTTTAAACAATATCAATTATTCTACCATCAACATGAATATCAATAACTTTATGTAAAATCAATATGATCAGTAAAGCCAAAACATCTTAGTAAGCAAAAGAAATCCACCAATATACAAGAGAATCAACAAAAAGTCCATCGATCAATAATAGGTACTATACAGTGGAATACACCTATATTTCAATTAGTTATATTTATGTTGATAGTTCTATTATATGCTTTTATCATTATATTGATAAATCATACTAATATGCCGTATCAAAATGTTGTATCAATATCTATCAGTGGTCTTCATCACATGTTAATATGTTATGTCATGTTATGATAGTGTCAAGGCTAGTTCAATCAGATCTACATCAGGTGTATTTATAATCATAAATGAAATTACGAGATGCGCCAAGAGGGGGTGAATTAAAAATTTATTGGAATAAAAAGACAATCCTAAACAGGAGTTTTGATTTTTTATGTTTTTAAATTTTAAACAAAAAAATTAATTGATACGGAAGCGAATGCTTAAAACACAATTTGCAACAAGTGGTAGTGAAAAATTAACTTGCTTAACAACGAATTTCACAATAATTTTCACCAAGCAATTGTAATGAAAATAAAATGCAAAACGTAAATAAAGTGCAGTAAGGAAAAAATCACATCAGTTAATTTATAGTGGTTCGGTCACTTCACCTACGTCCACTCTCCGGAGTCCTCCACTATGAGAATTTCACTACTAAATATTAATTCTCCTTTTGCCCCCATAGTAAGGCAGAGAAGCCTTTACAAACCTCACTTTCACCAACCCGGCGTGGCGTAATGCCAAGCGCTTTGTCACCCTCCTGATGACGGCAACATACCTTCTCATTTTTCTCCCTCCTGGAGAAGGCAGAGTAGCTTAGAGGACACGGATGTAGATGAATCTCCCCTTTAGAGAGCCTCCCACAAGATCTTCTCGGGCCACAAGAGGAGCAACGTACAGCAAGCTAGGAGCAACCGTGTGATCTCCCTTACACTCCTCCCTCATAAAGCCCACCTTCTCCTTCCTCTCACAAACCCCAAAATCTTCTCAAGAGCTCTCTCTCAAGGAATCCCCCCTAATCATGTTCCTCTCTCACAAATTCTCTCTAAAAAAATAGAAGTTTTGATACTTAAAACAGGCTCCAAGACCCTAAAAATTTCAATTTAGCCATTATGATCATACAGTACGATCATATATCATACAATACAATCAATACAAAATAGCCTTCATCTTGGTACGAAGGCTTACGAACAGGCAAAATTTATGAATACTATCATACATTACGATATAAACATGTACAATACGATATGTAAAATCCTTCTGTTCATACAGGATGATTGCTGGGACGATGAAAACTCATCTTTGTACGTCGTATGGTACAAACCACTTCGTACAGTATGATTAGTTCAAAATCAAGGGATCATTCAATACGATGTTTGGGACGACCGAAAATAACCTCGGTTGATCGTACAGTACAAATGGTGTCATACAATATGATAAACAATCAGAAATTAATCCTCGATTTATGCAATAATCATGGGGTTATTTTAGGTAAGTATTCAAAAATATCGTACATTATGATAGGATTGTACATTATAATTAGTTCAAAATTTATGAATTAAGAATGAAATTAATAGATGCGCCAAGGGGGGGGGGGGTGAATTGTGAAAAAATTTATTGCAATAAAAATTTTTAAACAAGAGTTCTAATATTTTTGTGTTTTTAAATTTTTAACAGAAAAATTTAACTAATGCGGAAGCAAGTACTTGAACACAAATAGCAACAACATATTCCACAATGAATTTCACCAAGCAATTATAATGAAAAAAAAATGCAAGCAAAAGTAAAAGCTGTAAAGGAAAAATCACACCAGAGATTTTAGAATGATTCGGTCACTTGACCGACGTCCACTCCCTAGAGTCCTCCGCTCTCGAAATTCGACTACTAAACAATAGTTCTCCTTCTGCCCCCTTGGCAAGGTGGAGAAGCCCTTACAATCCTCACTTTCACCAATCCGGTGTGGCGGAGTGCCAAGCGCTTTATCACGCTCCTGGGGATGGCAGTGTACCTTCTCATTTTTCTCCCTCCTGGAGAAGACAGAGTATCTTAGAGGATATGGATGTAGAAGAGTCTCCCCCTTAGAGAGCCTCCCACAAGATCTTCTCGGGCTATAGGAGGAACAAAGTGCTGTAAGAATGGAGCAACCGTGTGATCTCCCTTACACTACTTCTCCCTCACCAAGCTCACCCTCTTATTCCTCTCTCAAACCCTAAAATCTTCTCAAGAGCTCTCTCCCAAGGATTCATTCTCTAATCACGTTCCCCTCTCACAGTCACACACCAAAACATAACTTTTTTATACTTAAAATGGACTCCAAAAACCCTGAAAATTTTTAAAGTAGCCATTACTATCATATAATACAATTCCATATCGTACAGTACGATTAGTACAAACGAGCTTCGTCCTAGTACAAAGGTTTACGAACATGTCAAAACTTTTGAATAAGTTTGTATAGTATGATATAAACTCGTACATTACGATAGGGAAAACTCTTCTATTCATACATAATAATAACCGGGATGATCAAAACTCATCTTTATACATCATAGGGTACGACCTACTTCATACAGTACGATTAGTCAAAATCAAGGTATCAACCAGGATGAAGTCCGAGATGATAAAAAATAGCCTCGGTTTATCATATAGTACAAACTGGTTCGTACAGTATAATTACCAATCATAAATTAATCATTGATTTATTCAACTAATCACAGGTTAATTTAAGTAAGTATTCAAAATAAATCGTATAGTACAAATCTTTTCGTATAGTATGAACGACTAATAAACTTACTCAAACTAATCTGGCGTCTAGGATTTTGGATTAGTAACACATCGTATAGTATGATATAAATCGTACAGTACAACCTGTTCACAGAAAGACGTTTCAGCCAGATCAGATTGTATAGTACGATATAAACTCGTATAATACGATCAACAGGAAAAAAAGATTTACATTTTCCTTTAAAAAACCCTCTCCCCCTGTGTGTGCATGATTGCTCAGTTTTATATGCAATTTGTGGCCAAACTCAAAAAAAAAAGGAAAAATAAAAAATAAAAAATTATAATGTTATAAACTCACATTCCTACTTTATCTAGTCTTGAGTCTTCTTATTGTCCTGAGTAACTTGTGATCTTCCTGAAATATTAGTAGTCATAGATAATAGCAGAAATTAAAGGTATTCAATGAATAGTAATTCAGACGACATTATTTGTCATCATCAAAATCTCAAACTAGGGGTCATGGATTGCAACAAAGAACTTACTTAAATTAATCTGGTGGCTAGGGTTTTAATTAGAAATACATCATACAGTATGATATACATCGTACAACGCAACTTATTTACAGATAGCCATTTATGCCAGATCAGATCATACAGTACGATTTAAACTCGTACAGTACGATCGAAAGAGAAAAAAAATTCTTCATTTTTAAAACACTCTCCTGCTATGTGTGTGTATGGTTGCTCAGTCTTGAATACAATTTATGGCCAGACTCAAGAAAAGAAAAAATAATAATAAATAAAAAATTATAATGTTATGAACTCCAACTTCTACTCTACCCAATCTTGAGTCTTCTTATTGTCCTGTGTAACTTGTGATATCCCTGAAATATTAGTACTCACAGACAAGAACATAAATCAAAAGTATTCAATGAATAGTAATTCAAACCATATTATTTGTCATCATCAAAATCTGAGAGTAGGGGTTATGGACTGCAACAATCTCTCATGTTTTGGATATAATCAATAATTAAATCCGTCTCATCAAAATTGGTGTTTGATATTATAAGGTAGGTAATGATAGATAAGATTGGGGTCATGCAGATTCTATCGCTAACTTTGGGTATGATTGAAGTTTGAAGGACGTGTTGAATAATTCTAGCATTTCGGATTAGGGATTGCACAAGTGGTTGGTATTGGTAAAAAGCTACATTTCTAAGGACTAGATTTGCAGCACTCTAGTTAAATTCATTTGAGAGGAAGGAATGAGCTATAGGACCTTTAATAGACAGCCCAATGTATTGGGCGAGGTCTACCTTAGTGATTTCTACGCATCGTCGGTAGAAAAAAGAGGTGAAGGTCAGGTTTTTGACATTCATGGTTAGGTTGGCTAGAAATTCAAATAAGAGTTCAGAATTAAATGGGAAGGCTAGGGTAAGGAGGAATTGCAGAGTGGTGAATGCGAATAGGCTCATTACCTTAAATTTTAAGGCAGCTTGATTTAGCATCCGAGACGGTGTAATTTTTCATGCCTTGTATTTATGCTAGGCTTCTTCATCTTGGGGGGGTCAGGAAACGATCGTTGGGGCAGTGATAGGAAGACAAGCTTCCAAGGAAGAGACGCACTTACTAGAGCTTGCCATTTTGTGAAAGCAGGTGAGAGTGAGTGAGGTGGCTAAAGAGTGATGAAATGAGCTTTGGATTCAACTAATTTATAAACTTTTGGACATATCGTACAGTACAATCAAAGATCGTACAGTACGAAGGGCAATAATATCGTCTGGATGAACGATTGGGAAAAGGTGGTCAAATTGTACAGTACGATGCATATCATACAATACGATCTAAAGGAATTACGATCATCCCGAGGGTCCTCGATACTACTTTTGACAAAAAAGCATCATACAGTACTAAAAGGGTGTTCATATAGTACAAACTGTAATAATATCATGCTAACCTACGTTAAGTCATCCTCATCCATTTTGCTGATGTGGATCATACAATATGAATCAAATGAATAGTACAATACGAAGTGCAATAATATCGTACCAAACAACTTTAATTCATCCCAATTCATTGCTGACATGGATCATACAATATGAAGAGGAGATATCGTTCAGTACGATTTTAATTATGTCATACCAAACGGTTTGAATGTATAGCCATGTGTATCGTACAGTACGATGAGGATAGTATAGTACAATATGCAGAGACAAACTTGAGGCTGGGTTGTGATTTGTATAGTTTTGATATATCGTACAGTACGAACGTGGATCGTACATTATGATGGGAAAAAATTGTCAATTTTTGAATTTTTGTTTGGTGAGTGTGTGATGATCAGAAAACACCTATGAAAAAACAATATATTTTTTTAATTTTTTTATTTTTTTTATTATGCATTAATGTCTATGATACCAAGTCTTATCCTCAAAGTGCCAAAAGTATCATACGCTAGTGGTTTCGTGAAAATGTCTGCCAATTGATCTTCTGTAGCTATGTGATATAATTCTATATCTCATTTATCTATATGATCTCTTATGAAGTGATGTATAATATCTATGTATTTTGTTCTAGAGTGTTGAATTGAATTTTTAGAAATGTAGATTGCACTCGTGTTGTTGCACATGATTGGGATGGTTCTTACGGGAAATCCAAGATCAAGAAGTTATTGTTTCAACCATATTACTTGTGCAACACAACTTCATACTATAATATGTTCTGTCTCGGTCGTAAAGAGGGCTATCAAATTTTGCTTCTTACTGGACTAAGAAACTAAAGATTATCCTATGAATTGGCGGTACCAGAGGTGCTTTTTCTATTTATCATACATCCTACAAAATTAGATTCTAAGTACCCTAAGATTTCAAAAGAAGTGCTATGCCTAGGATATCAAATTCCTAAGTTTGGTGTGCCTAGTAGACATCTAAAGATTCTCTTGACTGTAGTTAAGTGAGAATCTTTAGGATCGCTTGAAAAAGGGCACAGAGGCACACACTAAACATTATGTCCAGTCTACTGGTAGTTAGGTAGAGGAGAGATCCAATCATTCCTCTATATCTTTTCTAGTCTACTGATTTTCCATTCAAGTCTTTGTCTAGTTGCATTGTAGAGCTCATTGGAGTGTTTTTGGGCTTAGCACTATCCATTTCATATTTTTTCAGAATATCTTTAATGTATTTTGTTTGGCTAAGAAATATTCTATTATCCATGTATTTAACACTAAAGCTAAGAAAGTAATTAAGCTCTCCCATCATGCTCATTTTAAACTCATTACTCATTCTTTTTGAGATTCATCACATAATTTTTTATCTAAAGATCCAAACAGAATGTCATTCACATAAATTTGAAGAATGAGAATTTCATCTTTAACCTTTTGTAAAAAGAGTGTGGTATCTGAAAGTTCGTTCGGGATGTTAAGCCCTATGAACTTAGTCCCAAGCTAACCAAGAGGGGGGGGGGGGGGGTGAATTGGTATTTTAAAAATTCTTAAGACAAAGAAATAAATTCACAAACCAAATCACACCACCAAACCAAATGCGGAATTTAAAAGTGCGGAAGCAAAAATAAGAACACAAGATTTATAGTGGTTCGGTCGACTCGACCTACGTCCACTCCTTGGAGGCACCCTCCAAGTATTGCACTACAAAACGTGACTCTCCTTTAGCCCCCACAGCTAGGCGGAGAAGCCCTCACAAGAAACTCCTTTTTGCCACCCCGGCAAGGCAGAGAACCTACCTCCTTTTGCTTCCTCCTGAAGCTGGCAGAGAACCACAACCAAAAGCAAAACTCCTTACCTCTACCGACCCTTCCACGGACGAGAAACTCCAGACGAAAGACAAGCAGAGCGATCCTTGAGCAACCCTTGTGAATCCCCTCACAAGCTCCCCCTCACAAGATCCTCTCTCTCTCCCTCTCTCTCTTTCTCTCCTCAAGGTCTTCTCAGGTCAAGGCAGCAGCCAAAGGTCACTTAAAAACGTTGAAGAAGAGCTCTTTAAATAGAAGAGCTCAAGAGGAGCTCATTAATTGCAAGTAGCCGACTTTATCGTCCAGGCCGATATGGACATCGGCCTGGCCGATTAGTACAAATCAAGGAAGATCGGCCAGAGCACAGCCCTGGGAACAGTCCTGGACGATTGAAATTTTGCTTGATCGTCCAGGCCGATCTCACGATCGTCCTGGCTGATTAGTTCAAATCAGAGGTAAATCGTCCTGAGCACAGCCCTGGGAACAGTCCTGACCGATTGAAATTTGGCTTGATCGTCCAGGCCGATCTTACGATCGTCCTGGCCGATATGATCGTATCAATCATCCTTAATTACTCCCTTGATTTCCTGATCAATTAAAGCATAATTTGGTAATTTCGTCCAGGCCGATCCTGGAATCATCCTGGACGATAATTTAAAATTCAGTATGCCTAAACTGTCTAAGGCGGCTATCTCTTTCTATTTTGAGCTTATCGTCCTGGCCGATACACGTATCGTCCAGGCCGATATGTTAATGTCGGCTGCCTTAATTAAGAATCCTTAATTAGACTTTCTGTTTTAAGCTGATCGTCCCGGACGATATACATATCGGCCGGGCTAATGTGGGCAAAAACAGAATTTCTAAGCCTCTCAAGTGTGTGTGTGAAGGGTTACTTAGCATCAGTCTTTTTGATTATTACAAGTAGACTCAAAAGGTGAAAAATAAAATTACAGACTGACTCAACCCTAAACCTACGCGATCCTGGACTTGGCTTCCTCTTGGTCGTCCGATCTTCGATTCCTGAAAAGTTAGAAGCAACAAGTAGTCCAAGAGAGATAGTGTTTGTCAATCATCAAAACATAAGCCATGAAAATAGTTTGCAACAATCTCCCCCTTTTTGATGATGGCAAACCACTACGAAAACAGATGGAAAAAAAAATTCAGGATTGATGTAAAAAAGAACCTCATAAACTTCTCCCCCTTTTGACATATCAAAAAGGAGGATTCAAGAAAGCAAAGCGAAGAGACCCCCTTTTTTTTTTTTTAATCAAGGCATGAACATGATATAGCATTCCATGTGATTGATTCAAAAATTTGTGAGTTAATGTGTTAATAAGCTCATCAATCTATAGAGTTAGAATATCCGATCATGGCTACCCTTAGCTCAGACATTTTTTAGGGTAGAATTGTCTTTTGAAATCAATAACCTAACTCAAGAAATTAATTGGTTATGAGAAAAAAAAAGAATTTACTTATCACTTGGCTTAAGAAAAACTATCTTCATACAATAATGAGGTAGAGTAAATTTATCACAATCGCAATTTAATCGAAGTCAAGTCTTTGATAACCAACACTTCTAAGTTCTAAAAGATTTAAAAAGAGAGAGTAGCTTGTTTTGGAGTGGGCTCATTTTATGCCTCTTGACAATTGGTTGGCGCACTGCGCATCTTTTGATACACTTTGTGTATTCTATATTTTTCAATTTGGCGCTTTGCGCATCTTTTATTGGCATCATTGGCCATTTTTTTTTCTTTTTGCAAGCTATAGTCTCTTTTATGATCTTTTAAAGACAAAGTTGTGAATAGATCTTCTCATATATTAGAGAATAGGAGCACTCTCTCTAACCAAAGGAAGAGTTATCACAAGCAGAATCAATAATCAAGGACAAGAGTAACGAGCAATTTTGATGTGAAAAAAAAAACTTTAAACATTATAAGTATAAGATAGAGTTTTTGAAGCAAGTTTAAGAAAAGATCTCAATTCCATAAACAATCTTTAACTTGAGAGAGATTTTTGATTAAAGAAGATAACTATGCCACTAAAATAGGTTAGAGAAAGAGACACAATCACAAAATATTTCTACCATCTAAGAGATTGAGTAGATAAAAGCATATTGACTACAAATTTCCAAAAGCAAGGACAAGGAATATAATACCATATTAGTCATGATTTTGAAAAACTAAGTAAAAAAAAAGACAAAAGGAAAAAAAAATAAAACACACAAAAAGAACTAAAACAACAAAACAGGAAACAAAAGTAAAAGAAAGAAAAACAAAAGAAAGTAAAAAGTTTCATGCATTTATGTCAATCACACCCAACCTGGTCCTTAAAGAGCTGAAAGTATCGAAGGCCAGTGGTTTAGTAAAGATGTATGCTAGTTGATTTTCAGTTGTCACATGGTGTAACTCAATGTCTCCCTTAGTCACATGATCTCTAATGAAGTGATTCCTAATGTCAATGTGTTTAGTCCTTGAATGTTGGATAGGATTCTTAGAGATGCATATGACACTAGTATTGTCACAAAAGATTGAGATGGTACTTACATGTAATCCTAAATCCAATACATGTTGTTTCAATCAAAGGACTTGGGCCACACAACTTCTAAGAGCAATGTATTCAGCTTCAGTAGTGGAAAGAGCAACAGAGTTTTGCTTCCTACTAGACCAAGAGACCAAAGATTGTCCAATGAATTGACAAGTTCCAGAAGTGCTTTTTCTATCCACCTTGCATCCTATAAAATCAGAGTCAGAAAAACCAATAATCCCAAAAGAAGTGCTATGTCTAGGGTACCAAATCCCTAATCCTTGTGTCCCCAAAAGATATCTAAAAATTCTCTTAACAGCAGTCAAGTGGGACTCCTTAGGGTCAGCCTGAAACCTAGCACAAAGGCAAACACTAAACATGATGTCAGGTCGGCTCGCAGTCAAGTAAAGTAAAGATCCAATCATGCCTCTATACTTCTTCTGATCAACAGACTTACCACTTGGGTCCTTATCCAATGGAGCACTAGAAGTCATGGGAGTGTTAATTGGCTTGGCTTTGTCCATCTCATATTTCTTCAAAATGTCCTTTATGTATTTTGTTTGATTTAGAAAAGTTCCTTCATCCAATTGTTTTATGCTAAACCCCAAAAAGTAGGACAACTCTCCCATCAAACTCATCTCAAACTCTCTACTCATTATTTTAGAAAAATCATCACACAAATTTTTATTAGAAGATCCAAAGAGTATATCATCCACATAAATCTGAATAATGAGTAAATCATCTCCAACTCTCCTAAGAAAAAGGGTGGTGTCTACACTTCCCTTGACAAACTCCCTCTCTAGTAAGAATGTGCTAAGCCTCTCATACCAAGCTCTTGGTGCCTGCTTTAAACCATACAATGCCTTTTTTAATTTAAACACATGATTTGGAAATTGGGAGCTCTCAAAACCTGGAGGTTGTTCTACAAACACATCTTCTTTTATCTCCCCATTTAAAAAGGCACTCTTGACATTCATTTGAAAAAGCTTAAATCCTTTATAACAGGCAAAGGCTAATAGCACCCTAATGGCTTCCAATCTAGCTACAGGGGCAAAAGTCTCCTCAAAGTCTATCCCTTCTATTTGATTGTACCCCTTAGCCACCAACCTTGCTTTATTTCTCACCACCACTCCTGAATCATTCACTTTGTTCTTAAAGACCCACTTTGTTCCAACTACACTTTGTCCTTTAGGTCTTTCCACAAGTTCCCAAACATCATTCCTAACAAATTGATTCAATTCTTCTTGCATTGCTAAAATCCAAAACTCATCAGAAAGGGCTTGGTTAATGGTGGTAGGTTCAGTCATAGAAATAAAAGCAGAGTGGTTCACCTCCTTCCTAAGTCCATGTCTAGTCTTAACTCCACTAGAAGGGTCTCCTAAGATCAAATCCTTGGGGTGACTTGTAGAGTATCTCCAATCTCTAGGCAAAGTGTATGAAGTTTCCCCCCTTTCAACAAAGTTCTCTATTCCTTGGGTGACACCTTCTACTCCTTCATTACTTGGGTGCTCACACCCCTTCCCCAAATTCTCTACTCCACTAGTAATCTCTCTAATATCATCATCTTCTACTCCATGTTTCTTAGGCTCAGACTCATCAAAAACTACATGAGTTGTCTCTTCCACCATTAAAGTTCTCTCGTTAAACACCCTAAAAGACTTCCCAACACTATAATATCCCAAGAATACTCCCTCATCAGATTTAGGATCAAATTTTCCCAAGTGAGATTTCCCATTGTTGTGAATGAAAACCTTACAACCAAAGACATGAAGGTGGGAAAGATTGGGTGTCCTACCCTTAAGGATCTCATAGGGTGACTTTTCTAATTTGGCTCTAACATTCACCCTATTCAACACATAACAAGCTGTGTTAACTGCTTCAGCCCAAAAGTATTTTGGAAGTGAATACTCAGCAAGCATGGCTCTAGAGGCTTCTACCAAGGTTCGGTTCTTCCTTTCAGCTACCCATTCTGCTGAGGGGTCCTAGGAGCTGAGAAATTGTGACTAATCCCCTTTTCCTCACAAAAATCTCCAAATCTTTCATTTTCAAATTCTCCCCCATGATCACTATGGATGGTCAAAATCTCACAACCTAGCTTCTTCTGAATCCAAGTAGAAAATGTTCTAAACTCCTCAAAAGACTCATTTTTATGTGAAAGAAATCTAGTCCAAGTGAACCTCGAGTAGTCGTCAACAATCACAAACCCATAGACTTTCCCTCCCAAACTAGCCGTGCTAATGGGTCCAAATAAATCCATGTGAAGGACTTCTAAAGGTCTAGAGGTGCTAATGTCCTTGATGGGGTGAAATGTGGAGTGGACTTGCTTTCCTAGTTGACAGGCATCACAAAGGTGGTCTTTTGTAAACTGAAGTTTGGGGACACCTCTAACTAGGTCTTTTTGGGTCACTTTCCTAAGGGTTTTCATACTTGCATGACAAAGCCTCCTGTGCCACAACCAAGAATCATCAATCATAGTTTTTAAGCAAAAAGAAGCAGCACATTCAATGTTATTTAAAGCAAGCATGTAGACGTTGTTGATCCTCTTTCCCTGCAAAATAGTGTTGTTACTTAAACTTACAATGCATGAATCCGCAAAGAATTGTACGATGAAGCCTTTGTCACAGAATTGACTGATGCTGAGCAAGTTGTGCTTTAATCCATCTACAAGCAAAATATTTTCAATCATAAGGTTCTTGGAATTACTAATTATACCTGCTCCTACCACCTTCCTGGTGGTGTTGTCTCCAAGGGTAACCTTGCCTCCAGTCCTGGACTCGAGTACAACAAACTGGCTAGCGTCACCAGTCATATGTCGAGAGCATCCACTGTCCAGGTACCACATACTCTCACGAGGTCTTTTGTGAGAGCCTTCCTGCAAAAATTATGAAATGTTAGTTTTAGGAACCCAAGCAGGTTTGGGTTCCTTCTTATGAAGAGAAGAATGCAATGCATGTGTGGTATGCTGTGGATTATGTACCTTAGGTCTCCACACCCAATGTGTACTATGGTGAATTGTGCAAGTGTGTGAAATATGTCCTAGCATGCCACATGAAAAACATCTAACTCCAGGAAAGGGATTTCTTAAATGATTTGAGTTATAATGCCTCTTCCTAGGTTTTGGCAATTGATCAAAAGTAGAAGTCATCTGATTTTTCTTATATGCTTCTAAATCATTTTGAATTTTCAAATTTGTGCTTTTTAAAGCTTCATTTTCAATCCTCAAATTTTTCTCTTTCTCCTTAGACTTCTTAAAATCTGATTCAAGTGATGTGTGTGATATTTTTAATGCATCAAGTTCTTCAACTAACTCATCATGATTTTTATTTAATTCATCAAATTCATCAAGTAAAGTCATGTGATTTGAATCAATTGTTTGATGATCTTTAATCAAAATTTCATGCTCTTTTTGTAGATTTAAAAATTCTAGTTTCAAGCTAGCATGAGTTTTCTTTAGTTTTCTATATGATGCATGAATTTTTTCTGAAACTTCAAGAAGTTGATCGTAGGAAAGTTCACATACCTCTTCTTGATCACTTTGGTCTTTTCCCATGAAACACAAGTTTGTAGTTTCTTCCTCTGATTCAGTCTCAGAGGAGTCAGTACCAGATTCTGCCAAAAAGCTCCTTTGGTTTTTCTTCTTGTCCTCCCTAGACTTATCTTTCTTCTCTCTTCTTCCTTTGCTTGATTGATCTCTAAGTGTAGGGCAGTCAGTTCTCACATGTCCAGGCTTCCTGCATTCAAAACAAACAACATCAGAAGATTCTTTAATATGTTTATGATCCTTACCTTTTCTCCAACTTTGATGATGCTTTTGTTTCTTCCTTAGAAAGCTTTTGAATTGCTTTGTGATGAAGGCAATTTCATCGCTCTCAGACCTAGAAGATTCAGAATCCGATTTGTGCGCCTTCAGTGCGATTGTTTTCTCCTTTTTCTTCTCACCTACATCAAGATTTCTTTGATTCACACCTTGCTCGTAAGCAATGAGTGAGCCAAGTAAGTTATCAATGGAATAAGTATTCAAATCTTTTGATTCAGTGATTGCAGTTATTTTTGCATCATAAGACGAAGGCAAGCATCTCAAAATCTTGTTAACTTTTTCATAATTCGAAAGCTCTTTTCCTAGTGCATGCAATAAAGTAACAATCTGAGTAAACCTAGTGTACATGTCAGAAATCGATTCATGAGATTTCATACGAAAAAGTTCGTAGTCATGCAAGAGAAAGTTCAAACGGGTTTGCTCAACTTCATTAGTACCTTCATAGGTGATGCATAATTTATCCCAAATCTCTTTACCGGTTTGCAAGTTGAAACACGCATGTAATCTTCAGATTTCAAAGTACAGAAAAAACAGTTCAAACATTTTGCATTTAACTGAGCCAAATCACGTTCATCGAAAGTCCATTCAGTAAAAGCAACTTCAGTTTTAATACCATTAATTTCACGAGAAGGTGGAGAATAACCTTCTTGAATAAGCATCCACATGCGATAATCAGTAGATTGTAAAAACGTTGACATGCGGGTTTTCCAAAAATCAAAAGGTAAGTTGTCAAATAGAGGAGGTCGTGTAATCGAATAACCTTCAATAGTGTTTCTATTTCCTACGTTAGCCATGGATCAAATTCAAAAAGTTTTCAAACTTAATTTTTCGAATCCTGCTCTGATACCACTTGAAAGTTCGTTCGGGATGTTAAGCCCTATGAACTTAGTCCCAAGCTAACCAAGAGGGGGGGGGGGGTGAATTGGTATTTTAAAAATTCTTAAGACAAAAAAATAAATTCACAAACCAAATCACACCACCAAACCAAATGCGGAATTTAAAAGTGCGGAAGCAAAAATAAGAACACAAGATTTATAGTGGTTCGGTCGACTCGACCTACGTCCACTCCTTGGAGGCACCCTCCAAGTATTGCACTACAAAACGTGACTCTCCTTTAGCCCCCACAGCTAGGCGGAGAAGCCCTCACAAGAAACTCCTTTTTGCCACCCCAGCAAGGCAGAGAACCTACCTCCTTTTGCTTCCTCCTGAAGCTGGCAGAGAACCACAACCAAAAGCAAAACTCCTTACCTCTACCGACCCTTCCACGGATGAGAAACTCCAGACGAAAGACAAGCAGAGCGATTCTTGAGCAACCCTTGTGAATCCCCTCACAAGCTCCCCCTCATAAGATCCTCTCTCTCTCCCTCTCTCTCTTTCTCTCCTCAAGGTCTTCTCAGGTCAAGGCAGCAGCCAAAGGTCACTTAAAAACGTTGAAGAAGAGCTCTTTAAATAGAAGAGCTCAAGAGGAGCTCATTAATTGCAGGTAGCCGACTTTATCGTCCAGGCCGATATGGACATCGGCCTGACCGATTAGTACAAATCAAGGAAGATCGGCCAGCCACAGCCCTGGGAACAGTCCTAGACGATTGAAATTTGGCTTGATCGTCCAGGCCGATCTCACGATCGTCCTGGCCGATTAGTTCAAATCAGAGGTAAATCGTCCTGAGCACAGCCCTGGGAACAGTCCTGGCCGATTGAAATTTGGCTTGATTGTCCAGGACGATCTTACGATCGTCCTGGCCGATATGATCGTATCAATCATCCTTAATTACTCCCTTGATTTCCTGATCAATTAAGGCATAATTTGGTAATTTCGTCCAGGCCAATCCTGGAATCGTCCTGGACGATAATTTAAAATTCAGTATGCCTAAACTGTCTAAGGCGGCTATCTCTTTCTATTTTGAGCTTATCGTCCTGGCCGATACACGTATCGTCCAGGCTGATATGTTAATATCGGCTGCCTTAATTAAGAATCCTTAATTAGACTTTCTGTTTTAAGCTGATCGCCCCGGACAATATAAATATCGGCCGGGCCGATGTGGGCAAAAATAGAATTTCTAAGCCTCTCAAGTGTGTGTGTGAAGGGTTACTTAGCATCAGTCTTTTTGATTATTACAAGTAGACTCAAAAGGTGAAAAATAAAATTACAGACTGACTCAACCCTAAACCTACACGATCCTGGACTTGGCTTCCTCTTGGTCGTCCGATCTTCGATTCCTGAAAAGTTAGAAGCAACAAGTAGTCCAAGAGAGATAGTGTTTGTCAATCATCAAAACATAAGCCATGAAAATAGTTTGCAACAGTATCCACACTACCCTTAACAAATCCTCTATCTAGTAAAAATGAGCTAAGTCTTTTGTACAATACTCTAAATGCTTGCTTTAACCTATATAGTGCCTTTTTTAATTTGAATACATGGTTTGGAAATTGCGAACTTTCAAATCTAGGATTACCCCATTTAGAAAAACACTCTTTACGTCCATTTGATATAGTTTAAAACTTTTGAAGTATGCAAAGGTTAAGAGCACCCTTATGGCTTCTAGTCTAGCTACTAGGGCAAAGGTTTCGTCAAAGTCTATGCCTTCAATCTAGTTATACCCCTTAGCTACTAGTCTGACCTTATTTCTTACTATGGTTCCTGAGTCATTCACCTTATTTTTAAAGACCCATTTTGTTCCAACTACACTGTACTCTTTAGGTCTCTTGACTGATTCCCAAACATCATTCCTGATGAATTAGTTCAATTCTTCTTGCATTGCTAGGATCCAGAATTCATCTCCCAAAGCTTGATTTACATTTATGAGTTCTATTATAGAGATAAATGCAGAATGACTAACTTCCTTCCTAAGTCTGTGCCTAGTTCTCACGCATTCTGATGGGTCTCCTAAAATTAATTCTTTAGGATGATTAGAAGAATATATCCATTATCTAGGCAAATCTTCCTGAGGTTCTACCCTTTCTTCTATGGTCATAGTTTCTACTCCTTGAATTACCTCTACTTCATCTTCTTCAATTTTAGATTCAAAGGACTTATTTGATTCATCAAACACTGCATGGGAAACTCTTCTACTACTAGGGCCTTATTGAAGATTCTATAGGCCTTACCTATAGATGAATAACCTAAGAAGACATCCTCATCAGACTTGGAATCAAATTTTCCTAAGGGAAGTTTGCCATTAATTAAGATAAAGCACTTGCAACCAAAGACATGTAATTGTGAAAGATTCGGTGTCCAACCCTTAAGGAGTTCATAAGGAGTTTTATTCAACTTCAATTTAATGTTCATCCTATTTAAGACATAACACGCCGTATTTACCGCTTCTGTCTAAAAATATCTAAGAAGGGTGTTCTCAGCTAACATTGCCCTAGCATCTTTTACCAAGGTTATATTCTTTCTTTATGCTATTCCATTTTATTGAGGTATTCTAGGGGTTGAGAAATTATGCTCTATTCATATCTCTTGAAAGAATGATTTACATTTTTCATTTTGAAACTCTCCACCATGATCACTATGGATTGTTGAGATTTCACATCCTAATTTTTATTGAATCCAAGTGGAGAAAATCTTAAATTCCTCAAACGATTCATTCTTGTGTGCTAAGAACCTTACCCAAGTGAATCTAGTGAAGTCATCTATAATTACAAATCCTTAATTTTTCCCACTTAGGTTATTTATGCTAACGGGTCCAAATAAGTTCATGTGAAGGATTTCTAGTGACCTAGATGGGTTCATATCTTTGATTGAATGAAATGATGATTTTATTTGTTTTCTTAGTTGGCAGGCATTGTAAAGATGATTCGTAGTGAAGTCTAACTTAAGTATGCCTCTAACTAAGTTTTTCTGAGTGATATTTCTAAGTATTTTCATACTAGCATGGCATAGTCTCCTATGCCATAGACATGAGTCATCTATATTATGTTTAAGCAAAGTGAAATTGAATTTTCAATACAATCAAGATCTAATATGTAAACATTGTTCATTTAATTTCCTTCTAAAATAAATTTGTTATTTAAACTAATCAGGCATTTATCGAAAATAAATTTTATGTGAAAGACTTTGTCACATAATTGACTAATGCTTAATAAGTTATGCTTTAAACCATTAACTAATTAAACATTCTCAATTAAAAAATTCATAGCATTTCCAATAATGCTTGAGACCACCACTAGGAGCCTACCACTTTCCTAGTGGTGGTCTCCCAACGTTACTTTGCCTCTGGTCCTGATCTCTTGTATAATGAACTTCTTCATGTCTCCAGTTATATGTCACGAGCAGCCATTATTCAGGTACCACATGCTCTCACTAGGTCTTTTGTGAGAGCATCCCTACAATGTCATTAAAGAGTTATATTTGAGAACCCAAGTGAGTTTGGGTTCCTCCTTATGCTTGCATGAATGAGATGTATACATGCTATGCTGTGATGAATGCAATTTAGGACTCTATACTAAGTGTGTCCTACGGTGAATCATGCACTAGCGAGCTATGTGACTTAACATTCCACAAGAGAATCACCTAACATCGGGAAATGGGTTCACTAACCTATGTGGGTGGTGATGCCTCTTCCTAAAGTTGTGTGATGCATGCAATGCTGGGGGTTTGAATGATTCATGCTGTTGTGATGGATTGCAAAATTCTTCAAGTGAGGGTGGTTTTTTATTTTCATTCAAAGCCTTTATGTTAACTTGTAAAAATCTATTTGAATGTTTAAGATTTGGATTCTCAAATTTCAAATGATGTTATGTGCTATCTAACTCCTATGCAAGTTCCCCTAATTTATTATTCTTCATTTATAATTCAACATGCGATGTTTTCAAGGATTCATGTGCAT
Organism: Dendrobium nobile; assembly: GCA_022539455.1. NCBI lineage: Eukaryota > Viridiplantae > Streptophyta > Magnoliopsida > Asparagales > Orchidaceae > Dendrobium > Dendrobium nobile. Next base: position 10,849,555 of record CM039725.1, read on the forward strand.
CAGTTAATTCAATATGCTTCTTATTTAATGCATCAAACTCATCAAGCAGGGACATATGATCTCTATCTAAATCAAAATTTTCTTTAAATAAGTTAGCATGCTTAGTTTGTAAAATACTAAACTTAATATTAAGACTAGCATGCATTTTCTTTAACTTTTTATACGAGTTATGAATTTTCTCAAAAATAAGCTATAAATCTTCATATGAAAGTTGACATACCTCATCTTGATCAATTGATCAAGATTATCATTAACCAATAGACACAAATTTATTATCTCCCCCTCTGCTTCTTCTTCCCACAATTCTAAGGCAGAGTCGGCCCAAAATGCCTTTTATGTCTTCATCTTTCATTTCTTATATTTAGCTTTCTCCTCTCCTTTTTTCCTTAGTTGATTGACTCTTTAAATTGAGGCAACCAGCTCGGAGGTGACCTGGTTTCCTACACTCAAAACAAATTGTGTTAGATGAAACTTTAGTAGTTCTTGAGCTTTTACCTTTATTCCAGTTATTTTGATGACGCCTTTAGTTTCTTTTCAAAAAGTTCTTGAACTGTCGGGTCATCAAGGCTATGTCATCTTCTTCCTCCGCTGTAGAACTTTCACTTTCTGAGTTGTTTGCTTTCAATGCCACTATCCGCTCCTTCTTTTCTCTTGCATTATTTTGCCTTTGATTCACTCCTTGCTCGTACGTAATGAGTGATCCATGTAAATTGTCAATAGAATAAATGTTTAAGTCTTTGAATTTAGTGATCATAGTAATTTTAGCATCATAGGAACTCGGTAAGCATCTAAGAATCTTATTAACTTTTTTAGAATTAGAAATTTCTCTACCTAAAGCATGTAAGGATGTTACTATTTGGGTGAACATAGTGTACATTTCAAATATTATTTTTCTAGGTTTCATATAGAAAAGTTTGTAATCATGCAATAGAATGTTAAGTCTAGACTATTTAACCTCTCTAGTTCCTTTGTATGTGATGCACAATCTATCCCAAATCTCCTTACTAGTAGCATAGGTAGATACTCTCATATAGTCCTCAGATTTTAATGCAAAAAAAAGTTTAAGAACTTTGCATTTAATTGCGCCAAATCCCTATCCTTATTGCTACATTCACTAAAAGGTACTTAAGTTTTCACACCATTCACAAGTTTAAACGGTGCAATGTAACCTTCTTTAACCAACATCCACATGCGATAATCTATAGACTGTAAAAAAGTATACATTCTAATTTTGTAGAAATTAAATGGATTATTATCAAACTTAGGTGGACGAGTTATTGAATAACCCTCCGCAGTATTACGATTACCAAAATAAGACATGATTAATTTTTCAAGATTTTCTAAAATATTAATTTTGAAACACTGCTCTGATACCAATTGAAATTATGAGATGCGCCAAGAGGGTGGGGGGGGGGGTGTGAATTGGAAATTTGCTCCAATAAAAAGACAATCCTAAACAAGAGTTCTAATTTTTTGTGTTATTAAATTTTAAATAAGAAAATTAAATTATATAGAAGAAAATGCTTGAAACACAATTTACAACAAGAGGCAGTGAAAAATTAACTTTCTCAATAACAAATTTCACAATGATTTTCACTAAGCAATTTTAACGAAAATAAAATGCAAAATGTAAATAAAGTGCAGTAAGGGAAAAATCACACAAGAGAATTTATAGTGGTTCGGTCACTTGACCTTCATCCACTCCTCAGAGTCCTCAACTCTGGGAATTTTATAACTAAATAGTAATTCTATTTTTGTTCCCACAGCAAGGTGGAAAAGCCTTTACAAACCTTACTTTCACCAACCCGGCGTGGCAAAGTGCCAAGCGCTTTGTCACCCTCCTGGTAACGGTAACGTACCTTCTCATTTTTCTCCCTCTTGGAGAAGGCAAAGTACCTTAGATGACACGTATGTAGAAGAATCTCCTCCTTAGAGAGCCTCCCACAAGATCTTCTCAGGCCATAGGCGGAGCAACGTTCAGCAGGCTAGAAGCAATTAGGTGATCTCCTTCATACTCCTTCTCTCTCACAAAGCCCACCTTCTCCTTCCTCTCACAAACCCCAAAATCTTCTCAAGAGCTCTCTCAAGGAATACCCCCCTAATCACATTCCTCTCTCATAAATTCTCTCTAAAAAAATAAAAGTTTTGATACTTAAAACAGGCTCCAAGAAACCCTAAAAATTTCAATTTAGATGTTATGATCGTACAATATGATCATATATCATACAGTACGATCAGTACAAAATAGCCTTCATTCTTGGTACGAAGGTTTACGAATAGGTAAAATTTCTAAATACTATCATACAATATGATATAAACCCATACAGTATATTATATAAAATCCTTTTGTTCGTACAGGATGATTGCTGGGATGATGAAAACTCATCTCTGTATGTCGTATGGTATGAACCACTTTGTATGGTATGATTAATTCAAAATCAAGGGATCATTCGGTATGATGTCCGGGATGACTGAAAATAGCCTCGGTTGATTGTACAATACAAACAGTATTGTATAGTATGATAAATGATCAAAAATTAATCCTTGATGTACACACTAATCATGGGGTTAATTTAAGTAAGTATTCCAAAATATCGTACAATATGATAGGATCATACAGTATGATCAGTTCAAAATTTATGAATTAAGAACTTACTTAAATTAATCTAGCAGCTAAGGTTTTTAATTAGAAACACATCATACAATATGATATATATCGTACAATACGACTTGTTTATAGATAACTATTTGTACCAGATCAGATCGTGCTGTATGATTTAAACTCGAACAGAGAAAAAAGTTTTCTTCATTTTTAAAACTCTCTCCCCCTGTGTGTGTGCATGGTTGCTCAATCTTGCATACAATTTGTGGCCAAACTCAAGAAAAGAAAAAATAATAATAAATGAAAAATCATAATGTTATGAATTCCAACTCCTACTCTACCTTGTCTTGAGTCTTCTTATTATCCTGAGTAACTTGTGATCTCCCTAAAATATTAGTACTCACATACAAGAGTAGAAATTAAAAGTATTTAATGAATAGTAATTCAAACAACATTATTTGTCATCATCAATATCTCAGACTAGGGGTCATGGACTACAGCAATAAATATATGAATATGAATTCAATTATGAATATGAAGGTAGGACTTCTAGTTAGGTACATGATGTTTTCCTTTATCTTGGGTTAGTGTTAGGTATCAAGGCTCAAGTGGCTATCTTGTAAGAGTTGTCACACATAATCATCAGTGTATCTTATCCTCTTATAACTCCCTATCTTGTATCAAGGTTGCATTAAGGAAAAACATATAAAAAAGTCTCAAAAATTAATAAAATGTAGAATACTAATGACCCCATCTTTACTAATCTTTTAATTCTTTTTATGAAGGTGTGTGATTGGGGGGCGGGGGTGGAGTAACCTAAAGAATTAAGTAAATTATTTAGGGCTTTATCAATCCTTAAATAATGCTTATATTTTTTTAATATAAAAATTATAAAAATCTCACTTAATATACGCAAGTATATGTGTTAAATCAAGTAATATAGTGATAGAGTAGAGTATCGATCCCACGAGGAAGAATGTTTACTTGCAAATACTAGTACTTCCTACTTCAACTACAATAATTATCCTATTTAATTAAAATAAATTTTGATGAAACTTTAATCACTTAATTTAAAATAAAAATAATTAAATGAAATATTATTGAGATAAATTATTTTGGATTGATGGGATGTAAATACAATATGTTTCCTAATTATTTTCTTTTATATTGATGTTATTTAGAGCATATACATCACCAACCACTTATTCAAGCGTGAAGAGACAAATTATAGATTAAACTTTTACAATCTCAATACTACTGTAAACTCATAAGGTCTATCATCCTATAAAAATCATAAAAGAGTAAGTAAAGAGTGTACAATTAAAATTCTCTCATGACAATTCATCTCTATAAATTTGGTATATGACAAGCACTATGTCTACTCTTATATCATACCAATCTAAAATAACTGGTTGTATCTACTTTCCTATTCCTAGGCTCCGTATTATACATGATATTAACTACACATATGATTACTATGCGCATTAAATGAAGACATGACATTTTTATCATGAAATTATTGATGAAGAGAACTCATTAGTACTCCATATTTTAGTTACACATCAATAAAAAATTAGAGAATTTAGTTAGACATAATGAATAAGTGAAGCATATTCATTTTTATTAATTGCACATAAGAAAGGAAGTATTGAAGAAAATATCACAGGATGGTTCAATGATCTCCTCTTTACTACTCCTTGAACTTATAGAATTTCCTTCATAAGTACAAGCCAAACACTCTATTAGAATCTATCCAGTACTTCTCTAAATTTTCTTAGTTGTCACACCTATTAAAAAAAAAGAGAAGTACTATAAAGACTGAAATTAAATAAGTAACTGAACTCTTTACTAACATTATAGATACACTATTTATAAAAAAATATAGAAAATGGATTTTAGCGATGCTCGAGACACTTGCGCCTTAGTGCATATATAATGAATTAACATCACAACAATTAAGATTTCCTCCAATGCGATGCTTGCTGACATGGATCCATGTTTAATGAATCGATGCATCGCTTCACTAGTAGATCATGGCCTGAATAATTATGACTATAGTGCCATAGTGTTGTTGACAATTGAGCTCAGTGATATTCATGTGACACTCCCTTGACTTAGCACTACTAAAATTTTGCATTGTGGCATTATGCAGATAGAGATTGAACTTTGCAGTGTTGACTCCTTTGATACTACGGTGCTGGGACAGTTGGTTGAGCTTTAAGGGGCTGAATCCTTTGACACTACGACACTGTTAAACATGGATTGGGTGCCTCCATGTCCATATTCAGGCACTTCAGCATTGTTAATGATGGTGCCGCGGTGGTATTATGTTTGACGCCGAGGCGTTGTACCATACTTAAAAATTTTATCCATATCCTATATTTTTCTACACAAACACAACTAAAATAACTTATTTTCACTAATAAATTAACACATAAAATATAATATTATTTACACTTACTAAATCCTCCCCAACTTAAACTCTTGTTTATCATAAAGCAAATAAAACTTTATAATTCTAATTAAGTGATTAACAAAAATAAAAAATGATAATTTAAAATTACTAAAATATTGAATAATATATCACTGTCTAGAATTAGTAAAAATGAATCAAAGCTATACTTCTAGTTTGAAAAATACCAATAGTTAAAATTAATCAATCATTATTGTGTTTATCTAATTTGAAACTATAAGTTATAGATTTAATCTTTAACTTTTGAATGTTGAAGTAAATAATATAGTTTTAATAATTGGATGTGGTTATTATTAAAGTGCACTTTCATTAGTTCACCATCCCTTGCATTAGCTCTTTCTCATCTTATCCTTTATAGTTTTTATATAATATTATATTTCAAATCTTAAGCTTTCACTGATACAAATTTTTGAATGTACTCTTCTTTTTCTTTTGATTTTTTTTTTAATTTCTTTTTCTTTTTAAGAACTATTTAATATTTTTTCTTTTTTCTTTTATGGAATACATAATTAATGATTTTAAATATCAACTTCTGCTTTAGGATTCTTATACAGTCTTAATAATTTTAATGTATGGACATATTACTAATTTTATCTTCATATTAACTATAATTTTAAAGTTTAATATACTCATATCTAATTTTTAATATTAATTATTCATCTTATAATTTTTAAAAGTCAAATTCATAAATGTAACTTATAAATTCAAATTAGGATAATAGCTTAAATGATTGAATGAGTTAAGTATTAGTTTTTCCATCATATAAAGTATAAATAGAGTTTCTTCAAACTAGGATCTTAGGTTTTATTATTATCCTATTTTTTCATAATTTTTATTTATCATTTTTATAAAGGTTAATTAATTAATCATAATATAATAATAATTTGAGGACAATTATAATTTAAGCATAAAGGGAATGAAAGTTCGAGGAGGTTGTGAGACCTCAATGAACTAGTCTGAGGTGCACCAAAATGTGGGGTGAATTGATAATTTATAAGTCAAATACTAAACAAAAATATTGATTTTTTGTTTTTTGCTATAAAAAATAATTTGTTAACTAAATCTAGGTAGATAATTTGAAATTGTGCAGAAGCAACTAATACTTTAAAAGATATACTATATATTTTTTGTTCTTTTAACACATGCAAATTTTCTTATTGCAAGCCATAATCTAACTAAAGTGCATTTAATCATAAATATTAAAATAAGTAAATTTTACTCGTAGATAATCATAAAAATTATAGAAAAAAATAAATGCAAAAAGAAAAACACATTAGAAGATTTTTATAGTGGTTCTGTTAATCTTGACCTACGTTCACTCCCTGGAGTCCTCTGCTCTTGGTATTACACTAAAATAAAGTGATTTTCCTTTTGTTGCTACAACAAGATAGAGAAGCCCTTACATATTTTTCATTAAACATGATGTGGTAGAGTGCCAGAAGCAATATCACCCTTTTGGTGATGGCAGCAAACCTCCAATCTTTTTCTCCCTCCTGGAGAAGGCAGAGTACCTTAGCCCCTTTTCCACCCTCTTGATGAAGGAAGAGAACCCAATCCCTTTTTCTCCCTCCTGGAGAAGGCAAAGGATCTCGAGGACTTAACTTTAAAGCCTCTCTCTCATGAGAAAACTTTAAGGACTTACCAGGCTATAGGATGAGCAAAGATGCTTAGCTATCCTGGAGCAATCATGTGATCCCCTCACACTACTTCTCCCTCACGCTTAGCCTCACCTTCTCCTTCCTTTCAAACCTTGGATCTCTCTTAAAAGCTTTTCTCTCAGAGTACCTTCAACAACCAACCACTCCTCTCTATTATTTCAAGACAAATAATAAAATATAGCTTGAGTATTAGTCTTTAAAAATCTTAAAAATTTAAGTGTCCCATCTCTATTCATACAGTATAATATTAGTTCATGCTGTATAAATAGTTCAAAAACTAGACCTATCCAGTATAATGCAAATAATTATTTAGATAAATTATTCAAATTTTGAAAACATATCACATAATACAATCATGAGGTCGTCCAATATGATCTATTCAATTTCTTTGTATTTGTATAGAAGGATCATGGGATGATTAAAAATTATCTCTATCAAGCTTCATGTACTATCATCATCATATAATACGATCAATTAATTTCTAGCTGGTCATCCAGTATGATGTAAATATCATATAATATGATTAGTTCAATAATCATAGTTTCATTTGGTATATATTTAGGACAACCAAAATTTGTCTATGTCAATTATTCGGTACAATCAAGAACATACAATACGATTTGCTACCATTAATTAAACAATGATTTAATAGACTAATTATGGGGGATAATTTAAGTAAGATTTCAAAATTTCATATAGTACAATTTAAATTGTATAGTACAATTAGTTCAAAAATTATTTTTTAGATTTCTTAATTTATCTGGCAGTTAGGTTTTACAGATTGAAACAAATTATATAGTAAAATAGGCATCATACAATATAATTAGTTCAATATAATTAATGATTTAATTAACTATTAAGACCATTTTTGAATAATTGATTATGCAGTATGATTATAAGTTGTACAATATGATTAATTTTATTGTGAATTTGTTTTCATGGATTAAGAATTTTGATGATAGCAAACATTCATGATTTTCTACGACTGCCTTGCCTACTAACTTTTCAGGTCCACAAGATCGAGTGCAGCTAAAGTTTGGGTAGATTAAGTCTGAGTTAGTTAGTATTTTTTTCCTTTCTTGAGTCTATTATAAACAATGTGGTTCCTGATGCTAAGTAACCTTGCACACACATACCTTGAGAGAATTTTTAACTAGTTTTTGGAGTTTACTATTTTTGGTAACATCATTCGGGATGATATTTATATCTGCCTGGACGATCAGTTCAGAAACAACAATCCTAATTAGGGCATCCTTATTAAGGCAGCCATCATTAAGCACATTGTCCTGGATGATTTTGTATCGGTCAAGATGATATGCTTAAATCAGAAATAATCAGCTGCTAGATCTATTTACATAATACTTATTTTTAAACATCATCCCAGGCATCAGCTGGCTGATCCAGCATAATTTCTCCTAAATTAATTTGGTATTTAAGGAAAGCAATTAAAATTTGATTACATAATCACATCATCCTGGACGATCACAGGATTGGCCGAGATGATCCACTAGATGATTGGACATCAGACAGCTCTTATTCAAGGCGATGTTCAGGATGATTTGAACAAATATCTTCTGATCGTCCCAAATTATTCTGGCTGATTGGGCTTAATTTACATTGATCGGCCAGGACAATATATATATTGGCCTGGATGATAAAGTCGGTATGTTACAATTAATAAGCTCATTTTGAGCTCTTCTATTTAAGCTTTGATAAGGCACTTAGTAAGTGTCTTTGGAAGCCATTGTAGCTTCATTCTTTTGGAGAGAACTTGAAAAGAGAGCTTAAAAGGGAGAGAGGAAAGGGTGGAGTTTAAGAGAGGGAGAAGATCCTTGGAGGGGGTTTCAAGGGAGTGGGAGGGGGATTCCACACGGTTGCTTCGGCGAGCTTGCATCTTAGTACTATCGGATTCAAGGCTTGTCTTGAGGGATGTTCTGGAAAGAAGAAGATATCTTTGGTGTCAAAGGACCCAGCTACTCCGCCGCACCAGGGAAGGTGGAAGTGATTTTGTAAGGGCTTCTCCACCTAGCTCTAGGGGATAAAGGAGAGACACTGAGTTTAGTGCAATACTCGGAGGGTGCCTCTAAGGAGTGGACGTAGGTCAAGATTTGACCGAATCACTATAAATCTGGTGTGTTTTTTCCTTTATTATTTTTGCATTTAATTTCTGCACTTTGGTTTTTTTTGTGGTGAATCTTGGTTTGTGTTTTTATTGTGAAATATTTTTAAAATACCAATTCACCTCTCTTTTGGTTAGCCTTGGGACCTGTTCATAAGGGCTTAACATCCCTAACGAACTTTCAAGTGGTATCATAGCAGGATTCATAAAAATCTCATTTTTTAAAACTTTTGAATTTTGATCCATGACTAATTTTTATAATTGTAATATTGCGGAATGATATTCAATTACTCGACCACCTTTATTTAAAAATATTACTTTTGAATTTTGGAAAATTTGTATGTCTACTTTCTTGCAATTAATTGATATTTGAATATGGCAAATAATTTTAATTGATTATTCTGTACCATCACGTATTTTAGATTGAATTAAAATTAATATTCCTTTTAATCAATGGAGTAGAGAAGAACAAATCAATGCTCAATTGAATGCAAAATCACTTAATTATTTTTTATGTACTTTAAATTCTAATGATTTTATGTTCGTATCCATGTGCACTATTGGTAAGAAAATCTGGGATAAATTACAGACCATATACGAAGGCACCAGTGAAATCAAGCAATCCAAGTTGAATATTTTAATGCATGATTTTAAACTATTTTGTATGAAACCATCTGAGACGATCTTAGATATGTATACTAGGTTTATTCAAATTGTGACATCATTGCATGCTTTAGGTAAAGAGTTTTCAAACTTTGAAAAGTTAATAAAATTCTACGTTGTCTACTTGATATGTTTGATATTAAAGTTGCTGCTATTTGTGAATCAAAAATTTGAATGAATATTCTATTGATAATTTGATTGGCTCACTCATTGCTTACGAGCAACGTTTGGGCAAAAGACTTTTGGATGCAGGAGAGATGATAGTGTTAAATGCTGAAAATATGGAGAAAAGTGGCTTAGTTAGTGACGAAAGCGATGACTTATCAAGAAAATTAAAAATCTCACTAAAATATAAGCATTAAAAAGTAGAAAAAAGGTAAAAATGGTAAGAATATATTAAAATTTCTTCTAACATTATTTGCTTTGGATGTAGGAAACCTAGACACATGAAAAATCAGTGCCCTAATTTGAGAATTCTTCCTGCAAAAAGAAAATGATAAAGCTAAGCAAATTATAAAAAGGGCAAATAATGAAATGCAAAAAATCTCCTAGGCATACTTAGCTTCTGAATCATCAGACCAGGAGCAAGATGATGTTTAGACCCTTGTTTGTGTGTTTATGTGCATGCTTTGTTCGTTTTTTTGTTTTCTGTGTTTATCTTTTGATTTATTCTTTTTCATTTTTTTTCTCTTTTTTCGTTAAATTATCATTTTTATCTTTATTTTTTTATGTAGTGTTTTCTCTAATCAACAGACACACACATCACCACTTTTTTTTTTTTGAAGAAATGAAAATAAAAAAATCTACCTCATATTTTTTTTTGAATTCTTATGTAAGTTGTTGTTGACTTCTCTAAAAATAGTCAAAGGAAGAAAACTCATAATTTTGACTCTCAATCTTCTAAAAGAGGTTATTCTACTTTTGATTCAAAATCTTCATCATATTTTAAATTGTATTTTGAAACTGAACTTTTTTCATCTCCATATATTTTATCTATCACATAGGAATCTTTTGTAAGTTGTTGAATCCACTTCATTATTTTCTTAATCAAGTAGTTCATTTTATCAATAGTATGGGTTTGCTTTAGTTTTTAAAATTTCAAAAAGGTAGTATATTTGATTAAAACAAAAAACAAAATTGCCAACGACGCCAAAAAAAAAAAGTGGTCAATAACGCCAAATCAAAAGACGCGTAATGACGCCAAATTGAAAAAGGATACACAAAGTGTATCAAAAAGTAAAAGATGCACAAAGTATACCAAATATTGATAAGAGGCATAAAATGAGCCCACAAAGAGTATGCTTACTTCTTCTGTTTTACTAAAGCTTAAGGAAAACCCTTGATATTTTCGATACTTGAGCTTAAAAATCATGATTCCTGATTCACCAATTTTTACATTAATCATCAATTAGATATATTTTATGAAAGGATTTTTGAAAAATTAGTGATTCTTTTTCTAATTTATTCCTTAATTTAGATATTGGATTAAAATTTTTTTGAAACTTTAAAAGAACTTGAGCTTGGATTTACAATTTTTGAAGTTCTTACCTTTTCTGGATTATGCATTATCAATCCATTCCTTATTAAGTTTTTAAATAAAATCAAGAGGAAATTTTCTCGTTTCCTTAAAGACTTTTTTGTGCCCCTTATCTTTTTGATATTTTCAAAGGGGGAGAACATTCTGTTGTATTTGTATCTTTTTTTTTTGAATTTTTTTCAAAAAAACAAAAAAAAAAAAAAAACAAAAAATTTGATTTCCTCTATTTTTTAAAGTTTTATTTTAGTAAGGGGGAGATTAAGAGAAAATATTTTTATTTTGGCAAATTCAACCAGTAATGTTTGCCATCATAAAAAAGGGGGAGATTGTTGCGAATCTGTTTTCATGGATTAAGAATTTTGATGATAGCAAACATTTATGATTTTCTACGACTGCCTTGTCTATTAACTTTTTAGGTCCACAAGATCGAGTGAAGCTCAATATTGGGTAGATTAAGTCTGAGTCAGCTTGTATTTTTTCCCTTTCTTGAGTCTATTATAAATAATGTGGTTCCGATGTTAAGTAACCTGGCACACACACGTTGGGAGAGTTTCTAAATGTTTCCTAGAGTTTACTATTTTTGATAATATCATCCAAGTTGATATTTATATCAGCCTGAACGATCGGTTCAAAAATAAAAACCCTAATTAGGGCATCCTTATTAAGGCAACCATCATTAAGCACATCATCCTGGACGATTTTATATCGGCCAAGATGATATGCTCAAAAATGAAAGAATCAACCGCCAAATATATTTAGGTATTACTTATTTTTGGACATCATCCCGGGCATCATCCTAGCTGATTTAGCATAATTTTTTCTAAATTAATTTGATATTTAAGGAAAGAAATTAAGATTTAATTATACGATCACATTGTCCTGGACGATCGCAGGATCGGCCAGGACGATCCATTGGACGATTGGACATCAGATAACTCTTATTCAAGGTGATGTTCATGACGATATTTCACGATTTATACTAATCGACCAGGATGATATATTATTGTCCTGGACAATTTGAACAAATTTCTTCTGATCATCCCAAATCATCCTGGCTGATTGGGCTTAATTTACACTGATCGGCCATGACGATGTACATATCAGCCTGAATAATAAAGTCGACAAGTTGCAATTAATGAGATTATTTTGAGCTCTTCTATTTAAGCTTTGACAAGGCACTTAGTAAGTGTCATTGGTAGCCATTGTAGCTTTGTTCTTTTGGAGGGAATTTGAAGAGAGCTTTAAAGGGATAGAGGAAATGGTGGAGTTTGAGAGAGGGAGAAGATCATTGTAGGGGTTTCAAGTGAGTGTAGTGGGGGATTTTATATAGTTGCTCTGGTGAGCTTGCACCTTAGTACCATTGGATTCAAGGCTTATCTTAAGGGAAGTTTTGGAAAGAAGAAGATCTCTTTTGTGTCAAAGGACCCAGCTACTCTGCTGCACCAGGGAAAGTGGAAGTGATTTTGTAAGGGCTTCTCTGCCTAGCTGTGGGGCCTAAAGGAGAGACACTGAGTTTAGTACAATACTCAGAGGGTGCCTCCGATGAGTGGACGTAGGTCAAGGTTTGACTGAACCACTATAAATCTGGTGTATTCTTTCTTTTATTATTTATGTATTTAATTTTTACACTTTGGTTTTGTTTGTGGTGAATCTTGGTTTATGTTTTTTATTGTTAAAGATTTTAAAATATCAATTCATCTCTCTCTTGGTTAGCCTTGGGACTAGTTCATAAGGGCTTAACATCCCTAACGAACTTTCAAATTTAAGAAAAAAAATAATCTTAGATTTTTCTTGCTCCCCTTGTGTGTGTGTACGGTCACTAATTGCATACACCCTTTGTTAAATCTTGTTGAATCTTGAATAGGTTGTTAAACCTAAGCTTATGTCCCAAGTCTAACCAAGAGGAGGGGGGGGGGGGGGTGAATTGGTAATTATAAAAATTCTCTTGGATTTTAAAATTTTAAACTGATTAATTAAAAAGGCAAATTAATTAAAGTTTTAAAAATAAAACTTTTCAACCATAGAATTAAAATAACTTCCAGTAAGTAAGCAGTAGAAATTAAAATGACACAAAGATTTATAGTGGTTCGGTCAAACACGACCTACATCAACTCCCTGAAGACTCCCTCTTCAAGTATTGCACTATTACCAAAGTGACTCTCCTTTTGCTCCCATAGCAAGGTGGAGAAGCATTTACAAAACTCTCTTCCACCAATCCCCAGAGCGGTAGAGAATTATCATCCTTTCACACCCTCCAAGTGTAGGTAGAGAACCTTCATCCTTTTATACCCTCAAAGTGTAGGCAGAGTACCTTCAACTGCTCATAGTCTCCAAGTGTTGGCAAAAAACCGTCATCCTTTCACACCCTCCAAGTGTAAGTAGAGAACCTTCTTCCTTTCACACCCTCCAAGTGCAGGCAGAGTACCTTTGGCTGTTCATCCTCTCCAAGTGTTGGCAGAGAATCAAATTTTCTTCAAATATCTTCTCACAAGCAATCTAGAAAGACAAGAGGAAGAGTGAAAAACTTAAATCACACATAGAGATCCTTACCTTTGAGTAACCTTGTGAACTTTTCACACTCCACTAGCAAAAAATCTCTCTCAAACACTCTCTCCTTCAATTGCCCTTGAAAAATCATAAGGCAAAGATTTTTAATGTCAATCTTTAATGGATATTTTATACAAAATACACGAAAAACTATCCAGAAAACTAAAATTATCAAATTAGAGTGTATACGATCGTATATTACGATTGTATGTTCGTACGTACGAATAGTTCAAATGCTATTGCATATGAACCTATTATGAATCAGTACGAAATCATTTTGTACTTGATCATCATCCAGTACAAACTTAGTTCATCCGGGATGAACAGTTAAAAAATTTCAAATTTTGTCTATACAAAATGTCAAGTTGAAATGAGCGAGAAAAGACCCAAGATGTTCTTTCTGGTATGAAACAGGAATCATCCCATATGATCCATACTTAGAAAAAAAATTTCATGCAAGAACAAAAATAGAGGTGTTCATCCCTGTATGAAAACTGGGATCATCTCGTATGATCTTTGTGCGAGAATAAAACAGAGGCGTTCGTCCCTATATGAAGACTGAGATCATCCCATACGATCTTCATGCGAGAACAAAATAGAGGCATTCATCCCTATACGAAGACTGAGATCGCACCATATGATCTTCATGCGAGAATAAAACAGAGGCGTTTGTCCCCATACAGAAACTGAGATCATCCCATATGATCTTATTGCGAGAATAAAATAAAGGCATTTGTCCCTATATGAAGATTGAGATCGTCTCGTATGATCTTCATGTGAGAAAAAAATAGAGGCATTTGTCCCTGTACGAAGACTAAGATTGTCCCGTATGATCTTCGTGCGAGAACAAAATAGAGATGTTTGTCCTTGTACAGAAATTGAGATCATCCCAAATAATCTTTGTGCGAGAACAAAATAGTGGCATTCGTCCTTGTACAAATGGGATAATCCTGTATGATTCATACTTAGAAAAAATATTTTCATTTATGTTCTTTTAACTACTTGTCGGGAAAAAAATAATTAACCAGATCATCCTGTATGAAGTAATATCGTACAGTATGATCAGTTTAAAAATATGAATTTTAAACTCTCCCTCAGTGTGCGTGTATTCTCAGTTACTCAATTACAATCATGATCTCTCAAACTTAATAAAATGGAAAATACATACTTCAATTATAATAAACTCCAAACTAATCTTGATTTGAAGTCTTCAATAATCCGGAGTATGATTTTTCTGAAATATTAGTACACACAAGAGCAAAACAATTCTTCTAAAATATGTTAGGAGAAATAATAATCAAAGCAAGAATATTTGGAATGATTAAAAACATATAAGTTACAAGAATATAAACATGAAAACTAAGTAGCTACTATCTCAACACCCGTATGTGGTCGAACTCAAGAAATAGAAAATTATAAAAAAGCTAAAATTATAAACTCTTTAAGTTGACACCCTATTCTACCCAAGCTTGAGTCTTTATTAGTCTTAGGTGGTGTATGTTTTTACTAAAATGTTAGTACACATAGAAATAATATAATATCCAGTAATCATGCTAAGAGAGATAAAAATTCAATAAAAAATATTTATTATCATCAAAATTATAAGGTAGGGATCCTGGATTACAATAGAGAATTTGCTAATATGTAAATAAACTTATAAACAAACATGTGTTAAAAATAACATAACATTCTTAACATAAATATGACTGATACTAACATTACACATACATAGGTTGCCTCCTAGAAGCGCTAAGTTTATAATCTTCAGCCAGACTAGATAACTGACTAAACCTAAAGTTAGGTTGCCTCCCAAGTAGCACTAAGTTTATAGTCTTCACACAGACTATAAATAAAAATAAAAAATAATAAAATAAAAATGCAACAAAATAAATTACTAATATTAATCTCTCACTCACTCTCTCTCAAGACTACCCTCAAAATCAAAGTCTTCTTCATCTTCTTCCTCGTCATCTCTCTCTCTAGGCTACTATATAGAAGGTGGATACTTAGGTGTAGAAGGAAACTCAAACTGATTGAGCCTTTCTACGAATGAGTTTCTTCTAAACATACCAACCAGAGCTTCATTAAAATTAGATGTATACTTGTAATATCTCTCATGATGGTCCATGGTATGTGCCATTCACATTTCATCTCAAACTACCAATCTTTAGTTTCCTTATAAAATTTGGTCACTTTATCCATATTCTCATTCAAATACATGACTTGGTCACTTAAAGATTTAGGAGTCCTAGCACTCTTCATACTACTACTATTCCCTACCCCTCTAGAAGACCTAGGCTCTAGGATCCATATATTCTCTATGAGATTGTTTAAAACTCAAAATTTTATCCCTAGTGAGAGTAGCTATGGGGAATAATTATTCTTCATTTTGATCACCGCTTACTCCTACTGCTACACAAAGAGCATAAAATAAAGAAGGATGGCCTAAACATACTAAAGTTGATCTCCTCATAATGTATGTAAGAGAAGATATGATCAACACAAAATTTAGGAGGGCTCTCTTCTTGGTTACTTCACTAATATTTTACTAGGGAGAATGTGGGCATAGGTGAAATAGTGTCAGGCCATGAAGGTTTGAATCATATAGGAAATAGGGAAATTTTTTATTATCTCTTCTCTATTTTCCCACATAGCTCCACTATTTGGGCCACAAAGTAAGTCTATAATTTTATAGGAATCAAACGATGCATAACTAAATAAAAAATATTAATCAAATTTCATATCTTACACTTTATGGATTCTAAGAGTCAAAAGGTACCCATCTCCCTCTCACATAACATTTTAAATCAGAAGCCTCTTGTCTATTAGCAAAAAATTCACACACAACATTGACAATGGCTGCAAATGGTTCCACACAAAAAAGAGCCCAAACTCTCTAGGATTGGTTGGGTTGGGTTAAGTAAACCACACTCAGGGACCAAAGGTTTAGTGATTACCCAATATGTATACCTAGCCTCAGCAGCCTCAGAAATAAATTTAGTTCTATCATAGGTGACATCTCTCTTCTTCCCTGATCTAGAGATTTTTGGGGCCATTTCTTTAGATAAAAACTTAAGAGTATAAAAGAAAAATGGATGGAATGCAAGGTGAAATTAAATGAAAAGGATATGCCAATTTATAAATGTCGAAGTGTTGCGTCGCTGAAGGGTACATCACTGTGCTGCTTAATGCATGCACTAAATGACAAAATGGTTAGATTAAAATGTTGCAGCAGTTCATGCCATGTAGCGTAGTGGCACTAGCTCTAAGAAATTGAAATGACTTTTCATAAATGGGCCACCACTACAGTGTTGCCACGTGTCAGCATAGCAGCGATCATGTCAGGTGATCGTTATAATACTATCAATATTGTAGTGTTGAAAATGATGGGGAGATAAGGTGTTAGTTTCAGTGCTGCGTCACTTACCCAAAACTAATAATATGACTTTTAATCCATACGATTTATTTTTACTAATGACTTAGTAGTGCTAAACGACTGAGTTTATCTGGCACTGCATAACTAGCTTATATAAATATTAAATTTGTTAAATTTCAATTTAGATTACCATACTAAAATCATGGTAAGCACTGCAATGCTGTGATACCTGTCACTGTGATGCTTAAATCACATAATGCAAACATAACTAATAAATTAACTATTAATGTAAAATGCAATGCAATGCGAATAACAACAACACCAAATACAATATAGATATATTATGAATAAAGTATGAGTATGTCTAATTCTATAATTAATTCAACAATATAGTAAATTTATAAATAAAATATATTCTTCCCTTATAATGACGCCAAAAACTTGATGGAGGTGGTGGAGTAATCTAAAGAATTATAAAAATGATTTAGGGCTCTATCAATCCCTAAATAATGCTGAAGTTTTCTTTGATATAAAAATTTTAAACCTCACTAAATATATATAAGTATATAGGTCAAATTAAGTAATATAGTTATAGAGTAGATTATCGATCCTACGAGGAAGAATGTTTACATGTAAATACTAGTATGGTCTACTTTAGCTATAATAATTATCTTACTCAATAGAAATAGGTTTTGGTGGAAATCCAATCACTTAATTTAAAATAAAAAATAACTAAATAAAATACTATTAGGATAAATTATTTTGTATTGATGGAATGTAAATGCAATATGTTTTTTAATGATTTTCTTTTATATTGATGATATTCAGAGCATATGCATCACTGACTGCTTAGTTAAGCGTGAAGTGACATAGGATAGATTAAACACTTCCAACCTCAATATCACTCTAAACTCTCATAGTCTGTTACCCCATAAAAATCTTAGAAGAGTAAATAAAGTGTGTACTATTAAAGTCCCCTCATGACAATTCATCTATATAAATTTGGTAAATGACAAGCACTATGCCTATGCTTATATCATACCAATCTAACATATATGGTTGTGCCTACTTTCCTATTCCTAGGTTCCACATTGCACTTGATATTAACTATACTATGTATATTAATTGAAGACTTGGTATATTAAAAATATCATTAAATTATTGATAAAGAGAATTAATTAGAACTCCATATTTTATTTACACCAATAATAAAAAACTAGAGAATTTAGCTAGACATAAAGAACATGTGAAGCATATTCATTTTCATTAATTATACAAAAGAAAAAAAGCACATAAGAAAAGATATCACCAGATGGTTCAATTATCTCCTATACTCTCCTCCTTAAACTTACAAAATTGCTTCCACACAAACAAGCTTATCACTATAATGGAATGTATCTAGTACTTCTCTGAATTTCCTTAGTTGTCACCTCTAAGGAAAAATCAGAGAAACACTATAAAGATTAAAATTAAATAAGTGACTAAACTCCTCTACTAACATTACATATATAATATTTATAGTTAAAATACAAAAATTAGATTATGTCTTCATGAAACTAGAAACACTTGCACCACGGTGTCCATAAAATAAACTAATGTAGTAATGCTAAAGGTTTCCTCCATTGATGTGCTTGCTGATATGGACCCGCTATTTAATAAATTGATGTGTCGCTTTACTGATAGATCATAACTTGAATAGTTACAACTATAATGCCACAGTGCTATTAATAATTGAGTGCTGCAATGTCCACATGACACTCCCTTGACTTAGAGGTGCTGGAATTTAGCACTGCAGTGCTGTGTAGATATATACTGGGATTTATGGCACTGATTCCTTCGACATTACGACACTAGGATAGTTGGCTGGGCATTACATCGTTGACACCACTGATACTGCAGCACTATCAAACATAGATTGGATGCCACCATGTTCATATTTGGGCGCTTTAGTGGAGTCAATGATGGCACCACAATGGTATTGTGTCCGACGCCGCTGCTCTATATTATTTTTGAAAATTTTACCCATTTCCTATATTTCCTTCACAAACAAAACTAAATTAATATATTTTTACTAACAAATTAACACATATAATATAACATTATTTACACTTATTAATGTGACATGCTGGTATCTATAGTGAAAGAATTTCATTTTCTTTTCTCTGTATTATCATTGTCTCTATTCATCATCAATCAGATAATGAAAAACTAGAGATGACTAATTTTATTAGGAAAAAAAAATAAATATAAAAATATAGTTTTATTACTATATTTAATATTTATATCTTGATTAATATTTGAAGTCTAAAATAATATATACATATATAATGCCGAAAAAGCTGATAATAAAAACTAAACTATCATCACTACTTAGTCTTAATCTATAGACTCCTTACCTTTACCTAAAATTATATTAAACTATATAATGAGCATATAGTCAAACAAGTTACCAAAACTTACCACTACATTCAATACAAGACAAAATAATCAATAGGTGTACTCAGCTTAAATAATATCAATTATTCTACCATCAACATGAATAACAATAAATCTATATAAAATTAGTATGACTAATAAAGTCAAAATGTCTCAGTAAGCAAAAGAAATACATCGATATATAAGAGAATCAACAAAAAGTCCATCAATAAATAGCAAGTACTATATAATGGAATACACCTAGATTTCTATTATTTATGTTATGCTGATAGTTCTATTATTTTCTTATGTTATTATGCTAGTGTATCATACCGATATGCCATATCAATATGTTGTATCAATATCTATCAGTGGTCCTTATCTCATGTTAATATGTTATTTCATGTTATGCTTATGTTTAGGCTAGTTCAATAAGCTCAACATCAGGTGGATTTATAAATCATAAATACGTGTAACATGAATTCGATTATGAATAGCGAGGCGGGACATCTAGTAGGTATATGATGTTTTCCTGTATATTGGGTTAGTGTTATGTATTAAGGGTCAGGTGGCTATCTTATAAGATTTGTCGCTTAGGATCATCTTTGCATCTTATCCCCTTATGACTCCCTATTTTGTATCTTGCATCTTGTATCAAGATTATATCATAACCCATCATTTAAAGTAAAGTCCTATTGAAACTAGTTCAATATGAATTAGGTTGTTAAATCTAAGCTTTTGTCCCAGCGGCTAACCAAGAGGGGGGGTGAATTGGTAATTAAAAATTAATCCCTCTTTTAAAAATTTAAAACTGAGAATTAACTTTAGTGAATTTTATAGAAAGAGATTTTTCAACCATAAGTTAAAATAGTAAATATTAAAAGGTAGCGGAAAATAAAAAGACACAAGATTTGTAGTGGTTCGGTCAAACACGACCTACATCCACTTCCCGGAGACACCCTCCGAGTATTGTACTAATTCCACTAGTAACTCTCCTTTTGCACCCACAATAAGGCAGAGAAGCCTTTACAAAACTCTCTTCCACCACTACCCAGTGCGGTAGAGAACCGTCATCCTTTTACACTCTTCCCAGTGTTGGTAGAGAACCGTCTGTCATTTCACACTCTTCCGGTGTAGGCAGAGAACCCTTCGTCCTTTCACACTCTCCTTGTACGAACAGGATTTCGTCTGAACAAAAATTTTTCAGAGAGCATTTCATATTGAGACGAATAAAAAAATTCATCTGGACGATCATGACTTAGGAAAAATTTTCTTCCTATTCGTTCCATTGCTCTTCTAAGGGGATAACTGACTTGATCGTCCTATACGAACATGGTTCATCCCGTATGATCTGTATAAATTTCTAAAGATCTCCCAAAGAGTATGTGCGCTAAGTTACTTAATTACAATCACTCCCTCTCAAACTTATTATAATGAAAAGTACAAGCTTCAATTTTACAAAATATCTCATGCTAAATTTTTATTTGAAGTCTTCATTAGTCTGGAGTTCGATTATCTTGAAATGTTAGTCCACACAAGAGAAAAAATAATTCATCTAAAAAGTGTTAGGAGAAAACAAAACTTTAAAATAATAATTTTTGGAATAATCAAAACTTTACAAGTTGCAAGAATGTAAAACATGCAAATAGCAACTCTCTCAACAATCTCCCCCTTTTTGATGATGGCAAAACAATTATTGTTTGTATAAATTTCAAATTTTAAGAATCTCCTAAACTCCCCCTGAATTGATGAACATATAAAAATAAGAAGGCATTTCACAACAATTTTATCTTTTATCTTTTCCTTTTTGATATAAAACAAGTACATAGATACGATACAAACAAGCATATAGATACTATACTAATAATATTTTCTCCCCCTTTTTGTCAACACAAAAAGAGAAGAAGAAAAGGAAAAGAAATGTAAGCAGTCATATAATAATCCTTTGATAATTGATCTTTGAAAGTGATTGAAATAAATATTGCAAATAAAATCAAATCATTAGGTAAATAAAAATGATTCATAGAATTTAAGAAGAGATATAACATTTATAATAAAAATTATATCAAAAACATGAATCAATTTAGACACTAAGATAAAGAAAATCATTGCAAAAATGATGAATATAAAATTTGTATATTTTAAATGTCAATACGAAATATAAATGTACAGAAGATCAATTTGAATTAAGAGATTAAAAGATTGTGGAAAGAAATGACTACCACATGTGGCGCTTTGCGTATCTTTTTCAATAGTTGTTGCACATTTTTGTGCATCTTTTTACTTGTGAGCTTATTTTGTGCCTATTTTTCAAATTGTGAACCATTGTGCATTCTTTTTTATTTTTGTACATTTATACTTTTTTAAAGAGTAATCTTGATATTTCCAAAATCAATAATAAAAAATTTCAAATTTTTTTAAGTGCATCAATATTTATTGATAAGTGAATTACAAAATAAGAAAACATCATAATTGCAATAATAATATTAAATATTAATGTTGTCTAATAAGACACATGAAATTAACATTCTTAGTTTTATCAAGTTATAAGCAAATCTTAAATTTAGAAAAATTAGATTTTCTAATGAATTCAATTTTGAGTTGCAGTTTAAGTTATAGCACTTGTAGGATAAAAAAGGTTTAGGGATTTTCATATAGGCTAACACACATTTCAAAATCAGATTAAAACAAAATACGATAACTTGTATTGATATCATTATAATGGATATTACAAACTACGGAATGATATCAATATGACATAAAAACTCAAATACTAAAACATCAAATAAAAAGTACACCACAAAAAGAAAAATACAACACAAACTACTAAACCACAATCACATCATCTAAAGAAAAACCTAACGAAGTACATAAATCACTATGATGGTCCCTGATCTGGAGGAGGTGGAGTAGGAGGTACAGTACTAAAGAAGTTAAAATAACTGCTTATCATAAGGATGTTGAAACTAATATCATTCATCTGCTCTCTCATATACCCCATGTCCTGATTGTACTGAACATCCTGCTGCTGTAAGTGAGTTTCAATTTGATCAAATCTTTGATCAAAATGAGACTCTAAACGATCAAATCTCTGAACCAAATCCTGATAATTTGGTTCACTAGTAGGTGCAGGTTCTTGTTCCTCCTCTAAGTCACTAATAACATGTGCTTTACGTGGTTCATCTTTATTGAAGATTGCCCTAAAAGATCCGTCATTGTAGTAGAGAGGTTCTTCAAAATCTTCAACTAGATGAACCAATTCATACTTCTTCTCCAAAATGTAGGCAATAATATGTCCTAAGGAAATGTTCTTCTTTCTCTTATGGGTGACATGACCAATTTCAAAAAGTCCATAAAGATAATCAAGGATTAGTTGGGCTTCATCTATATGTTGCTTAGTCATAATCAAGTAGGTTAATATAGAAAGAAGAGGAGTAATGTTGACTATATCACCAGCTTTAGGAATTATGGAAGTTCGAAGAACATGCTGGATGATACGAGCATTGCGAACAAGAGAGGACACTTTAGGCATATGCTCCTTAAATATAATTTTTCTAATCACTTCATTAATTTTACTCCAATTAAAATCAGTAGTAGTGGTCATGGTATGGGCTCTAATTCCCTCAGTCCTTAAGTTTAAAAAGATTCCTAGGTCAGCCTTGGTGATTTCAACTTTCTTCTTAAAAACAAAGGACTTGATTACATAATGGTCGGAGTTGAAGGACATGTTTGTTATGAAATAATGAAAGGTCTCTTTGTTGTAGAGATGGACTAGTGTGAGAATAAGACCAAATTGAGTTGAAGCAAACAAGTTCATTACCTAAAAGGTCAGTTGATCCTGAATAAGAACTCTAGATGGGGTGATCTTAGCAGAGGCAAATCTAGGAAAAGATTCTTTATTGGTTTTGGATAGAAAATTATTAGAAGAATTTCTGTGTGGACCCTTGGCGAGAACCTTTTGTCGCTTGCTTGAACTTGCCATGGATAAGATCTAAAGGAAGAAAGGGTTCTAAAAGGGATGTGTGAGTGCAACTGTTGAGTTCAAAGCCTGTCAATTTAATGAAATACGACTGTTCGTACAGACAAAATTACGTTTGTCCCGTATGAAATTTTGTTTGTCCTGTACGAAAAAATTTCGTATGGACAAATGAATGAGTCCAAAATGAAATGGCTTTTCGTAATCACACAACTTACAAAGCGACCTTTCGTACAGACTTTTGACCAACTGATCGTATAGACAAACAGGTGTTCATCCTGGATGATCAGAAATTTATGATCATTTTAATAGTAGTTGAAACCGTCCCCCACATTGATTAGCCAAGTGTTCGTCCAGACGAACCAAAGGTTCGTACATATGAATATAACATTAAAAATGATCTTATTCATTTAACTGGCATTCAATTGTCCTGTCATTTCAAAATTTCATCCGGACGATCGTGACGATCATACAGACAAAGTGAAAAATAAAACAGAAAAACTGCATGCAAACGGTTCAAATCTGATAGTTAACACACTACACACTTCGTCCCATATGAAAATATTTTCGTCCTGGACGAATGTCACTTAATTTTTCAAAACATGTACTCAATTAAAACTAAAACACAAACACAATAAAAACACAAATTCAAAATACAGAAAAAATCACAAACGCAAGGATACACACAAAAAATACTAACAAGAAACACACATCAATGTTGCAGAAGAAACATTTTTAATATGCATTCAAATCGATTACTCCAAGCCTTGTTCTTAATGCATTGAAAATATCAAATGCTAAAGGTTTTGTAAAAATGTCTGCAAGTTGATTTTCAATAGAAACATGAATGAGTTCAATTTCTCCTTTGGAAACATGATCCCTAATGAAATGATACATGATGTCTATATGTTTTGGTTTTTGAATGTTGAATAGGATTTTTAGAAATACAAATAACACTAGTGTTATCACAATAAATTGAAATAGTGCCTATAGTTAATCCTAAATCAATCAACTGTTGTTTCAACCAAAGTACTTGTGCTACACAACTTCCTAATGTAAAGTATTCAGCTTTAGCAGTAGATAGAGCTACTGAATTTTATTTTCTACTGGACCAAGAGACTAAAGAATTTCCAATAAACTGACATATTTTCGAAGTGCTTTTTCTGTCCACCTTACAACCTACAGTCAGAATCTGAATAACCAATTATTTCAAACAAAGAGCTAAACTTAGGATACCAAATTCATAAGTTCTGAGTTCCTAACAGATATCTTAAAATCCTTTTTATTGTTGTCAAATATGATTTTTTTGGATCTGATTGAAATCTAGCACACAAACAAACACTAAACATGATATCGGGCCGGTTAGCTGTCAAGCAAAGCTAAGATCCAATAATCCCTCTAAATTTCTTTTGATCAATAGATTTTACCTTAGGGTCTTTATCCAACTGAACTGAGGAACTCATAGGTATACTAATAGGTTTAGCATTGTCCATTTCATACTTTTTGAGGATGTCCTTAACATACTTTGACTGACTAAGAAATATAACCTCCTCAATTTACTTAATGCTAAAGCCTAGAAAGTAATATAAATCTCCCATTAAACTCATTTCAAATTTATTACTCATTATTTTAGAAAAATCATCACAAAGATTTTTATTTGAACATCCAAAGATGATGTCATCAACATAAATTTATACAATGAGTATATCCTTTCCAACTTTCTTCAAAAAGAGAACTGTATCAACACTTCTTTTTTTGAATGATCTTTCAAGTAAGAAGGTGCTCAATCTCTCATACCAAGCCCTAGGTGCCTGTTTTAATCCATATAATGCCTTTTTCAATTTGAAAACATGATTTGGGTATTTAAAATTTTTAAAACCTAGAGGTTATTCTACAAAAATATCCTCTTGAATTACCCCATTTAAAAGGCACTTTTTATATCCATTTGGTACAGTTTAAATCCTCTAAAACAGGCAAAGACTAATAAAACCCGAATTGCTTCAAGTCTAACTACAGGGGCAAAAGTCTACTCAAAATCAATCCCTTTAATCTGATTATACCCCTTAGCAACTAATCTAGCCTTATTTGTAATGACTACTCCTGAGTCATTCATTTTATTTTTAAATACCCACTTAGTTCCAACTATACTTTGATCCTTTGGCATTGTAGTTAATTCCCAAACTTTATTTCTTATAAATTGATTTAACTCTTCTTGCATAGTCAAAATTCAAAACTCATCCGAAAGTGCTTGATCAATATTTGTGGATTCTATTATTGAAATGAAGGCAGAATGATTGACTTCTTTGTTTAATCCACGCCTAGTCCTTACACCCTCACTAGGTTCACCAATTATTAATTCCTTTGGGTGGTTTTTAGAAAATCTCAACTCTCTAGACAAAGGGTTTTCTATCTCCAAATTTTCTTCCAAATTTATTTTATCAATCTTTTGGGAGTTAATTTCAATCTCATCTTCTACAATATTTGGCTCTTTCAAAATTTCAAATTCATCAAATACAATATGTGTGGTCTCCTCAATTACCAAAGTTCTTTTGTTGAATACTCTATAAAATTTTTCCACACTTGAGTATCTTACAAAAATTCCTTCATCTGATTTTGGATCAAATTTTCCTAAGGCAGATTTTCCATTGTTATGAATAAATACCTTGCAACCAAAACATGCAAATGTTACAAATTAGGTATTCTTCCTTATAGGATATTTTATTTAATTTAGATCTCACATTCACCCTATTCAGAACAAAACATGCAGTGCTAATCGCCTCAGCCTAAAAATATTTAGGAAGTGAGTATTCTGCCAACATGGCTCGAGCGGCTTCTGTTCTGTTCTTTCTTTCGACTACCCCATTCTGTTGAGGGGTTCTAGGTGCAGAAAAATTGTGATCAATTTCTTTCTCCTTATAAAAATCCTCAAATCTTTCATTATTAAATTCCCCTCCATGATCACTTTTTATAGTCATAATTTCACATCCTAGCTTTCGTTGAATCTAAGTCAAATTTTTTTTTAAATTTCTCAAATGATTCACTTTTATGAAATAGAAATCTAACCCATAAGAATCTAGAGTAATCATCCACAATCACAAATTCGTATACCTTCCCTCCTAGACTTACAGTTCCAACTGGTTCAAAAAGATCCATATGCAAAATCTCCAATGGTTTACTAGTTTTAAGATCGTTATTGGACTAAAAAGAGGACTTCACCTATTTTTCTAATTGACATGCATCACAAAGGTGGTCCTTAGTAAAGTATAGTTTTGTTATACCTCCCACTAGGTTCTTTTAGATAATCCTCCTAAGGTTTTTCATGCTAGAGTGATAAAGTATTCTATGCCAAAGCTATGATTCATCCAAAATAGTTTTTAAACAAAAAGCAGTAGAAGTTTGAATGCAATTCAAATCTAGCATATACACATTATTTACCCTTATACCATTCAAAACAACATTTCCATTTAGGCTCAATATGCAGCTAGTATGAAAAAATTTTACACAATACCCTTTATCATATAATTGGCTTATACTTAACAAATTATGCTTCAAGTCTTCTACCAATAACATATTTTTAATGTAAAAATTTTTAAGATTTTCAATCATACCTAACTCAACCACCTTCCTTGTGGTATTATCTCCAAGTGTAACCTTGCCTCCACTCCTAGCTTCCAGCGATATGAATTGTACAGTATCTCTAGTCATATGCTTTGAACATCCGCTGTTCAGGTACCATATGCTCTCACGAGGTCTTATGTAAGAGCGAACCTACAAGATTATCAAATGTTAGACCTGGGAACCCAAATAAGTTTGGGTTCTCCTTTTGAAAATTTATAAAAAGATGCATGTATGATATGTCTAGGTTTATACATCTTAGGTTTCCACACTAAATAAGTTTTCTTTTTTAAAGTACAGGTGTGAGCTATGTGTCCAATCAATCCACAATTATTACATTTGACTTTTGGAAAAGGATTCCTAAGTCTTCTACTATTTATTTATCTATTTAGAGATTGCATAAATTTAGGATACAAAATAGGATTGGTGAAATCTTCAAGTTTAGGGGGTATCCTATTATCCTCGAGAGTTTTTATCGCTAATTTGTAAAATGAATTCATATCTTCCAAAATTTAATTTGTATAATTGATTCTATAAATTTTGCTCTTAGATTAATCCTTAAAATTTTTAAATTCTTTTTCAAGTTTTGTATAGGATGATTTCAAACTTTCATGATTTTTATTCAAGTCATCAAACTTATCAAGTAATTTCATGTGTTGTCATCAATTAAAGCATGATCTTTTCTAAGGATTTCATGTTCCTTTTGTAGTTCCTCAAATTTTAAGCTCAGACTAGTATACATTTTCTTCATTTTCTTATATGCATTATGCATGTGTTCAGAAACTTCAAAAAATTTATCATAAGTTAAGTCACATACCTCTTCTTGATCTGACTGATCAAGATTATCGGCCATTAAGCACAGATTAGTGACTTCCTCTTTCTTTTTTGTCTCTGACGAGTTCGAAGCTGAGTCCGCCTAGAAAGCTCTTTAGAATTTCTTCTTGCCCTTCTTCACAATTGGTTTCTCCTCTACTTTCTCCTTGCTAGGAGTGGCTTTGAGTTTTGGGCAGTCTGTCTTAATATGTACAGGTTTCCTGCACTCATAGCAAATAACACTATTTAAAATTTTGACATTCCTATTAAATTTATCTCGATTTCATTGCTGGCGTCTCTTTTGCTTCATTTTCAAAAAGTTTATAAATTGTCTAGTCATTAATGCGATGTCATCTTCATCATCAGGTTGTGAGTGTTCACTCTCACATTCCTCCACTTTTAGTGCTATATTCTTTTCCCCTCGTGGTTCACCTGCATCAATCTTTCTTTGGCTAACTCCTTGCTCGTAAGCAATTAGCGAACCAAGAAGATTGTATCAGTAGAGTAAATGTTTAGATCTTTAGATTATATAATTGTAGTAATTTTAGCATCATAAGCAGTAGGCAAACAACGAAGAATCTTATTAACCATTTTAGTATTTGTTAGTTCCCTATCCAATGCATGTAAAGAGGTGACTATTTATGTGAATCTTGTATATATATCAGAAATAGATTCATTTGGTTTCATGCGAAACTGTTCATAATCATGCAACAAGATATTAAGTCTAGATTGTTTAACCTCATTAGTCCCCTCATACATTATACAAAGTCTATCCCATATTTCCTTTCCACTCTTGCAAGTAGAAACCTGTATGTAATCTTCTGATTTAAGTGCACAAAAGAAACTATTCAAGTATTTGGCATTTAGTTATGCTAAGTCATATTCTTCTACTGTCCAGTCCAAAAAAGGTGTTTCAATTCTAACTCCGTCAACTAGTCTAGTTGGTTTTGTATAACCTTTCTGAACTAAGATCCACATACGGTAATCAAGTGACTGTAAGAATGTAGACATGCGTGTTTTCCAAAAATCAAAATGAATATTATCGAACAATGGAGGTCTAGTTATAGAGTAACCCTCAGGTGTATTTCAGTTTCCAAATGTAGCCATCTACGTTAATTAAAAAGTAATCTAAACTTATAATTTTGAAACAAAGCTCTGATACCACTTGTTGAAACTTGTTCAATATGAATTAGGTTGTTAAACCTAAGCTTATGTCCCAGCGGCTAACCAAGAGATGAGGTGAATTGGTAATTAAAAATTAATCCCTCTTTTAAAAATTTAAAACTGAGAATTAACTTTAGTTAATTTTATAGAAAGAGATTTTCCAACCACAAGTTAAAATAGTAAAAATTAAAAGGTAGCAAAAAATATAAAGACACAAGATTTATAGTGGTTCGGTCAAGCACGACATATATCCACTCCCCGGAGACACAAGATTTATAGTGGATCATCCCGTACGATCGTGGATCGTCCTGGACAAACTTACTTAAATCAGTTGCATACGAATCCAATGTATATTGGTACGAACTGACTTTGTACCAGATTATCGTCCCATACGAACTAAGTTCGTCCAGTACGAACAGTTATACCATGGGTCAGTTTGACAAACTGCAGGAAGTTATCAAAATTGGAAATAATAAAACATTTTCATCCTGAGATGAATAAGAGTTCTTCTGTACGAAATTTTTACAAAGAGCATTTCGTCCTGGGCCAAATAAGAACTCGTCTGAATGAAAATTTTTCAGAGAGCATTTCGTCCTGGGACGAATTAAAGTTTGTCTGGACAAAATTTTTATAGAGAGCATTTCGTCCTGGGCCGAATATAGGATTTTGTCTGAATAAAAATTTTCCATAGAGCATTTCGTCCTGAGATGAATTGAAGTTCGTCTGGATGAAATTTTTCCAAAGAGCAATTCGTCCTTGCACGAACAGGATTTCGTCTGAATGAAAATTTTCCAGAGAGCATTTTGTCTTGGGACGAATAGAAAAATTCGTCTGGACGAACAGGACTTAGAAAAAATTTTCTTACTTCCTGTTCATTCCATTGCTCTTCCGAGGGTATAACTGAATTGATCGTCTTGTACGAACATGGTTCGTCCCATACGTTTAGTATGAATTTTTAAAGATCTCACCAAGAGTGTGTGTGTTAAGTTACTTGATTACAATCACTCCCTCTCAAACTCAATATAATGAAAGTACAAGCTTCAATTTTACAAATTATCTCATATTGAATTTTGATTTGAAGTCTTCATTAGTCTGGAGTTCGATTATCCTAAAATGTTAGTCCACACAAGAGCAAAAACAATTCTTCTTAAAAGTGTTAGAGAAAACAAAACTTTAAAACAATAATATTTAGAATCATCAAAACTTTACAAGTTGCAAGAATATAAAACATGCAAATAACAACTCTCTCAACAAGTCCATTTGTCAACCCTCTTATACAGGGTATCTTGCGCAGCCAACCTAAATCATTTTACAACTAGCCAAACATTCTTGCAATATCACATTTATCTTACATAATTTATGCAGTCTCAATAGCATGTCTAAAATGTAATAATTAATAAAATATAATAAATGCTTATCACTTTATATATTATTCATTAGCTTAAAAAAATATAATTACCAATTTAGCTAGTAAAGTTTAATAATATTACAATCAAAATCCTCATAAAATTTATATATATCATATACAAAAAATTATATAATAAAATTTCAATAAATTAGAAAAAAAAAGCATTTTTGGCATATTCACAAGAGATAAAATCCTTATAAATTAAAACCATAAAAAACATGAGTGAGAGTAAAATTAGTTACAACGAATATGATATCTTTTGTAACAAACAATAGATTAAAAAACCCTAGAGAGCTTTCTCTCTCTCTCTCTCTCTCTCTCTCTCTCTCTCTCTCTCCTATTCCTTACCCCTTCTCTTCATCTTCGCCTTCCTTTCCTTCCTGTCCAAGAACATAACCTTAATGTACTTTTTTGTTTGGGGGGGTGGGGGGATTGCCTCAATTAAAAATTAAAATTTTCATTATGGTAATATTTATTTGGTAATCCCCCCTTCATCTTAATTTTTGCTCCCATTCGAGATCTTTTTTTCATGGAAATCTCCCCATTGAAAAATCAAAAAGCCCATTTGGCCTCCCATTATTATGATGTATCTAAACTTTCCAAGCCCTAATTTCATTTTCTCTCCCTCATTCGTTTCTCTTATAATGCTCAACTTTGACACTCTAGTCTCCAGTGCTAGAGTTTTGCTATGAGGAGGAAGGATCATCTACCTGCTCCAGCATCATTTGACCACTCCTATGAAGTTCCATGTCCCAAGGTGATAGTTTCTTCTACATTTAGATAGTCGAATTCTGCTTCCATCTATATTTATTCAAATATGAGCTCTCTTTTTGCTTTTAAATTGGGCTTTGTTTTCCTTCTCATCTCCTATTTATTGGAATGCATCTCTTAAGATCTATTTAGCAATAAGTGGGATTTAACTTTAATAGGATCTATTAAATCCTTTAATACAAATTTATTGAATCCTAAGGGTGTTAAATCCTGAAAATTATTTGGTATGCCAAATAATAGATCCTGCTAAATCTTGAGAAACTGTTTGGTAATATATTTTAGGATTTATGGTAGTTAGATATTTAAATTTGAAGGAGCTATTTATAAATTCAAGATAATTGCACAAAACATAATAAAACTAACTTGAGCTCATACAATATTACTGAAAATTCATTAAAAATGCAAATGACAAACTAATATTAACCAAAACATATATGAACTATTAAATAAGAGCAAGCTTCAATTTTCTAGTTGAATTCATATATGTTGCGTGTGGAGATAAATTTTGATGCGACAATCTTTTTCTTTGACTTGCAACCTAAAATAAAGAAATGAAGAAATTATTATAAAATATAATGTAGTTAGAAGTATACAATGCAAACCAAAATTCCTACCCGACCATTCCATAAATCAATAGTGATTTTGTGCCTTATAGTTTCACCTTGAATTCTTTCTCCTATTTTTGCATGTAAATTGATATCCTCATCAGAAATTTCAACTTCATCACCTTGAGCATCATGATGTATTTCCATCTATAACATATTGAAGTAAATCATGTCCGTGGTACCGGCCAATGAAGTTGTGCAGAACGGCACATAAAATGACTATATCTGCTTAAACACACAATGGAAACTATAGCATGTGCGTCAAAACCTGAAACATTCCTTCAAAATCCCAAAAATATAGAAGGGTCAATAACAGGCTTGCCATGTTGTATGAAATAAAACTATTCTCTTCATATCAATGACATAATTAGAATTTTACATGAAACGGAACAATATGGTTGACCCCAAACCTTAGGAGTATTTCAGTATAATTTAAAGATAAAACTTTCATATTATACATATCTACATAGAGTATCTTTGAAATCTAAAGGGAGTAAGAGCTAGGTGTCCCCTCCCTACTTAAACCAATACACATATTAAAACATGAGCTATCCCTAAAGCCAATTTATATGCTCTCATAATTTCATCCATACATTACATGGTGCAAAATTGTGATATTCTAGACATATTTTTCATACTTTTCATAAAAAACATTCCTTGGTTATTGCACAAAATATATTATTCGTACTAACAAGAGAGGGATTAAGCATAACACTATCAATAGACTATGATAGAGTCATCTATTTGATAATTTCCCTACAAATCATAACTCCTTTTCTCACCAAGCAAAACTTGAACATTCTCCCTATCAAAAAAGACAAACAAAAAAGATGTATAGCTTTCATCAAAAAATATTCAATCATATTAGAATGATTCAAACTCATGAGAGCATAAATAATCTTCCAAAGCAGTTGCTATTAGTAGATAAATATATTTGTAATAAATAAAATATGAGCTGGCACTTTCTCACTGGCTAATTACATCTTGTCATGTCTATATATAGACGCTAGCCTGTTATACAGAGGGCATTCAATTCTAGTTCAATTACTTTACTCTCTTCTCTCAACTCTGTTCTTTACTTTCCTCTTTCATGTCCATACTTCTTGGTTTAAGAACCGATAGCCTCTTCCACAGTAGCCAACCAAAGAATGCTACTTTAACCAAAAACTTAAATCAAAGCTCACATGTTTAAAAAAGAAGGAATTGGAAGAGATCTAAACAAGAGAACCCAAGAAGCTCGTTGCAGATAAATGGCACTATAGAGACAAAAAATGAGGGCATTGCCGACCCAGTTCCATAGTTTTAATCACTAGTACTCTAGCTTTCAAAAAATTTGTGCTGAAATAGGTACGATGCGTAAGTGGGCTATCCATAGCAGAAAAAAAATTACATGTGTCGAGAGAAACCAGCTCATAAGTGCGGATGAAGACGTTGCAGCACGTGATCGAAGAGAAAGATGAGTTGGAGAGCATGATGCAACAGGCTGGAGAGATGCCTCTATTCATTTTGGCAGATAAGGGGAAACACATAACTTCACGACATGGGCGCCGCGGGTAACACTTCCGCAAGCTATAAATCCCTTTAAATCCATCGAACCTAGGGAGTAAATCCCATATTTATGCTATAAATCTGTAAATTCGGGATTTAGCTAGCGTCGGGATTTAAGGTGCACACAAAAATTGTTTTGGTAGGATTTAGCGTAAATCTCGCTTAAATCCGACTATAAATCTGATACCAAATAGCCCCTTATGATTGGGATTTTCCATGCTAGTCACTGGCGTAAGGTTCCTAATAAGGGTTTCTTCATTCGTTCATTATCACCCTTTGAGGATTGGATTCTTGACATCAGGGTGCCACTGGATCCGTCAAGGTTCATCAAAGTGATAAGTAATCTGGGTGAGCTTTTAAGCCAATTTTCATTTATGTTTTTATTATTATCGGAAGAAAGAACTGAAATATTGGCATGATTTATCTATACATTTTGGCAAAATTTCTACCATATCGTGTGGTTTTCCTTGTTATGGGGTTTTTTATTATGCTGATGAATGATTTTCTCGAACGAGTCCATTACCTTCTACTATGGCAATACATTGACCATTGACATCATACATGGTTCGAATGGTTCTCTTTCAGGTTAGGTTACATTGACGCTTCCAAAATGGGAACATCTTCTTTCTAGGGAATGTTAAGTGCATTTGCTGAATTACATTGAAAATCAAACATATAATGGAGAAAAAAAAAAGAAACAAATCTAGCAAACTAAATACAAGGTAGCATCTCTGAAGATAGAAGGAAAAAAATGCTCCAAACTGTTACATTAGAAAAACGATTACAATGTCTGTTACTTAAAAACCTTTATTTTTACCAATAGAAAATAACCCATTAAATTAAAAGTAATGAGTAGAGTTTTGGAGACTTGAAATAATAGGTTTAGATAAGAATCTGATAAGGGAAGCACAACAAGTTGCATTCTTGTCCAAAGTTGTTGGCAAATCTTAAAGCTTATAATTCTGCAAGCAGTATATAATGCTTAAAATAGAGTTAAAACTAGTTTTCCTAAAGAAAATGAGGTCATATACAAATATAAGGTGACTATTAGGTACGCTATTATGCATATTATATTAGAAAGAATTTTTAGATAACATTCCTTGATTAGGTTAGAAAAGTTCTTCCATAACAATGACGAAGATGTGTGGTAGAACTGGTTGTAGAATAGAAGTAACCACAATATTCTCATTTAGCAATTATAGAAAAAATGAATAAGGCTAATGTATGTATCAATTCAATTGATAAACTCCTAAGAAAGGCAATCCTTAGTAATATTGAATCCTGATTAACACAATCAAAGGCTTTGAAATATAAAATTTTCTTTGAATTTTATCTTATATATATACATATATAACTCACCATGACATTTTTGTTGTTCCAACATCATAGTGCTGCATGTTATTCTAGAATTACTTTAGAAGAAAGAGAAGTGGCGCCGATGCACCATTTTCTGGTGCTATCCAGCACTGCTGTAGTCTCAAGCACAGCATTGTAGTTCTTGTTGAAAATTTGGAGATTCATATTACTCAAAGTAGGGCTATTACAAGAGGTATTTTCTATTCTCCAACGTCATACCTTAGAGGAGTCCACTTAATATTACACCTCTAAATACTGGTATGAACATGCATTGAGCTATAAGTGAAATCATTTTGTAATAAAAATAATAATACCATCAAACAACATATCATTCCCAACATAATTGGAGTTATATAATAAACTGAAAGATGCCACTTCAAAATTAAAATAATATCTAAATGTTATAAGTCTTGAAATCAAAATAGTTATAAAAAAAACACTTAGTAATTAAAATATCCTTTCTAATTCTAAAAAAAACTCCTACTTAAGGTTAAAATAAAGGTTCATATAGCCTTCCCATGTGAAGTTTTCTTATTTGTAGATAAGATGTGGCATCTTAAGACCTAAATTAAAAAAAATATATATCTTTTATTTTCTTAGTCATCAAATAGAGCTTACTAATTTCATTTTATATAATATAAACAACGAAAAACATCAACATTATTATTCATCCAATATTTATGCATTAGTCCAAAATCATATATATCTATATATAGTCATGATATTCAAAAAAATAATAGTATAGAACTAAAATATATCATGATTATAATAAAATAAAATAACTAAAATATGCAAAAAGAAAACCTAAGTCTACTACCTAGATCAACCTCAATCCACTAGTTTCTTATCCTTACCTAAAAATATGTGAAAATCACATAATGAGCTCAAATGCATATCAAGTCACCAATATTTACAACTGAAATAAATGCATAAAATGTAAATAATTTGCAAGAAATTATATTCATATAAATAATAATTCTTTCTATATCAATTAAGTCCATCATATAATTTATATCATTTATCATGCTCATATCATTCTTACACTATGTATTAATATTAGAATAAAATTGATCTTACTGCATATCAATTATTAGTCATATTTGTATTATCATTCAATTAGTCAATCAGTCATCAATGTTTTCTATCATTAATCTTATCTATTATTGATCTTATCTTCCATCCATCTTATCTTTCATTGATCTTATGCATCATCTGTCTTATCTATCATGAGCCATATCTATGACTTATCTTATTCATCATCTATCTTATCTATCATACGTCTCATGTATCATATGCTTTATCTATCATCTATCTTATTTATCATCTATTTCATCTATCATTTATCTTATATATCGTCTATCTTATCTATCATCTATCATATGTCCATCTATCATTTATCTCATCTATCATCACTATCAATCTCACCTGTCTCATCTAAACATCAATTCAATCATATTACTTATTATGTTTCATAATAACAAACATCATCTACATATCATATATAATTATTATAATATATAAATCTATCTAGCATGCTTATTAATATATATGTATAAAGTCTAAATGTATGTTATGTTTAATGAATAATAACCATATATATGACAAATATTTTATATCCATATTTTGTACCTTAGCTCCTGATCATTTTGTACCCAGTCTTTCTCTACCTATTTCAAATGAAATATTATATATGAAAAATTAACTAATAAAATTTTAATATAAAATAGTCAAAATATTTAGAATAACTATACCTATCACATACCAAAGGTTGTATGGAAAATTTGTTAAAATAGGAGATATCATTTTTTTTTTATCAATTTTAAGAGTGAGAAAATGAACTAAGCTTAAAATCATAAAAAATAGATTTAGAGTAGATGTCAATTATAATGGTTAGAATTGAGAACTATGGAAAAAGTGAAGTCTTTCGTAACGTCTCTCTGAGCTCTGTCCTTGCGATTTCGAGGCGATTCTAGGGCTTCTCCCGGCGTTCCTCTCTGGTCGTCTTGGCTTGATTTTTCGTTGATCTCTAACCTTTAGCCTGGTTTCCTGTTCGCTGCTTTGTTTGTGCCTAGTTGTTTCGCGTTTTCTACCGATGGTTTTGGTTTTTATTAGGGTTTCTTTGTGGTTTTGCTGTTCCCGCGGGTTTTTCCTTTTGGCTTCATCCTTCGCTGTTTTGGGGCGGGGGGGGGGGGGGGGGGGGGGGGGGGGATGACGATCCCGTCGTCATCTAACCCTCCTTTTACTGCTCTGTCTGGGACTTCTAGGTCTTTCAAAGATGTTTTGGCTGGTTTGACTGCCTCTGTTCCTCCCGTGAATTTTGTGCAAGCTTCTTTTAAAGGTTTCCCTGCTTTATTGTTAGATGACTCGGTTGTTGCTAAACTTGCTGCTTCTTTTGCTCTTACTCTGGTGGGAAAATTTGTGTTGAAGACTCCGAATATTGACATTATCCGTAAATTTTTCTATAACCTTAAGCTTTCTGGTTCATTTCATGTTGGCCTACTTGATTCTAGGCATGTGGTTATTCAATTGAACAATGATCTAGATTATAGTCATATTTTTTCTAGGCGATCTTATTACATTCAATCCTGTCAAATGCGTTTACTAAAATGGACTCCTGATTTCGATTTGCGGCATGAATCTCCTATTGCCCCTATTTGGG
This sequence comes from Dendrobium nobile, assembly GCA_022539455.1. Lineage (NCBI taxonomy): Eukaryota > Viridiplantae > Streptophyta > Magnoliopsida > Asparagales > Orchidaceae > Dendrobium > Dendrobium nobile. The sequence goes on from CM039725.1 coordinate 10,886,860, forward strand.
TTTCTTTCCCTCACCTTAGGTTGCATTTGTTTAACTCTCAAATTCTTTTTGGATTGGATTCCATCCTTGGCTGGCCACTTCAGACTGACCAGGCTATGGCTTCGATTTCTCGTCCTTCAGTGGCTAGGGTCTTGGTGGAGTTAGACATTTCTAAAAAGTATCATAACGAAATTTGTCTTGGATCTAAATTAAACGGTTATTTTCAAAAAGTCGAATTTGAAAACTTTCCTATATTATGTTCTCATTACAAGATGCATGGTCATAGTTCGAGCAAATGCTTTAAATTGCACCCTCATCTTAAGAAAGATAAAGATATTGTTAAGTCTTCTAAATTGCTACAAGGCATGACGGATGTGGTCGAGTCAGTGGATGCTATTGGAAATTTGGTGGAAGGGAATGACAATATGAATGTCCCTTCAGAGCCGGGAGTTTTAGAAGTACCTTCTTCTAATACTATTGAACCTACTTTAGAACCTATCAATGATGTGGGAGAAGGTACTAAAATCTCTAATGCTTTGCTTAATGTTTCTGAAACTACCCCTTCTTTAACTGTTTCTTCAAATAATGTGATTCACCATATTACTGTGAATGAGATTATTTCTATTGCTAGTTGTGCTAATACTTTGGTTGAGAAAAATCAGGATGTTGTTACTCTTGGGGAGGTGGAAGTGGTGGCCTCTCAGGAGGTGGTTCCTCTCATTATGAATAATAATGAAGGTCTTTTGTCTACTTATAACAAGTCTGGCAATGATATCCCGGTCATTTTCAGTGAGATGGAGGTGGTGCCCACTAATGATATTGCTCCCGTCGTTGTGGAAAACAAAGGGAAAGAGGTAATCAAAGGTAACGTTTCTTCACTACCCTCTTTAGAAGATGGAGTTTTCTTTGCGGATGAGGATTTTAATCGGTCTCTTCCTAGGGGGCCTTCGGGTAACAGCAATGATAAAACTAATTTGTTATCTAATCTCTATAATTGCGATGCTTACACTGATTCTGAAATTGATATTGTGGCTAAATGTTATCTAGAGAAGATAATGATTTTAGTTTTTCTAAGAGTAGGGGGAAGCGTGGAAGGAAACCAAGGAATGTCGTTTTACAATCTCCGAGAAGTACTCGGTCACATACTTCCCACTAATTCTATTTTTTATGTTTAACGCCATTATTTGGAACGTGCGGGGTATTGGGTGCCCCTTGTCTAAGCTTAGAGTTAAAAATTTATGTCGTATTCACAACATTGCTATTCTTGTTTTACTTGAACCTCTTCTTTCTGTTGATAAATTATCTGCTACTACTAGATTTTTGGGTTTTAACAATGCTAAGTCTAATATTGCTAGTAAAATTTGGGTTTTTTGGAAAGATTTTGTTAGAGTAGACATTATTGCTGATTGTACTCAAGTTTTACACTGTAATATTGAAAGTTCTAATGTTCAATGCTATGCTTCCTTCGTGTATGCCGCCTCTTTTCGGTATATTCGGAGGTCTCTATGAGAGCAAATCTTGGGTTTTCATAATGTTTGTAATCTTTCTTGGTTGGTTGGGGGTGATTTTAATACTATTACTAGCCCGAATGAGAAGATGGGAGGGTCCCTTCCTATTTATCAGTCCATGGAGGATTTCAATGACATGATCTTGGCTTGCAATCTTAATGATATTGGTTTTTCGGGTAATAAGTTCACTTGGCATCGTGGCCACTTGTGGCAAAGATTGGACAGAGTTCTTTTTAATAATTATTGGCTCAATGCTTTTAATTTGACTAAGGTTGAACATCTGAGTCGCACTCTTTCTGACCATTCCCCTTACTTATTAACATTAAGAATAACCTTACCGGTTTTCCGTCTCAGTTTAGATTTTAAAATATGTGGTTGCTTCATGAGTCTTTTATGGATCTTGTTCAAAATAATTGGCATGCTCCTCTTTATCCTGATAATTCTATCTCTGGCATGAAAAGACTTTGGCTTAAGTTGAAAAGACTTAAGATGGTTTTGAATTGGTGGAACCACAATGTTTTCAAAAACTTGTTTACCCACATTTTGCTTGCTGAAAATAATATTAACTCCCTGGAAGAGTTGTGTTAGTTAGACTCCTCTGAGGCTAATTTGGGGTCTCTCAATGAGGCCAAAGAGGACCTTGCTAAGCTTCAAATCCAGGATGAAACTTATTGGAAACAAAAAGCTACGGTCAAACATTTAGTTGATGGTGATAAGAATACTAAATATTTTCATAGCTTGGTTAATAGGAAACGTTCTATTATCAGCATTCATAAAATTACTCTTGAGGATGGATATGTGTCGGATAATAGAGATGAGATTGCTAGTATGGCTGTTAATTATTTTCATAAGCATTTGAATAAGTCTTTTAATCCTGTGGGTATTGATAATTCTACTTTTATTCTTAATGTTATTTCTCAAGATGATAATTTTACTTTATCTAGGCCCCCTCTTCTCGAGGAGATTAAAAATATCCTTTTTGAGATGAATGCTGATTCGGTGGCTGGGCCGGATGGGTTTACTGTTAAGTTCATCCAAAAAACATGGCCTATTATTTTTAATGATGTTTTTTTTGCTGTTTCTGATTTCTTTAAGGGTGCTCCTATTCCCAAGTTTTTTACTTCTACTTCTATTGTTTTAATTCCTAAGAATACAAATGTTAATTCTTGGAATGATTTTAGACCTATAAGTTTATGCACTGTGTTTTATAAGCTCATTTCTAAAATTTTGATGAGTAGGTTAACTATTCTGCTGCCGAAGATCATTTCTCCTTATCAAATGGGTTTTGTTAAAGGGCGTATTATTGTGGACAATATTCTTTCAGCTCAGGATCTTTGTCAGGATTTGGATGCCAAGGTTAGAGGTGGCAACATGATTATGAAATTGGATATTGCTAAGGCGTATGACAATATCAATTGGAGTTTTATTTATAACATGCTTGGTCTTTTTGGCTTTGATAGCAATTTCATTAAGCTCATTAAATCTTGTATTGAAAGTCCTTCATTTTCTATAATTATCAATGGTAAGAGTCATGGTTTCTTTCAATACTATGTCGTGCTGGACAAGTGACCCAATCACCTGACCAGTGCCATCCATGTGACCCAATTTGCCATCACCGTGTGGAAAGATCTCGCACAATCAGCGCCGCCAGCTGACTGTGCATTGAAATCATTTAATTAATTCATGAAAATAACCATAACCTAAAAAATTTCTAAAAAAATCATTTTTCAGCCAAATTTTGAGTTCTTGGACTTATTTTCTTCATTTTTGCCTACTTTATTTTAAAAATAAAAGTAAATTTATATAATCAGTATTTTGATAATTATTTCAAAAATGTTGAAAATCTTATTTTATTTTTAAATAAAAATATATAAATTTTTTTAATTTGAAATTTGGCATAGGCATTCTAAGGCTCATATAATTTCTCAAGTCAATTTGATGCAATCTCAATTAGATTATGAATTTAAAAAGATCTAGGTAAAGGTTTGACCTATATTCTTGAAAATTTATAACCATCTCAATCTAATTTCAATCAATGCATATTAGTACTCCATGCAATCAGTGAAAGCTTGTCTTTCATTGAGAATGAGTTTAAGTCATAATCATGTTTGGTTTAAGAGGAAATTGCTTTCAATAATATCACGACCTTTATAAATAACCCTTCAATCATACATGATTATATCTCTCAATTCGATAAATTTCTATTTGAGGATGTATTCCACATCTTCTATATCCTCAATTCAGTTTGATACGCTTATTGCTTTATAATTGAATTATTGAATTCATAAGTAATTATATGACTTATGATTTTAATAATTCATCATGATTATTCCATGGAACATTAGGACACTTATTTGCTCATGATTGCTCTATTTTGATATGATTGTAATTAGTGTTTTAAGGGTTAGTAAATAATGATTTCATGCCTATAACCTAGTGACACTAGGGACAATAATTAAGGATCTTATCTTAGCTAACTTAAATTATTCTTGAATCAACTATACATGTCCCTTTTGGGATGATACATAAACAAAGAAAACTAGTGTTATATACCTAATGATCTAATATACCCCATTTGGACATTAATTGATATAAAAAAAACTACTAAATTCATTTAACTCTTCATTAAGTGTTTACATTAAAACAGATCTAATAAATAAAATAAAAAATCTCTAAAAAAAAAAAATCAACTTCAATTAATTTCAAATCAATCATAAAATCATTAAATATTCAAGTCCAAATTAAATCACATTTAAATATAATTAATAATTGAAATTACCTTTAATTAACTATTAACTAAATAAATTCATTGAAATTCAAATAAAATTTAAAAATATAAAATAAATTCAAAATAAGTTTAAAAATTTTACAAATTCATTTGTTTAAATTATTTTTCAATTAAAAGCTAATTTCAAATTCTTTAATTAAATAATTCCATTAATAATTCATTAAATATAATACATAAAATTCAAAAATATTTTTTAAATTCAAATAAAATTAAATAAAAATCAATGATTAAAAATTCAAACATAAATAAAAATTTGGAATAATTTTTAATTTCTATTTATTAACAAATTATTAATAAATAATTAAAATAAATTAAAAATTCAATACATAATTAAAAATTCAAAATATTATAATAAAATTCATAAAAATTTAAATTAAAGTTCAATTCATTTAAGATAAATTAGTTTGATAATTTGATTGATTAAAATTTATTTTAATTAATTAAATTTTATAATTAATTTGAATTAAATGAATTCAGGTCTTTTATATCTAAAGCTTGATTTCTCTTGGAGGGCTTTAGGCATTTTGATTTTTAAGACCTTTAATACACTCAAATAACAAAAAGATCTCTCATGTGTTGTACATGATTCTTTTTAGGAAGGCACTAAAGTATTAAATTTGGGGATCTTCCAACCATAAAGAATACACTGACCTTATGCAACATGCTCGACTCCTTTTTGAAAGTATGTTGCATTTTAATTCATAAGGTCCATTTCTCTCTCTCTAATAAATTTTAGAGGCTCTCATATGTTCATCAATCCTGCATATATAGAGGATGGGTATTCATTTTGAAGGCCTTAGGACTTATAAATTGATAACTCATTGTACTTAGGGAGTTATCAATCTATAAATTCTTTAAAACTAAATCTATAACTCTAACCTTTAAAAATTGGAATAATTTAAAAGTCAAATACACATCATTTAAACTTCAATTAAATTCACTTTCAACCTTTAATGAACATACCTTAATAATATATGCAATTCAAACATAAAGCCTTATAAACATATCAAAGCCACATTGCCTTTTTCACATACTTAGATGGTTTGCTAGAATAACCAACTTTAGCCTAAGCTAGGCTGGTGGATTATTGTGGTTTGATTACAGGTGTCTTGCCTAGAGGACACCTATGTGTGTTTGCTTATTTTTTGTAAATCATATCATGTCATATTTACTTTTCTATCAGTGCACTAGAAAGAGGAGTGAATTACTTTACTTTCTTGTATATATGAATACTCACAATGCACTTTCATAAATGCATTTACTTTCTTATTCTTTACTTTCCTTCAAAGTAGAATGTTAAAAGGTGATGATGTACTTATAAAGAGATTTGTAAATTTTAAATTTCTTAGATTCCTATAAATAGATCGAGTTGTACAATGTCTTGAGTTGTAAAAAAGTCAAAGATAACTGCTTATATATAGCTTCAAAAAGAAATATCCTTTCTTAAGAGGATGTTCATTTTTGGAATTCTATGAAAGTATTGGAGCCCGAAGACCCTAAGCAGTTATATTTGGTTCTAGATTTTCTTATAGGATTAGAATCCATATTTATTGTCGATGGGACCTAGCCACTTTTACTTTACTGTAGACACAGTGTTATACTTTATAAATTTTATATTAATAAAATCAGCTCTTATATATATAATATTGTTCATGCATCATAAGCATATGTATAGATTTTCATTTTTTTGTAAGCATGTTGTATTGCATTTGATTAATTTTTTTTTAAACCATTCCTAGATTCATAGGATAGAGCTATCTAAATTCTTGCATTCATCGGCGATTATTGTGATTAGGACTGTAATTAGCTGACAGTTCACTCTAAGCAAGTTATAAGTCCAGATTGTATACACTTTTCTTTGTATATTCTTTATCCAATTCAAATCAAAATCTTTAAATCTAATTTCAGAATTTATAATCTAAAACATTTACAAAAAAATTTACAAAAAACTTTAACTAGCCCAAATATTTTTTTTGAACTTATATGTATTTTAAAATTATTTAGTCTTCATTTAAATCGAGAGTATTCTCTTAGTAGATGTAATTAACTATAGGGGCATGCCCCTTTAAGAAGTCTAAACCAAAAGTAAAATAAACCCTTCCTTAGTTTCCTTTCTAAGGTAGGGGAAAAATCTGTGAACGAAGACTTTGCCTTATCCATATTTTAAATTCAATTCTATATTCAAAAGATAGAAGGATATTTAATTTGCTTTCACAACGAGTTGAATATCCTCTATATTTGATTATGAAAATGAATTTATGATTTATTTTTATAATTGGAATGATAGGAGAATTTTCTTTTCATCCTTCAGGATGAACTGCAAATTTCCTATGTTGCATCCGATTAGAGAAATAGATCATAATTTTCTTTCTTTCAAATTGATAGAAAGATATTAGTCTACCCTTCGGGGTGGTATAATGTCTAATAATGAAAATTTAATAGAAAAAAATATTAAAATACAAATAAAACAAATCATGTGGGAATCAAAGCATTTTAAAAAATATTTCTCATGGGGGAGAGGGTTGATAGTGAGAATGGCCAATTCAACCAGTGACTAGTGTGCCAACCTAGAAGAACATTATTAATTGTAGCATACTTGTCTACAAATATATAGAAATTATTATCCAGCAAGAGCATATCAACTGGATTGACCATTGAGATTTGTGAGATAAAATGGATAAATTTAGGGCCAAGCTAGCATACACTATTCAAGTTTAAAATAAAGATATTTATTTATTTTTTCTTAGTGTATAAGTTGTCCATAAAACTATACTATTTATTTTATTGATGCGAACGGTGTAATAATAGTAATTTCTTCTTGAAATATAAAACCTCTATAAATTATCAATAAAAAAATAGTAATTACAAGTTTTAACCTCTATTTTTTTCCTCTCATTGCTCACTAGTCTGATAAATTGGTTGTATAGAAATTTAGGTTATACACACCTTGTGTATAAGTTGTATATAAGGTGTGTACAATTGTACACTGGGTGTGTATAGCCTGATAAATTGGATGTGCAAAAATTTAGGTTATACAAACCTTATGTACAATTGTTAAAAAGGCCACTAATGTTCTGCCAATAATTATTAACTCTGATAAATGATGTATAAACTAAATTATATTTATTAAGCTTATATCTAGTATAAAAATTTAGTACATCTTCAAAACAATCATAATTTATCCTACCCATCCATCAACCTAAAAAAAAAACAATCTATCAAATTCATCAATTTGGACATCCTATGCGAACATATTATCATCAATTTGTTTATTTTTAAATAACTGAATTAACAAAATGGTTTCCATATATTCAATCTTTGCTATTTTCTTTTTCTGGATGTAGTTATATGCATCCCTCATAGAGAATCCAACATTCTTATTACCTACAATTTAAATTGCAAGGCAGAAAAATGCATCAACTATTTATATCCCTATTTTTGTCATTAATTTAAGAGCTTATGATTTCTCATCACTTAGATTCCTACATGATGTAAGTAGATGTTAGTCTTCTGGCCTAGCTAATTCATGATTATGGTTTTCTATAAAATTTTGACACCTTACAATTTTCATCTTAACCCATTGTATACCTAATCATAAATAGACACCCCATTTTGGTATTTACTTTTTAAAATTTCATTTGGAAATTCAAATCAAGACCCTTCTTGACGCTAAATTTTGAATAGACAAAGTCCTTGCATTTTATCTTTCTAAAATTTGGCCAATAACTATGATGTTCCTTATAAACACTAAAATCAATATTATAGGTATAACTTTAGTATGACTCGTATGCATCATTATCACCCTTATACACACCTTGTGTAAAAGTGTAAAAAGCATTAAAAATAGAAAAAACATAATACAAATCCTTGAATATAGTGTATAAATTTCTCATATATCCATCTTGCATATAAATTATACACAGTGTGTACAAGCTTGCACATATTATGTATAAGTTATACATAGTATGTTCAAAAGGAATTTATACAAAATATATACTTGTACACAATGTGTGTATAACTTGTACATAGTGTGTATATAAGTTGTATACAAATTATGTATAAGTTGTATATAGAATATGTATAAGAGAAATTTAGACACAATGCACAAGCTTATAAACAGGGTGTGTATAAGCTTATATATAGGGTGTGTACAAGCTTATACACATAGTACATATAAGTTGTACACAATGTGTATATAATGATAATTTATACATACTTTGTGTGCACTTGTACAACCTTTGTGCAAGCATAGAAAGTATTAAATATTAGGAAAAATACAACATAAACTCTTAAGCACAATTTATCTAAGCGTTTAATATGTAATGCACAGGGTGTGTATAATGAGTAGATGAAATTAACAAAAAATTCCCTTATACACATCATACATACAAATTAAATAAAACATTGAGAAGACAAAAAAACTCATAATTAGCATGCTACAATATTTGTGCAAATGAGAGAATTCTTGAACTTTCAAAATTATCATTTTACAAAAGTTTTATATAGTTGTAAAAATGTATGTCTCTTTGTAGCATTCGATATATAAATAATTGAGGAATAGACCCTAAACTCTAAAAACTATACATTTACTGGAAACACAATAAAACTTGGGAGGAGTTTAAAATATATCGATAAGAAGTTCAAATCAACATCACCTCTAATAAAATTAACTTATGTTTCATCCAACCTTGCGATCTCCGCACTATTCTATAAACTATCCATGGTTGGTTGTAATGTTGTTATCTTCAAGTCTTCCTAGACATTTGCATACCACCTTTCATCCTCCGCATCTTGTGAGCATGTCATTGTGAGAGAGGAGGAGAGAGATAAGCAGAAATGAGAGAGGACAGTGAAGCAGAGAAATGTAAAATGAATCTTATTATCCAGTGAAGCTAATTACAAAGTATATATAGACTAGAAAAATGCAACATCCTCTAAATCAATCTCCATCTTCATCATCTATTTCTCAATTTTTCTTTCTCAACATGCATCAAAAGTTTTATTATGTTAAGATCCTAAATATTATGGCGCTTTTGCGGGGTTTTTGCTTAAAAAATGAGCAGCAAGCTCTTCAAATTCGACTATGATTAAGCTGTATTCCCCTTCGATTTTGTGTACAAATAGCTTTGGAAGTGTCGCCAAAGAGCTCCTTGCCTGCTTTCGCGTACGGAAGAGCCCTTGCCTTCTACAAATGATGCTCCTGTGGATCTGAAGTCACCTCTATCCTCATCGCTGCCGCTGCTCCAGTGCGATCAAACTCTTGTAATCCTTCATTCTCTTCATTTTCTCTTATGGTGGCTATTTCAGGAATTAAGGCAGCAAGAGAGGTTTTCTTTTTCTTCTTCTTGATGTAAAATGTCTAAGATTAATTTTTGTCTCCTCGCCTTCTTTTGCATACAAAAGAGCTTTGGAAGAGCCGCTAAAGGAGTTCCTCACCTTCTTCTAGGAATGTTGTTCCTGTGGATCGAAAGTCACCTCCATCCTCATCGCTCATGGTGTTGTTGCTTGCGTGCGATCTAACACCTGTAATCCTTCATTCTCTTTGTTTTCTCCTGCGGTGGCTTTTTTCGGATTTGAGGTAGCAAGAGAGGTCTTCTTCTTGATGTCAAATTTCTAAAATTAATTTTTGGCTGTATTTGTTCCTTCATTTATATGTAGGATTTACGGAGACTCTTCCTTGTGTAAATCAGATATTTTTATCTATTTACAGTTTTAAATGTTCTCCTTTTTTATTTTTCACAATTTTAAATGTTTTATATTTCTAATGTTGACTCTTCCTTGTGATAGTTGTACGTTTTTTATTCGATAGACCAAAGGAGGTCTTTTTATTTATAGGAAGAGATAATTAAACACGTCAATATTGAAGCTTGAAATATGAATATATATCCACTTTTGTTTATACATAATTCTATTCAACATAATTATTAGGCCTTCAATTAGAACCTTGAATTAAATAGTTTTTATTAATAAAAAGTTGCTTAGATTTTGCCATTAGATAGGTCGAATGATATAAAAATCAATTGTGCTTGTATTGATTTGGAAATTACATTTACTTTCACAACATATTTAGTTTTTATTATTTATGCCAAATTAATTAAAGAATATAAATCATTGTTCTTAACAAGGTGATTGCTCCCTTTTTAAAGAATAATTTTATTTTATCACATCATATTATTATTAAATGGATAATTGTGTTTGATGCTAAATGAAATTAATCACATAACATACTATAGTGTATTCATGTTTTGTAGTTTTTTAATAGTATAAACACTCATTGCTAGCCTTAAAATTAATCTAGTATTATTATAGCATTTGTAAGATCAACTTAATTGGCAATAAGCGTATAATTATAATTAAGTATCCCGTTATTCGTTTTGTGACTAACATTAATCACTTTCTTAGCATATTGCAACGTATATTATTTATCTCCTCTAATTATCACTGCTTGCATGCAAACTCTTTGTAGGATGGAAGATAAGCATTTGATTGTGAATTTGTTTGTAGTATAAAACTTAGGTTTCGTTTGTAACGGGTTTCTTATTACTTCTAAAACAGGTTCCTAGTACAAAACTAGTTCAATAAATTTTGTATTAAAAGCTGCTTAAGAAAACAATAAAAATATTATCCTAAACAAAGCCTTACTATTAACTTAATATCGATTCAAAATTTCTCTCCGTATAATACTTGCATTCGATTAGTTATCTTATTTTTGATAAAAACTCATGATCCCATGTAATATCATTTTCGCAAAAAATAGATAAACGTTTAACTTTTCTCTTTTAATTTTTTATATTATAAATAATAAATTTAGTTTTAACTAAAATTAAAAAAAATATATATATATATATAAATTTTATATGCAACAAATTAGAAAAACTAATTAATTAAGTTATTATACTTACACTTTTATCCTCTATAAACTTTTGCTCTTTTTTTTTTCAATTATAATAAATTTGATGTTATATATTACTAAAAATTTTATCGACTAATTACTATTGTTATTATTATTTTACTTAAATTTTAAACATATTTGTCTTAAATTGGGGATGTAATTGTTGACATAATTAAGTATAATGATATATTTATTTATTTGAATTTTTTAATGTTTTTGAATTAATTAAATATTATTTAAAATTTTATAATATTATTTAAAGTTTTAAATTTTATTAACGTTGCACGCATAGCGAAGAGACGGAAACATAAACCCTAGTTTCTATTCCGAAGACATTTTATCTGCTCCAATCCTCCTCTCATATTTTCCTTCACATCGCGTTCTACAATGGAGACGGTGTACTCTTTTCCATCTCGTTTTCGTGCCATTTGTACCCCCGCCTCTCGCGTCTTCGCCAATCGGACCTTATCGGCTCGCCCCCCTTCCGATTCCGCAACTCCGAACTCTCGTTAATGTTAGCGAGGGCCTCCGCCTCATGATTGATTGCCGCAGTGCCACTGGTCGACGCTTTTCAACTCGATCGACGACCTCGTTCATCCAAGATCCGTCGCCGAATTGGAGCAACCGGCCACCGAAAGAGACAATCCTCCTTGAGGGTTGCGACTTCGAGCACTGGCTTGTGGTCGTGGAGAAGCCTGACGAGAAATTGACTAGGGATGAAAGCATTGATTCCTATATCAAAACGCTTGCCCATTGTTGGAAGGTGATCTTTGCTCTTTATTTCTTTTGGTTCTTGTTACATTTCTTCATATTATTCTCTGTGTTTTGTTTGTAGATTGTAGGTTCTTATTAGGGAGGTAATACAGAGTGTTAAAATCTGGAACCCTAGCTCAGGCTGAGTTTCAAACGGTGGATATAGTTTATACTTACGTTTGTTATATTACATTTCCTAAGCATATTGTCTGTAATTCTGGAACTGCCCTAATTGGCGACTTATTTTGCAATACCTTTATTTTTATTTTATATATTTTGTTAAATATGATCTGAGTATTTCTTCAGCTAACCTTTTGAGCATCGTCATGCTCTTGAGCTGATATAAAATTGCATTAGAGGCGTATTTAAGCGATTGAAAAATGCTTTATTTCCCAATTAGTGCATAAGGGGCTATTTGGCTGCAACTAGGATTTTACTCAAATAGGATTTAATAAATCTTGTAAGGGCTGTTTGGAAACCAGATTTATATAGGATTTAGCATAAATCTTACTAAATGAAATTTGAGAATCCTTTAAATCTCATGGTGAGATAAATCCGCTATACCCTATTTTTGCATAATTCCCGGATTTACTAAATTTGAGAGTTCGATGGATATATAGGACTTGGACAAAGAAGCGTGCGAAAGGGGAGAAAGATGGTTATCTGCGCAATGAGGCCTCATTCTGACTTTTGATGGGAGTAACATTGTCGAAGGGTGCCAAGAAGCTTCTTTAGTGACTCTTTCAAAACTGAAGTAGCAATGACAAAGAAGCGAAGCTGAAGCTGAAGTAGCAATGATGAAGATGCTATGAATCATGCGAAGCGGAAGCAAACCCTAGGAAATAATCTATTTAGCTTAATTAATATAAATTGAAGTAGAAATAATCAATTATATAATTAGCAATGTATAATAAAATAAGAATTAATTTAATTATAATAATATTATTAATAAATTTAAAAGGTAATTAAATAATACTTAAATAATTAATTAACTCATTAGTATTGGGTATTAGTTAATAACTCATTATTCAAGTAATAATTAAATAATTAAATAATTAATTAGATAATTATCAATATAGTTAGTAATCAAATACTTATGATATTAATGCCTAAATAAGTATTAATTAGATAGCCAGTATTATTATTAGAAATTAAATTATTTGATGGTTAAGCTAGCTTCTAATTATATTATTTATCATTAAAATTTATTGATAGTAATTAAAATAAAAATAAATATCTTATATGTAACATGCAACTTAAATTCAAAACAAAAAATTAAATTAATTTTTTTAATGAATTAATAGCCTTGAATCTTGGATTATATTTCCAAACAGTTTCATAGGATTTCATAGCTATCTTGAAAAATAGTTTCATAGGATTTAATAGCTATCTTGCCAAGCATTTTTTAAGATTTAACATACTAAGAATTTACTAAAATTGGATTTACTAAATCCTAATAAAGTTAAAACCTACTTATTGCCAAATAGCCCCATAAATCCGAATTTAGTACAACAACAACAACAACAACAACAAGTCTTTATTTGAAAAAATAAAAAAAGAGGGGAACCATCTTGCTAGAGAGAGAAAGTAGAGAGAGAGACTCTGGGAATTCAAAATTCTGTTATTTGAATTTTTGATTTCGCGGCTTTGTACTCCTAGGCTTCCAGGCACTGATATGAAATTGTTATCAGTATCTCTGTCTATGCGTTTGAAAAACCGCTCTCTAGTTCATGGTACAATTTGCTCTCACGAGGTCTTATGTAAGAGCGAACCTACAGGCTTATCAATGTTTAACCTGGTGCACCCAAATAAGTTTGGGTTCTCATATTAGAAATTTATAAATTAAAAAAGCAGCATGTATGATATGTCTAGGTATTCTACGTCTTCGGTTTACACACTAATAATAGGTTTTCTTTATTAAAGTCCATTAGTGATCCTACAGACTCTCAACACATATTCCCACCACCCCCCACCCCCCCCCCCCCCAACATACCCAAAATAATTTCACGTAAAACGTGTCCACTTGTGTGTGTACACTAGTACTTCTACAATTAATTTCACCACTAACTGAATGCAACATTTAGGATACAAACTAGTATTTTTGAAAATACCCCTTTACTGCGCGCGCGCTCTCTCAAAAAAACCACCTGAGATATAGTTTAATATATTTTTCACTCACAAATACACTCCCATCAAACCACAGCACCCACACAAACAAAATAAACCAATCAACCACACAAAAATCACAAATCAACAACCAACCCCAAAACCCAACAAAAACCCATAAAAATACAATTACAAAACCCCTCCCCAAACCCATCAAAAAAAACACCTACCCACCCCAAAACCCTAACAAACATATAATACCACCCCAACCCTCCATCACAAAAACATTTACAACCCATAAAAATATCTAACCACCCAAAAAACATCTCCATACAATATAAAAATTACCATCCAATTAACATAACATCAAAATTCATTATTACACTTTACACTAACAAACTTAAACCTACCTAAAATTCCACCTCCCACAACAATTATATACCTGTATCACGATTCTCCTTCCCATTAAGCACAGATTAGTGACTTCCCTTTCTTTTTTGTCTCTGACGATTCGAAGCTGGTTCCGCCTAGAAAGCTCTTTAGAATTTCTTCTTGCCCTTCTTCACATTGGTTTCTCTCTACTCTTTTTTAGCTAGGAGTGGCTTTGAGTTTGGGCAGTCTGTCTTATTAATAGTACAGGTATCTGCACTCATAGCCATAACACTATTTAAAAAATTTTGACATTCTATTAAATTTATTCGATTTCATTGCTGCGTCTCTTTTGCTTCTTTTCAAAAAGTTTATAATTGTTAGTCATTAATGCGATGTCATCTTCATCATCAGGTTGTGAGTGTTCACTCTCACATTCCTCCACTTTTAGTGCTATATTCTTTTCCCCTCGTGGGTTCACCTGCATCAATCTTTCTTTGGCTAACTCCTGCTCGTAAGCAATTAGCGAACCAAGAGAGATTGTATCAGTAGAGTAAATGTTTATGATCTTTAGATTATATTATTGTAAGTAATTTTAGCATCATAAGCAGTAGGCAAACACGAAGATTTATTAACCATTTAGTATTTGTTAGTTCCCTATCCAAAGCATGTAAGAGGTGTACTATTTATGTGAATCTTTATATTTAAAATAGTATTCATTTGGTTTCATGCGAAACTGTTCATAATCATGCAACAAGATATTAAGTCTAGATTGTTTTAACCTCATTAGTCCCTCATACATTATCAAAGTCTATCCACTATTTCCTTTCCACTCTTGCAAGTAGAACCTGTATGTAATCTTATGATTTAAGTGCACAAAAGAAACTATTCAAGTTATTGGCATTTAGTTATGCTAAGTCATATCTTCTACTGTCCAGTCCAAAAAGGTTGTTTCAATTCTAACTCCGTCAACTAGTCTAGTTGGTTTTGTATAACCTTTCTGAACTAAGATCCAATACGGTATCAAGTGACTGTAAGAATGTAGACATGCGTGTTTTCCAAAAATCAAAATGAATATTATCGAACAATGGATGGTCTAGTTTTAGAGTAACCCTCAGGTGTATTTCAGTTTCCAAATGTAGCCATCTAGTTAAATTAAAAAGTAATCTAAACTTATAATTTTGAAACAAAGCTCTGATACCACTTGTTGAAACTTGTTCAATATGAATTAGTGTTGTTAAACCTAAGCTTAGTCCCAGCGGCTAACCAGAGATGAGGTGAGATTGGTTGTAATTAAAAATTAATCCCTCTTTAAAAATTTAAAACTGAGATTAACTTTAGTTAATTTTATAGAAAGAGATTTTCCAACCACAAGTTAAAATAGTAAAAATTTAAAGGTAGCAAAAAATATAAAGACACAAGATTTATAGTGGTTCGGTCAAGCACGGACATATATCACATCCCCGGAGACACAAGATTTATAGTGGATCATCCCGTACGATCGTGGAGCAGTCCTGGACAAACTTACTTAAATCAGGTGCATACGAATCCATGTTATTGGTACGAAACTGACTTTGTACCAGATTATCGTCCCATACGAACTAAAGTTCGTCCAGTACGAACAGTTAATATACCATGGGTCAGTTTGACAAACTGCAGGAAGTTATCAAAATTGGAAATAATAAAACATTTTTCATCCTGAGTATGATAAGATGTCTCTTCTGTTACGAATTTTTACAAAGAGCATTTCGTCCTTGGGCCAATAAGAACTGTCTGAATGAAAAATTTTCTGAGAGCATTTCGTCTGGGACGAATTAAAGTTTGTCTGGACAAAATTTTTATAGAGAGCATTTCGTCCTGCGCGCCGAATATAGGATTTTGTCTGAATAAAAATTTTTTCCATAGAGCATTTCGTCCTGAGATGAATGAAGTTCGTCTGGATGAAATTTTTCCAAAGAGGCAATTCGTCCTTGCACGAACAGATATTCGTTCTGAATGAAATTTTCCAGAGAGCATTTTGTCTTGGACGAATAGAAAAAATTCGTCTGGACGAACAGGACTTAGAAAAAATTTTCTTACTTCCTGTTCATTCCATTGCTCTTCCGAGGGTTATAATGAATTGATGTCTTGTACGAACATGGTTCGTCCCATACGTTTAGTATGAATTTTAAAGATCTCACAGAGTGTGTGTGTTAAGTACTTGATTCAAATCACTCCTCTCAAACTCATATAATGAAAGTACAAGCTTCAATTTTACATAATTATCTCATATTGAATTTGATTGAAGTCTTCATTAGCTGGAGTTCGATTATCCTAAAATGTTAGTCCACACAAGAGCAAAAACAATTCTTCTTAAAAGTGTTTAGAGAAAACAAAACTTTAAAACAATAATATTTAGAATCATCAAAACTTACAAGTTGCAAGAATATAAAAACATGCAAATAACAACTCTCTCAACAAGTCCATTTGTCAACCCCTCTTATACAGGGTATCTTGCGCAGCCACCTAATCATTTTACACTAGCCAAACATTCTTGCAATATCACTATTTATCTTACATAATTTATGCAGTCTCAATATCATGTCTAAAATTGTATAATTAATAAATATAATAAATGCTTATCACTTTATATATTATTCATTAGCTTAAAAAAAATATAATTACAATTTAGCTAGTAAAGTTTAATTATATACAATCAAAATCTCATAAAATTTATATATATCATTACAAAAAAATTATAATAAAATTTCAATAAATTAGAAAAAAAAAAAAGCATTTTTGGCATATTCACAAAGAGAATAAAATCCTTATAAATTAAAACCATAAAAAAACATGAGTGAGAGTAAAATTATGTTACAACGAATTGATATCTTTTGTATAACAAAACAATAGATAAAAAACCCTAGAGAGCTTTCTCTCTCTCTCTCTCTACTCTCTCTCTCTCTCTCTCTCCTATTCCTTACCCTTCTCTCATCTTCGCTTCCTTTCCTTCCTGTCCAAGAACATAACCTTAATGTCTTTTTTGTTTGGGGGGGGGGGGGATTGCCTCATTAAAATTAAAAATTTCAAATTTCATTTAGGTATATTTATTTGGTAATCCCCCCTTCATCTTAATTTTTGCTCCCTTCGAGATCTTTTTTTCATGGAAAATTTCCCCATGAAAATCAAAAAGCCCATTTGGCCATTATTATGATGATCTAAACTTTCCAAGCCCTAATTTCATTTTCTCTCCCTCATTCGTCCTTTATAAGCCTCAACTTTTGACACTCTAGTCTCCAGTGCTAGAGTTTTGCTATGAGGAGGAAGGATCATCTACCTGCTCCAGCATCATTTGACCACTCCTATGAAGTTCCATGTCCCAAGGTGATAGTTTCTTCTACATTTAGATAGTCGAATTCTGCTTCCATCTATATTTATTCAAATATGAGCTCTCTTTTTGTTTTTTAATTGGCTTTGTTTTCCTTCTCATCTCCTATTTATTGGAAGCATCTCTTAAGATCTATTTAGCAATAAGTGGGATTTAACTTTAATAGGATCTATTAAACCTTTATACAAATTTATTGAATCCTAAGGGTGTTAAATCCTGAAAATTATTGGTATGCCAAATAATAGATCTGCTAAATCTTGAGAAACTGTTTGGTAATATTATTTTAGGATTTATGGTAGTTTAGAATATTTAATTTGAAGGAGCATTTATAATTCAAGTTAATTGCACAAAACATAATAAAACTAACTTGAGCTCATACAATATTACTGAAAATTCAATTAAAATGCAAATGACAAACTAATATTAACCAAAACATATATGAACTTTTAAATAAGAGCACACTTCAATTTTCTCAGTTGAATTCATATATGTTGCGGTGTGAGTATAAATTTTGATGCGACATCTTTTTCTTTGACTTGCAACCTAAAATAAAGAAAATGAAGAAATTATTTATAAATATAATGTAGTTAGAAGTATACAATGCAAACCAAATTCCTACCCGACCATTCCTATAAATCAATAGTGATTTTGTGCCTTATAGTTTCCTTGAATTCTTTCTCCTATTTTTGCATGTAAATTGATATCCTCATCAGAATTTCAACTTATCACCTTGAGCATCATGATGTATTTCCATCTATAACATATTGAAGTAAAATCATGTCGTTGGTACCGGCCAATGAGTTGTGCAGAACGGCACATAAAATGACTATATCTGCTTAAACACACAATGGAAACTATAGCATGTGCGTCAAAACCTGAAACATTCCTTCAAAAATCCCTAAAATTATAGAAGGTCAATAACGGGCTTGCCATGTTGTATGAAATAAAACTATTCTCTTCATATCAATGACATAATTAGAATTTTACATGAAACGGAACAATATGGTTGACCCAAACCTTAGGAGTATTTCAGTATATATTTTAAATTAAATTAAACTTCATATTATACATATCTACATAGAGTTATCTTTGAAATCTAAAGGGAGTAAGAGCTAGGTGTCCCTCCCTACTTAACCAATACACATATTAAAAATGAGCTATCCCTAAAGCCAATTTATTATGCTCTCATAATTTCATCCATACATTACATGGTGCAAAATGTGTGATATTCTAGACATATTTTTCATACTTTTCATAAAAAACATTCCTTGGTTATTGCACAAAATTATTATTCGTACTAACAAGAGAGGGATTAAGCATAACACTATCAATAGACTATGATAGAGTCATCTATTTGATAATTTCCCTACAAATCATTAACTCCTTTTCTCACCAAGCAAAACTTGAACATTCTCCCTATCAAAAAAGACAAAAACAAAAAAGATGTATAGCTTTCATCAAAAAATATCAATCATATTAGAATGATTCAAACTCATGAGAGCCATAAATAATTTCCAAAGCAGTTGCTATTAGTAGATAAATATATTTGTAATAAATAAAATATGAGCTGGCACTTCTCACTGGCTAATAACTCTTGTCATGTCTATATATAGACGCTAGCCTGTTATACAGAGGGCATTCAATTCTAGTTCAATTACTTTTACTCTCTTCTCTCAACTCTGTTCTTTACTTTCCTCTTTCATGTCCATACTTCTTGGTTTAAGAACCGATAGCCTCTTCACAGTAGCCAACCAAAATAGATGCTACTTTAACCAAAAAACTTAAATCAAAGCTCACATGTTTAAAAAAGAAGGAATTGGAAGAGATCTAAACAAGAGAACCCAAGAAGCTCGTTGCAGATAAATGGCACTATAGAGACAAAAAATGAGGGCATTGCCGACCCAGTTCCATAGTTTTAATCACTAGTACTCTAGCTTTCAAAAATTTGTGCTGAATAGGTACGATGGTATGTGGGCTATCCATAGAGAAAAAAAATTACAATGTGTCGAGAAACCAGCTCATAAGTGCGGATGAAGACGTTGCAGCACGTGATCGAAGAGAAAGATGAGTTGGAGAGCATGATGCAACAGGCTGGAGAGATGCCTCTATTCATTTTGGCAGATAAGGGGAAACACATAACTTCACGACATGGGCGCGCGCGTGGTAACACTTCCGCAAGCTATAAATCCCTTTAAATCCATCGAACCTAGGGAGGTAAATCCCATATTATGCTATAAATCTGTAAATTGGATTAGCTACGTCGGGATTTAAGGTGCACACCAAAAATTGTTTGGTAGGTTTTAGCGTAAATCTCGCTTAAATCCGAACTAAAATCTGATACCAAATAGCCCCTTATGATTGGGATTTTCCATGCTAGTCATGGCGTAAGGTTCCTAAATAGGGTTTCTTCATTCGTTCATTATCACCCTTTGAGGATTGGTTCTTGACATCAGGGTGCCACGGATCCGTCAAGGTTCATCAAAGTGATAGTAATCTGGGTGAGCTTTTAAGCCAATTTTCATTTATGTTTTTATTATTATCGGAGAAAGAACTGAAATATTGGATGATTTATCTATACATTTTGGCAAAATTTCTACCATATCGTGTGGTTTTCCTTGTTATGGGGTTTTTTATTATGCTGATGAATGATTTCTCGAACGAGTCCATTACCTTCTACTATGGCAATACTTTGACCATTGACTATCATACATGGTTCGAATGGTTCTCTTTCAGGTTAGGTTACATTGACGCTTCCAAAATGGGAACATCTTCTTTCTAGGAAGTTAAGTGCATTTGCTGAATTACATTGAAAAAAAACATTAATGGAGAAAAAAAAAAAGAAACAATCTAGCCAAATAAATACATGTAGCATCTCTGAAGATAGAAGGAAAAAAAATGCTCCAAACTGTTACATTAGAAAAACGAATTACAATGTCTGTTACTTAAAAACCTTTATTTTTACCAATAGAAAATAACCCATTAAATTAAAGTAATGAGTAGAGTTTTGGAGACTTGAAATAATAGGTTTAGATAAGAATCTGATAAGGGAAGCACAACAAGTTGCATTCTTGTCCAAAGTTGTGGCAAATCTTAAAGCTATATTCTCAAAGCAGATATATAATGCTTTTAAAATAGAGTTAAAACTAGTTTTTCCTAAAGAAAATGAGGTCATATACAAATATAAGGTGACATTAGGTACGCTATTATGCATATTATATTAGAAAGGAATTTTTAGATAACATTCCTGATTAGGTTAGAAAGTTCTTTCCATAACAATGACGAAGATGTGTGTGTAGTAGAACTGGTGTAGAAAGAAGTAACCACAATATTCTCATTTAGCAAATTATAGAAAAAATGATAAGGCTAATGTATGTATCAATTCAATTGATAAACTCTAAGAAAGGCAATCCTTAGTAATATTGAATCCTGAATTAACACAAACAGGCTTTGAAATATAAAATTTTCTTTGAAATTTTATCTTATATATATACATATATAACTCACCATGACATTTTTGTTGTTTCCAACATCATAGTGCTGCATGTTATTCTAAAATTACTTTAGAAAAGAAGAGAAGTGGGCGCCGATGCACCATTTTCTGGTGCTATCCAGCACTGCGTAGTCTCAAGCACAGCATTGTAGTTCTTGTTGAAATTTGGAGATTATATTACTCAAAGTAGGGCTATTACAAGAGGTATTTTCTATTCTCAACGTCATACCTTAGAGGAGTCCACTTAATTATTACACCTCTAAATACTGTATGAACATGCATTGAGCTATAAGTGAAATCATTTTGTAATAAAAATAATATACCATCAAACAACATATCATTCCCACACATAATTGGGTAGGTTATATAATAAACTGAAAGATGCCACTTCAAAATTAAAATAATATCTAAATGTTATAAGTCTTGAAATCAAATAGTTAAAAAAAAAACACTTAGTAATTAAAATATCCTTTCTAATTCTAAAATAAAACTCCTAATTCAAGGTTAAAATAAGGTTCATATAGCCTTCCCATGTGAAGTTTTCTTATTGTTAGATAAGTTGTGGCATCTTAAGACCTAAATTAAAAAAAAATATATATCTTTTATTTTCTTTAGTATCAAATAGAGCTACTAATTCATTTTATATAATATAACAACGAAAAACATCAACATTATTATTCATCCAATATTTATGCATTAGTCCAAAATCATATATATCTATATATAGTCATGATATTCAAAAAAATATAGTAATAGAACTAAAATATATCATGATTATAATAAAATAAATAATAACTAAAATATGCAAAAGAAAAACCTAAGTCTACTACCTAGATCAACCTCAATCCACTAGTTTCTTATCCTTACCTAAAAATATGTGAAAATCACATAATGAGCTCCAAATGCATATCAATCACCAATATTACATACTGAAATAAATGCATAAATGTAAATAATTTTGCAAGAAATTATTCATATTAATAAATAATTCTTTCTATATCAATTAAGTCCATCATATAATTTAATATATTTATCATGCTCATATCATTCTTACACTATGTATTATTTTAGAATAAAATTGATCTTACTGCTATTCAATATTAGTATATTTGTATTATCATTCAATTAGTCAATCAGTCATCAATGTTTTCTATTCATTAATCTTATCTTTTATTGATCTTATCTTCCATCCATCTTATCTTTCATTGATCTTATGCATCATCTGTCTTATCTATCATGAGCCATATCTATGACTTATCTTAATCATCATCTATCTTATCTATCATTACGTTCATGTATCATATGCTTTATCATCATCTATTCTTATTTATCATCTATTTCATCATATTTATCTTATATCGTCTATCTTATCTATCATCTATCATAGTCACTATCATTTATTCATCTATTCATCACTTATCAATCTCACCTGTCTCATCTAAACATAATTCAATCATATTACTTATTATGTTTCATAATAACAAACATCATCTTACATTTATATATAATATTATAATATATAAATCTATCTAGCATGTTATTAATATATATGTATAAAGTCTAAATGTATGTTATGTTTAATGAATAATAACCTATTATATGACAAATTTTTATATCATATTTTGTACCTTAGCTCCTGATCATTTTGTACCCAGTCTTTCTCTACTATTTCAAATGAAAATATTATATATGAAAATTAACTAATAAAATTTTAATATAAAATAGTCAAATATTTAGATAACTATACCTATCACATACCAAAGGTTGTATGGAAAATTTGTTAAAATAGGAGATATCATTTTTTTTTTATCAATTTTAAGAGTGAGAAAATGAACTAAGCTTAAAATCATAAAAAATAGATTTTAGAGTAGATGTCAATTATAATGGTTAGAATTGAGAAACTATGGAAAAGTGAAGTCTTTCGTAACGTCTCTCTGAGCTCTGTCCTTGCGATTTCGAGGCGATTCTAGGGCTTCTCCCGGCGTTCCCTCTTGGTCGTCTTGGCTTGATTTTCGTTGTATCTCTACCTTTAGCCTGGTTTCCTGTTCGCTGCTTTGTTTGTGCCTAGTTGTTTGTCGTTTTCTACCGATGGTTTTGGTTTTTATTAGGGTTTCTTTGTGGTTTTGCTGTTCCCGCGGCTTCTTTTGGCTTCTCCTTCGCTGTTTGGGCTTGGGGGGGGGGGGGTGGTGGGTCGGGGGGGGGGGGATGACGATCCCGTCGTCATCTAACCCTCCTTTTACTGCTCTGTCTGGGACTTCTAGGTCTTTCAAAGATGTTTTGGCTGGTTTGACTGCCTCTGTTCCCTCCCGTGAATTTTTGTGCAAGCTTCTTTTAAAGGTTTTCCTGCTTTATTGTTAGATGACTCGGTTGTTGCTAAACTTGCTGCTTCTTTTGCTCTTACTGGTGGGAAAATTTGTGTTGAAGACTCCGAATATTGACATTATCCGTAAATTTTTCTATAACCTTAAGCTTTCTGGTTCATTCATGTTGGCCTACTTGATTCTAGGCATGTGGTTATTCAATTGAACAATGATCTAGATTATAGTCATTATTTTTTCTAGGCGATCTTATTACTTCAATCCTGTCAAATGCGTTACTAAATGGATCCTGATTTCGATTTGCGGCTGAATGTCTCCTATTGCCCCTATTTGGGTTTCTTTCCCTCACCTTAGGTTGCATTTGTTTAACTCTCAATTCTTTTGGATTGGATTTCATCCTTGGCTGGCCACTTCAGACTGACCAGGCTATGGCTTCGATTTCTCGTCCTTCTAGTGGCTAGGGTCTTGGTGGAGTTAGAATTTCTAAAAAGTATCATAACGAAATTTGTCTTGCATCTAAATTAAACGGTTATTTTTCAAAAAGTCGAATTTGAAAACTTTCTATATTATGTTCTCATTACAAGATGCATGGTCATAGTTCGAGCAAATGTTTTAAATTGCACCTCATCTTAGAAAGATAAAGATATTGTTAAGTCTTCTAAATTGCTAAAAGGCATGACGGATGTGGTCGAGTCAGTGGATGCTATGGAAATTTGGTGGAAGGGAATGACAATATGAATGTCCCTTCAGAGCCGGGAGTTTTAGAAGTACCTTCTTCTAATACTATTGAACCTACTTAGAACCTATCAAGATGTGGGAGAAGTGTACTAAAATCTCTAATGCTTTGCTTAATGTTTCTGAAACTACCCTTCTTTAACTGTTTCTTCAAAATAATGTGATTCACCATATTCTGTGAATGAGATTATTTCTATTGCTATTGTGCTAATACTTTGGTTGAGAAAAATCGGATGTTGTTACTCTTGGGTGGAGGTGGAAGTGGTGCCTTCAGGAGGTGGTTCTCTCATTATGAATAATATGAAGGTCTTTTTGTTCTACTTATAACAAGTCTGACAATGATATCCCGGTCATTTTCAGTGAATGGAGGTGGTGCCCACTAATGATATTGCTCCCGTCGTTGTGGAAACAAAGGGAAAGAGGTAATCAAAGGTAACGTTTCTTCACTACCCTCTTTAGAAGATGGAGTTTTCTTTGCGGATGAGGAATTAATCGGTCTCTCCTAGGGGGCCTTCGGTAACAGCAATGATAAAACTAATTTGTTATCTAATCTCTATAATGCGATGCTTTACACTGATTCTGAAATTGATATTGTGGCTAATGTTATCTAGAGAAGATAATGATTTTAGTTTTTTCTAAGAGTAGGGGGAAGCGTGGAAGGAAACCAAGGAATGTGTTTTTACAATATCTCGAGAGTACTCGGTCACATACTTCCTACTAATTCTATTTTATATGTTTAACGCCATTATTTGGAACGTCGGGGTATTGGTGCCCCCGTTGTCAAGCTTAGAGTTAAAAAATTATGTCGTATTCACAACATTGCTATCTTGTTTTACTTGAACTCTTCTTTCTGTTGATAAATTATCTGCTACTACTAGATTTTTTGGGTTTTAACAATGCTAAGTTCTAATATGCTAGTAAAATTTGGGTTTTTTTGGAAGATTTTGTGTTAGAGTGTCATTATTGCTGATTGTACTCAAATTTACATTGTAATATATGAAGTTCTAATGTTCAATGCTTTCTTCTTTGTGTATGCCGCCTCTTCTCGGTATATTAGGAGGTCTTTATGGGAGCAAATATTGGGTTTTCATAATGTTTGTTAATCTTCTTGGTTGGTTGGGTGTTTGATTTTAATACTATTACTAGTCCGATGAGAGGATGGGAGGGTCTCTTCCTATTTATCAGTTCATGGAGGATTTCAATGACATGATCTTGGCTTGCAATCTTAATGATATTGGTTTTTTCGGTAATAAGTTCACTTGGCATCGTGGCCACTTGTGGGAAAGATTGGATAGAGTTCTTTTTAAAAATTATTGGCTCAATGCTTTTAATTTGACTAAGTTTAAACATCTGAGTCGCACTCTTCTTGACCATTCTCCTTACTTATTAACATTAAGAATAACTTACCGGTTTTCCGTCTCAGTTTTAGATTTTAAAATATGTGGTTGCTTCATGAGTCTTTTATGGATCTTGTTCAAAATAATTGGCATGCTCCTCTTTATCCTGATAATTCTATCTCTGGCTGATGAAAAGACTTTGGCTTAAGTTGAAAAGACTTAAGATGGTTTTGATTGGTGGAACCACAATGGTTTCAAAAACTTGTTTACCCACTTTTGCTTGCTGAAAATAATATTACTCCTGGAGAGTTGTGTTAGTTAGACTCCTCTGAGGCTAAATTTGGGGTCTCTCTGAGGCCAAAGAGGACCTTGCTAAGCTTCAAATCGGATGAAACTTATTTGAAACAAAAAGCTACGGTCAAACATTTAGTTGATGGTGATAAGAATACTAATATTTTCATAGCTTGGTTAATAGGAAACGTTCTTATTATCAGCATTCATAAATTACTCTTGAGGATGGATATGTGCGGATAATAGAGATGAGATTGCTAGTATGGCTGTTAATTTTTTTTCATAAGCATATTGAATAAGTCTTTTAATCCTGTGGGTATTGATAATTCTACTTTTATTCTTAATGTTATTTCTCAAGATGATAATTTTACTTTATCTAGGCCCCCCCTCTCTCGAGGAGATTAAAATATCCTTTTTGGAGATGAATGCTGATTCGGTGGTGGGCCGGATGGGTTTACTGTTAAGTTCATCCAAAAAACATGGCCTATTATTTTAATGATGTTTTTTTTGCTGTTCTTGATTTCTTTAAGGGTGCTCCTATTCCAAGTTTTTTACTTCTACTTCTATTGTTTTAATTCCTAGAATAACAAATGTTTAATTCTTGGAAATGTGATTTAGACCTATAAGTTTATGCACTGTGTTTATAAGCTCATTTCTAAAATTTTGATGAGTAGGTTAACTAATTCTGCTGCCGAGATCTTTCTCCTTATCAAATGGGTTTTGTTTAAAGGGCGATTATTGTGGACAATATTCTTTCAGCTCAGGATCTTTGTCAGGATTTGGATATGCCAAGTAGAGGTGGCAACTGATTATGAAATTGGATATTGCTAAGGCGTATGACAATATCAATTGGAGTTTTATTTATAACATGCTTGGTCTTTTTGGCTTTGATAGCAATTTCATTAAGCTCATTAAATCTTGTATTGAAAGTCTTCTTTTTCTATAATTATCAATGGTAAGAGTCATGGTTTCTTTCAATACTATGTCGTGCTGGACAAGTGACCCAATCACCTGACCACTAGTGCCATCCATGTGACCAAATTTGCCATCACCGTGTGGAAAGATCCGCACAATCAGCGCCGCCAGCTGACTGTGCATTGAAATCATTTAATTAATTCATGAAAATAACCCTAACTAAAAAATTTCTAAAAAAAATCATTTTTTAGCCAAATTTTGAGTTCTTGGACTTATTTTCTTCATTTTTGCTACTTTTTTTAAAAATAAAAGTAAATTTATATAATCAGTATTTTGATAATTATTTCAAATGTGAAAATCTTATTTATTTTTAATAAAAATATATAAATTTTTTAATTTGAAATTTGGTAGGCATTCTAAGGCCTTATCTTATTCATATAATTTCTCAAGTCAATTTTGTGCAATCTCAATTAGATTATGAATTTAAAAAGATTCTGGTAAAGGTTTTGACCTAATTCTTGAAAATTTATAACCATCTCAATCTAATTCAATCAATGCATATTAGTACTCCATGCAATCAGTGAAAGCTTGTCTTTCATTGAGAATGAGTTTAAGTCATAATCATGTTTGGTTTAAGGGGAAATTGCTTTCAATAATATCACGACCTTTATAAATAACCCTTCAATCATACATGATTATATCTCTCAATTCGATTAAATTTCTATTGAGGATGTATTCCACATCTCTATATCCTCAATTCATTTTATACGCTTATTGCTTTATAATTGAATTATTGAATTCATAAGTAATTATATGACTTATGATTTTAATAATTCATCATGATTATTCCATGGAACATTAGGACACTTATTTGCTCATGATTGCTCTATTTTGATATGATTGTAATTAGTTTTTTTAAGGGTTAGTATAAATAATGATTTCATGCCTATAAAACTAGTGACACTAGGGACAATAATTAAGGATCTTATCTTAGCTAACTTAAATTATTCTTGAATCAATCAACTATACATGTCCCTTTTGGGATGATACATAAACAAAGAAAACTAGTGTTATATACCTAATGATCTAATATACCCCATTTGGACATTAATTGATATAAAAAAAACTACTAAAATCATTTAACTCTTCATTAAGTGTTTACATTAAAACAGATCTAATAAATAAAATAAAAAATCTCTAAAAAAAAAAAATCACTTCAATTAATTTCAAAATCAATCATAAATCATTAAATATTCAAGTCCAAATTAAATCACATTTAAATATAATTAATAAAATTGAAATTACCTTTAATTAACTATTAACTAAATAAATTCATTGAAATTCAAAATAAAATTTAAAAAATATAAATAAATTCAAAATAAGTTTAAAAATTTTAACAAATTCATTTGTTTAAATTATTTTTCAATTAAAAGCTAATTTCAAATTTTAAATAATAATTCCATAAATATTCATTAAATATAATACCTAAAATTCAAAAATATTTTTTAAATTCAAATAAAATTAAATTAAAATCAATGATTAAAAATTCAAACATAAATAAAAATTTGGAATAATTTTTAATTTCTATTTATTAACAAATTATTAATAAAATAATTAAAATAAATTAAAAATTCAATACATAATTAAAAATTCAAATATTATAATAAAATTCATAAAAATTTAAATTAAAGTCAATTCATTTAAGATAAATTAGTTTGATAATTTGATTGATTAAAATTTATTTTTATTAATTAAATTTTATAATTAATTGAATTAAATGAATTCAGGTCTTTTATATCTAAAGCTTGTTTCTCTTGGAGGGTTTAGGCTTTTGATTTTTTTTAGACCTTTAATACACTCAAATAACAAAAAGATCTCTCATGTGTTGTACATGATTCTTTTTAGGAAGGCACTAAAGTATTAAATTTGGGGATCTTCCAACCATAAAGAATACACTGACCTTATGCAACATGCTCGACTCCTTTTTGAAAGATGTTGCATTTTATATTCATAAGGTCCATTTCTCTCTCTCTAATAATTTTAGAGCTCTCATATGTTCATCAATCCTGCATATATTAGAGGATGGGTATTCATTTGAAGGCCTTAGGACTTATAAATTGATAACTCATTGTATTAGGGAGTTATCAATCTATAAATTCTTTAAAACTAAATCTATAACTCTAACCTTTAAAAATTGGAATAATTTAAAGTCAAATACACATCATTTAAAATCAATTTAAAATTCACTTCAACCTTTAATGAACATACCTTTATAATATATGCAATTCAAACAATAAAGCCTTATAAACATATCAAAGACACATTTCCTTTTTCACACTTTAGATGGTTTGCTAGGATGACCAACTTTAGCCTAGGCTAGGCTGGTGGATTATTATCATTTGATTGTGTTTGTCTTGCATAGAGGGAACCTATGTGTGTTTGCTTACTTTTTGTAAATTATATCATGTCATATTTACTTTTCTATCAGTGCACTAGAAAGAGGAGTGAATTACTTTACTTTCTTGTATAATGATTACTCCAATGCACTTTCATTAATGCATTTACTTTCTTATTCTTTACTTTCCTTCAAAGTAGAATGTTTAAAGGTGATGATGTACTTATATAAAGAGATTTGTAAATTTTAAATTTCTTAGATTCCTATAAATAGATCGAGTTGTACATGTCTTGAGTTGTAAAAAAGTCAAGATAACTGCTTATATATAGCTTCAAAAAGAAATATCCTTTCTATGAGGATGTTTCATTTTTGGAATTCTATGAAAGTATTGGAGCCCGAAGACCTAAGCAGTTATATTTGGTTCTAGTTTTTCTTATAGGATTAGAATCCATATTTATTGTCGATGGGACTAGCCACTTTTACTTTACTGTAGACACAGGTGTTATACTTTATAAATTTTATATTAATAAAATCAGCTCTTATTTATATAAATTGTTCATGCATCATAAGCATATGTATAGATTTTCATTTTTTTGTAAGCATGTTGATTGCATTTGATTAATTTTTTTTAAACCATTCCTAGATTCATAGGATAGAGCTATCTAAATTCTTGCATTCATCGGCGATTATTGTGATTAGGACTGTAATTAGCTGACAGTTCACTCTAAGCAAGTTATAAGTCCAGATTTATACACTTTTCTTTGTATATTCTTTATCCAATTCAAATCAAAAATCTTTAAATCTAATTTCAGAATTATAATCTAAAGCATTTACAAAAAAATTTACAAAAAACTTTAACTAGCCCAAATATTTTTTTTGAACTTATATTATTTTTAATTATTTTTGTCTTCATTTAAATCGAGAGTATTCTTTAGTAGATGATTAATTAACTATAGAGGGCTGCCCCTTTAAGAAGTCTAAAACAAAATTAAAATAAAACCCTTCCTTAGTTTCCTTTCTAAGGTAGGGGAAA
The DNA here is from genome assembly GCA_022539455.1 of Dendrobium nobile. Classification (NCBI taxonomy): domain Eukaryota; kingdom Viridiplantae; phylum Streptophyta; class Magnoliopsida; order Asparagales; family Orchidaceae; genus Dendrobium; species Dendrobium nobile. Next base: position 10,917,136 of record CM039725.1, read on the forward strand.
AATTGTGAACGAGACTTTGCCTTATCCATATTTTAAATTCAATTCTATATTCAAAAGATAGAAGGATTTTAATTTGCTTTCACAACGAGTTGAATATCCTCTTTATTGATTATGAAAATAATTTATTGATTTATTTTTATAATTGGAATGATAGGAGAATTTTTTTCATCCTTCAGGATGAACTGCAAATTTCCTATGTTGATCCGATTAGAGAAATAGATCATAATTTCTTTCTTTCAAATTGATAGAAAGATATTAGTCTACCCTTCGGGGTGGTATAATGTCTAATAATGAAAATTTAATAGAAAAAAATATTAAAATACAAATAAAACAAATTATGTGGGGAATCAAAGCATTTTAAAAAAATATTTCTCATGGGGGAGAGGTTGATAGTGAGAATGGCCAATTCAACCAGTGACTAGTGTGCCAACCTAGAGAACATTATTAATTGTAGCATACTTGTCTACAAATATATAGAAATTATTATCCAGCAAGAGCATCAACTGGATTGACCATTGATGATTTGTTCAGATAAATGTGATAAATTTAGGGCCAAGCTGCATACACTATTCAAGTTTAAAATAAAGATATTTATTTATTTTTCTTAGTATAAGTTGTCAATAAAACTATACTATTTATTTTTTTATTGATTGCAAACAGTAAGTGTAATAATAGAATTCTTCTTGAAATATAAAACCTCTATAAATTATCAATAAAAAAATAGTTATTACAAGTTTTAACCTCTATTTTTTTTCTCTCATTGCTCACTAGTCTGATAAATTGGTTGTATAGAATTTAGTTATACACACCTTGTGTATAAGTTGTATATAAGGTTGTGACAATTGTACACTGGGTGTGTATAGCCTGATAAATTGGATGTGCAAAAATTTAGGTTATACAAACCTTATGTACAATTGTTAAAAAGGCACTAATGTTCTGCCAATAATTATTAACTCTGATAAATGATGTATAAAACTAAAATTATATTTATTAAGCTTATATCTAGTATAAAAATTTAGTACATCTTCAAAAACAATCATATTTATCCTACCCATCCATCACTAAAAAAAAAAATAATCTATCAAATTCATCAATTTGGACATTCCTATGCGAACATATTATCATCAATTTGTTTTTATTTTTAAATAACTGAATTAACAAAATGGTTTCCATATATTCAATCTTTGCTATTTCTTTTTCTGGATGTAGTTATATGCATCCCTCATAGAGAATCCAACATTCTTATTACCTACAATTTAAATTGCAAGGCAAGAAAAATGCATCAACTATTTATATCCTATTTTTGTCTTAATTTAGAGGCTTATGATTTCTCATCACTTAGATTCCTACATGATGTAAGTAGATGTTAGTCTTCTGGCTTGCTAATCATATTATTATGGTTTTTCTATAAAATTTTGACACTTACAATTTTCATCTTAACCATTGTTAACCTAATCATAAATAGACACCCCATTTTGGTATTTACTTTTTTAAAATTTCATTTGGAAATTCAAATCAAGACCCTTCTTGACGCTAATTTTGAATAGACAAAGTCCTTGCATTTTATCTTTCTAAAATTTGGCCATAAACATGATGTTCCTTATAAACACTAAAATCAATATTAGAGTATATAACTTAGTATGACTGTATGCATCATTATCACCCTTATCACACCTTGTGTAAAAGTGTGATAAAAAGCATAAAAAATAGAAAAAACATAATACAAATCCTTGATATAGTGTTATAATTTCTCATATATCCATCTTGCTATAAATTATACACATGTGTACAAGCTTGCACTTATGTATAAGTTATACATTGTATGTTCAAAAGGAATATTTATACAAAATTTACTTGTACACAATGTGTGTATAACTTGTACATAGTGTGTATATAAGTTGTATACAAATTATGTATAAGTTTTATTAGAATATGTATAAGAGAAATTTAGACCAATGCACAAGCTTATAAACGGTGTGTGTATAGCTTATAATATGGGTGTGTACAAGCTTATACACATAGTAATATAAGTTGTACACAATGTGTATATAAATGATAATTTATACATACTTTGTGTGCATTGTACACCTTTGTGCAAGCATAGAAAGTATTAAAATTAGGAAAATACAACATAACTCTTAAGCACAATTTATCTAAGCGTTTAATATGTAATGCACAGGGTGTGTATAATGAGTAGATGAATTAACAAAAAATTCCCTTATACACATCATACATACAATTAAAATAAAACATTGAGAAGACAAAAAAACTCATAATTAGCATGCTACAATATTTGTGCAAATAGAAGTGAGAATTCTTGAACTTTCAAAATTATCATTTTAAAAAGTTTATATAGTTGTAAAAATGTTATGTCTCTTTGTAGCATTCGATATATAAATAATTGAGGAATAGACCTAAACTCTAAAACTATACATTTACTGGAAACACAATAAAACTTGTGGAGGAGTTTAAAATATATCGATAAGAAGTTCAAATCAACATCACCTCTAATAAAATTAACTTATGTTTCATCCAACCTTGCGATCTCCGCACTATTCTATAAACTATCCATGGTTGGTTGTAATGTTGTTATCTTCAAGTCTTCCTAGACATTTGCATACCACCTTTCATCCTCCGCATCTTGTGAGCATGTCATTGTGATGAGAGGAGGAGAGAGATAAGCAGAAATGAGAGGGACGTGAAGCAGAGAGAAATGTAAAATGAATCTTATTATCCAGTGAAGCTAATTACAAAGTATTATATAGACTAGAAAAATGCAACATCCTCTAAATCAATCTCCATCATCATCATCTATTTCTCAATTTTTCTTTCTCAACATGCATCAAAAGTTTTATTATGTTAAGATCCTATATTATGGCGCTTTTGCGGGTTTTTTGCTTAAAAAATGAGCAGCAAGCTTCAAATTCGACTATGATTAAGCTGTATTCCCCTTCGATTTTGTGTCAAATAGCTTTGGAAGTGTCGCCAAAGAGCTCTTGCCTGCTTTCGCGTACGGAAGAGCCCTTGCCTTCTACAAATGATGCTCTGTGGATCTGAAGTCCCTCTATCTCATCGCTGCGCTGCTGCTTCCAGTGCGATCAAACTCTTGTTATCCTTCATTCTCTTCATTTTCTCTTATGGTGGCTATTTCAGGAATTAGGCAGCACAGCAAGAGAGGTTTTCTTTTTCTTCTTCTTGATGTAAATGTCTAAGATTAATTTTTGTCTCTCGCCTTCTTTTGCATACAAAGAGCTTTGGAAGAGAGCCGCTAAAGGAGTTCCTCACCTTCTTCTAGGATGTTGTTCCTGTGGATCGAAAAGGTCACCTCCATCCCTTCGCTCATGGTTGTGTTGCTTGCGTGCGATCTAACACCTGTAATCCTCATTCTCTTTGTTTTCTCCTGCGGTGGCTTTTTTCGGATTTGAGGTAGCAAGAGAGGTCTTCTTCTTGATGTCAAATTTCTAAAATTATATTTTTGGCTGTATTTGTTTCCTTCATTTATATGTAGGATTTACGGGACTCTTCCTTGTGTAAATCAATATTTTTATCTATTTACAGTTTTAAATAGTTCTCCTTTTTTATTTTTCACAATTTTAAATGTTTTATATTTCTAATGTTGACTCTTCCTTGTGATAGTTGTACGTTTTTTTTTTTTCGAATAGAACAAAAGGAGGGTCTTTTTATTATTAGGAAGAGATAATTAAAACGTCAATATGAAGCTTGAAATTGAATATATATCCACTTTTGTTTATACATAATTCTATCTCACATAATTATTAGGCCTTCATTAGAACCTTGAATTAAATATTTTATTAATAAAAAGTTGCTTAGATTTTGCCATTAGATAGGTCGAATGATATAAAAATCAATTGTGCTTGTATTGATTTGGAAAATTACATTTACTTTCACAACATATTTAGTTTTTATTATTTATGCCAAATTAATTTAAAGATATATATCATTGTTCTTAACAAGGTGATTGCTCCCTTTTTAAAGAATAATTTTATTTTATCACATCATATTATTATTAAATGGATAATTGTGTTTGATGCTAAATGAAATTAATCACATAACATACTATAGTGTATTCATGTTTTGTAGTTTTTTAATAGTATAAAACACTCATTGCTAGCTTAAAATTATATCTAGTTTATTATAGCATTTGTAAGATCAACTTAATTGGCATAAGCGTATATTATAATTAAGTATCCCGTTATTCGTTTTGTGACTAACATTAATCACTTTCTTAGCATATTGCAAAGTATATTATTTATCTCTCTAATTATCACTGTCTTGCATGCAAACTCTTTGTAGGATGGAAGATAAGATTTGATTGTGTTTGTTTGTAGTATTAAACTTAGGTTTCGTTTGTACGGTTTCTTATTACTTCTAAAACAGGTTCCTAGTACAAAACTAGTTCAATAAATTTGTTTATAAAAGCTGCTTAAGAAAACAATAAAAAATTATCTAAACAAAGCCTTACTTTAACTTAATATCGATTCAAAATTCTCTCCGTATTAATACTTGCATCGATTAGTTATCTTATTTTTGATAAAATCATGATCCCATGTAATATCATTTTCGCAAAAAAATAGAATAAACGTTTAACTTTTCTCTTTTATATTTTTATATTATAAAAACTTACAACCTACAGTCAGAATCTGAATAACCAATTATTTCAAACAAAGAGCTAAACTTAGGATACCAAATTCATAAGTTCTGAGTTCCTAACAGATATCTTAAAATCCTTTTATTGTTGTCAAATATGATTTTTTTGGATCTGATTGAAATCTAGCACACAAACAAACACTAAACATGATATCGGGCGGGCCGGTTAGCTGTCAAGCAAAGCTAAGATCCAATAATCCCTCTAAATTTCTTTTGATCAATAGATTTTACCTTAGGGTCTTTATCCAACTGAACTGAGGAACTCCTAGGTATACTAATAGGTTTAGCATTGTCCATTTCATACTTTTTGAGGATGTCCTTAACATACTTTGACTGACTAAGAAATATAACCTCCTCAATTTACTTAATGCTAAAGCCTAGAAAGTAATATAAATCTTCCATTAAACTCATTTCAAATTTATTACTCATTATTTTAGAAAAATCATCACAAAGATTTTTATTTGAACATCCAAAGATGATGTCATCAACATAAATTTATACAATGAGTATATCCTTTCCAACTTTCTTCAAAAAGAGAGCTGTATCAACACTTCTTTTTTTGAATGATCTTTCAAGTAAGAAGGTGCTCAATCTCTCATACCAAGCCCTAGGTGCCTGTTTTAATCCATATAATGCCTTTTTCAATTTGAAAACATGATTTGGGTATTTAAAATTTTTAAAACCTAGAGTTATTCTACAAAAATATCCTCTTGAATTACCCCATTTAAAAGGCACTTTTTATATCCATTTGGTACAGTTTAAATCCTCTAAAACAGGCAAAGACTAATAAAACCCGAATTGCTTCAAGTCTAACTACAGGGGCAAAAGTCTACTCAAAATCAATCCCTTTAATCTGATTATACCCCTTAGCAACTAATCTAGCCTTATTTGTAATGACTACTCCTGAGTCATTCATTTTATTTTTAAATACCCACTTAGTTCCAACTATACTTTGATCCTTTGGCATTGTAGTTAATTCCCAAACTTTATTTCTTATAAATTGATTTAACTCTTCTTGCATAGTCAAAATTCAAAACTCATCCGAAAGTGCTTGATCAATATTTGTGGATTCTATTATTGAAATGAAGGCAGAATGATTGACTTCTTTGTTTAATCCACGCCTAGTCCTTACACCCTCACTAGGTTCACCAATTATTAATTCCTTTGGGTGGTTTTTAGAAAATCTCAACTCTCTAGACAAAGGGTTTTTTATCTCCAAATTTTCTTCCAAATTTATTTTATCAATCTTTTGGGAGTTAATTTCAATCTCATCTTCTACAATATTTGGCTCTTTCAAAATTTCAAATTCATCAAATACAATATGTGTGGTCTCCTCAATTACCAAAGTTCTTTTGTTGAATACTCTATAAAATTTTTCCACACTTGAGTATCTTACAAAAATTCCTTCATCTGATTTTGGATCAAATTTTCCTAAGGCAGATTTTCCATTGTTATGAATAAATACCTTACAACCAAAACATGCAAATGTTACAAATTAGGTATTCTTCCTTATAGGATATTTTATTTAATTTAGATCTCACATTCACCCTATTCAGAACAAAACATGCAGTGCTAATCGCCTCAGCCTAAAAATATTTAGGAAGTGAGTATTCTGCCAACATGGCTCGAGCGGCTTCTGTTCTGTTCTTTCTTTCGACTACCCCATTCTGTTGAGGGGTTCTAGGTGCAGAAAAATTGTGATCAATTTCTTTCTCCTTATAAAAATCCTCAAATCTTTCATTATTAAATTCCCCTCCATGATCACTTTTTATAGTCATAATTTCACATCCTAGCTTTCGTTGAATCTAAGTCAAATTTTTTTTAAATTTCTCAAATGATTCACTTTTATGAAATAGAAATCTAACCCATAAGAATCTAGAGTAATCATCCACAATCACAAATTCGTATACCTTCCCTCCTAGACTTACAGTTCCAACTGGTTCAAAAAGATCCATATGCAAAATCTCCAATGGTTTACTAGTTTTAAGATCGTTATTGGACTAAAAAGAGGACTTCACCTATTTTTCTAATTGACATGCATCACAAAGGTGGTCCTTAGTAAAGTATAGTTTTGTTATACCTCCCACTAGGTTCTTTTAGATAATCCTCCTAAGATTTTTCATGCTAGAGTGATAAAGTATTCTATGCCAAAGCTATGATTCATCCAAAATAGTTTTTAAACAAAAAGCAGTAGAAGTTTGAATGCAATTCAAATCTAGCATATACACATTATTTACCCTTATACCATTCAAAACAACATTTCCATTTAGGCTCAATATGCAGCTAGTATGAAAAAATTTTACACAATACCCTTTATCATATAATTGGCTTATACTTAACAAATTATGCTTCAAGTCTTCTACCAATAACATATTTTTAATGTAAAAATTTTTAAGATTTTCAATCATACCTAACTCAACCACCTTCCTTGTGGTATTATCTCCAAGTGTAACCTTGCCTCCACTCCTAGCTTCCAGCGATATGAATTGTACAGTATCTCTAGTCATATGCTTTGAACATCCGCTATTCAGGTACCATATGCTCTTACGAGGTCTTATGTAAGAGCGAACCTGCAAGATTATCAAATGTTAGACCTGGGAACCCAAATAAGTTTGGGTTCTCCTTTTGGAAATTTATAAAAAGATGCATGTATGATATGTCTAGGTTTATACATCTTAGGTTTCCACACTAAATAAGTTTTCTTTTTTAAAGTACAGGTGTGAGCTATGTGTCCAATCAATCCACAATTATTACATTTGACTTTTGGAAAAGGATTCCTAAGTCTTCTACTATTTATTTATCTATTTAGAGATTGCATAAACTTAGGATACAAAATAGGATTGGTGAAATCTTCAAGTTTAGGGGGTATCCTATTATCCTCGAGAGTTTTTATCGCTAATTTGTAAAATGAATTCATATCTTCCAAAATTTAATTTGTATAATTGATTCTATAAATTTTGCTCTTAGATTAATCCTTAAAATTTTTAAATTCTTTTTCAAGTTTTGTATAGGATGATTTCAAACTTTCATGATTTTTATTCAAGTCATCAAACTTATCAAGTAATTTCATGTGTTGTCATCAATTAAAGCATGATCTTTTCTAAGGATTTCATGTTCCTTTTGTAGTTCCTCAAATTTTAAGCTCAGACTAGTATACATTTTCTTCATTTTCTTATATGCATTATGCATGTGTTCAGAAACTTCAAAAAATTTATCATAAGTTAAGTCACATACCTCTTCTTGATCTGACTGATCAAGATTATCGGCCATTAAGCACAGATTAGTGACTTCCTCTTTCTTTTTCGTCTCTGACGAGTCCGAAGCTGAGTCCGCCAGAAAGCTCTTTAGAATTTCCTCTTGCCCTTCTTCACAATTGGTTTCTCCTCTACTTTCTCCTTGCTAGGAGTGGCTTTGAGTTTTGGGCAGTCTGTCTTAATATGTACAGGTTTCCTGCACTCATAGCAAATAACACTATTTAAAATTTTGACATTCCTATTAAATTTATCTCGATTTCATTGCTGGCGTCTCTTTTGCTTCATTTTCAAAAAGTTTATAAATTGTCTAGTCATTAATGCGATGTCATCTTCATCATCAGGTTGTGAGTGTTCACTCTCACATTCCTCCACTTTTAGTGCTATATTCTTTTCCCCTCGTGGTTCACCTGCATCAATCTTTCTTTGGCTAACTTCTTGCTCGTAAGCAATTAGCGAACCAAGAAGATTGTATAGTAGAGTAAATGTTTAGATCTTTAGATTATATAATTGTAGTAATTTTAGCATCATAAGCAGTAGGCAAACAACGAAGAATCTTATTAACCATTTCAGTATTTGTTAGTTCCCTATCCAATGCATGTAAAGAGGTGACTATTTATGTGAATCTTGTATATATATCAGAAATAGATTCATTTGGTTTCATGCGAAACTGTTCATAATCATGCAACAAGATATTAAGTCTAGATTGTTTAACCTCATTAGTCCCCTCATACATTATACAAAGTCTATCCCATATTTCCTTTCCACTCTTGCAAGTAGAAACCTGTATGTAATCTTCTGATTTAAGTGCACAAAAGAAACTATTCAAGTATTTGGCATTTAGTTATGCTAAGTCATATTCTTCTACTGTCCAGTCCAAAAAAGGTGTTTCAATTCTAACTCCGTCAACTAGTCTAGTTGGTTTTGTATAACCTTTCTGAACTAAGATCCACATACGGTAATCAAGTGACTGTAAGAATGTAGACATGCGTGTTTTCCAAAAATCAAAATGAATATTATCGAACAATGGAGGTCTAGTTATAGAGTAACCCTCAGGTGTATTTCAGTTTCCAAATGTAGCCATCTACGTTAATTAAAAAGTAATCTAAACTTATAATTTTGAAACAAAGCTCTGATACCACTTGTTGAAACTTGTTCAATATGAATTAGGTTGTTAAACCTAAGCTTATGTCCCAGCGGCTAACCAAGAGATGAGGTGAATTGGTAATTAAAAATTAATCCCTCTTTTAAAAATTTAAAACTGAGAATTAACTTTAGTTAATTTTATAGAAAGAGATTTTCCAACCACAAGTTAAAATAGTAAAAATTAAAAGGTAGCAAAAAATATAAAGACACAAGATTTATAGTGGTTCGGTCAAGCACGACATATATCCACTCCCCGGAGACACAAGATTTATAGTGGATCATCCCGTACGATCGTGGATCGTCCTGGACAAACTTACTTAAATCAGTTGCATACGAATCCAATGTATATTGGTACGAACTGACTTTGTACCAGATTATCGTCCCATACGAACTAAGTTCGTCCAGTACGAACAGTTATACCATGGGTCAGTTTGACAAACTGCAGGAAGTTATCAAAATTGGAAATAATAAAACATTTTCATCCTGAGATGAATAAGAGTTCTTCTGTACGAAATTTTTACAAAGAGCATTTCGTCCTGGGCCAAATAAGAACTCGTCTGAATGAAAATTTTTCAGAGAGCATTTCGTCCTGGGACGAATTAAAGTTTGTCTGGACAAAATTTTTATAGAGAGCATTTCGTCCTGGCCGAATATAGGATTTTGTCTGAATAAAAATTTTCCATAGAGCATTTCGTCCTGAGATGAATTGAAGTTCGTCTGGATGAAATTTTTCCAAAGAGCAATTCGTCCTTGCACGAACAGGATTTCGTCTGAATGAAAATTTTCCAGAGAGCATTTTGTCTTGGGACGAATAGAAAAATTCGTCTGGACGAACAGGACTTAGAAAAAATTTTCTTACTTCCTGTTCATTCCATTGCTCTTCCGAGGGTATAACTGAATTGATCGTCTTGTACGAACATGGTTCGTCCCATACGTTTAGTATGAATTTTTAAAGATCTCACCAAGAGTGTGTGTGTTAAGTTACTTGATTACAATCACTCCCTCTCAAACTCAATATAATGAAAGTACAAGCTTCAATTTTACAAATTATCTCATATTGAATTTTGATTTGAAGTCTTCATTAGTCTGGAGTTCGATTATCCTAAAATGTTAGTCCACACAAGAGCAAAAACAATTCTTCTTAAAAGTGTTAGGAGAAAACAAAACTTTAAAACAATAATATTTAGAATCATCAAAACTTTACAAGTTGCAAGAATATAAAACATGCAAATAACAACTCTCTCAACAAGTCCATTTGTCAACCCTCTTATACAGGGTATCTTGCGCAGCCAACCTAAATCATTTTACAACTAGCCAAACATTCTTGCAATATCACATTTATCTTACATAATTTATGCAGTCTCAATAGCATGTCTAAAATGTAATAATTAATAAAATATAATAAATGCTTATCACTTTATATATTATTCATTAGCTTAAAAAAATATAATTACCAATTTAGCTAGTAAAGTTTAATAATATTACAATCAAAATCCTCATAAAATTTATATATATCATATACAAAAAATTATATAATAAAATTTCAATAAATTAGAAAAAAAAAGCATTTTTGGCATATTCACAAGAGATAAAATCCTTATAAATTAAAACCATAAAAAACATGAGTGAGAGTAAAATTAGTTACAACGAATATGATATCTTTTGTAACAAACAATAGATTAAAAAACCCTAGAGAGCTTTCTCTCTCTCTCTCTCTCTCTCTCTCTCTCTCTCTCTCTCCTATTCCTTACCCCTTCTCTTCATCTTCGCCTTCCTTTCCTTCCTGTCCAAGAACATAACCTTAATGTACTTTTTTGTTTGGGGGGGTGGGGGGATTGCCTCAATTAAAAATTAAAATTTTCATTATGGTAATATTTATTTGGTAATCCCCCCTTCATCTTAATTTTTGCTCCCATTCGAGATCTTTTTTTCATGGAAATTTCCCCATTGAAAAATCAAAAAGCCCATTTGGCCTCCCATTATTATGATGAATCTAAACTTTCCAAGCCCTAATTTCATTTTCTCTCCCTCATTCGTTTCTCTTATAATGCTCAACTTTGACACTCTAGTCTCCAGTGCTAGAGTTTTGCTATGAGGAGGAAGGATCATCTACCTGCTCCAGCATCATTTGACCACTCCTATGAAGTTCCATGTCCCAAGGTGATAGTTTCTTCTACATTTAGATAGTCGAATTCTGCTTCCATCTATATTTATTCAAATATGAGCTCTCTTTTTGCTTTTAAATTGGGCTTTGTTTTCCTTCTCATCTCCTATTTATTGGAATGCATCTCTTAAGATCTATTTAGCAATAAGTGGGATTTAACTTTAATAGGATCTATTAAATCCTTTAATACAAATTTATTGAATCCTAAGGGTGTTAAATCCTGAAAATTATTTGGTATGCCAAATAATAGATCCTGCTAAATCTTGAGAAACTGTTTGGTAATATATTTTAGGATTTATGGTAGTTAGATATTTAAATTTGAAGGAGATATTTATAAATTCAAGATAATTGCACAAAACATAATAAAACTAACTTGAGCTCATACAATATTACTGAAAATTCATTAAAAATGCAAATGACAAACTAATATTAACCAAAACATATATGAACTATTAAATAAGAGCAAGCTTCAATTTTCTAGTTGAATTCATATATGTTGCGTGTGGAGATAAATTTTGATGCGACAATCTTTTTCTTTGACTTGCAACCTAAAATAAAGAAATGAAGAAATTATTATAAAATATAATGTAGTTAGAAGTATACAATGCAAACCAAAATTCCTACCCGACCATTCCATAAATCAATAGTGATTTTGTGCCTTATAGTTTCACCTTGAATTCTTTCTCCTATTTTTGCATGTAAATTGATATCCTCATCAGAAATTTCAACTTCATCACCTTGAGCATCATGATGTATTTCCATCTATAACATATTGAAGTAAATCATGTCCGTGGTACCGGCCAATGAAGTTGTGCAGAACGGCACATAAAATGACTATATCTGCTTAAACACACAATGGAAACTATAGCATGTGCGTCAAAACCTGAAACATTCCTTCAAAATCCCAAAATATAGAAGGGTCAATAACAGGCTTGCCATGTTGTATGAAATAAAACTATTCTCTTCATATCAATGACATAATTAGAATTTTACATGAAACGGAACAATATGGTTGACCCCAAACCTTAGGAGTATTTCAGTATAATTTAAAGATAAAACTTTCATATTATACATATCTACATAGAGTATCTTTGAAATCTAAAGGGAGTAAGAGCTAGGTGTCCCCTCCCTACTTAAACCAATACACATATTAAAACATGAGCTATCCCTAAAGCCAATTTATATGCTCTCATAATTTCATCCATACATTACATGGTGCAAAATTGTGATATTCTAGACATATTTTTCATACTTTTCATAAAAAACATTCCTTGGTTATTGCACAAAATATATTATTCGTACTAACAAGAGAGGGATTAAGCATAACACTATCAATAGACTATGATAGAGTCATCTATTTGATAATTTCCCTACAAATCATAACTCCTTTTCTCACCAAGCAAAACTTGAACATTCTCCCTATCAAAAAAGACAAACAAAAAAGATGTATAGCTTTCATCAAAAAATATTCAATCATATTAGAATGATTCAAACTCATGAGAGCATAAATAATCTTCCAAAGCAGTTGCTATTAGTAGATAAATATATTTGTAATAAATAAAATATGAGCTGGCACTTTCTCACTGGCTAATTACATCTTGTCATGTCTATATATAGACGCTAGCCTGTTATACAGAGGGCATTCAATTCTAGTTCAATTACTTTACTCTCTTCTCTCAACTCTGTTCTTTACTTTCCTCTTTCATGTCCATACTTCTTGGTTTAAGAACCGATAGCCTCTTCCACAGTAGCCAACCAAAGAATGCTACTTTAACCAAAAACTTAAATCAAAGCTCACATGTTTAAAAAAGAAGGAATTGGAAGAGATCTAAACAAGAGAACCCAAGAAGGTCGTTGCAGATAAATGGCACTATAGAGACAAAAAATGAGGGCATTGCCGACCCAGTTCCATAGTTTTAATCACTAGTACTCTAGCTTTCAAAAAATTTGTGCTGAAATAGGTACGATGTGTAAGTGGGCTATCCATAGCAGAAAAAAATTACATGTGTCGAGAGAAACCATCTCATAAGTGCGGATGAAGACGTTGCAGCACGTGATCGAAGAGAAAGATGAGTTGGAGAGCATGATGCAACAGGCTGGAGAGATGCCTCTATTCATTTTGGCAGATAAGGGGAAACACATAACTTCACGACATGGGCGCCGCGGGTAACACTTCCGCAAGCTATAAATCCCTTTAAATCCATCGAACCTAGGGAGTAAATCCCATATTTATGCTATAAATCTGTAAATTCAGGATTTAGCTAGCGTCGGGATTTAAGGTGCACACAAAAATTGTTTTGGTAGGATTTAGCGTAAATCTCGCTTAAATCCGACTATAAATCTGATACCAAATAGCCCCTTATGATTGGGATTTTCCATGCTAGTCACTGGCGTAAGGTTCCTAATAAGGGTTTCTTCATTCGTTCATTATCACCCTTTGAGGATTGGATTCTTGACATCAGGGTGCCACTGGATCCGTCAAGGTTCATCAAAGTGATAAGTAATCTGGGTGAGCTTTTAAGCCAATTTTCATTTATGTTTTTATTATTATCGGAAGAAAGAACTGAAATATTGGCATGATTTATCTATACATTTTGGCAAAATTTCTACCATATCGTGTGGTTTTCCTTGTTATGGGGTTTTTTATTATGCTGATGAATGATTTTCTCGAACGAGTCCATTACCTTCTACTATGGCAATACATTGACCATTGACATCATACATGGTTCGAATGGTTCTCTTTCAGGTTAGGTTACATTGACGCTTCCAAAATGGGAACATCTTCTTTCTAGGGAATGTTAAGTGCATTTGCTGAATTACATTGAAAATCAAACATATAATGGAGAAAAAAAAAAGAAACAAATCTAGCAAACTAAATACAAGGTAGCATCTCTGAAGATAGAAGGAAAAAAATGCTCCAAACTGTTACATTAGAAAAACGATTACAATGTCTGTTACTTAAAAACCTTTATTTTTACCAATAGAAAATAACCCATTAAATTAAAAGTAATGAGTAGAGTTTTGGAGACTTGAAATAATAGGTTTAGATAAGAATCTGATAAGGGAAGCACAACAAGCTGCATTCTTGTCCAAAGTTGTTGGCAAATCTTAAAGCTTATAATTCTGCAAGCAGTATATAATGCTTGAAATAGAGTTAAAACTAGTTTTCCTAAAGAAAATGAGGTCATATACAAATATAAGGTGACTATTAGGTACGCTATTATGCATATTATATTAGAAAGAATTTTTAGATAACATTCCTTGATTAGGTTAGAAAAGTTCTTCCATAACAATGACGAAGATGTGTGGTAGAACTGGTTGTAGAAGAGAAGTAACCACAATATTCTCATTTAGCAATTATAGAAAAAATGAATAAGGCTAATGTATGTATCAATTCAATTGATAAACTCCTAAGAAAGGCAATCCTTAGTAATATTGAATCCTGATTAACACAATCAAAGGCTTTGAAATATAAAATTTTCTTTGAATTTTATCTTATATATATACATATATAACTCACCATGACATTTTTGTTGTTCCAACATCATAGTGCTGCATGTTATTCTAGAATTACTTTAGAAGAAAGAGAAGTGGCGCCGATGCACCATTTTCTGGTGCTATCCAGCACTGCTGTAGTCTCAAGCACAGCATTGTAGTTCTTGTTGAAAATTTGGAGATTCATATTACTCAAAGTAGGGCTATTACAAGAGGTATTTTCTATTCTCCAACGTCATACCTTAGAGGAGTCCACTTAATATTACACCTCTAAATACTAGTATGAACATGCATTGAGCTATAAGTGAAATCATTTTGTAATAAAAATAATAATACCATCAAACAACATATCATTCCCAACATAATTGGAGTTATATAATAAACTGAAAGATGCCACTTCAAAATTAAAATAATATCTAAATGTTATAAGTCTTGAAATCAAAATAGTTATAAAAAAAACACTTAGTAATTAAAATATCCTTTCTAATTCTAAAAAAAACTCCTACTTAAGGTTAAAATAAAGGTTCATATAGCCTTCCCATGTGAAGTTTTCTTATTTGTAGATAAGATGTGGCATCTTAAGACCTAAATTAAAAAAATATATATATCTTTTATTTTCTTAGTCATCAAATAGAGCTTACTAATTTCATTTTATATAATATAAACAACGAAAAACATCAACGTTATTATTCATCCAATATTTATGCATTAGTCCAAAATCATATATATCTATATATAGTCATGATATTCAAAAAAATAATAGTATAGAACTAAAATATATCATGATTATAATAAAATAAAATAACTAAAATATGCAAAAAGAAAACCTAAGTCTACTACCTAGATCAACCTCAATCCACTAGTTTCTTATCCTTACCTAAAAATATGTGAAAATCACATAATGAGCTCAAATGCATATCAAGTCACCAATATTTACAACTGAAATAAATGCATAAAATGTAAATAATTTGCAAGAAATTATATTCATATAAATAATAATTCTTTCTATATCAATTAAGTCCATCATATAATTTATATCATTTATCATGCTCATATCATTCTTACACTATGTATTAATATTAGAATAAAATTGATCTTACTGCATATCAATTATTAGTCATATTTGTATTATCATTCAATTAGTCAATCAGTCATCAATGTTTTCTATCATTAATCTTATCTATTATTGATCTTATCTTCCATCCATCTTATCTTTCATTGATCTTATGCATCATCTGTCTTATCTATCATGAGCCATATCTATGACTTATCTTATTCATCATCTATCTTATCTATCATACGTCTCATGTATCATATGCTTTATCTATCATCTATCTTATTTATCATCTATTTCATCTATCATTTATCTTATATATCGTCTATCTTATCTATCATCTATCATATGTCCATCTATCATTTATCTCATCTATCATCACTATCAATCTCACCTGTCTCATCTAATCATATTTCAATCATATTACTTATTATGTTTCATAATAACAAACATCATCTACATATCATATATAATTATTATAATATATAAATCTATCTAGCATGCTTATTAATATATATGTATAAAGTCTAAATGTATGTTATGTTTAATGAATAATAACCATATATATGACAAATATTTTATATCCATATTTTGTACCTTAGCTCCTGATCATTTTGTACCCAGTCTTTCTCTACCTATTTCAAATGAAATATTATATATGAAAAATTAACTAATAAAATTTTAATATAAAATAGTCAAAATATTTAGAATAACTATACCTATCACATACCAAAGGTTGTATGGAAAATTTGTTAAAATAGGAGATATCATTTTTTTTTTATCAATTTTAAGAGTGAGAAAATGAACTAAGCTTAAAATCATAAAAAATAGATTTAGAGTAGATGTCAATTATAATGGTTAGAATTGAGAACTATGGAAAAAGTGAAGTCTTTCGTAACGTCTCTCTGAGCTCTGTCCTTGCGATTTCGAGGCGATTCTAGGGCTTCTCCCGGCGTTCCTCTCTGGTCGTCTTGGCTTGATTTTTCGTTGATCTCTAACCTTTAGCTTGGTTTCCTGTTCGGTGCTTTGTTTGTGCCTAGTTGTTTCGCATTTTCTACCGATGGTTTTGGTTTTTATTAGGGTTTCTTTGTGGTTTTGCTGTTCCCGCGGGTTTTTCCTTTTGGCTTCATCCTTCGCTGTTTTGGGGCGGGGGGGGGGGGGGGGGGGGATGACGATCCCGTCGTCATCTAACCCTCCTTTTACTGCTCTGTCTGGGACTTCTAGGTCTTTCAAAGATGTTTTGGCTGGTTTGACTGCCTCTGTTCCTCCCGTGAATTTTGTGCAAGCTTCTTTTAAAGGTTGTCCTGCTTTATTGTTAGATGACTCGGTTGTTGCTAAACTTGCTGCTTCTTTTGCTCTTACTCTGGTGGGAAAATTTGTGTTGAAGACTCCGAATATTGACATTATCCGTAAATTTTTCTATTACCTTAAGCTTTCTGGTTCATTTCATGTTGGCCTACTTGATTCTAGGCATGTGGTTATTCAATTGAACAATGATCTAGATTATAGTCATATTTTTTCTAGGCGATCTTATTACATTCAATCCTGTCAAATGCGTTTACTAAAATGGACTCCTGATTTCGATTTGCGGCATGAATCTCCTATTGCCCCTATTTGGGTTTCTTTCCCTCACCTTAGGTTGCATTTGTTTAACTCTCAAATTCTTTTTGGATTGGATTCCATCCTTGGCTGGCCACTTCAGACTGACCAGGCTATGGCTTCGATTTCTCGTCCTTCAGTGGCTAGGGTCTTGGTGGAGTTAGATATTTCTAAAAAGTATCATAACGAAATTTGTCTTGCATCTAAATTAAACGGTTATTTTCAAAAAGTCGAATTTGAAAACTTTCCTATATTATGTTCTCATTACAAGATGCATGGTCATAGTTCGAGCAAATGTTTTAAATTGCACCCTCATCTTAAGAAAGATAAAGATATTGTTAAGTCTTCTAAATTGCTACAAGGCATGACGGATGTGGTCGAGTCAGTGGATGCTAATGGAAATTTGGTGGAAGGGAATGACAATATGAATGTCCCTTCAGAGCCGGGAGTTTTAGAAGTACCTTCTTCTAATACTATTGAACCTACTTTAGAACCTATCAATGATGTGGGAGAAGGTACTAAAATCTCTAATGCTTTGCTTAATGTTTCTGAAACTACCCCTTCTTTAACTGTTTCTTCAAATAATGTGATTCACCATATTGCTGTGAATGAGATTATTTCTATTGCTAGTTGTGCTAATACTTTGGTTGAGAAAAATCAGGATGTTGTTACTCTTGGGGAGGTGGAAGTGGTGGCCTCTCAGGAGGTGGTTCCTCTCATTATGAATAATAATGAAGGTCTTTTGTCTACTTATAACAAGTCTGGCAATGATATCCCGGTCATTTTCAGTGAGATGGAGGTGGTGCCCACTAATGATATTGCTCCCGTCGTTGTGGAAAACAAAGGGAAAGAGGTAATCAAAGGTAACGTTTCTTCACTACCCTCTTTAGAAGATGGAGTTTTCTTTGCGGATGAGGATTTTAATCGGTCTCTTCCTAGGGGGCCTTCGGGTAACAGCAATGATAAAACTAATTTGTTATCTAATCTCTATAATTGCGATGCTTACACTGATTCTGAAATTGATATTGTGGCTAAATGTTATCTAGAGAAGATAATGATTTTAGTTTTTCTAAGAGTAGGGGGAAGCGTGGAAGGAAACCAAGGAATGTTGTTTTACAATCTCCGAGAAGTACTCGGTCACATACTTCCCACTAATTCTATTTTTTATGTTTAACGCCATTATTTGGAACGTGCGGGGTATTGGGTGCCCCTTGTCTAAGCTTAGAGTTAAAAATTTATGTCGTATTCACAACATTGCTATTCTTGTTTTACTTGAACCTCTTCTTTCTGTTGATAAATTATCTGCTACTACTAGATTTTTGGGTTTTAACAATGCTAAATCTAATATTGCTAGTAAAATTTGGGTTTTTTGGAAAGATTTTGTTAGAGTAGACATTATTGCTGATTGTACTCAAGTTTTACATTGTAATATTGAAAGTTCTAATGTTCAATGCTTTCCTTCCTTTGTGTATGCCGCCTCTTCTCGGTATATTAGGAGGTCTTTATGGGAGCAAATATTGGGTTTTCATAATGTTTGTAATCTTCCTTGGTTGGTTGGGGTTGATTTTAATACTATTACTAGTCCGGATGAGAGGATGGGAGGGTCTCTTCCTATTTATCAGTTCATGGAGGATTTCAATGACATGATCTTGGCTTGCAATCTTAATGATATTGGTTTTTCGGGTAATAAGTTCACTTGGCATCGTGGCCACTTGTGGAAAAGATTGGATAGAGTTCTTTTTAATAATTATTGGCTCAATGCTTTTAATTTGACTAAGTTTAAACATCTGAGTCGCACTCTTTCTGACCATTCCCCCTTACTTATTAACATTAAGAATAACCTTACCGGTTTTCCGTCTCAGTTTAGATTTTAAAATATGTGGTTGCTTCATGAGTCTTTTATGGATCTTGTTCAAAATAATTGGCATGCTCCTCTTTATCCTGATAATTCTATCTCTGGCATGAAAAGACTTTGGCTTAAGTTGAAAAGACTTAAGATGGTTTTGAATTGGTGGAACCATAATGTTTTCAAAAACTTGTTTACCAACATTTTGCTTGCCGAAAATAATATTAACTCCCTGGAAGAGTTGTGTCAGTTGGATTCCTCTGAGGCTAATTTGGGGACTCTCAAAGAGGCCAAAGTGGATCTTGCTAAGCTTCAAATCCAGGAAGAAACTTATTGGAAACAAAAAGCTACGGTCAAACATTTAGTTGATGGTGATAAGAATACTAAATATTTTCATAGCTTGGTTAATAGGAAACGTTCTATTATCAGCATTCATAAAATTACTCTTGAGGATGGATATGTGTCGGATAATAGAGATGAGATTGCTAGTATGGCTGTTAATTATTTTCATAAGCATTTGAATAAGTCTTTTAATCCTGTGGCTATTGATAATTCTACTTTTATTCCTAATATTATTTCTCAAGATGATTATTTTTCTTTATCTAGGACCCCTTTTCTTTAGGAGATTAAAAATATCCTTTTTGAGATGAATACTGATTCGGTGGCAGGGCCGGATAGGTTTACTGTAAAGTTCTTCCAAAAAACCAGGCTTATTATCTTTAATGATGGTTTTTCAGCTGTTTCTAATTTTTTAAGGGTGCTCCTATCCCCAAGTTTTTTACTTCTACTTCTATTGTTTTAATTCCTAAGAATACTAATGTTAATTCTTGGAATGATTTTAGACCTATAAGTTTATGTACTGTGTTCTATAAGCTCATTTCTAAAATTTTGATGAGTAGGTTAACTATTCTGCTGCCGAAGATCATTTCTCCTTATCAAATGGGTTTTGTTAAAGGGCGTATTATTGTGGACAATATTCTTTCAGCTCAGGATCTTTGTCAGGATTTGGATGCCAAGGTTAGAGGTGGCAACATGATTATGAAATTGGATATTGCTAAGGCGTATGACAATATCAATTGGAGTTTTATTTATAACATGCTTGGTCTTTTTGGCTTTGATAGCAATTTCATTAAGCTCATTAAATCTTGTATTGAAAGTCCTTCTTTTTCTATAATTATCAATGGTAAGAGTCATGGTTTCTTTCAATACTATGTCGTGCTGGACAAGTGACCCAATCACCTGACCAGTGCCATCCATGTGACCCAATTTGCCATCACCGTGTGGAAAGATCCCGCACAATCAGCGCCGCCAGCTGACTGTGCATTGAAATCATTTAATTAATTCATGAAAATAACCATAACTTAAAAAATTTCTAAAAAAATCATTTTTCAGCCAAATTTTGAGTTCTTGGACTTATTTTCTTCATTTTTGCCTACTTTATTTTAAAAATAAAAGTAAATTTATATAATCAGTATTTTGATAATTATTTCAAAAATGCTGAAAATCTTATTTTATTTTTAAATAAAAATATATAAATTTTTTTAATTTGAAATTTGGCATAGGCATTCTAAGGCTTATCTTTGATTTCATATAATTTCTCAAGTCAATTTGATGCAATCTCAATTAGATTATGAATTTAAAAAGATCTAGGTAAAGGTTTGACCTAGATTCTTGAAAATTTATAACCATCTCAATCTAATTTCAATCAATGCATATTAGTACTCCATGCAATCAGTGAAAGCTTGTCTTTCATTGAGAATGAGTTTAAGTCATAATCATGTTTGGTTTAAGGGGAAATTGCTTTCAATAATATCACGACCTTTATAAATAACCCTTCAATCATACATGATTATATCTCTCAATTCGATAAATTTCTATTTGAGGATGTATTCCACATCTTCTATATCCTCAATTCAGTTTAATACGCTTATTGCTTTATAATTGAATTATTGAATTCATAAGTAATTATATGACTTATGATTTTAATAATTCATCATGATTATTCCATGGAACATTAGGACACTTATTTGCTCATGATTGCTCTATTTTGATATGATTGTAATTAGTGTTTTAAGGGTTAGTAAATAATGATTTCATGCCTATAAACTAGTGACACTAGGGACAATAATTAAGGATCTTATCTTAGCTAACTTAAATTATTCTTGAATCAACTATACATGTCCCTTTTGGGATGATACATAAACAAAGAAAACTAGTGTTATATACCTAATGATCTAATATACCCCATTTGGACATTAATTGATATAAAAAAAACTACTAAATTCATTTAACTCTTCATTAAGTGTTTACATTAAAACAGATCTAATAAATAAAATAAAAAATCTCTAAAAAAAAAAATCAACTTCAATTAATTTCAAATCAATCATAAAATCATTAAATATTCAAGTCCAAATTAAATCACATTTAAATATAATTAATAATTGAAATTACCTTTAATTAACTATTAACTAAATAAATTCATTGAAATTCAAATAAAATTTAAAAATATAAAATAAATTCAAAATAAGTTTAAAAATTTTACAAATTCATTTGTTTAAATTATTTTTCAATTAAAAGCTAATTTCAAATTCTTTAATTAAATAATTCCATTAATAATTCATTAAATATAATACATAAAATTCAAAAATATTTTTTAAATTCAAATAAAATTAAATAAAAATCAATGATTAAAAATTCAAACATAAATAAAAATTTGGAATAATTTTTAATTTCTATTTATTAACAAATTATTAATAAATAATTAAAATAAATTAAAAATTCAATACATAATTAAAAATTCAAAATATTATAATAAAATTCATAAAAATTTAAATTAAAGTTCAATTCATTTAAGATAAATTAGTTTGATAATTTGATTGATTAAAATTTATTTTAATTAATTAAATTTTATAATTAATTTGAATTAAATGAATTCAGGTCTTTTATATCTAAAGCTTGATTTCTCTTGGAGGGCTTTAGGCATTTTGATTTTTAAGACCTTTAATACACTCAAATAACAAAAAGATCTCTCATGTGTTGTACATGATTCTTTTTAGGAAGGCACTAAAGTATTAAATTTGGGGATCTTCCAACCATAAAGAATACACTGACCTTATGCAACATGCTCGACTCCTTTTTGAAAGTATGTTGCATTTTAATTCATAAGGTCCATTTCTCTCTCTCTAATAAATTTTAGAAGCTCTCATATGTTCATCAATCCTGCATATATAGAGGATGGGTATTCATTTTGAAGGCCTTAGGACTTATAAATTGATAACTCATTGTAGTTAGGGAGTTATCAATCTATAAATTCTTTAAAACTAAATCTATAACTCTAACCTTTAAAAATTGGAATAATTTAAAAGTCAAATACACATCATTTAAACTTCAATTAAATTCACTTTCAACCTTTAATGAACATACCTTAATAATATATGCAATTCAAACATAAAGCCTTATAAACATATCAAAGCCACATTGCCTTTTTCACATACTTAGATGGTTTGCTAGAATAACCAACTTTAGCCTAAGCTAGGCTGGTGGATTATTGTGGTTTGATTACAGGTGTCTTGCCTAGAGGACACCTATGTGTGTTTGCTTATTTTTTGTAAATCATATCATGTCATATTTACTTTTCTATCAGTGCACTAGAAAGAGGAGTGAATTACTTTACTTTCTTGTATATATGAATACTCACAATGCACTTTCATAAATGCATTTACTTTCTTATTCTTTACTTTCCTTCAAAGTAGAATGTTAAAAGGTGATGATGTACTTATAAAGAGATTTGTAAATTTTAAATTTCTTAGATTCCTATAAATAGATCGAGTTGTACAATGTCTTGAGTTGTAAAAAAGTCAAAGATAACTGCTTATATATAGCTTCAAAAAGAAATATCCTTTCTTAAGAGGATGTTCATTTTTGGAATTCTATGAAAGTATTGGAGCCCGAAGACCTAAGCAGTTATATTTGGTTCTAGATTTTCTTATAGGATTAGAATCCATATTTATTGTCGATGGGACCTAGCCACTTTTACTTTACTGTAGACACAGTGTTATACTTTATAAATTTTATATTAATAAAATCAGCTCTTATATATATAATATTGTTCATGCATCATAAGCATATGTATAGATTTTCATTTTTTTGTAAGCATGTTGCATTGCATTTGATTAATTTTTTTTAAACCATTCCTAGATTCATAGGATAGAGCTATCTAAATTCTTGCATTCATCGGCGATTATTGTGATTAGGACTGTAATTAGCTGACAGTTCACTCTAAGCAAGTTATAAGTCCAGATTGTATACACTTTTCTTTGTATATTCTTTATCCAATTCAAATCAAAATCTTTAAATCTAATTTCAGAATTTATAATCTAAAGCATTTACAAAAAAATTTACAAAAAACTTTAACTAGCCCAAATATTTTTTTTGAACTTATATGTATTTTAAAATTATTTAGTCTTCATTTAAATCGAGAGTATTCTCTTAGTAGATGTAATTAACTATAGGGGCATGCCCCTTTAAGAAGTCTAAACCAAAAATAAAATAAACCCTTCCTTAGTTTCCTTTCTAAGGTAGGGGAAAAATCTGTGAACGAAGACTTTGCCTTATCCATATTTTAAATTCAATTCTATATTCAAAAGATAGAAGGATATTTAATTTGCTTTCACAACGAGTTGAATATCCTCTATATTTGATTATGAAAATGAATTTATGATTTATTTTTATAATTGGAATGATAGGAGAATTTTCTTTTCATCCTTCAGGATGAACTGCAAATTTCCTATGTTGCATCCGATTAGAGAAATAGATCATAATTTTCTTTCTTTCAAATTGATAGAAAGATATTAGTCTACCCTTCGGGGTGGTATAATGTCTAATAATGAAAATTTAATAGAAAAAATATTAAAATACAAATAAAACAAATCATGTGGGAATCAAAGCATTTTAAAAAATATTTCTCATGGGGGAGAGGGTTGATAGTGAGAATGGCCAATTCAACCAGTGACTAGTGTGCCAACCTAGAAGAACATTATTAATTGTAGCATACTTGTCTACAAATATATAGAAATTATTATCCAGCAAGAGCATATCAACTGGATTGACCATTGAGATTTGTCAGATAAAATGGATAAATTTAGGGCCAAGCTAGCATACACTATTCAAGTTTAAAATAAAGATATTTATTTATTTTTCCTTAGTGTATAAGTTGTCCATAAAACTATACTATTTATTTTATTGATGCAAACAGTGTAATAATAGTAATTTCTTCTTGAAATATAAAACCTCTATAAATTATCAATAAAAAAATAGTAATTACAAGTTTTAACCTCTATTTTTTTCCTCTCATTGCTCACTAGTCTGATAAATTGGTTGTATAGAAATTTAGGTTATACACACCTTGTGTATAAGTTGTATATAAGGTGTGTACAATTGTACACTGGGTGTGTATAGCCTGATAAATTGGATGTGCAAAAATTTAGGTTATACAAACCTTATGTACAATTGTTAAAAAGGCCACTAATGTTCTGCCAATAATTATTAACTCTGATAAATGATGTATAAACTAAATTATATTTATTAAGCTTATATCTAGTATAAAAATTTAGTACATCTTCAAAACAATCATAATTTATCCTACCCATCCATCAACCTAAAAAAAAAATAATCTATCAAATTCATCAATTTGGACATCCTATGCGAACATATTATCATCAATTTGTTTATTTTTAAATAACTGAATTAACAAAATGGTTTCCATATATTCAATCTTTGCTATTTTCTTTTTCTGGATGTAGTTATATGCATCCCTCATAGAGAATCCAACATTCTTATTACCTACAATTTAAATTGCAAGGCAGAAAAATGCATCAACTATTTATATCCCTATTTTTGTCATTAATTTAAGAGCTTATGATTTCTCATCACTTAGATTCCTACATGATGTAAGTAGATGTTAGTCTTCTGGCCTAGCTAATTCATGATTATGGTTTTCTATAAAATTTTGACACCTTACAATTTTCATCTTAACCCATTGTATACCTAATCATAAATAGACACCCCATTTTGGTATTTACTTTTTAAAATTTCATTTGGAAATTCAAATCAAGACCCTTCTTGACGCTAAATTTTGAATAGACAAAGTCCTTGCATTTTATCTTTCTAAAATTTGGCCAATAACTATGATGTTCCTTATAAACACTAAAATCAATATTATAGGTATAACTTTAGTATGACTCGTATGCATCATTATCACCCTTATACACACCTTGTGTAAAAGTGTAAAAAGCATTAAAAATAGAAAAAACATAATACAAATCCTTGAATATAGTGTATAAATTTCTCATATATCCATCTTGCATATAAATTATACACAATGTGTACAAGCTTGCACATATTATGTATAAGTTATACATAGTATGTTCAAAAGGAATTTATACAAAATATATACTTGTACACAATGTGTGTATAACTTGTACATAGTGTGTATATAAGTTGTATACAAATTATGTATAAGTTGTATATAGAATATGTATAAGAGAAATTTAGACACAATGCACAAGCTTATAAACAGGGTGTGTATAAGCTTATATATAGGGTGTGTACAAGCTTATACACATAGTACATATAAGTTGTACACAATGTGTATATAATGATAATTTATACATACTTTGTGTGCACTTGTACAACCTTTGTGCAAGCATAGAAAGTATTAAATATTAGGAAAAATACAACATAAACTCTTAAGCACAATTTATCTAAGCGTTTAATATGTAATGCACAGGGTGTGTATAATGAGTAGATGAAATTAACAAAAAATTCCCTTATACACATCATACATACAAATTAAATAAAACATTGAGAAGACAAAAAAACTCATAATTAGCATGCTACAATATTTGTGCAAATGAGAGAATTCTTGAACTTTCAAAATTATCATTTTACAAAAGTTTTATATAGTTGTAAAAATGTATGTCTCTTTGTAGCATTCGATATATAAATAATTGAGGAATAGACCCTAAACTCTAAAAACTATACATTTACTGGAAACACAATAAAACTTGGGAGGAGTTTAAAATATATCGATAAGAAGTTCAAATCAACATCACCTCTAATAAAATTAACTTATGTTTCATCCAACCTTGCGATCTCCGCACTATTCTATAAACTATCCATGGTTGGTTGTAATGTTGTTATCTTCAAGTCTTCCTAGACATTTGCATACCACCTTTCATCCTCCGCATCTTGTGAGCATGTCATTGTGAGAGAGGAGGAGAGAGATAAGCAGAAATGAGAGAGGACAGTGAAGCAGAGAAATGTAAAATGAATCTTATTATCCAGTGAAGCTAATTACAAAGTATATATAGACTAGAAAAATGCAACATCCTCTAAATCAATCTCCATCTTCATCATCTATTTCTCAATTTTTCTTTCTCAACATGCATCAAAAGTTTTATTATGTTAAGATCCTAAATATTATGGCGCTTTTGCGGGGTTTTTGCTTAAAAAATGAGCAGCAAGCTCTTCAAATTCGACTATGATTAAGCTGTATTCCCCTTCGATTTTGTGTACAAATAGCTTTGGAAGTGTCGCCAAAGAGCTCCTTGCCTGCTTTCGCGTACGGAAGAGCCCTTGCCTTCTACAAATGATGCTCCTGTGGATCTGAAGTCACCTCTATCCTCATCGCTGCCGCTGCTCCAGTGCGATCAAACTCTTGTAATCCTTCATTCTCTTCATTTTCTCTTATGGTGGCTATTTCAGGAATTAAGGCAGCAAGAGAGGTTTTCTTTTTCTTCTTCTTGATGTAAAATGTCTAAGATTAATTTTTGTCTCCTCGCCTTCTTTTGCATACAAAAGAGCTTTGGAAGAGCCGCTAAAGGAGTTCCTCACCTTCTTCTAGGAATGTTGTTCCTGTGGATCGAAAGTCACCTCCATCCTCATCGCTCATGGTGATGTTGCTTGCGTGCGATCTAACACCTGTAATCCTTCATTCTCTTTGTTTTCTCCTGCGGTGGCTTTTTTCGGATTTGAGGTAGCAAGAGAGGTCTTCTTCTTGATGTCAAATTTCTAAAATTAATTTTTGGCTGTATTTGTTCCTTCATTTATATGTAGGATTTACGGAGACTCTTCCTTGTGTAAATCATATATTTTTATCTATTTACAGTTTTAAATGTTCTCCTTTTTTATTTTTCACAATTTTAAATGTTTTATATTTCTAATGTTGACTCTTCCTTGTGATAGTTGTACGTTTTTTATTCGATAGACCAAAAGGAGGTCTTTTTATTTATAGGAAGAGATAATTAAACACGTCAATATTGAAGCTTGAAATATGAATATATATCCACTTTTGTTTATACATAATTCTATTCAACATAATTATTAGGCCTTCAATTAGAACCTTGAATTAAATAGTTTTATTAATAAAAAGTTGCTTAGATTTTGCCATTAGATAGGTCGAATGATATAAAAATCAATTGTGCTTGTATTGATTTGGAAATTACATTTACTTTCACAACATATTTAGTTTTTATTATTTATGCCAAATTAATTAAAGAATATAAATCATTGTTCTTAACAAGGTGATTGCTCCCTTTTTAAAGAATAATTTTATTTTATCACATCATATTATTATTAAATGGATAATTGTGTTTGATGCTAAATGAAATTAATCACATAACATACTATAGTGTATTCATGTTTTGTAGTTTTTTAATAGTATAAACACTCATTGCTAGCTTAAAAATTAATCTAGTATTATTATAGCATTTGTAAGATCAACTTAATTGGCAATAAGCGTATAATTATAATTAAGTATCCCGTTATTCGTTTTGTGACTAACATTAATCACTTTCTTAGCATATTGCAACGTATATTATTTATCTCCTCTAATTATCACTGCTTGCATGCAAACTCTTTGTAGGATGGAAGATAAGCATTTGATTGTGAATTTGTTTGTAGTATAAACTTAGGTTTCGTTTGTAACGGTTTTCTTATTACTTCTAAAACAGGTTCCTAGTACAAAACTAGTTCAATAAATTTTGTATTAAAAAGCTGCTTAAGAAAACAATAAAAATATTATCCTAAACAAAGCCTTACTATTAACTTAATATCGATTCAAAATTTCTCTCCGTATAATACTTGCATACGATTAGTTATCTTATTTTTGATAAAAACTCATGATCCCATGTAATATCATTTTCGCAAAAAATAGATAAACGTTTAACTTTTCTCTTTTAATTTTTTATATTATAAATAATAAATTTAGTTTTAACTAAAATTAAAAAATATATATATATATATAGATTTTATATGCAACAAATTAGAAAAACTAATTAATTAAGTTATTATACTTACACTTTTATCCTCTATAAACTTTTGCTCTTTTTTTTTCAATTATAATAAATTTGATGTTATATATTACTAAAAATTTTATCGACTAATTACTATTGTTATTATTATTTTACTTAAATTTTAAACATATTTGTCTTAAATTGGGGATGTAATTGTTGACATAATTAATTATAATGATATATTTATTTATTTGAATTTTTTAATTTTTTTTGAATTAATTAAATATTATTTAAAATTTTATAATATTATTTAAAGTTTTAAATTTTATTAACGTTGCACGCATAGCGAAGAGACGGAAACATAAACCCTAGTTTCTATTCCGAAGACATTTTATCTGCTCCAATCCTCCTCTCATATTTTCCTTCAAATCGCGTTCTACAATGGCGACGGTGTACTCTCTTCCATCTCGTTTTCGTGCCATTTGTACCCCCGCCTCTCGCGTCTTCGCCAATCGGACCTTATCGGCTCGCCCCCCTTCCGATTCCGCAACTCCGAACTCTCGTCTATGTTAGCGAGGGCCTCCGCCTCATAATTGATTGCCGCAGTGCCACTGGTCGACGCTTTTCAACTCGATCGACGACCTCGTTCATCCAAGATCCGTCGCCGAATTGGAGCAACCGGCCACCGAAAGAGACAATCCTCCTTGAGGGTTGCGACTTCGAGCACTGGCTTGTGGTCGTGGAGAAGCCTGACGAGAAATTGACTAGGGATGAAAGCATTGATTCCTATATCAAAACGCTTGCCCATTGTTGGAAGGTGATCTTTGCTCTTTATTTCTTTTGGTTCTTGTTACATTTCTTCATATTATTCTCTGTGTTTTGTTTGTAGATTGTAGGTTCTTATTAGGGAGGTAATACAGAGTGTTAAAATCTGGAACCTTAGCTCAGGCTGAGTTTCAAACGGTGGATACAGTTTATATTTACGTTTGTTATATTACATTTCCTAAGCATATTGTCTGTAATTCTGGAACTGCCCTAATTGGCGACTTATTTTGCAATACCTTTATTTATATTTTATATATTTTGTTAAATATGATCTGAGTATTTCTTCAGCTAACCTTTTGAGCATCGTCATGCTCTTGAGCTGATATAAAATTGCATTAGAGGCGTATTTAAGCGATTGAAAAATGCTTTATTTCCCAATTAGTGCATAAGGGGCTATTTGGCTGCAACTAGGATTTTACTCAAATAGGATTTAATAAATCTTGTAAGGGCTGTTTGGAAACCAGATTTATATAGGATTTAGCATAAATCTTACT
Source organism: Dendrobium nobile (assembly GCA_022539455.1). NCBI lineage: Eukaryota > Viridiplantae > Streptophyta > Magnoliopsida > Asparagales > Orchidaceae > Dendrobium > Dendrobium nobile. Next base: position 10,946,971 of record CM039725.1, read on the forward strand.
AAATGAGATTTGAGAATCCTTTAAATCTCATGGTGAGATAAATCCGCTATACCCTATTTTTGCGTAATTCCCGGATTTACTAAATTTGAGAGTTCGACGGAGATATAGGACTTGGACAAAGAAGCGTGCGAAAGGGGAGAAAGATGGTTATCTGCGCAATGAGGCCTCATTCTGACTTTTGATGGGAGTAACATTGTCGAAGGGTGCCAAGAAGCTTCTTTAGTGACTCTTTCAAAACTGAAGTAGCAATGACAAAGAAGCGAAGCTGAAGCTGAAGTAGCAATGATGAAGATGCTATGAATCATGCGAAGCGGAAGCAAACCCTAGGAAATAATCTATTTAGCTTAATTAATATAAATTGAAGTAGAAATAATCAATTATATAATTAGCAATGTATATAATAATTAAGAATTAATTATATAATTAATAATATAATTAATAATTAAAAGGTAATTAAATAATACTTAAATAATTAATTAACTCATTAGTATTGGGTATTAGTTAATAACTCATTATTTCAAGTAATAATTAAATAATTAAATAATTAATTAGATAATTATCAATATAGTTAGTAATCAAATACTTATGATATTAATGCCTAAATAAGTATTAATTAGATAGCCAGTATTATTATTAGTAATTAAATTATTTGATGGTTAAGCTAGCTTCTAATTATATTATTTATCATTAAAATTTATTGATAGTGATTAAAATAAAAATAAATATCTTATATGTAACATGCAACTTAAATTCAAAACAAAAATTAAATTAATTTTTTTAATGAATTAATAGCCTTGAATCTTGGATTATATTTCCAAACAGTTTCATAGGATTTCATAGCTATATTGAAAAATAGTTTCATAGGATTTAATAGCTATCTTGCCAAGCATTTTTTAAGATTTAACATACTGAGAATTTACTAAAATTGGATTTACTAAATCCTAATAAAGTTAAAACCTACTTATTGCCAAATAGCCCCATAAATCCGAATTTAGTACAACAACAACAACAACAACAACAAGTCTTTATCTGAAAAAATAAAAAAAGAGGGGAACCATCTTGCTAGAGAGAGAAAGTAGAGAGAGAGACTCTGGGAATTCAAAATTCTGTTATTTGAATTTTTGATTTCGCGGCTTTGTCGTCGGTAGAATGACGACGGAAGGTCGCCAGCCATCTGCGGCCGGCGGTCTCACGGATGATAGATGCTCGTCGGGACGACTAATCGTTGGAGGAGCTCGTGATGTTTCATCATCTCCACCGGCATTTGGGGACGAAAGACCAAGTTTTTATCCTGGAATAAAAACTTCAGCTTTGATGAACAAGCCATTGACCATTAATGAAGGAGGACAGATGATGAAGAAATAGTCCATGGAGGTACCTGGTAAGGGCAAAAGCAAACTATTGGAGGATACTCTGGAGAATTTTGGGTGGTTGATCAAGAAATAGAGAGAGAAGGCAAATGTTATGTTTCCAAGTTCTACTTCGGAGATCAGATCCATAGAGGATGGGAAGGAGACGGAAATGAAGGTGAATTCAGATACCCTGTTGAGGAAGACCATTGCTGTGAATGAACCTGAGTGTTCTGTAGTAAAGAAGAACAATGTAGAAGAAAGAAATTCGATGACAGATCTGGAAGAAGTGCGTGTTTGCACTACTGGAGAGCTCGGGAGGTGCGTAGAGGCGATTGAGGAAATGCCCAAAAGGCCGAATTCTTGTATCTTGCAGAATGTTTGGTCTAAAAATAAAAATATTAAAGTTACTGATCTGGATTTCGGTAACTGCATTGCTGAAGATGGTCGAAATGTCAAACTTCATATGGAGAAAGTTTGTGAGAATTCTAATAAACTGAACAAATCTTTGGTGGTCAAAATTTTTGGAGGAGATATACCATTTTCTTCAATTAGCTATGAATTGAGGAAACAATGGGAACAATATGGTAAATTTCACCTTACTGTCCTAGGAAAAGGTTGGATCTTATGTTCGTTTTTTGAAACAGAGCATATGGAAGCAGTTCTCACTAATGGTCCCTGGTTCATCAACGGAAACATTGTTGGAATAGAGAGATGGACTCAAAGGTTTGATCCTAATTCTCTTGAAGGGCTATCAGCTCCTATATGGATCAGATTGCCAAATTTATCGTTATTCTGCTGGGATGAAATAAACATCTGTCGTATTGCTTCCATGGTGGGGAAGCCTTACTTAATAGATGGTAATATGTTCCAATGGTCGAGAAGGGAGTTTGGTCGGGTATGTGTCCGTATTAATTTGAATGATAAACTACCTACAGGTGTGTGAGTAGAGGGAGAAGAAGACAAATTTTTCTAGAAGATAGAGTACGAAAGGTTGCCGAACCTTTGCTTTGAATGTGGGAAGATTGGACATAGCAAGACTGAACGTGCCAAAAGTTTAATTATAAACAGGGAGAAAACTCTAATGTTGGAAAAGGAGATTTCAAAAGCATGATTGAGAAGGAAGCCGTGGAAGACAATCAAAAGCCAGGAAATGAGGATTCCAATACCGAGGGATATGGACCTTGGATGTTGGTTAACTATGGGAAGAAGAATTTCAGTAAAAACTGGAACAATAGACCAGCTGCCCAGGTGAATAGAAGCAGCAAAATGTTTCAACCAAAGCAGTATGTTACTGTAAAGAAAGGAACAAATGAAGTCATTGGCTTGGTAGATCAGAATAAAGCAGAACAAAGTAAATCAGATGGTACAGCTGATAAGATAAAAGAAGGTGGCACATTGGAGAAAGTTTCCAAAATGGCTGTTAATAATAGCTTTAATGCTCTTGTGGACTTGGAAGATGGGGAATTAATTGAACCATCAATTGATGTCAATCTGGGTGAAGGAATAGCTGTAAAAGAAGTCAAGGAATCCATAGAGATCGAAGATTATAAGAAGGTTCTGAAAGGAGCTGATTCAGTTTGCAATGATACGGCCTGTGCAGGGATTAATAAGAAAGAGGTATCTATTCAATCTACTAAGAAGAAGAGACCAAAACAGCTAAGAGATCTGGGTCCAATAAATTCATCTACAAGAAGCCGTAGAGTGGAGCTGGAAGGAAAAGGTAATTTGGGGAGTAATCCCCATAATCCTTTTTAATGAATTCCATAGCATTTTGGAATTGTAGGGGAGCAAGGAAGAGAAGTGCTTCCCTTTACCTTAAGGAGTTTGTGAAAATTAATGGAGTGTGCTTTGTGGGTTTGGTTGAAACCAAAATAACTGGAATTGACAGAAATGAAGTTGATGCCATGATTGGTAGCAGTTGGGACTTCCACTATGTCCCGTCTTCTGGGCTTTCGGGTGGCTTACTGATTCTATGGAATACTAATTCTGCTGTGTTCTCAGTGGAAGATAGTTCTTCACAAATGGTGCTTGGTGAACTCAAAATGCTCAATAATGTAACGTGGAAGGTAATCACGATTTATGGGAGCACAGAGGTGATTAAGAGAAGGGATTTATGGAATATGTTAGATAAATATTCCAATTGTGATCTTCCTATGGCAGTTGGTGGAGATTTTGACTGTTTAATGTGTAAAGAAGACAAATTGGGTGGTAGAAGATTTGTTTATCATCAAGGATCAAGGGAGATGGAGGAATGCTTGCTAAACAACGATTTTCATGAAGTTGGCTTTATTGGTCCTAGATTTACATGGTGTAACAATAAGGTTATTGGTGCTAGAATCCTTGAAAGATTGGATAGGTGCTTCGTTAATATGGCTGCTTTAAGTTCTCCTTTTCAATTGGTTGAAAGACATTTGGCTAGAATAGCCTCGGATCATTGTCCAATCCTTCTACAATTCCGGAATTTCTATCCTAATTCCAGTAAAAATATTAAATTTGAGAACTGTTGGGCTTCTTACCAAGCTTCATTTGGGGTGGTAAGGAAGGAATGGTGTAGGAATTATCAAGGAAGCTATTCTCAAGTACTCAACAAAAAATTCAAAAGAGCCCTGAAGTCATTATTCTATTGGAACAAGTCTAAGCATAAATAATTAAACAAGCTGAAAGATGATCTCATGGAGGAGATTATGGAACTTCAAATTAAAGAGTCTTCCTTAGGGAGTCTCTCTGAACAAGACTATTGGATCCTTAAAGCTAAGGTTTTGGAACTAAATGCTACCTTGGCAAGATTGAATACTTGGTGGAAGCAAAGGGCCAAAGTTAAGTGGCTCAATGAAGGTGATGGTAATTCTAAGTTTTTTCATAATTATGTTAGTGCAAGAAGGAACTCCAACAAAATAATAAAGGTTAAAGATGAAAATGGGAAGATGGTGGAAGATCAAGGACAAATGGAGGGAGTTTTTATGCGGTTTTTTCAAAATAAATGGGAATCTAGAAGGAGTAAGCTGGATGGTTGGCCGACTCCTATCAATTGCTTGAATAACCAGGACAGGATTTTTCTGGATGCGGATTTATCTTTGGTTGAAATAGAAGATGTCTTAAAATAATTGGGAGGGAATACTTCCCCAGGTAATGATGGCATTTCTCATTCTTTCATTAAGGTTTATTGGGATATCATCAAGGATGACTTTTGGAAGGCTTTAAGTCATTTTTTTAAGCATGGAGAGCTTAATAAAGATTGGAAAGAAACTCTTATAATTCTGATTCCCAAGGTTTCAAATCCCATTCTTCCAACCAATTATAGACCTATTAGTCTATGCAACACAGTGTACAAGGTGGCGGTAAGAATAATTTTGAATAGACTTAATTTGGTCATTCCTAAACTTATTTCTATGGAGCAAGCAGCATTCATTAAGGGGAGATCGTTATCAGATCACATATTGGTTGCACAAGAAATTTTCCACAAACTTAGAATACCCAAAGCTACTAAAGACCTTGTTTCCTTTAAAGTTGATATGGAGCAAGCCTATGATTCAATGGCTTGGTCTTCTCTTAGAAGAGTATTGGAATACTTCAATTTCCTGTATAAAATTTCTGAGCTTATCATGGAGTGTGTTGAAGATCCTATGTTCTCTATTATTATTAATGGCAATTGTTCAAACTGGATCCAAGCTAGAAGCGGATTTCGGCAAGGTTGTCCCTTATCTCCCATTCTTTTTATTCTTTGCTCACAACTTCTTTCAAATGCTTTTCATCATAGCTCTTGTGGTATCAAGATTTGTCCAGAGGGACCTCGAATCTCCCATTTATTGTACGCAAATGATGTCATAATGTTTTCCAAAGCTAACAGAAAAGAGGTTTTGGGAGTGAAGAAAATCCTTTATAATTTTTGTGAATGGACTGGGCAAAAAATTAATTACAGCAAATCTCTAATTATGTTTGGGAAACATGTGGAGAGAAGAAGGAAGAGATGTTTATCTAGAATTATGGGCTTTAAATATGTCAAAGAATTCTACTACATTGGGTTGAAGATGGCTTTGGGGAGACTCAAGAGAGAGGATTTTCAATTTATCATTGATAAAGATTTGAATAAGCTGAATCAATGGGGTAGCAAATGCTTATCACTTCCAGGTAAGATTATATTGGTGAAATCAGTGCTGCTAGCACTCCCTATCTTTCAAGCGACCCATTCATTAGTACCTAAAAAGGTGCTGGAAGATCTGGATAAAATATGCAGAGAATTCATCTGGAATAAGAAAAATGGATCTAAGGGATTGCATTATGTGAACTGGACTGATATGTGTAAACCGATTGAGTATGGAGGATGTGGGTTACATTCTAACATATCTAAAACTCCTGCTTTGCGTGCTAGATTAGCGTGGAGATTCATTCAAGATGATCAATCCCTATTATACTCAGTAATGGCAGCAAAATACAGTGATGAACTTCAGAAAGGCAATAGCAGAGGATGTATTTCTGCTACTTTTAAAATACTGAGTGAAGGATTTAAAATGCTTAATCCTATAGTAAAATGGAAAATAGTAAATGGAAGCTCTGTGGATGCTATCAAAGACAACTGGATTCTTGATAAATGTATTAACAAATGACCTACATTTGTTATTCCAATTGATGACAGCCCGGTTCTTGTTGAAGAGTTCATTCTGGATGGCAAATGGAATGAACAAAAACTGAGTAAATATTTTGGCAGGGAGCTTATTAATATTATCATGCAGATTCGAATATCCCAAGAAAAGAAGGATGATTTCTTGGAGCTGATTAATCAAAAATCTGGAGTGACAATTCCTGGTTTAATCAGGAAATCGGAGGCTATTGGAACAGAAAATGATCTAATGTGGAATTGGATCAAGAAGGCAAAATTAAATGCTCGGGTGGAGACTTTCTGGTGGAGATTGAAGAGGAATGCTATTACTTCTCTACAATTTTTATTTTATAGAAGGATAATCCAAAATGCTAACTGTCCAAGGGGTTGTGAGACAATAGAAGATGTGGAACATATATTGTGTGGTTGCTGTAAGCTCAAAGAGGTAATTCATCATTTAAATCGTTGGGGTTTCGGTATTCCAATGTTCAATTCCAGTGACAATGCATTAATTGGCTGGAATCCAATGTTTCGAGGAAATGTATGGTGGTTAAACTTTATTGTATTATTGTGTTTCTATCTTGGAAAAGTAGAAACAAGATGATACATGGTGGTGTCGAAGATAACTCCAACTTTATAGCCTCAGAGGCCATTTGTCAAGCATCGGTCTCTCACAGTTTTAGCCATTATAATTTGGGCTTTTGGGATGTTAATCAGTCGTTAAGACTGTCTAATGCTTGGCATCATCCTCCACCCAACTGGCTAAAAGTTAATGTTGATGCGTCACTTCTTTCATCTTACAAGGCGGGTATAGCTGGTATTTTCAGGGATAGTAAAGGAAGATTCCTCTATGCTTATGGTAAATCATTCATGCATTGGGATATAGCTCAATTGGAGTTGCTTGCCATGAATTCTCTCAAAGAGGAGATCAAGGATTGGATGCTCAAATTCGAAGGAATATTCATTGAAGGAGATAACTCAAATATCATTTCTTACTTTAAAAAGGTTTGGAAGAATGGGAAGTTCAATGATGATGGTATGGAATTTCTTGCAAATTTTAATTTTGTTATTTTTAATTGCATTAGTAGAGATTGTAATAAGTTAACAAACTTATGTGATAACTATGCTTTAGTGAGTAGTTTTACTTGGGATTTTTTCTCTGAGAATAAGGTTCCTCCTTCATTTTTTAATATATTGAAGTAGGAATCTAATTTGTAGTTGCTCTATCTTTTTATTAGTTATTTAAGCGTCGGCTTTCTTCAAAAAAAAAAAAAAAGTCTTTATCTAACTATGTGGGCATAAATCCTTTTTCTCCATTGTGTTCTGTTAAGAGTCAAATTTTCATCTGAATTTAGTAAATCCTGAAAATTCTTTGGCATGATAGAGGTTAAATTCGGTTAAATGTTAATGAACTATTTTGCTACTTACTTCAGGATTTAAGTCTATTAACTCGAATAATATTTTAATAGTATCAAATTACTTGTTAATATTTATATTTAATTAATATTAATTATAAGATTAATTTATTTATATCTAATTTGAATATTACTAATTTTAATTTAAAAGTTTTTATCAATCCTATTTAGATTAATTAAATTTTACTTATTATATATTAATTAATTACTTATTAATAAAATATTATAATAATGAAACAAAAAAAAGATTGTCATTTAATCTTTAACTTCTACATTAAGTCCTAAATATCAATTATAGGTGTATGATAGAGTGAGACCTAAAAATTAGGAGACCTAAACAATTATTATTTATAACTCATTAATATTAATTTTTTTATTATCCAATTGGCTAGTTGTATTTCCCATATCATATACTACTGTTGTAGCCTATAAAAAAGAAAAAGAAAAGCAAAAATAAGAAAATTTGAAGTAGATTTGAGTTGGGAGAGGGTAGGCATTATTTTTCTCTGTCATTGTCTATTTATTTCTATAATTTCTCCTCTTTGGTATATGTCTATGCTCTTCCTATAGCCTTAGGCCTATCTAGGGTTTGCTTTTCCTCTTCTTCTATTCTTCAACTTCACCATCTTTGTGTGAATTAGAGTTTGAAAGCTCTTGCGAAGGTAATGATATTTCACCCTTTCACACGAGAGATTATTGGGTTTGGACGCCGGACACAGGTTACCGTTCGGTACTTCAGAGTACCGAGTAATACTGAACTCGGTACTGTACTGAGCTCGGTACTCCACAGTACTGAGCTCGGTACTGCTCAGTACCGAGCCATAAAGAGCTCAGTACCGAGTATGAGGTGATGTGGCGCATTTTCATTGGGCTTCGGACGTCGTCCGGTGTCCGAACCCAATAATTTCCCCTTTCACACATTGTATATATGTGATTGAGGTGATGTTTGGCAACAAGGATGCAGTTCGTTCTCAGAAACTCTAAATGCCATTAAATACGTCAAATGATGGGATTTATTAAATCCCAGATTTACAACAAAAAATGATAGATTTGGAATTTACATCTAGCTGGTATTTATGAGCAGCTTTTTTTTCTTTTAATCTCGTTTGGCCAGTTTACAGCAAATCCTGCATAAATCCTGCTTGAAACCTGCTACCAAACAGCCCCTAAAATAGGTTTTTAGGACATTTAGATGGATGAAACTTGGGAAGGGCATTCGTCATCTATTTAGTGGCTTGGATATTTTCTTTGGCTATGTTGTGAGCCATAAGTGCTTTTTTATAGACATTAGTATTACTTATTTATCTATTAAATTAACCCTTTATTTTGCTGCAATCAATGTACTTCTACTTTTAATTCATAGCTCTCATGCTTTCAGTTTCTTGAGAAAGTTTTAATTTTCTTGCAGCGAAGAGGAGGCAAGAATGAAAATATATTCTGTTTCGAGCAAACATTACTTTGCTTTTGGAGCTCTTGTTTCGGATAAATTGTCATACAAAATAAAGGGTATGCTTTTTATGCTGCTTCTTTATCCAAAGTTATGGCCAAATTAGAACTCATGCTCTTAACCTTCGTTCTTGCCAAAATTACAACTCATGCTCTTAACCTTCGTTCTTGTGTTCTCAGCTCTTCCAAGTGTCCGCTGGGTACTTCCAGATTCTTATCTTAATGTTAAAGAGAGATTATGGAGGTGATATTCTTATATGATCATTTGTTGTTGCTTGAGAGTTTTTGATTTTTGAAGTTTTTTCATAAAAGATCTTAACATTTACTACTTGTGAGTTATACAACTATCATTACTCCTTTTAATACTTTTGAGTCTTTCATGCAGTTTTAATTGAATTTTCAAGTTGTTAGGTCGGTTATAAGATATTTTATAAGATTATTAGATTTTTTTTTTCTTTCTTTATGTTGGTTCTTCATTTGCTATGTTTTTTTTTTAATTTTTTTGTTTATTGCGTGGAGTAAAATAATGTTCATGTATTCTTTAATTTTTCTGTAACGGTTTATTTGGTTTTTAATTGATGGAAAAAAAACGTTTTTGATGGTGATTATTTTGTTTTCACTTATTTTGAGTGTGGTCTTGAACTCCTTAGTATTGTGGATTTTTAAAAATGTTTGTACAGTTTGGGTCATATTTATTTTGTTCTACATTTAACCAAACAATAGAATTTGATAAATTGATCTTTTCTCAAAACATGTTTTCTAACTTCAATCAACAAAATGAGACTAATATCTGATTTCATATTAATATGATTTGTTATGATCAGTTTTTTTTTAATGTTTAATATGTGTTTCCTTTTATCATAGTGAGCACCTAGTTTTCCAAAATATATGCTTATACTTTGTTTCTACAAAACAACGGCACATTTAATAGTGATGCATGTCTTGTTGATACCTTCGAAATTTAATGAAAAGTTAATCAAATATTATTTGTGTAAAACTTACTTTTTTTGTCTGAATTAATGCGGTATGTGTTCTTTTATATGCCATTATGCCATGTTGTCCAGTTCTTCCAAGACCATATTATATATCGATTCGGCATTCCTTGTCGAATTAATATTAGATAACTGTCTCTCTTTCTAGAGCACCAAAATGAATAATTTTGCTAAACATCATAATATTGATTGGAGATACTTCACAAGTTATTAATTCTAAAAAGATCTTAGAGGACAATAAGCGACAGTGGCATGAAAAGTTGGGTGAGATTCTATGGGCTTACCAAACCACATATCGAACCATAACTCTGTACACCATTTGCTTTAGTCTTTGGGGCTGAGATTATTCTCTCTTTAGAGGTACAACTTTCCTCTCCAAGAGTTGCAATTAACAATCATATTACATATGAACAGAATGTCTGACTCAATAGAAGAACTCGAAGGATTAGAAGAGAAGCGATTACAGGCTCAATAGAACGTCGAGTTATATAAATCTTATATGACTCAATTATATGATAAAATGGTCCGCCCAAAAAACTTTCGAGTAGGAGAGCTAGTGTTGGTCCTGCATAGACCTATCCTGACTCATTGAAGGTTTGATGGTAAATTTGAGCCCATGTGGGAAGGTCCTTTAGTGGTGGAAAAAGTATACCAAGGAGGATTTTGATAATTGGTGTAAGGTAATCGTCTTATGTTGCCCATCAATGGGGGGTATCTTAATAAATACTGTGTAATGATATTGTTATGAAGATTTATAATAAAATTATAAATTTCTCAATATTTGTTGTTTTCAAGTTCATGAATGTGTCATGTTTTTATTGGGTCCAAGTAGTTTATGTATATTTTTGAAAATCAAAATTGAAAGGTTGCAAGATCTGAAGTGACTGAGATGTTCTATAATGCTATTGTAGAAATCTCCTTTTATTTTCTTCACATATGATGATCCAATATAAAAATATAGTCCCCAATAAAGTTGCTAGAAAAACCTATCGGGAAAAATTATTTACCGCTACGAAGATTCGATTTTCTCCTATTTTGTAATCAAATACTACATTGAGAATAAAGTGCAGTCCTGAAAAACTGACACAATATTTTACAATGTATTCAATATCAAAATAAGATTTTAGAAAATAATATTTTTATGATCAAATACAATTCAAAGAATAATATATTATTTTGGAAGATTAACATGTATTCTTTTGATTAGATATAATAAACAGAACATTATATCATCTTAAAAGATGAAAATAATATTCTACCAAACATTTAAAAATAAGAATGAGTTTTAGAAATTTATCATTTCTAAAATTAAATTTAATAAGCAGAATATTATATTATCTGAAACAATAATAATAACATTTTACAATATTAAAATTTAAAAAATATGTTTTTAAAAGACATCTGCGTTCCCAGAAGATTTTCCCTTCTTTTATAGGAGTAAAATAAGATTTATTTTAATATGGAGTTTTCATATCTTTATAAGGGCCCCTATAATTAATTACATCCTCGGAGAGGTGCACCTAAGATAACTCTCAGTTAAAGCAACAATTTTATATCATTTGTTTACAAAGTAAAAGATAAGAAAAGAAGTAGAATTTTCTTTAGAGAAAGCTCAATGTTAAACAATTCTTAACGAGTTAAAGGTGAAAAAGTAGGAGGTATTGAATTTTGAAAAGCTCAGAGGCAACCTCAGTCTACTATATGTTGGGCTTTATATTATAGAAGAGAATTTTTATGTTTGAGTTGATATTTTATTAAAAATTTGTGATTATATTCCCAGAGGGTGAGGACTTAAAATTTGAAATCTTCCTCAGAACCTAAATCTAAATCATGTATCACAAAATAGTGACCAAAATCTATCTAATAAATTGTAAATCTGAACTTATCCTGGCTTGGATTGGGGAGACAGCTAACCACCTAGGTGCTTTAAAATCATGTGTCTGGTCTTTTCATAAAAAATGGGTAAGGATGTTTAAGTTTTGAGGAATTGGGGGGCGACATCTAAGACAAATCTTAATTGACCCCTCAACCTATGTAGGGTAAATGATGCCTGAAAATAGAATGCAATTAAAATTTTAGAATCTTTTAATTTGTGTCTAATGCAATGCATGTTAATTGACTCGAATGCATAAAATGATTATGTAGTAGTTTTAAAATCATGCTTAAAAATACATTTTTTTCTAGAGATTGCATAACATCTCCTTGACATAACTGCACCCTAATAGGCTAGATGATTTGCTAGAACTTGTAGGCGGGGAGATGCCTAACAAGGAAGAGAAAACAATAATATACATATATACTGACTCTCGATGTTCTCAAGCTCACATCTTAGATAGTTAGAGATTCTATGCGAGCCTAAATCTTTATTTAAGTTTCAAGTAAAAAAGACTTTATTCGTACATTCATAAAACTCTGATTGTATATAGGTTAAAACAAAACACGACATGTAAGAAGTTTAAAAAAATAAGCAATTTTCACTATGCAAACAAAATAAACAATCAATCAAACAATAAATTATCCAACCATAATATATTGTCCAAAGTTCATGTGGTAAGTGCCATTTATTTTACAACCCAGGGTATGTAGCAATTAAAATTTGCTGGTTACCATTGAAAAAAATTCGGATTCTAATACTAAAACTGATGCAAGTGACTTTGAAATGAGATATTTCTTCATCTTCAGTTCTTCGTCTTCTCCCCTTAGTCTTCTTTTCTTCTACGAGTTCTTTAAATCTATCAGGTTTGGACATTTAAATGAAAAAAAATTCGTCGCCTAAGGGATATTTTATTTTTCCTTTGGATATTAAAGTCAATATAACTTGGCTTTCCAAATAGAAGAGAATATTCCTTAGGAATATTCTTTACTCTTTGGATTTCAAATTGTATGTAATATTCAAATTTCAAATCACTTTCACATTACAATATTTAAAATATGTTTAAATTATATCTCAATCATAAAATAAAATCTAAACCACCTGCAAGGTTATCCTAAGCAGTTATGATAAAATCTTCTCAAACAGTTATATATTTGCATTTAAATTAAATTCACCAGACATACTTATCCATTATCTTTCAATTTTAAGGTGGCTTAACAAATATTGATTTGTCACATAGCAACAAGAAAGTTCGTCTTAGATATTTTTTTGATAATTTATTGACAAAATATTAGTTATTTATTTGTGTAATGATTTATTAAATTGTTAATGATTCATGAAATTTTCTTTCATTATTGGTTTAATAGTTAACATATTTTTGAATTTTATCTTAGATTTACATATTTTGTTTATTACAAATTTTTATTAAAATTTTCAATTCTTTATTTAATCATTTATATATGTTTATTATTATTTATTTACAATTTTAATATTTAGGTTTAATATTTATGTTAATCTTATTGTTTTTTATTTTTTTATTTATGTAAAGAAAATATATTTTCTTGATCGGTACTATTCATTAAAATAGTTAGAGCACAATAAATTTGCCTTTTGAACTTTTCACCTTTGAAAGTATATTTTGTATTTTTTCAAAATTTACCTCAAGACATAAAAAGAGAGAAGTAGAAGATGAAAGGGGAAGAGAGAGAATCTTTTTTTCTTTAAAATTTTTCTTTCTAATTATAACCCAAGTTGCTAACTCTCCAATTACCTATACCTCACCAATCAAAACAGTTCAATTTTCAATAATTATATATTTTAAAGCACTATTTAACATACTCACAATTTATTTCTCACAATCCAAACTCTCTTTTCACTCTTCTCATATTTTATCATTCAATACATACACTTTTATTTTTTATAAATACACATGTTTTACATTTTAAAATTTATATATTTTATCATTATAAATCTCTGATATACATTTTTCAAGATATATATATATATATTTTCCGAAGCAATCAACTTTAAAACACTATTTACAAAACACTTCACTTTTCAATTTAAAATTTTCAAAACACTTTATCTTTCAAAACCCCACATTTCATATTTTATTTTTTTCACACAACACCTTTCCAAAATCCATATAATTAACTTTTACTATATTTGCATATTTCACTTTCACAATTCATACTTTCCAATATACATTTTATTTTCTAACACATTTCATTTTATTTTTTAAAACATATACAATTTATATTTTAAAAGATATGCTTATCAAAATAATTTTTCTTTCATAATCATGTACTTTATTCTTTATCATTTACACTATCACATTTCAAAATAAATACTTAATTCTCCAACAATCACACTTTACTATTCATATACACCATTCAGTTATCAAAGCATACACATGTTATTTTTCAAATACATATACTTTTAAAGACATATATTTTTTAAAATATATATTTTATCTTTCAATACACTTTACTTTCAAAAATACTCTTATTCAAAGCAAAATGTTTTTTTCCAATCTCTTTTTTTCCAAAACATGAAAAGAATATATGCATATATAGAATAAAACATAACTATGCAAATTGATTGTCATCAATCAAGTTCCACCATAAGTCTATATGCATCTACTTTTCAACTTAATATTTATTCCAAATGTAAATATGAAAAAGAGTACTTTATGTCATAATACATGATGTGTAAAAAGATTTTTTATTACCAACATTGAAGCATGAAAACACATAAGAACTTCTTTGTTTTAATTAATATCCACTTTTGATTATAACCTTGCAAAAAATCATGATCAATTCTATATTTGTATTGATAATGGAAAGATATTTGATGAAAATATAAGAAGTCTGACAATTATTTGATACATTATCTAAATTTTATCAATAAAATAATTTGACCATAGAATTGTTTATAAAATTATCATCTCAAAGAGACTAAATATGTATTTAATGTATTGTCAAAATAAAATCATTATCATTTTATTTTCTCTTTTAAGCATATCATATGTATTCTAGAAGGGTGATTATGATTGTGGTATGACTTTCAATGCGTTTGTACATAGGAAAATGATGGAACCAACGCTTGAGATCTCCATATAAAATTTTAGCACATATAAAACCATGGATCACTATATACATGTTTAATTTTACTAAGGTATTTTATCGAATAACTAGCATGCAGTGTATATGTAAAATGAGAAAATAATGAGTTTCATGAAGAATAAATTTAATATATAATTTAAAGCATGTTTTAAACACTAATAATGACAAATTTCTTATATTAAAATTTTTCTATACGTATTTTTTTTTAATATGAAGGAAGAAATTTAAAAGAAGAGGATGTATGGAGATGAGGAAGGTGGAAAAGAAGAATAGAATGATGAAGAAGAAGATTTGGGGAGAAGGGGAATGTGAGAGAAGGATGAAAGAAAAAATAAAAGGAAGAAGAATAAGGATAGGGAGAGGAAGAATATATACCTATAGCAAAGAGGAGAGGGATCGGCTAGGGCAGGGACAGTTAGGGCTGGTGGCGACATCGACTAGGCTGATGATCGACGGGAGAGAATAGGATATGGGGTTCGGCCCTTGGAGTTCCTTGCGAACAAAGAGATGACCAGGAGGAGGGCTTCTATCATTGGAATGAGAGGGAGGAGTTGTGCGAATAGATAGGAGATTGTTGGGGGTGTTAAACTAGCACTAACCGAACAGTTCATCATGTATTTTTTTTAATTTTTTGATTTTATTAAGATGGAGGATTAAAATTATTTTAAATTTAATTTAAATAAATTCATATGCTATGTTTTTTTATTTTAAAATAGATAAAAAAATTTATTTTAATGAAAATTTTTATGTTAGTTTAAACGAACTTAGTTGAAATTTTAATTCGACTGAATTCAAACTTATTTGTTTAATTTAATTAATATTAATTCAATTTTGATTGTCTCACTCACGATGAATTAATTTTAGTTCGAATTGTGTCAAAATAAAGTATTATTTGGATTGATTAAAAAAGTTGAGATGATGCTACGTCATTAGGTATCCTCCTAAGAGAAGTCCTAGAGGAGCGATGTCTATACTATGCTACAAAAAACTAAGTGCTAGAGATTTGATTTGGGAAATTTGATCTCAAATAATGAGGTCAACAAGTGGACCCCCAATATGCATGATTAAATCACAAAAGTTTATCCTATGTATTAGTGTTGATTGAAATGATCAACTAAATCCAAAATTGAAATTGAAACTCTGAGTGTATGAATTGAAAGAATTTTGAGTTTTGATAGGTAATCAGAATGAAAAGTTTATGAATAAATTTGAGTTAATTAAATGATTTTAAGTTGATGATAGATTCAACAAATACTAACTAATGAGATTAGCATTATTTAGTAAATTCAATATATGAAAATAACTGAGTATAGTGATTTGAATGTGGTTTGATATGAAAGGAAGACTTATGAAAGTGATTTTGATAAAGATTAAAGTCTTTTTTTTTAGTTCAAGAGAAAGGACGTTACCAAGTGAGTACTTACATCTAACTTAATAAACTAGAATGTATCTTTCAAGAGAAGAGGGTAACATATGGAATGGATTGTATCTAATCTTGGAAGGTTTAAACTTTAAGTTTTACTAGATAGTGTCACAAGGGACGTTCTAAGATGATTAAAACCTAAGCGATCACTTTCAAATTTTATAAGAAAATTTTCAAAGGAAAAATAAAGCTTTCACTCTTTGATCAAAATCAAACTTTTCTCAATTATTGTGAGTATTTGATATTCCTTAGTGTTTTCACTATAAAAAAAGCTCAAATATTCTCCTTATTCTTCAAAAACTTATGTAAAAGTTAATTTTTCTTAAGAAAATTTTATTACATTTAGTTTTCTTATAACATGCAAATGAGAACTCCAAAAATTTCAGATTATTTTCTTTGAGTTTCTCAAGACAAATTCAATTACTCTTGCTCTCCTCCTCCAATGGTCGAGACGCTTTGAGAAACTTTTACTTATAAAAAATAATCAAATTACTCATCCTCTTTCTCATTTTGTTTTCTTCACATATGATGATCTGATATAAAACATAATCCCTAGTGGAATATTTGTAAGTTATAAAGATCATTTATAATGGAGGAGAAAATAAATTTTCAATCTAAAGAATTTCACGACGATCTTTTTTCCTAATGTTTTCTTTTCCCTGCTATAAAGTGACATATACAAAAGCTTTTGATCTCCAGTAGAACATTTGCAAGTTTTCAATGTCATTTATGATTCAGGGAAAAGATCTAAAGCTTTAAAGAAATCAAATATACATTATAGTTTAAATCTTTATTAAATATGCCTTTAGGTGTAAGTTCGTTCTTACGACATCCTATAGACATCTGGCCTAAGTTCGCTTTTATGGTAGCCAACCTAATTAAATATGTCTTTATGTCTAAGTCCGCTCTTACGGCATCCTATAGACATATGACATAAGTCTACTTTTATGGCAGCCAACTTGATTGAATTTGTCTTTAGGTCTCAGTCTGCTCTTACGACATCCTATAAACATCTAACATATGTTCATTCTTACGGCAGCTAACCTGACTAAATCTGTCTTTAGGTATAAGTCCGCTCTTATTTCATCATTTAGATATCTGACATTAGTCCGCTTTTACGGCAGTCATCTTGTTTAAATCTGTCTTTAGTTTTAAGTCCGCTTTTATGACATCTTATTGACTTCTGACATAATTTCGCTTTTACGACAATTAACCTAATAAAATTTATTTTTAGGTCTAAGTCCGCTCTTATGACATCCTATAGACATCTGGTATAAGTCCTCTTTTATGGCAGCCAACCTGATTAAATCTGTCTTTAGGTCTAAGTTCACTTTTACGACATCCTATAAACATCTACATAAGTTTACTTTTATGACATCCAACCTGATTAGATTTGTCTTTAAGTTTAAGGCTGCTCTTACGACATTCTATGGACATCTGATGTAAGTTTGCTTTTAAGGCAATCAATTTGATTAAATTTGTCTTTTTGGTTTAAGTTCACATTTACGTCATCCTATAGATATCTGGCATAAATACGCTCTTACGACAACTATCCTATTTAAATGTCTTTAGTTCTAAGTCCACTCTTATGATATCCTGTTGATTTCTAGCCTAAGTCCACTTTTACGGGAGCCAACCTGTTTAAATCTTAAATCTGTCTTTAGGTCTAAGTCCTCTCTTACCACATCTTATTGACATCTAGCTTAATTCCGCTCTTACGACAGCCAACTTGATTAAATATGTCTTTAGGTCTAAGTCCGCTCTTACGACATTCTATTGATATCTGGCGTAAGTTCGTTCTTATGGCAGCCATCCTATTTTAATCTGTCTTTGGGTCTAAGTCCACTTACAACATCCTATTGACTCCTGGCATAAGTTCACTTTTACGACAACCAACTTGTTTAAATCTTAAATCTGTCTTTAGATCTAAAGTCCTCTCTTATAACATTCTATTGGCATCTCGCTTAAGTCCTCTCTTACGACAGCCATTTTCGAAGTTAGGTAAAAGTATCCACTTGGTGGCATCTTAATCTTCGTCCCATAATGAAGTATAAGCATTCCAACCGGTCTTCTGAGGTTAGGTGTGAGTCCCTATAATTAGGCTTACTTTTTTGACGATCATCTGCTAATGCTGGAGAATGCCCCTCATGACACATTCATCGTAAAACTTAAAGTTTAAATATTTCATGTTGTATTCTTTTTTTAAAAGAAGCACTCAAGTTTGTTGAGTTAGGTGTAAGTACCCACTTGGTGGCGTCATTCCTCTTGAACTAGAAAGAAGATTTTAGTCTTAATCAAAATCACTTTAAAAATTCTTCATTTTATATCAAACTACATTCAAATTATTATATTCAGTTATTTCATATATTGACTTTTATAAATGATATTAATCTCATTAGTTTTTTTTTTGATAAGCTGCCAAATGCATTAAAAAAGAAAAAAAGAAAAGTACAAACAACTAAGTGATAGCAGTTCACTCTCCTCCTTTAACAAAGCATAAAAAATAGGAGGAACTTTATTAACCTCTAGCATGTCCCAAAAGAAATTACCTTTCAAAGCATGGTTAGCACACCAATGTGCTAACTTATTACAACTTCTATTAACAAAATGGAAAATGATTACCTCAAAGCCTTTTAGAAAATCCAAGTCTTCTTCTTTATTTTTATCTCCACCTCGGCTATGAAGACCAATCGAATTTTGTAAACGAGTGATGATATTATAGTTGTCTCCTTCAACAATTAAGCCTTTAGCATCTAACATCCAATCTTGTATGACATTCTTTAAAGACCGAACAGCAAAAAGTTCCAAGAATCCTGCATCCCAGTGCACTACCGAGAAACCAAAAGCTAGAAGCATCCTTCCTTTATGATCTCTGAAAATGCCACCAATGCCAGCTTCATTAGAGATAAGGAGAGAAGCATCTATGTTCACTTTAATCCATCCGGGTGGAGTATTTGCTAAATTCAATATAAACTTTAAAATCATTTAATCAACTCAAAACTCTTCATATAAACTTTTTATTCTAACTATCTATCAAATCTCAAAATACTTTCAATTCATATACTTAAATTTTTGATTTTAATTTTGGATCTAGTTGATCATTTCGGTTAACACCAATATGCATGATAAACTCTAGTGAGTTTATCATGCTTATTCGGGATCCATTTATTGACATCATTATTTGAGGTTAAATTCTCCAAACTAAATCTATAACACCTAGGTCTTCGTAGCCTTGTGTGGACATCGCTCTTCTATAACTTCTCTTAGGAGGATGTTTAATGATGTAACATCGCCTCTAATTTATAAATCAATCCAAATCATACCCTATTTTAACATAATTCGAACTAAAATTAACTCATTGTGAGCCAATCAAAATTAAATTGATATTAATTAAATTAAATAAATAAGTTTGAATTCGTTCGAATTAAAATTTTACTAAACTCGTTTAAATTAACATAAATAATTTCATCAAAATAAATTTTTATCTATTTTAAAATAAAAAATTTAGCTTATGAATTTATTAAATTAAAATTAAAATGATTTTAATCCTCCATCCTAATTAAATTAAAGATTTAAAAAAAAAAATCATGGTAAATAATTTGGTTATATCCGATTTAACCAAAACCCCCCACTATCTCCCATTTATTCGCACAACTCCCTCTCCATCTCCCTCTCATTCCCATGATCGAAGCCCCTCCTCTTGCTCAACAATCTATTCGCAAGGAACTCCAAGGGCTGAACCCCATCTCCTTCTCTCTCTCACCGGTCGCCAGAACTAGCCGAAGTCGCTGCCAGCCCTAGCCTTCCTTGCCTTAGCCGATCTCTCTCCTCTTTGCTATAAGTATATATTATTACTCTTCATTTCCTTATTATTCCTTTTATTTTTTATTTTATCATTCTCTTCCTCACAAAATCTTCTTCTTTTTCATTATATTCTTCTCTTCCGCCTTCTTCATCTCTACACATCATCTTCTTTTAATTTTTTTCATCCTTTCTATTAAAAAAAGGGTAAAAAAAAATATTGATATATGAAATTTTTTCTTATTTGTGTTTGAAATATGCTTTGATTTGTGTATTAAATTTATTCTTCATGAAACTCGCAATTTCATCACTTTACATATACATTGCATGCTAATTGTTCGATAAAATGTCTTTGCAAAACTATATATATATATATATATATATATATATATATATATATATAGTTTTGTGTTTGTTGAAATTTTATGTGGAGATCTCAAGCTTGAGTTCCTTTATTTTTCTGTGCATATCTGTATTGAAAGCTACACCACAACCACAATCATAACCACAACCACAACCATCCTTATATATATGCTATGCTTAAAAGAAGAAATAGAATGCTAGTGTTTTTATTGTGACAATGTTTTGAATATTTGCATTTGGTATAATTATTTATTTGCAAAATAGGTGTATATGAAATTATGATGGAACATGAGTGGTGAGAATCAATTTGTATAGTTGTGCTTCACTTTATACATGCATATGTTTTTTTTTATATTTTGTGAAAAGAAAGAGGTTGGAGAATAGTCTTTTTCTTTAATTAGGAGTGTTTTTGAAAATAAAGTGTATTGAAAAATAAAATATATGTTTTAAAAAGTGTCTTAAAAAGTGCATTTGTTTTTCGAAAGTAACATGTGAATGTTTTGAAAAATGAAGGGTGTCTGTGAATAGTAAAGTGAAGTGTGATTGTTAGAGAATGAAAACTATTAATTTTGAAAGGTGATGTGTGTAAAGGATGAAGAATAAAGTATGTGGTTTTGAAAGGTAAATTATTTTGATGAGCTTGTCTTTTGAAAAGTGGATTGTATGTGTTTTGAAAAATAAAATGAAATGTGTTGGATAGTAAAGTGTGTTGAATAGTGCATGAATTGTAAAAGTGAAATATGCAAATATGATAAAAATAAATTATGTGAATTTTTGATAGGTATTGTGTGAGAAAGATGAATGGTGAAATGTGGAATTTTGAAAAGTAAAGTGTTTTGAATAGTTTATGTTGAAAAGTGAAGTACTTCGTATATGTGTGTTTATTTTAAATTGAAATTTTTCAAAAAGTATATGTTTTGAAAAATGTATAAGAGAGATTTTGAATTGTGAAATGTGTAAAATTTGAAAAGGGAAACATATGTATTTATGAAAATTGAAAGTGTATGTGTTGAAAGATAAAATATGGGAAGGGTGAAAAAAGAGTTTTAATTGTGAGAAATGAAGTGTGAGTATGTTAAATAATATTTTAAAATTTATAATTATTGAAAGTTAAATTGTTTTGAGAAGTAGGGTGTGGGTGTTCGGAGAATAAGTAGTGTTAGTTATTATTAGAAATTAAAATTAAAAAAAAAAGAAATTTCTTCTCTCTTTCTCTCTCTTCCCCTTTCTTCTTTTACTTATCTCTTTTTATACATTGAGGTGAATTTTGGAAAAATACAAAGTATACTTTCAAAGGTGAAAAATTTAAAAGACAAACAATTGAGTCAGTTTGCTAGTCGGAAGAAGGTATATGTTTACTTAAATAATAAATTTCAATTCTAAATTATTAAATGTGTTATAATCCCTATTTTTTTTTTTTTGTTTGCTTGAACTGCAAGGATTGATATCGATTAAGTAAAGAAAAGTAAGTATACTAAAGATGTTAGTCGTCTCTATCAAACTAGGTGGAGGTGCTACGACCGAATATCACCGGACAATGGCTCCCATGTATATGAGTAATCTTAAAACTTAGATAACTTTAAGGTTCAGAAGCCTTGTTATGTTTTGCGATCTCCCAATCATAGGCCTTGTAAAAATTCTAGTTTTATTTATTTTATTATATATTTTAAAATTGAATTTAATTGCAATTTACTTTTATTCTATTATTTAAATTCTATTTGATTTTTTTTAGAGCATGAACCCAATCGATTGCATTTTTGGCGACTGCGTTAATGATTATTAGGAGCTCTAGAATTGGACTTGTTTATCCGTAGTTTATTCTCCTATTAGAGTAGTGGAGTTTCAAAACATTTAATGCCTATTTAGATTCTAATATAATAATTTCAACCAATCCTAAAATATATATAAATTAAAATTATAAAATAATTAGTGATAATCTTTTGTTTAAAAAAGTAAATCAATCCTTAAATTAAAATAAAATCATAGAATCATGAAATGATGAAATCATAAAATCTTTAAATTATAATTAAAATGACTTCTAAATTAAAACGAAATTAATAATAATAGAGATAAAAGTTAAATATTAAACCAATAATGAAAGGAAATTTCATTAATCATTAAACATTTAATAAATCATTAAATCAAATAAATAACTAATATTTTGTAGATAAATCAATAATCAAATATCTCAGGACTAACAATAGTTAATTAAAACTCTCTAAATAATTGATCTTATTAATTAATTTTAACAATTAAAATTCAACTTAAAATAAACTTCAAGAGTATTAATAACACTAAAGCATAAATTTAATTATAAATTTATCTTGATCATTCAACAAACTAAATTCAATCGATAAAAAATTTCAACTAATAGTAAGTCTAAGTTATCTCTAGACCACACAACATATTACATATACTTAGATTTGTTTGTTAGGATAATCGACTCTAGCTTTAAGTTAAGCTTTTGTTTACATTTTTGCTGTTATGAGATGTACTTTTTCGTTGTTTTTATTGCATGATGATTATAATTATTGATGTGCTTGTTTATTATTTATTCTTATAATCTATGAATTGATGTAATGGATAATAAATTATCCTTAGGTTAGGAACGATCTGGATTCTCACAGATTTTTTGCATGTTGTTATGCTCATGTAGAGCTAAATTAAAGGAGAAAAATTAAAGAGTTAAACTAACATATTTTCTGCAGGTGCAAAATGCTAAGCCCCTTTAAAATTTAAAGAGCATGATCATTTATGGCGGGTAAATTTAATTTAAATTTAATTATATAATTACTTGAGATGATTTGATTATAATTGTTTAGGATAATCTTACTGGTGATTTAAATTTTTGTATGTTGAGATGTAATATAAATATATTTGAAAGAGTTGTAATTTAAACATGATTTGTTGTTGGGATATTACATCATACTTGAAATACGAAGAGGAGAGAAAATCTCTTAGGAGAATGTTCTCTTCTATTTGAAAAGTCAAGTTAAAATGATTTTAATATTCAAAAGGAAAAAAATTCCTTCGAGAATGAGATTTTTTTCATTTGGATATCCAGACCTGACAGATTCAAGAAAGTCACATAAGGAAAGAAGAAGTGAAGATGAAAATATATCCCATTTTAAACCGCTTGTGTCAGTCTTATGATTAGAATTCAGGTTATTATTAGTGGTACCCGACCACTTTTAAATTAAGCAGACCCTGGGTTATAAAAAAAAGTAGCACTTATTCGATATTAAATTTATTTAATTGGTTAATTTGGTTGGTTGTTTATATTACTTGTGCAGTAGAAATTGTCTATTTTTCTAGATTTTTTCTTGAAATACGTATTTTGTTTTAGCCTGGATGCGATCGGAGTTTTTGTGAGGGTATAATTGAATTTTTTAGAGTTTTTGAAGCCCTCTATTTGAGCTTTATCAAGGCACTTAGTAAGTGTCTTTGACAGTCTGTTTCTTCGTTCTTCTGGAAATAACTTGAAGAGAGAACTTGAAAAGGAGAGAGGAAAGTGTTGAGTTTGAGAGGGAGAAGATCTGTGGAGAGGGTTTCAAGGGAGTGCGGAGGGGATTTCACACAGTTGCTCCAACAAACTTGCACCTTAGTACCATGGATTCAAGATTCGTCTTGAGAGAAGTTTTGGCAAGAAGATCTTTTCGGTATCAAAGGACCGGGTTACTTCACCCCACTAAAGAAGGTTAAAGTGATTTTATAAGGGCTTCTCCACCTAGCTGTGGAGGCTAAAGGAGAGTCGTTAAAGGTTTAGTGCAATACTTAAAGAGTACCTCCAAGTAGTAGACATAGATCAAGTTGAACCGAACAACTATAAATATGGGGTGTTCTTTCCTTTTTATTATTTTCATATTTATTTTTCTTGCGATAAACTGTATGGGTGAAAACGTTATTTTATCTTTTTATTATGAATTTAATTCAATCTCGCATCACATTTTAAAAAGATTTTTTTTTCATTATTAAAGAATTTTTTTAAATACCAATTTACCTCCACTCTTGGTTAGCCTCGGGACTAATTCTTTAGGGTTTAACAACCCTCACAAACTTTCACATGTAATTGATTGGGTTTGGGCTCTAAAAAAATCAAATAGAATCTAAATAATAAAATGAAAATAATTTGCAATTTAATTCAATTTAAAAATGTATAATAAGATAAATAAAACTATGGTTTCTACAGGGCCCTATTGTTCGGATATCTCAAAATACAACAAGGGTTCTGAGTCTTAAGGCATCTAAGTTTTCAGAATACTCACATAAATCTGAGCCAATGTCTGGTGATATCTGGCCGTAGCACCTCCACCCAATTGGATAGAGGCGACTGACAGCTTTAGTCCAATTCCTTTTATTCACTTGATCAGTACTATTTCTCATAGTTCATATAAATAAAGTAAAGTAGGGATTATAGCATATTTAATAATTTAGAATTGAAATAATTGAAAAATATTATTTGAATAAAAATGCATTTTTTTGGGCTTTCAAATCAGCTCAGTTGTTTGCCTTTTAAAATTTTCTTATTTGAAAGCATACTTTGCATTTTTCCTAAATTGACCTTAAGGCATAAAAAGAGAGAAAAAGTTGAAGATAAAAGAGAAAGAAAGAAAAGCTTTGATACAAATTACTTACTCTCCGAACACCCATACCCCACTTCTCAAAACAGTTCAACTTTCAACAATTATATACTTTAAAATACAATTTAACATACTCACAATTCATTTCTCCCAATCCAAACTTTCTTTTCACTCTTAACGTATTTTTTCATTCAATACATATACTTTCACTTTTTAAAAATACACATGTTTTACTTTTCAAAATCTATACATTTCACCATTCAAAATCTCTTTTATACATTTTTCAAAATATATACTTTCCAAAGAATTCCATTTACAAAGCACTTTACTTTTCAACATAAACTTTTCAAAACACTTTATCTTTCAAAACCTCACGTTTCACATTTTATCTTTCTCACATAATATCTTTCCAAAATTCATATAATTCACTTTTACAACATTTGCATATTTTACTTTCACAATTAATATATTTTCCAATACACACTTTATTTTCTAATACATTTCATTTTGTTTTTCAAAACATATACAATCTACCTTTCAAAATACATGCTCATCAAAATAATTGATCTTTCAAAATCATGTACTTTACTTTTCATCCTTTACACATACTATCTTTCAAAATAAATAATTTTCATTCTCTAACAATCACACTTCACTTATTATTTAAATACACATTCACTTTTCAAAACATACACATATTACTTTTTAAAAACACACATATTTCAAGATATATATTTTTCAAAACATATATTATATCTTTTAATATACTTTATTTAAAAAAAACTCTCAATCAAAACAAAATACTCTTCTCCAATCTCTTTTTTTTTTTCACAAAATATGAAAAGAACACATGCATGTATAGAGTGAAGCACAACAAACTGATTCTTACCAATCATGTTCCACTATAGGTTCATTTACACATACTTTTCAACTCAATATTTATTACAAATGCAAATATGAGAAAGAGTACTTCATGTCACAACACATGATGTGTACGAATATGTTTTACTAACAACATTGGAGCATGAAAACGTATAAGAATTTCTTTGTTTTAATCAATATTCACTTTTGCTTTACTATGCAAACCGATTCTTAATAATCATGTTTCACCATAAGTTCATATACACCTATTTTTCAACTCAATATAATTATAAATACAAATATAAGGAGTATTTTATGTAATAACACATGATGTGTAAGAAGATTTTTTATTATCAACATTGAAGCATAAAAACACATAAGAACTTATTTGTTTTAATCAATATCCACTTTTATTTATAACCTTGCCAAAAACTATGACCAATGCTATGTTTGTATTTATAACGAAAATATATTTGGTAAGAATACAAAAAATCTTACAATTATTTGATACCTTATTTAAACTTCATCAATAAAACAATTTGATTATAGAGTTGTATGTAAAATTCTTTTATTTAATTATGACTCAAAGAGATCAAAAATGTATTCAATGTATTGTCAAAATAAAATTACTATCATTCTATTTCCTCTTTTAAGAATAACATATGTATACTAGAAGGGTGGTTGTAGTTGTGGTGTAGCTTTCAATGCGTTCATACACAGGAAAATGATATAATCCACGCTTGAGGTCTCTATATAGCATTTCAACACACACAAGTTTTGCTAAGGCATTTTATCGAACAATTAACATGCAATGTATATATAAAGTGAGGAAAGAAAGAGTTTCATGAAGAACAAATTTAATACACAAATCAAAGAGGAAGAATATATACCTATGACAAAGAGGAAAGGGATTTGTGTGTGCTGAATGAGGAAAGGAAGAGGAAGAAGATATACTTGTAACAAAGGGGAGAGAGATTTGTTAGGGCAAGGATGGCTAGGGCTAACAGCAACGTTGACTAGGCTTGTAGACCGGCGGGAGAGAAGAGGAGATTGGGTTCGACTCTTGGATTTCCTTGTGAACAGAGAGATGATCGGAAGAAGCTTTAGTTGTTGGAATGAGAGGAAGGTGGAGAGGGAGGAGTTGTGTGAATAGATATGAGATAGTTAGGGGTTTTGGTTAAATCGACCCTAATTGAATCGTTTATCATAATTTTTTTTTAATTTAAATCTTTGATTTAATTAGGATGGAGGATTAAAATTATTTTAATTTTAATTTAAATAAATTAATATGATAATTTTTATTTTATTTTAAAATAGATAAAGATAAAGAATTTATTTTAATGAAATTATTTATGTTAGTTTAAACAACTTAGTTGAAATTTTAATTCAAACAAATTCAAATTTATTTGTTTAATTTAATTAACTTCAATTCAATTTTAATTTGCTCATGTCGAGTTAATTTTAGTTTGGATTGTGTTAAAATAAAGCATGATTTAGATCAATTTAGAAAGTCGAGTTGATGCTACGGCATTAGACATCCTCCTTAGAGAAGTCTTAGAGGAACGATGTCCACATTAGACTAGGAAGACCTAGGTACTAGATATTTAATTTGGGAAATTTGATCTCAAATAATGAGGTCAACAAATGAACCTCCAATAGTGAGTTCATTATGCGTATTGGTGTTAACATAAATGATAAGCTATATCCAAAATTGAAATTGAAAATTTAAGTATACGAATTGAAGATATTTTAAGCTTTGATAGGTAATCAAAATAAAAAGTTTATAAAAATATTTGAGTTGATTAAATGATTTTAAGTTGAGAATGGATTTAACAAATACTAACTAATGAGATTAGCATCATTTAGTAAAGTCAATGTATGAAATAATTGAGTATAATGATTTAAATGTGATTTGATATGAAAGGAAGAATTTTGAAAGTGAATTTGATTAATATTAAAGTCTTCTTTCTAGTTCAAGAGTAAGGATATCACCATTTGGGTACTTACACCTAACTTAACAAACTAAATTGTGTCTTCTAAAAAAAAGAGGACAACCTATGGAATTGATTGTATCTAATCTTGGAAGGTTTACAATTTAAGTTTTAATAGGATGGTGCCACGAGGGTATTCTAAGATGATTAAAACTTAAACGATCGCTTTCAAATATTATAAGAAAATTTTCAAATGAAAAACAAAGCTTTCACTCTTTGATCTCAAACTTTTCTCAATTATTGTGAGTATTTGATATTCCTTAGTGTTTTCACTATAAAAGATGCTCAAATATTCTCCTTATTCTTCAACAACTCATACAAAATTAAAAATTTTTTAAGAAAATTTTATCATGTTGCATTTAGTTCTCTTAAAACATGCAAATGAGGATTCTAAATAATTCAGTTTATTTTCTTTTGAGTTATTCAAGACAAATTCAATTATTCTTGCATTCCTCCTCCAGCGGTCGAGATGCTTTGATAAAATTTTACTTATCAAAGATAATCAAATTACTCACCCTCTTTCTCCATTTGTTTTCTTCACGTATGATCCGATATAAAACATTATCCCAAGTGGAATATTTGTAAGATATAAAGATCATTTATAAAGGAGGAAAAAACAAATTTTAAATGTAAAGAGTTTCAAGACTATCATTTTTTCGAATGTTTTCTCTTCCTTGCTAGAAAGTGGCATATACAAAAGCATTTGATCTTCATTAGAACATTTGCATGTTGTTGATGATATTTGTGATGGTTGGAAAAGATCTGAAGCTTTTAAAAAAATCAAATATACATTATAGTTTAAATCCTGATTAAATCTATCTTTCGGTCTAGCCCACTCTTACGAGATCTTATTGACTTCAAGCCTAAGTTCGCTTTTACGTCAGCCAACTTGATTAAATTTGTCTTTAAGTCTAAATACGCTCTTACGTCATCCTATACTGCACTAACAAATCTCATGCTATGTGTTTGTAGATACTTCCATCCATCGTAGTTCTTTCATATTTGTCCACATATAACATATTGAATGTATGATGGGTCTCTTTTAGTGGCTTGTAGGCAATACATTAGATGCACAACGGGTCTTCTGTAGCGGCCCGTAGGAGTTTGCATTTATTGTATGTCATTTGTCTTTATTCGCAAAGGATCAGTTTGTTTGATTGACACTATATGGTGTTTGACTACGAAGGCGTTGTAACCTTTATTACCTTCTACTAGACATCTTGTAGATGCTTGTATTTGTTCTTAATTTTCATGTGTATGTTGATTTGTGGATTGTTATTTTTGCTTGCGTATCTTTCAGTGTTCGTAGAAACTACTGCATAATTCCTACATATTTGTAAGATAGTTGACGTCAGTGATAGGGACTTCCACATTCTATTGCATGACTTGTGTGAACTTCACACATCAACTAGCACCATTCAATGTAATTTATTTAAGGGGCTTTGTACATCTATTTGCGCTTAAATCATACAGCCTCTCCTATTTCATTGCTTGCAAGGTTGAAGATGATTGTTTGTGGTCTATTGTTGATTGCCAGAGTGTTGTAAAGCAGGTTCTTCATCTGCTAAATACCCTTCATATCTTGCTCACAAACATTCTATATCATTCGTCGCATGACTCTTGTGTATACTTGTAGTGAAACATATATCTTCACATGCAGTTAAGCGGCATCGATAGCAAAGGCGGACTATCTTCTTTACAACCACCCTACTTTGCTTGTAAACATGTTATATATTTAGTATATCATCCTTCATTGCTCTAACATGCTAGTTCTTGTGCTAATACTGAATGTCCAGCGTTGTTGTATGAATCATATTGATGGCATTTATTTTCATTTACGTATTAACTTGACTGAGTGTTCAAACTCTTCTGATTTTGTCCTTTATCATTCAAATGTATTGGGAATATGTTCATTACGAGTCTTTCTCATGCAGATGAACTGTTATACTTATACAAGCATCATGTTCATGTTCATAATCATATGAGGGCAATTGCATTTCCTTGTATGCATATTATTCTTTGTATGTAACGAATCCTTTGTTTGCTTGCACAAGATTCATAAGTGAATCATGTTCAATACAACTCCCTCATTTGTGTTTGTTGGTGCCTTCAGTCTCAACAATTCATAAAGGATTGACATGATCGATTACAAATCCCTTTGATGTCATCATTCTTGAATGAGACGTTATGGATTTTCATGTCCACTCTTTTGAACAAACCCTTCAACTTATTACCAGTCTTCTTAGTTGATGTTTGTCACTATTGGTGTTTATGTTTCTGATTAGTACGATTATTCTCCAATATTCACAAGAGACTTCAGCCTATTGGTTGAAAATAAGCCATTGTGTTCTTCCGTTGCTTGTGAATCTCTTTGCCCTCAAAGGTCGTTTGCAACATGCACGATAAGCTTAATATCCTTGATTATTGACATTAATGTTTATATCATCATGACGACTTTGACATTTGTTGGAGAAATATCAAATTATTGCTTTCGTATAAATTGTCATATTTTCCATAATCTTCATCACTCTTTGCTTATAAGCAAACCATGCTATATGTTTTTTTTTTGTTAATTCATTGATGTTCATTACAAGTTCTCACTTGTATGCTTATATTTTAACTTCACCATTTCATAAATTATACTCTTTATGTTGCACGTTAAGTTTGATTTTATATAATTCAGTCTATAAGCTCTATTCTCTGCGGTCCTATTGAGTTTAAGTCCTCATGTTCAGGTCATTTGCAAGTCCAATGTGTTTGCACTATGTCACATTCAAGTCTAAGTCCAAGCGATCTTGTTTAGTTCATTTCATTTGGTCAAATTTGATTTAAGTTTCCTATTCATGTCATGTTTAAATCAAGTTCAATGTACACAAGTCCTCTGCCATTTGATTTGCAAGTTCTAAGTTCTATTTGTTATTTTCATTCAAGCTTGAGTTCAATTTTCTGTTGAGTGTTCAACGTCAAGTCCCATGCATTTGTTCAATTTGAAGGTCCATTATTTTGTTCTTTTTTATTCAAGTAAATATCTAAATAAAGTTCTCTGTTCACTAAAATTTTTGGCAGCCTCCCGGCGTCTCCCCCATTTAGGGGAAACTACGGAAAACTGGGCCATCCCATCACGCTAGTAGAGCGTGTATGGTAGGTGTCGGAGGACACCGAATCATACATCTTCGATCCCACCACGCTATAAGAGCGTGTATGGGGGTTCCAAAGTGCTTGCAAAAAAAAAAAAACGAGGGGTTTTCCTCACCACGCAACAAGAGCATGTATAGGGCTTACCCACATCGTCGTATGCGTCGCATTGAGCTCCCTCCTACGTTGTTGCCAGAGCGCGTATATGTGGTTCTACGGTCCGCAAAAAATGCTGAAAATGAGATTTTAGGTGACTACCCGCTTTGTCGTAGGCGTTGCACGAGTTTCCTCCTACCGTGCTACTAGAGCACGTGTATAGATGGTTTGCCAGTCCGCCACAAATGCTAAGTGCGGGGTTTTGATGATATGAACAAAAATGATCCTACTCTTACCTCTTTTTTAGGATTTTTTTAATCTTTTTTTTTTCTTCTCTTTTTCTTCTTTTCTCTCTTTTTTTCTTTTTTTTGTTTTCTTTTTCCTCTTCTTTGTTTTCTTTTTTTGTCTTCCTCTCTCTATCTCTCTCTCACACACACACACACACACACATATATATATATATATATATATATATATATATATATATATATTATATAATACTAATAATAGTTAAAAACAATAATTAAAATACTAATAATAATTAGTAACAACTAATAACTAAATAAATTAAGACATCACATAATACTTAATAATAGTTAATAACAATTAATATCTAAAATTAAAATAAAATCTATGCCTAATTAACTAGATAGGTCTGGTGATATAGGCAGTGGATTGCGGCTAGATAGATGGGCTTTGTGATTGGGTAGAAGAGGATGTAGGATCAGAGTTTGGTACAAGCGCTGGCTTATGCGGCTTGAGGAAGGTGGTGGGTCAAGTAGATGGAGGAAGGGACGCAAGTCTTCTGTGGCTTAGTTTTGGCTCAAGGGTTCGGACAAGATGAGGAAGGCTTGGGTATTGAGTCGGTTGGCCTTAGAGTTGGGTGAAGCCGGGTAAGGTCGGAGGGTAGGCAATCGGCACAGGTGAGTTCAACTGTTAGGTCTTGAGGTCTGGAGGATCGATTTGATAGGGTTGATCGGTGGTGGCGACGGGAGGAAGAGGAAGATTGGTTGGAAAGGAGGAGATAGTGTGGAGGCTTAGGGATTTAGGAGGCTTTGGTGGGTTCAAAAGGTGGCTTGCGTGAGATAGAGAGGGAAGGAATCAAATGCTTTAGCTGGAGTTTCGATGAGATGAATGAGGGGGATCTGTTAATATCTTTATAGTGAGAGCTCCATTCGAACGAGATGGATAGAGTACGAGATTTTAGCTGATGACTTGTGACGTAAACAATGCCGGCGTCGAATGGCAGGTACGAGCATTTTATGGGATTTATGCTAGATTTTAGGTAGGATTTTTGGTACAGAGGTCAATAAATGTCCCCCAATAAATGTTGTACGCGTCTAGAGCGAACCAGATTTATTGTATGCTGATTGACCCTATGGATCTCCATATATTTGCTTTAGATGTCACATAGAGGTTTTCACTTTACGGATCTCCAAAATCTTATTCGGATGTCACGTTGAGGGCTTGATTTTTCAGATCTCCAAAAGTTTGTTTGGATGTCACATTAAAGTTTTCATTTTGTAGATCTTCAAAAATCTATCTCTGTGCATTTATAGTTCTTTAGATGCACTTTAGTCAACAATATGTTTGACATGTGACTTTTGTCAAGTTGTGATCTATATGTAGGTTCTTAGAATATCACTTTGTACATTGATGGTAGTACATAACATTGCCATTTTCTATTATTCTTTTGCCATCATTGTCACATTAGTTTATAGCATTTTTATAAATGCTCAACATCTTTCTCTGTCTAAATGATATATAGATCTAATATTTCTGTTGTATATTGTTGATATCGTTCGAGATTTATCTGAATTTTAATTTTGGATCTAGTTGATAATTTTGATCAATACCAATACACATGATAAACTTTGGTGAGTTTATCGTGCCTATTGGGGATCCATTTGTTGACCTCATTATTTTAGGTCAAATTCCCCAAACTAAATTTCAAACACCCAGGTCTTCATAGCCTAGTGTAAAGTTTGCTCCTCTAGGATTTATATTTGGAGGATGCCTAATAACGTAGTATTGACTTGACTTTTTAAATCAACCCAAATCATATCCTATTTTAACATAATTCAAATCAAAATTAACTCGTTGCGAGCCAATCAAAATTAAATTGATATTAATTAAATTAAACAAATAAGTTTGAATTAAAATTTCCATTAAATTCTTTTAAAATAACATAAATAATTAAAAAAATATTTATCTATTTTAAAATACAAAAAACTAGCATATGAATTTATTAAAAATAAAATTAAAATAATTTTAATCTTCCATCCTAATTAAATCAAAGATTTAAATAAAAAAATAATGGTAAACGGTTCGGTTAGGGTCGGTTTAACCAAAACCCCTCAGTATCTCCTATCAATTCGTACAACTCCTCCCAATCTCCTCTGTTCGCAAGAAGGCCGAACGCTTCCAGCCCGCCTCCTCTCTCACGAAACCGAATCCCATCTCCTCGTCTGTTCTGCCCAAGGAAGCTAGATGCTGCTCAACCTAGCCATCCCTGACCCAGTCGATCCCTCTCCTCTTTGCTATATGTATATCTTCTTTCTTTTCCTTTCCTCCATTTTTATTTTTTCTTTCATCCTTTTCTTACATTTCCCTCCCCAAATCTTTTTATTCTTTATCATTTTCTTCCCTTTCACTTTCATCTCCACACATCCTTCTCTTTTTTTTTTTTTTAAATTTCTTCTTCCTTCCTATTAAAAAAAATGGGTAAAGAAAAATGTTAATATATGAAATTTTCCCTTATTTAGATTTGAAACATGTTTTGATTTGTGTATTAAATTTGTTTTTCATGAAACTCGTTCTTTTCTCACTTTACATATATATTGCATGCTAGTTTTTCGATAAAATGCCTAAGCAAAATTATACATACATGCACACACACACATCTATATATAAACCCATGATTTTGTGTGCTATAATTTTATATGGAGACCTCAAGCGTGGATTCCATAATTGTCTTATGTATAAGTACGTTGAAAGTTACACCACAACCACAAGCACCCTTATAATATATATATGCTATACTTAAAAGAGGAAATAGAATGATAGTATTTTTATTGTGACAATATATTGAATACATATTTGATCTCTTTAAGTCATGATTAGTTGGGAGAATTTTACATACAATTCTA
Source organism: Dendrobium nobile (assembly GCA_022539455.1). NCBI lineage: Eukaryota > Viridiplantae > Streptophyta > Magnoliopsida > Asparagales > Orchidaceae > Dendrobium > Dendrobium nobile. Next base: position 10,981,170 of record CM039725.1, read on the forward strand.
TGGCCAAATTATTTCATTGATAAAGTTTAGAGAATGCATCTAATAATTATTAGATTTTTTGTATTCGCATCAAATATTTTTCCGTTACTAATACAAATATAGTATTGACCTTGGTTTTGACAAGTAAAATTATAATCAAAAGTAGATATTGATTAAAACAAAGAAGTTATTATGTGTTTTTATACTCCAATGTTGATAATAGAACATTTTCTTACATGTGTTGTGACATGAAGTACTATTTCTCACATTTGTATTTATTATAAATATTAAGTTGGAAAGTATGTATATATGGACTTATGGTGGAACATAATTGGTGAGAATCAGTTTGCATATTTGTGCTTCACTTTATACATGTATATGTTCTTTTCATATTTTGGAAAAAGGGTGTTGAAGAAGAGTAGTTTGCTTTGATTAAGAGTATTTTTGAAAGTGAAGTGTATTGAAAGATGAAAGATAAGTTTTAAAAAGTGAAGGATGTATATGAATAGCAAAGTGAAGTGTAACTGTTGGAGAATGAAGAATATTTATTTTAAAAGGTGATATATGTAATGGATGAAGAGTAAAATATGTGGTTTTGAAAGGTTATTTTGATTAGCATGTCTTTTGAAAAGTGGATTATATGTGTTTTAGAAAATAAAATGAAATATATTAGAAAGTAAAGTGTGTGTTAGGAAGTATATGTGAAAGTGTAAATATGCAATTGTAATAAAAGTGAATTATATGAATTTTGAAAATGTATTGTGTGAGCAAGATGAAAGGTGAAATATGGGGTTTTGAAAAGTAAAGTGTTTTAGAAATTTTATGTTGAAAATGAAGTGCTTTGTAAGTTTGTGTGGGTTTTAAAGTGGAATGCTTCGAAAAGTTTATGTTTTGAAAAATGTATAAGAGAGATTTTAAATGATAAAATGTTTAGATTTTGAAAAATGAAACATGTGTATTTATGAACGTGAAAGTATATGTGTTGAAACATAAAAGATAGAAAGGGTGAAAAGAGAGTTTGAATTGTGAGAAATGAAGTGTGAGTATGTTAAATAGTATTTTAAAGTATATATAATTGTTGAAAGTTAAATTATTTTGAGAGGAGAGGTGCGGGTGTTAGGAGAGTGAGTGGGGTATAGGGTATGTTAAATAGTGTTTTTCTCTTTTTTTGTGCCTTAAGGTGAATTTTGAAAAATACAAAGTATGCTTTCAAAGGTGGAAAGTTTAAAAGGCAAACAACCGAGGTATGTTAAAATTTAAATAATATTTTTCAATTATTTTAATTCTAAATTATTAAACGTGCTCTAATCCTTATTTTATTTTCTTTTTCTCCATGAATTGCGAGGATTGATATCGATCAAGTAAACAAAAGGAAATAGACTAAAAGTGTTAGTCGCCTCTATCCAACCGAGTGGAGATGCTACGATCGAATATTATCGGACATTAGCTCCGGTGTATATGAGTATTTTAAAAACTTAGATAGTCTTAAATCCCAAAACCTTTGTTGTATTTTGACGATCTCCCAACCATATGACCTTGTAGAAACTATAGTTTTTATTATTATGCATTTTTATAATTTAATATGTAATTTACAAGTTTCTTTTATTATGTTATTTATATACTATTCTGCTATTTATATTTTATTTGATTACTTAGAACCTGAACCCAATCAATTGTACTTTTGACGACTGCACTAGTAATTAGGAGTGCTAGAACTCGATTTTAATCACCCTTAATTCATCCTTCTATTAGACTAATAGGTTTTAAATACTTTAGGGCTTTATTAAGAATTTAATATAATAACTCCAATCAATCAAGTAACATATACAATTCAAAATTAAAAAGATGATGAAAAAAAATTCATTCATTATTTTATATATATATATATATTATATATATATATATATATATTATATATATATATATATATAAACTAACATCTAAATTAAAATATAATGATATATATGGAAATAAATAATAAATTCGATGTTAATATTGTTTATGTAAAAATATGAATTTTGTTCGAATTTATTATTTATTTCCATATATATCATTATATTTTAATTTAGATGTTAGTTTATATATATATATATATATATATATATATATATATATATATATATATATATATTAACATAAAGATCAAACTTAAACTTAAAGATCATAGAACTGAGTCCGATTTATAGGTAGATTATCCTTGCATTATAAGGTTAATTATTTGTTACATGTTTGGAAGATGATTTTACTATTGAAATAATCATTTCGATATTTGAGTAACGGAAGCCTAAAAAAGAGAAAAAAAAGAAAAGAAAAGAAAAAAAGAAGAAACATATTCATTAAATGTATAACAAAAAAACGGCTTCCCTTTTTAAATCTTGAATATCAGAGGACCTATTCATCATTTATGACTTTGAGAATTCAAAATTTTGGTTTTTCATCAAGCATTGATGTTCTATTTGGATGTAAAATATATATCATCTAAAAGATTCTGAAAGATTGAATTTCTGCCTCCAATTTAATTATCTATGGATCAGTTCTTAATTCAAATCGAAGAAAAAGTTGTAGAAAGCCTCAGTTTAGTTTGTAGGAAAACTTTTATCTAGGTTAACAAAACCTCTCTAATTAACAACTTGAGTAGGTTAGTTCATATCTTCAAATCATTATAAAAAAATAACAGAGATGATCAATCTAACTAGAATTATAACAGTGTTGATTGTGCATTTTTGGGTTTCACATAACAAACCTAATTGAGATGCATAAACAAATCATTATCCAAATATCTTCAACTCTCTTTTGAACATCTCCCAATTTGAAAGATTTTAGATATGGTCCTGATGCTCGAGGATTGATAGTGATATTTATTAATATAAAAATTAATTTGTTTAATTTATAATTTTTGAAACTGAACTAAGGGACACCCCTTAGTTTTGAGATGATTGTCTAGTGTTCTCATCATGAGCAGATGTCACATCCAAATTTACATATATTGTTAACTAAACTAGGATGTTAGAACATGAGGGGTTCTATCCTTTAGTGATGTCGACGATATCTTTGTTTGAATCTATATCAAACTTCAAACCCAAATCAAGTTACAATTTGACCTGGTCCATGATTGACTAATCTTGGATGTTAGAATCGGAAGGATTCTATTCTCAATAAAGTTCATAATGACTTCATCAAATAGATATAAAATTTAATTCAAGGTATATCTTCACTTTATTATAAACTAGAATTAGATATTAGAGTCTAAACAACTCTATCCCGGTTAAAAAATCTTTCTATAGCAATTAAATTAAAATATTTGAAACTATATTTTTCTTTAAAGAAAGTTGTTAATTTCTGGCTATTTAATTAAAACTCATTTTGGTCATATTCAAACTATTAAATTTGGAGGGAGTCAATTCATTGGGTTAACATGATTAAAACTTAAGCGATCACTTTCAAATATTATAAGAAAATTTTTAAATGAAAAGAAAAATTTTCACTCTTTGATGAAAGTTAAAATTTTTTCAATTATTGTGAGTATTTGATATTCCTTAGTGTTTTCACTACAAAGGATGCTCAAATAAAACGCTACAAAGGATGCTCAAATATTCTTCTTGTTCTTCAACAACTAATGCAAAAGTTAAAATTTCTTAAGAAAATTTATCATGTTGCATTTAATTATCTTAGAACATGCAAATGAGAACTTTAAAAAATTTCAATTATTTTTTTGAGTTACTTAAGACATTCAATTATAGAAATAAATTTCAATCAATATCTTGCATTTCTCCTTTAATGGTCGAGATGTTTTGATAAACTTTTACTTATCATTGATAATCGAACTACTCATCCTATTTCTCCTTTTGTTTTCTTCACATATGATGATTCGATATAAAACATTATCCTCAATGGAATAATTTTAAGTTATAAAGATTATTTATAACGGAGGAGAAAATAAATTTTCAATCTAAAGAATTTCATGACTATCATTCTTTTGAATGTTCTCTTCCCTACTTGCAATAGGCATATACAAAAGTTTTTAATCTCCAGTAGAACTTTGCAAGTTGTCAATGTCAGTTGAGATGGAGGAAAAATATCTAAAACTTTAAAGAAATCAAATATACATTATAGTTCAAATCCTGATTAAATCTGTCTTTATGTCTAAGTCTGTTCTTAAGGCATCCTTTTTACTTCAGGCTTAAATCTGATTTTACGGTAGCCAACCTGATTAAATTTGTCTTTAGGTCTAAGTCTGCTCTTACAGTATCCTATAGACATCTAGCATAAGTCCGTTTTTACGGCATCCAACTTGATTAAATTTGTCTTTAGGTCTAAGTCCGCTTTTACGTCATCTTATAGATATCTGACATAATTCTGTTCTTACGGCAACCATCCTATTTTAATGTCTTTAGGTCTACATTTGTTTTTATGACATCATATTGACTTCTGGCCTAAGTCCGCTTTTACGGCAGCCAACCTGTTTAAATCTCAAATCTGTCTTTAGGTCTAAGTCCTCTTTTACGGCATCTTATTGACATCTAGTTTAAGTCTGCTCTTATGGCAGCCATTCTCGAAGTTAGGTAAAAATATCCATTTGGTAACATCCTAGTCTTTGGCCCGAAGTGAAGTATAAGCATCCCAAGTGACATCTTCTCTTCATTAAAATTTTAAATATATAAATTTGATCATATAGGCTTCCTTTCCTTACAATAATCCGCTAGTGGTGGAGAACGCCACTCATGGGACCATCTTAGTTTAAATGTATAAATTTGATCCTCTATGGTTAGGTGTGAGTCTCCACACTTAGGCTTCCTTCTCATATGATTATTCGATCCTCTGATGTTAGGTGTGAGTCCCTAGACTTAGGCTTTCATTCCTCATGATCATTCGCTAGAGGTGGAGAATGCCCCTTATGACACCATCCTAGTTTAGATGTATAAATTCGATCCTATCGTTAAGTGTGTGTCCCCACACTTAAGCTTTCTTTCCATATGATCATCCGATCCTCTGAAGTTAGGTGTGAGTTCCTACACTTAGGCTTCCTTTTCACACGATCATCTACTAGTGGTGGAGAACTACACTCGTGGCACCATCCTAATAAAACTTGAAGTTTAAACCTTTTAAGATTAGATACAATCCATTGCATAGGTTGCCCTCTTTTTTTAGATGACGCACTCTAGTTTGTTGAATTAGATGTAAGTACCCACTTTTTGGCGTCCTTCCTCTTGAATTAGAAAGAAGATTTTAATCTTAATCAAAATCACTTTCAAAATTCTTCCTTTTATATTAAATCACATTCAAATTACTATACTCAGTTATTTCATACATTGGCTTTACTGAATGATGTTAATTTCATTAGTTAGTTTATATTAAATTCATCATTAACTTTAAAATTATTTAATCAACAGAAATCTCTTTATAAAATTTTCATTCTAATTATCTATTAAAGCTCAAAATTTCTTTCAATTCATATATTCAGATTTTCGATTTCATTTTTGGATCTAGTTGATTATTTCAATCAACACCAATACTTATGATAAACTCTAGTGAGTTTATCATGCCTATTTGGGGTTAATTTGTTGATCTCATTATTTCTGGTCAATTTTCTCATACAAAATCTCTAGCACCTTGGTCTTCGTAGCCTAGTATTCATATCGCTCATCTAGGACTTCTATTAGAAGAATGCCTAATGACGTAGCATCGACTCGACTTTCTAAATTGACCCAAATTATATCCTATTTCAATACAATTCGAGCTAAAATTAATTCATCATGAGCCAATTAAAATTGAATTGATATTAATTAAATTAAACAAATAAGTTTTAATTCATTCTAATTAAAATTTCAACTAAGTTCGTTTAAATTAACATAAATAATTTTATTAAAATAAAATTTTATTCTATTTTGAAATAAAATAATTTCATTAAAATAAATTTTTAATCTGTTTTAAAATAAAAAATTTAGCTTATTAATTTATTAAAATTAAAATTAAAATGATTTTAATTTTCCATCATAATTAAATCAAAGATTAAAAAAAATCATGGTAAATAGTTTGGTTAGGGTTGATTTAATCAAAACCCCACACTGTCTTCTATATATTTGCACAACTCCTCCCTCTCATTCCCACGACCGAAGTCCCTCCTCCTAGTCATCTCTCTGTTCGCAAGGAACTCTAAGGGTCGAATCCCATATCCTCCTCTCTCACGCTGATCATCGGCCTTAGTCGACGTCGCTGCCGGCTCTAGCCATCCTTGCCTTAGCCAATCTCTCTCCTCTTTGCTATGGGTATATCTTTTCCTCTTCCTTTCCTTATTCTTTTTTTTTTCTTTTCATCATTCTCTCACATTCTCCTTCTTCCCAAATCTTCTTCTTCTTTATCCTATTCTTCTCTTCCTCCTTCCTCATCTCCATATTTCCTCTTTTTTTTTTTAAATTTCTTTCTCCTTCCTATTTTAAAAAAATATCGATAAAGAAAAATGTTGATATATGAAAATTGCCCTTTTTGTGTTTGAAACATACTTTGATTTGTGTATTAAATTTGTTATTCATGAAACTCGATCTTTTCTCGCTTTACTATATATGTATATATATAGTGACCCATGATTTTGTGTGTTGAAATTTTATGTGTAGATCTCAAGCATGAGTTCCACAGCCACCCTTCGAGTATACATATGCTTTGCTTAAAAGAGAAAATATAATGATAGTGCTTTTATTGACAATGTATTGAATACATATTTGGTCTCTTTGAGTCATGGTTAATTGAGAGAATTTTACATATAATTCTATGGTCAAGTTGTTTCATTGATGAAGTTTAGAGAAGGTATTGAATAATTGTAAGACTTCTTGTATACTCATTGAATATATTTTCATTACCAATACAAATATAGTATTGACCATAGTTTTTGGCAAGTAAAGTTATAATTAAAAGGGGATATTGGTTAAAACAAAGAAGTTCTTATGTATTTTCATACTCCAATATTGGTAATATAAAATCTTCTTACTTATCATGTGTTGTGGCATGAAGTACTCTTTCTCATATCTGTATTTTGGTATAAATATTGAGTTGGAAGGTAGGAGTATATATACTTATAGTGGAACATAATTGATAATAATTGATTTGCATAGTTGTTCTTTACTCTATTCATGCTTGTGTTCTTTTCACGATTTATGAAAAGAAAGAGGTTGGAAAAAATACTTTGCTTTGATTATGAGTATTTTTAAAATATGAGTGTATTGAAAAATGAAATATATGTTTTGAAAAAATGTATGTCTTAAAAAGTATATCTTTTTGGAAAGTAACATGTGTATGTTTTAAAAACTGAAGGGTGTATGCGAATAGTAAAGTGAAATGTGATTGTTGGAGAATGAAGAGTTGTTATTTTGAAAGGTGATGTGTGTAAAGGATGAAGTGTAAATTATGTGATTTTGAATGGTAAATTATTTTGATGAGCATGCCTTTTAAAAGGTGGATTGTATGTGGTTTGGAAAACAAAATGAAATGTGTTAGAAAGTAAAGTGTATGTTGGGAAGTGTATGAATTATGAAAGTGGAATATACAAATGTGGTAAAAGTAAATCATGTGAATTTTGGAAAAGTATTGTGTGAGAAAGATGAATGTTGAAATGTAGGGTTTGACAAGTGAAGTATTTTGAAAAATTTATGTTGAAAAGTGAAGTACTTTCTAAGTGTGTGTTTGTTTTAAAGTGGAATGCTTTAAAAATAATATATTTTGAAAAATATATAAGAGAGATTTGAATGGTGAATTGTATAGATTTTGAATATTTATGAACAGTAAAAGTGTATGTTGTGAAACATGGGAAGGGTGAAAAGAGAGTTTGGATTATGAGAAATTAAATGATGGTATGTTAAAAAATGTTTTAAAGTATATAATTATTGAAAGTTGAACTGTTTTGAGAAGTGGGGTGTGGGTGTTTAGAGAGTGAGTAGGTTGGGTCATCATTAAAAATTAAAATTTTAAAGAAAAGAAATTTCTTCTCTCTTCCCCTTTCTTCTAATACTTATCTTTTTTTGTGCCTTGAGGTGAATTTTGGAAAAATCCAAAGTATGCTTTCAAAGGTGAAAAGCATAAAAGGCAAACGATTGAGTCGGTTTTCAAGCCCGAAGAAATGTACATTTTGATTTAAATAGTAATATTTAATTATTTCAATTCTAAATTATTTATCGTGTTCTAATCTCTGCTTTATTTTCTTTATTTACATGAACTGCAAGAAATGATACCAATTGTGTGAACAAAAGTAAGTGTACTAAAGGTGTCAGTTGCCTCTATCCAACTAGATGGAGGTGTTATGGCTGGTTATCACTAGACATTGGCTCTGGACCTCTGGTGTATGAGTATTCTGAAAACTTAGATAGCCTTAATGCTCATAACTCTTATTGTGTTTTGCTATCTCCCAACCATGGGGCGTTGTAGAAACCTTAGTTTTATTTATCTTATTATATATTTTAAATTTGAATTTAATTGTAATTTACTTTCATTCTAATATTTAGATTATATTTGATTTTTTTAGAGTCCGAACCCAATCGATTGCATGTTTGACGACTGTGTTAGTGATTAGGAGTGGTAGAATTTGACTTGTTTGTCCGTAGTTTATTCTCCTATTAGATTAGTAGGGTTTCAAAACATTTATGACATATTTAAATTCTTCCAGAATAAGTTCAACCAATCATAAAATATATATAAAATAAAATTATAAAATGATAAGTGATTATCTTTTATTTAGTAAGAGTAAATCAATCCTTAAATTAAAACAAAATCATAGGATCATGAAATATAAAATTATAATTAAAATGACTCCTAAATTAAAACAAAATTAATAATAATATACATAAAAGTTAAAATCATAAATAAAATTAATATAAATAAATATTAAAATCATAAATAAGAGATATTTAAATAAAATTCATTTTCTTTACATAAATAAAAAAAATTAGCACATAGTAAGAGTGACATAAATATTAAACTTAAACATTAAAAGCGTAAATAAATAATAATAAACATATATAAAGATTAAAAAAAGAATTGAACATTTTGATAAAAAATTGTAACAAACCAAATATGTAAAATCTCAAATGAAATTCATAAATAGGTTAAATAATAAATCAATAATTAAAGAAAATTCTATTAATTATTAAAAAATTAATAAATCATTAAATAAATTAAATAACTAATATTTTGTAAATAAATCATTAAACAAATATCTAACAAATATCTTAGGACTAGCAATGGTGAGTTAAAACTCCCTAAATAACTAATCTTATTAATTAACCTTAACAGTTAAAATCAAACCTAAAATGAACTTGAAGAATATTAAAGACATTAAAACTTAAATTTGATTATAAATTTCTCTTGATCCTTCTACAAAATAAATTTAATCGGAAGAAAACTTTAACTAATAGTAAGCCTAAGATATCCCTAAGCTACTCAATCTATTACACACTTATATTTATTTGTTAGGGTAACCGACTCTAGAAGTTAGGTCGGTGTTTACTTTCTTACTACTATGTGATGAGCTTTTTCGTGGTTTTCATTTCATGATGATTATAATGATTGATGTGATTGTTTATTTATTTATTCTTGTAATATGTGAATTGATGTGATGGATGATAGATTACCCTTACGTTATGAATGATTTTGATACTCATAGTTTTTCTGCAAACAACCATGCTCATACAGGGCTAAATCAAAGAGGTCAAATTAAAAATTTAAACTGACATATTTTTTGCAGGTGTAAAATGTTAAGCCCCCTAAAGATTAAAGAGTATGATTAAATGTGTTTGGTGAATTTAATTTAAAAGCAACTATATAACTTTTTTGGATGATTTTATTATAACTACTTAGTAAAATTTTGCAGGTGGTCTAGATTTTCTTTTATGTTGAGATACATTTAAATCTATTTGAAAGAATTGTAATGTGAAAGTAATTTGAAGTTGGGATATCAAATCCAACTTGAAATCAAAAGAGGAGAGTATCTTTTAGGGGAAAGTTCTCTTCTATTTGGAAAACCAAGTTATGATGATTTTAATATCTAAAAGAAAAAAACCTTTTTAAGGATGAGAATTTTTTTCATTTGAATTTCTAGACCTAGCAGATTTAAGAAGCTCACAGAAGGAAAGAAGGCAAAGAAGTGAAGATGAAAATATATCACATTTCAAAGTCGCTTGTGTCATTCTTAAGATTAGAATTCAAGTTCTTAGTAGTGATACCCGACCACTTTTAATTTCTGCAGACCCAGGTTGTAAATAAAGTGACACTTGTTATTGGACATTTAATTGGTTATTTTGGTTGGCTGTTTACATTGTTTGCATAGTAGAAATTGTTTATTTTTTTAGGTTTTTTTTGCATGCTGTGTTTTGTTTTAGCTTTGATGCGATCGGAGTTTTGTGAGGGATTGAAGTTTTGTGAGGATACAAAAAAAAATTTTTTTACTTGAATTTTAAATAATTTTTTAGGCTCGCATAGAAACTCTAACAACCTAAAAAGTAAGCTCGTGAATAACGAGAGTCAGCATATATACATATTATTGCTCTTTCTTCCTGCATCACCTCGCATGTGAGTTCTTGTAAACCACCTGACCTATTAGGGTGTAGTTCTGTCAAAAGGATGTTGTAAAATCTCTAATAAAAATATATTTTCTAAAGCCTAGTTATAAAAATATTTCATAATCATTTTATGCATTCAAATCAATTAGCATGCATTACATTAGATACAAATTAAAAAAGCTTAAAATTTTAATTCTATTATACTTTCAAACATCATTTACCCTATACAAGTTGAGAGGCCAATTATGATTTTTCTTAGATATCAGTCCCGAATTCTTTAAAATTTAAATAATGTTCCTACTCATCTTTCATAAAGACATCAAACACATGGTTTTAAAGCACATGGGTGGTTAGTTTGCTCCCCAATTCAGGCTGAAGTAAGTCTAGATTTGCACATCATTAGATAAGTTCGGGTCACTACTTTATTGTACCTAATTTAGATTTATGTTCTGAGGTAGATTTCAAATTTTATGTCCTCACCCTTAAGGAATATAATTCCAAATTTTTAATAAAATGTCAACTGAAATATAAATATTATCTGCTTAAATATAAAACCCAACGTAAAATTAACCGAGGTTGCTTCTGAGTCTCCCAAAATCCAACACTTCCTTTTTTTCCTCTAACTCATTTTGAACTGTTAAACGTTGAGCTTTCTCCTTGAAAAATTTCCTACTTCTTGCCTTATCTTTTATTTTTTAATTAAAGGGTATGAAATCAATGCTTTAATCGAGAGGTTTTTCAGGAACACCTCTCACAAAATGTATTTAACTATAGGAGCTTGCCCCTATAGGGATTTGAGAACTCTAGATTAAAATAAACATTGCCTTATTCTTATAAAACAAGAGAAAAATCTTTGAGAACTTAGATTTTTCTTTTAAACACATTTCTAACTTTGAATATACTTATAGAATGCTATTATTATCTTCCCAGATGATATATCATTCTACTTGTTATATTTTATCTTATTAGAGATGATGAATTTTATTAAACATATTTCTATTTTTAGATGTCTTGAAGAATATCACATTCGTTTTTTAAGATGATGTAATATACTTCTTGTTGAATCTAATCAAAAGAGTGGCTAAATTTTCAAAACTCTATTTTTATTCTTGAACACATTCTATAGAATTAATAATCATCTTTTGAGTTGATATTTTTTTTTAATTGTATTTAATTTTCGAAATATTATTTTTTAAAATCCTATTTTAATATTGAATCCATTATTCAATATTGTATTAGCCTTCCAAAATAATATTTTATTCTTAATGCAGTATTCAATTACAAAATAGGAGAACACCGAATCTGTGTAGCGACATTAATTTTCCCATACAGGTTTTTGCTGCTATTCCTCTGGAGATCAATTCTCTCGCCATCTTTAGCAATGATTCATACCCCTACTTCGGTAGTATACTTGTGCTTGTCATATGTTATAATTATCCTTTTTCTGTCTGTTATTTTATTCATTTCATTCTTGGATAAATTGATCGGTATTTCTTAAATTTATAAAATGAGATCTTATAGAACCCCTGTTAATTATTGATGGGATGTTTTTTATGCCAATTCATACAACTATTTTTTTAAATCAATTATAATAATCTCCTAAGAATGATAGTTCTTTTTTATAGCTTAATATGTGTGATAGGATAAGGTCTAAATGCTCAAGCTTTCAAATCAAAATTTTCTGTTTGCCCTAATAACATGTTACAGTTACATGTCATTTTTAGCTTGATATGTTTGCTAGGATAGGGTCCATAACTTGATCTATACATGATTTTTAAAGATTAAAGTCTATTTAATTTGAGAAATGTTTGAAGGTTCAAATATATGTCAAGCTTATAAAAATAATTTTGTTAGAAAAAATAAAAGGTTGATCTCTCTTAAAAGAAATTTACCTTTATTTTCTAAATTGTAATAAAAAGTTCATTGTGGTTGTCTCTTCTAAATACTTAAAAAATAACGCCTATTATTATCAATGCTAAAAAGAAAAGTTTGTTCCTTCCCTCCCACCACTTAGGTGAATTGATGGCTTAGTTGAAGATATAATTAATCTCACCTCTTTTTGAAACCTCAAAGCACAAATGCTTAGATAATTTCACTTGGTTTTAAGGTTCTTTATTACAGTTAACCAATGATATGGTTAACATTCCATATGTCATGTTATTTTTCTTTAAAATTATTTAATACTTAATGAATTTATACTTAGTCAACTTCATAATATCTTTAATAGTTTCCTTCTTCAGTAGTGATAAAAAAATTATCATATTTAGGTTCATCTATTATGATATTCATATGTATCTTCTTTTGAATTAAGTTATATGTTAAATTGAAATTGGAGAAAGTGAAAGTCTTATTCATTTCCTAGTTTTTATACATCTCATAGGCTTCTTTTAAGTTGATGAATCTGTTTCATAATCAGTTAAGTTGTTTATTCCTACCATAGAACTGGGTCCAATTTATAAATAGATCATTATTGCATAAGAAGGTTAATTTTCCGATTTTATGATTGAAAGATGATTTTACAACTAAAATAATTATTTCAAGATTTGAATAAAGGAATAAAGGATGAAGTACCCACTGGTTGGTTGTGCATTCCAATGGGTTTCATATAACTAACATAATTGAGATGCATAAACAAACCATTATCCAAATATCTTCATCCGGTTTTCTGAGGCTTGGTGTGAGTCCTCATACTTAGGCTTCCTTTCATCAAAATCATTCGCTAGTGGTGGAGAACGCCCCTCGTGACACTATCCTAGTAAAACTTAAAGTTTAAACCTTCCAAGATTAGATATTCATTTCATAGGTCGCCCTCTTTTCTTAGAAAATGCACTCTAGTTTGTTGAGTTAGGTGTAAGTACTCATTGGGTGACGTCCTTCCTCTTGAACTCAAAAGAAGACTTTAATCTTAATCAAAATCACTTTCAAAATTCTTACTTTCATATCAAACCATATTCAAATCATTATACTCATTTATTTCATACATTGGCTTTACTAAATAATGCTAATAATATTAGTTATTATTTGCTAAAGCCATCCTCAACTTTAAAATCATTCAATCAACTCAAATCTCTTTATAAACTTCTCATTCTAATTATCTATTTAATCGCAAAATCTTTTCAATTTATATACTTAGATCTTCAACTTCAATTTTGAGATCTAGTTGATCGTTTCGGTTAACATGAATACGCATGATAAACTTTTGCGAGTTTATCATGCTTATTGGGGGTCCATTTGTTGATATCATTATTCAAGGTTAATATTCCATGTTATCATTCTCAGTGATTAGGTCTTCATAGCCTAGTGTAGATGTCTTTTCCATGATTTTTTTTAGGTAGATACCACTGACATAGTTCTGATTCGGCCTTCTGATTCGACCTAAATAGTCGCGAGATAATTTGCGCCAAATTTATGTTAATTATAATAGAATCAGACACCATTTGAATTCATTTTGACCTGATTAACATCACATAAGTTAAAAATTACTTAATTTTAGCATAATTCAGACTAAATCGGTTCATCCCGATTCAATTTTAATTGAATCGAAAAAAGGAATAAAATTAATCATTTAAAGCTATCTTAATTTTAAAATTTAATGCAATACTTGTTTAAATCATTTAGTTTATTCCAAATTAATTCTCAAATAAAATTCTCTTTCAAACCAAATCAACCCTTAGATCCTTCTTTAAAACATGAATTAATCTGAGCTATCGATTTAAACCAAAATGGGAATCAAACCGACACCACTTTCTCTATTATTTCGCAAAACCATCTGCCTACTCTCTCTCTATCAAGAAAACAGCCTTCCCCCTCGCTTTGATTCGCACTCCTAAGATCGGAACACTCCAGACCCCGTCTCCTCTGTTGTTCGTAAAACCCCCAGCCCGTCCGCCCCTCTCTCTTGCAAAATTCCCCCCACGGTCCTCTTGCCTCTAGCTGACCAAAACCCCTATCCCTCTTCTCATTCCTTTCTCATGCAAGGACCAACGGGATTGGCTCCCCCTTTCTCTCTCCTATCCGATCTCCAACCCTAGGGACCCGACCGAACCCCTCTCTGCTGCGGTTTGTTCGACTAGAGGGAAGAGGAGGTGGTAAACCCCCTCTTCTTCCTGATTCTTTTTCTTGATTCTTCTTCTACTCTTCTTCCTCTCATTGTTCTTTTTTTATGGATAATTTTGTTGGCTAGTTAGCCTATCAAATGAGATTATTAAGCAAAATATTCATTCATGTTTCACTTAAATTTCTACACTTGTTTGGGTTGAATACTTTCTTACCTATGAATGTTTACTCTTCTAAACTTAACTAGATAGTCTCATGAATCATAAATGGGTTGATGGAAAGATCCATGTCGTTTAAAACTAAGCTCTTTGTGTATAAAATCTGCAGAATACTATGTTTATTGCAGCTTGTATCATGAAATATATAGTTTAGAACCTTATGCATAGATTGGAGAAAATCGTAACATCATTTACTAAACGCACAAAATATATTTGTAGTAATTTCTATTAAGAAATTGTATGAGCATTGACCCAGTGAAGAGATTGAGAAAATATTTAATTTTTATTTCACACCCCTTATATCTTCTTCCCCTTTTCCTTGCTTGCATATACTCATAAGTCTTGTCATTGGTGTTTAACATTATGTTATGTTAAGTTTGTTATAATTGTTGGGCAGTTTTACTCATTCTTTGTCCCAAATGTGAGCATTATTTCTAAAGGTACCTTGAGTGATTGGGATGAAATGAACTTCTACGTTTGTATTTAGTATGCATGTTTTTATTTTATTTTATTTTATTTTTATAGTTTAAACCCACGAAGGGGCCTACGCGTTGATTAAAGTCAAAATTACAAGTCCTTTAGGAGATTTTCAGCCCGCTAATGCTCAAAGAGCTACAATCAAATGAAAAGAAATAAAAACCTAAGGGCCGAAGACCCCCATCAACGCAAAATACAATAAGGCCTAGGAACATGCTAAAGCGGCATAAAAATAGTGCCCAAAAATGAGAAAGCTCAATAAATATCCAATCAGCCCAAGCTTTCTTGCCAAAAACTCCCTCAAGGTGGAAGCAAACCTGCAAAATGATAACAAGAAACACTAAAGGAAAAAATACAGTAAAAGCATGAATCTTACCAGTTATAATCAATGCTCCCCCAGTTTTCAGCAACTGAGCAGTCCACTGAATAATTGTCCCAATAAGAATACGATTCACGGCCAACCAGCAGACAATCATAACATGAACAACCAGATTAGAGACTAAATGAAAAATAGCACTAGTAACCATCCAGGTAAGAAATGGACAAAAAAACCAACCAAAACTGCACTCCCACCCAGCAGTGCAATACCAACACCACTCGAGAAAATTAAGCATAGCATTACCAACCATATGAGCAGAAATGGTAGCAGAAAACAAAAGGATGTCACGGAACCAAACAACCTGCCGAAACCTGAATAAATTACTAACCAAGGAAAATATTATATCAAACCTGGTATAGTGAAACCAATATAACAAAAGACAAATAATAAAACTGAGAGAACAAACCCAGCAGCTAAGAGTAAAAGGAGAAACCAAGGCATAACTGATAGGAAGGAAACCCCACAGCACAACCAAGAACACCCAAAGCCCCCAAGAGAAGGCAACACAGAAATACAACATAAAACCTTACCCCAATCTAATGTAAGGCGTACCCACCCGATCCAAATGAGTGATACCAACTAATTTGGGAGGTAAAGAGGTACTAGTAAATTCCATAAAATCATTCAAATTACCCCCCAAATCAGCTAAAAAATCCGCAGCCGCATTGCCTTCTCTATGAATGTGAGATAAAATAAAGTTAAAGGAAGACAAAAGAATTTTGATTTCTCTAATAATGTAGAAATAAAGTGGATTAGCCGAGCCTTTCCCATAAATATAATGCAGAATTGTTTTGGCATCTAATTCAATCCACACATTAGTAATCCCAAGAGTGTTGCATAAATTTAACCTATACTTTAAAGCCAGAATTTCCGCCAAACAAGCCGTTCTAATAACAGAGGGACCAGCAAAAGCCATAATCGTGTTACCCATGCGATCCCGAATAATACCCCCACAACCAGCTTTCAAATTACTAAAGGCACCATCAGTATTTAACTTGTAGTAGCCACTAGAAGGTTTAATCCATCTAACTAAGATACGATTAGGAGGCTGCAAGAAAGAGGCCTCCACCGCAATGTCAAAAGCCTTAGCAAGATGATGGTACCGATGAAAATAATTAAAAGTAATCAGCTTAGCCCCATAAATGCATCTAACTTTATCTTTAATCTGGGTGATGAGCAACATAGCATTCATTTTAGTGGCCTCATGTTTAGACTCATTCCTGCCTTTCCAAAGAAACCAACAAATGATAGCAGGAAAAACATTTCTAATATGTTTCTTAATAGGAAAAGTCCAATCATGCAAAATATTAAGGATGTTATTATAATTCTTACAAAAGTGATCCCCAAACATATTATCAAAGTAAAGCCAAACTTTAATAGCCACCGGACCATTAGCAAATACATGATTCATATTCTCCATATGATGGCAGCATTGACATTTAGAGACTATATAGAACCCTTTTTTCATAAGAATAGTATCAATAGGCAAATAATTGTTCGTGATCCTCCATAAAAGTATAGAATAGGAAACAGGAATACCTTTTTGCCAGCAATTAGACAGGATAGTAGATTTAGGAAGTGAAGGCCTAATAGAATGCCACACATCTTTAACAGCAAAAGACCCGTCATTAGACTTATTAAATAAAATGAAATCATTTTGCTCAAGTTGAAGAGGCACATCAATAATAAGATTTAAAATAAAACTAGGAACCATATTAGCAAGAAGAGATAAATTCCATATACCATCTTGAAAAAAGTCAGCCACTTTAACCATACTATTGGAATGAGTATTGAGTAGATTATCAATAGAAGAGCAGCCAAGCCAATTATCTTGCCAGAAAAAGATATTCCCACAACCAAGACCCCACTGAATAAAATTCTCAGCCTCCCACTTAATAGCACAAAGACGTTTCCAAATGGTAGAATCACCATTTTTAAAAAAACCAGTAAGGGGGTGTTTACCAACACAATATTTCTCAATCATAAATTTAGACCAAAGGCTAATATTAGATCTCATAGTAAACCAAAGTTTGAACGAAAAGCAACAAGCCATATCACTGATAGATTTAAAACCCAACTTACCTTCCTCCTGAACCCTGAGCAGTTTTTCCAAGAAGCCCACAAAATAGCAGATTTGCCCTCTTTAGCCCCCCAAAGAAATTTGTTAAACATCCTTTCAAGTTTCAAACAAATGTTCTTAGTAGGATCAAGAGTGTGAAACAAATATAAAGGAATGGAGCAAAGGACACTTTTAATCAAAACTAATCTACCACCAAACGATAAAAAATTGAAAGCCCAGACAGAGTTTTTTTTTAACATTATCCACAATATCATCAAATAAATGAGACCTTTTTCTACCTCTATAAAGAGGAGTGCCCAAATACTTAATAGGTAAAAGCTTGTGCAAAAAACCATACTGATTTTGAATAGCCAAAATTCTAGGTTGAGTAATAGACTTCGCAGTAATAAAGCAGCTTTTGGAAGTGTTGAAGAATAAACCACTAGCCTTTTGAAAAAGACCAAAAAATTTAAACAAGATTTTAAGCATAGTTCTAGAACCATTAGTAAAGATGATAATATCATCTGCAAAGCTTAAATGAGAAACTAAAAAATCACCCTTAGTACGATACTGTAAATTCATGTGTTCTCTAAAAAGCTTGTTAAGATCTCTAGAAAGAAATTCCGAAGCCAAAATAAACAGAGCAGGAGACAAGAGATCCCCTTGCCTTAAACCGTGCTTAGAATTAAAGAAACCATGGTTTTTGCCATTAATAATCACAGAAAAGAAACAGTGCTCAATACTATTTTTAATAAGTCTAATAAAACCTTGGTTAAAGCCCAGAGCATGGAGCATAGTATAAAGAAAATCCCAATTAAGATTATCATAGGCTTTGGTAATGTCAATCTTAAAAATGAGATTCCCACCAGCAATTTTAGCTTCTAAATCATGAACAAGTTCTTGGGCTAATAAAACATTATCAAAAATAGACCGGCCTTTAACAAAGCCAGTTTGCTCCAGAGAAATGATGTTAGGAAGAATTAAAGCCAACCGAGCCATAATAAGTTTAGCAATAAGCTTATTAAAAAAGGAACACAAGCTAATGGGACGATAATCACACCAAAAATTAGTAGAATTACTTTTAGGAATCAACACAATGGCAGTAGAAGTAAAGAATTTAGGGTATTGGTTACCATTAAAAAACTCAATGACAGCATTAATTAAATCATCTTTAATGATATGCCAACATTTTTGGAAAAAACTGGTAGTAAAGCCATCAGGGCTAGCAACAGAATCCGAATTCATCCCTTTTAAAACCATCTCAATCTCAGTAACAGAAGGAGTAGAAGTTAGCATAATATTATCCTCCTCCCTAACAAGCGACGGGATAAAGGACAAATCCAAATCCAGAGGAGTAAAGTTTTTATTAAAAACCTCCTTAAAGTAATTAACACCCGAATTATAAATAAGATCAGGATTGTCAAGAATTTGACCTTCAGGAGTGGTGATTTTGTGAATATGGCTAATCGCTCTCTTGTGATTAACAATATTATGGAAGAATTTAGTATTCCTATCACCTTCAGCTAAAAATTTAGTATTTAGTATGCATGTTGATTTGGAGGAAGTAATAATGTTTGAAAGCATTCATATGCTTTCTTTTTTCAGTTTTGAGCATTCATAGACATTAATGTAAAGTAGCCATGTGGTTGAGAGGTTTGTTGAGTTGATTAGAAAGAAATTTGAGGTCTTTGAAAAGTTGTCATATACAATCATAATCCATTGCGATGAAAATTTGTGTTAGGTAATTTGCACTATTTCATGTGGTGTTTTTGGGAAAGGAAAATGGTGGAATCTTGCTTTGCTTGTGTTAAAAGAAACAAGTTGTTAAGAGAAAGAAAAATTATGTATTTTGAGAAAAATGATTTAAGTATGTGTATTTGAAAGGTAAAGTTTGTATTTCTTGAGAAAGTTTAAATTGTGTTTGGGTTGAAAAGTGAAATGCATAATAAGCTGAAAAGTGAAAATGAGATGAAGTGTGTGACTTTGTAAAAAATTGAGAACTGTGTATGTATATCGAAAGGTGAAAGTGTGTGATTTTGGAAAGTGTGTATGTGAATTGTGAAGTGTATGGATGATTGTGAAAATTGAATTGTGTGGGTTAAGTGGTGAAATTGAATTGTGTGTATTAAGTGGTGAATTGTGTATGTGAATATTGAAAAGGAAAGTTGTATGTGTACCTTTTGGAAAGGTGAAATATTTGTATAATCTAGAGAAGTTAAGTATGTATTTTGGAAACAAAATGTATAAAAGTATATGTACAGTGAAAAGTGTGTTTTTGAAAAATGATCTTTGTGTGTAGATTAAGAAATGATATGTGTCTGCTTTGAAAGGAGATTTGTGGGTTTCGTTGAAAAGTGACATATGTAAGTGTAGAAAAGTAAAATATTTATTTTTGTGTAAAAGAGTGTTTTGGAAAGTATGTAGATTTTTGAAAGATCAAGATGTAGGTAAATGTAAAAATGTATGTGTTGAAAAGTGAAACTTGAGGTATGTGAAAAGTGGAAAGTGTAGATTGTATGTTTTAATGTTGAAACTGTATGTTGGAAGGGTTTGGTGTGTATTTTGAAAAGTGGAGATTGAGTGTCTTGAAAAGTGGAAAGCGCAGGTTTTGGAATGGAAACAAAAATGTATGTGTTGAAAGAGAAAGTGTGCGGAGTGAAAAGTGAAAGTTGGACTGTTAAGTGGTGAAATGTGTGAGTGTTGGAGAGTGAGTTAGTTGGATGTTTATTAGAAAATGAAAGTGTTAAAAAAAGCAATGAATCTATTTCTCCATCTACCCCTCTTTTTCTTTTTCTTCTTCTTCTTCTTCTACTTTTCCTCTCTTCTTGTGCCTTGGGGTAAATTTTGAAAAAAATACACAGTATGCTTTCTAAAAAGAAATGTTCAAAAGGCAAACAACCGAACTGGTGTGCAAGCCCAAAAAATGATACATTTTGATTTAAGTAGTATTTTTCAATTATTTCAATTCTAGTTATTAAATGTACTTGTAATATCTGTTTTATTTTCTTTTTCTGCATGAACTGTGAGGAATGTTACCAATCAAATGAAGAAAAGAAAATAGACTAATGGTGTCAGTCATCTCTATCAACTGACTAGAGGTGCTACGACCGGATATCACCGGACATTGACTCTGGTGTATGTGAGTATTCTGAAAACTTAGATAGCCTTAAGGCCCAAAACCCTTGTTGTGGTTTGCGATCTCACAATCATAGGGCCTAGTAGAAATCATAATTTTTATTATCATGCATTTTTATAATTCAATAAATAATCAGCAAGTTTGTTTTATTATGTTATTTACATTTATTCTCTTATCTAGATTTTATTTGATTATTTAGAACTCAAACCGAATTGATTGCATGTTTGACGACTGCGCTAGTAATTAGGAGCACTAGAACTCGATTTTAATCACCCTTAATTTATCCTCCTATTATACTAGTAGGTTTTAAATCACTTAGGGTTATATTAAGAATTTAATATAATAACTCCAACTAATCAAATAACATACACAACTCAAAATAAAAAAAATGATGATAAATAAAATTCATTTATAAAAACTGACGAGACATGAGGCAACCCATTCGAAGTTGGAGCGAGTTCAAAGATTGTTTACTAGAACGTTTTTGAACTTGTAGGGGAGGAGATTTCTATGAGCAATTCTTTCCCTGACACAAGAGGGGACCGTGGCAGATTATCATGATAGGTTCAAGTATCTGGCCAATAGATGAGATCAGCTCTCATAGACAGTGCTAGAGGGAAACTTTATGAAAGGGCTTAAACCAGAGATCTGGGCAACAGTTAGGGCGATGAGGCCTTGAGACTTGGGAGAGGCCATGGAGCTAGTATAGTTGGTGGAGGAGCAGAAACATCTGAGCAACAGTTAGGGTGATGAGGCCTCGAGACTTGGGAGAGGCCATGGAGCTAGCATAGTTGGTTGACCAGAAGCATCTGGAGAGAGGGGGTCTAAGGGGAGCAACTCTAGGAGATCATACAGGATGACCATCACCTTATTAGCTCCCAAGAGACCTACACCAGGGAGTTTGAGGGAAGTGCCTAAGGAGAGAGCTGGAGGAGAGGGAAATAGAGAAAATTTCAAAAAGCTTACATAAGTGATACAAGAGAAGAGGGCGTTGTATTTTAGATGTGATGAGAAGCATATGCCGAGGTATTGGTGTAAGGACCAAACTCTTCAAGTTCTCACCATTTATGATGATGAAGAAGCTGAATAGGGAGGTGAGAGTGGGTTAGTGGTGGAGGAAGAGAAGTTGCATCTGTACGCGACAGAATTCTCCCTAAACTCAGTGGTGGGATTCACCCTGAATCACACCATGAAAGTGAATGGAGAAATAGGTGACAGAGAGGTGGTGGTGCTTATAGATAGTGGGGTAACCAATAATTTCATCTCAACTCAAATTATTGATCAATTGGGGGTGAAATTAGTGGATACAGGTGGTTATGGGTGATGATGGGCACGAGAAAGGTTGAGATGTCTATAGGAGTTTGTAGGGGAGTGATGTTGACCATTCAGGGGATATAGGTGAGTAAGGATTTTCTTCCCTTGGAGTTGGAAATCACTGATGTCATTTTGGGGATGAAGTGGCTACAAACCTTGGGAGAGATCAAGGTCAATTGGGGAACACTGAGGATGGAACTAGTGGTTGGGGGAAAGAAAATGGTAATTCAGGGTGATACATGGCTATCTAAGACTGGAGTATCTCTCAAGACTTTGATCAGGAACATAAAGGAGGTGGGAGGAGGATATTTGGTGGAGTTGCTTTGCTTGGAGGTGGTCAGACGGGAGGAGGGAGTCATTCCATCTTCAGTACAACCACTCAGACAGCATTTTAGCGAGATTTTTTCAGCCTCCCTAGGGCCTACCTCCCCAGAGGGAGCTGGAGCTTGTCATTATCTTGAAGGAAGGGGTGTTGCCGATCAGTGTTTGTCCGTACCACTATCCTCAAATTTAGAAGAATGAGATTGAGAAGCTGATCCGTGAGATGCTAGAGGCGGGGATCATTAGGCCAAGTGTGAGTTCTTTCTCTAGTCCAATCATACTAGTCAAGAAGAATGATGAGAGCTAGTGGTTTTGTGTGGCTACAAAGCCTTGAATAGGGGACAATGCCGAATATGTTCTCTATTCTTGTGATTGATGAGCTCTTGGATGAACTGTATGGGTTCGTGGTGTTTTCCTAGTTGAATTTGAAATCAGTGTACCATCAGATCAGAATGAAGGTGATAGACATTTCAAAGATAGCTTTCAGAACATACGAGGGGCATTATGAGTTTTTGGTAATGCCATTTGGGCTTACTAGTGCCCCAACTACTTTCCAATCTTTGATGAACAGGGTGTTCCGACAGTACCTCAAGAAGTTTGTTATGGTGTTTTTTGATGACATGCTAGTGTACAAGAAAATTGAGGTGCATCCGAAGCACTTGAATATGATTTTAAGAGTTCTACAGGAGCATCAGCTGAGTGCTTACCTAAAGAAGTGCAGCTTCGCCTAGACTAGCAGAGAGTACTTGGGACATGTAATGTCCTAGGAAGGAGTGGTGGCTGACCAAAAAAAATTGAGGCAATGCAAAAATGACCTCTATCTAGGAACCTGAGGGATTTGAGGGATTTTCTAGGACTGACTGGTTACTATAGAAGATTTTTGAGGGGGTACATTGTTATCGCTTAGCCCTTAACCGAGCAATTGAAGAAAGATAGCTTTTTGTGGGGAGAGGCAACGACTCGGGCCTTTTAGAGATTGAAGAAAGCTATGACTATAGTTTCAATTTTTGCTCTTCCAGCTTTCAGCCAGATCTTTGTATTGGAGATATATGTGTCCGGATATGGGTTGGGGCAATACTCATGTAGAATCACAAGCCTATAGCATACTTCAGTCAAGTGTTATCCATTAGGGCTAGGCTGAAGTTGGTGTTTGATAAGAAATGAATGGCTATTATTTTGGCCATTTCGAAATGACGCCCTTACCTGCTGGGTAGGCATTTCATTATCATTAGAGGAGCTTGAAATACTTGTTAGAGCGAAGGATGGTGATCGAGGAGCATCAAAGGTGGTTATTCAAACTATTAGGCTATGATTTTGAGATCCAGTACAAGCTGGGTTTGGAAAATAAAGTAGTTGATGCCTTATCTAGATATGTTGGAGAGCTTCAGGAGTTGGCAGTTTCACTACCACTAATGGTAAAGATTGGAGGGCCATCAAGGAAGAAAGTATGCAGGCTGAGGTGTTGAGAAAGATTAGGGTGGACTTGATGAAAGATAAGAATAGCCATCCAGGGTATTATCTTGAGGGGGAGAGGCTGTTACATCATGGGAGATTTGTGATTCCATGAACTTTCATACATATTCCCCACTTGCTGCAGGAGTTCTATGGCAGTGCAGCTGGAGGCCATTTTGGGGTACTGAAGACATAAGTGGCTGGCGACTGAACTTTGCTGGAAAAAGGATGCATAAAGATGTTGAGGCGGTGGTGGTGAAGTGTGAAGTTTGCCAAAGAAATAAGTATGTGGCAATGACTCTAGGAGGACTACTTCAACCCTTGGTACTTCCAAATAGAGTATGTGTATTATCTTGAGGTGGAGAGGCTGTTGCATCAATGGAGATTTGTGATGCCATGAATTTCCATACATATTCCCCACTTGCTGCAGGAGTTCTATGGCAGTGCAGCTGGAGGCCATTTTGGGGTACAGAAGACATATAAGTGGCTGGTGGCTGAACTTTGCTGGAAAGGGATGCATAAAGATATTGAGGCAGCGGTGGCGAAGTGTGAAGTTTGTCAAAGAAATAAGTATGTGGCAATGGCTTCAGGCGCTACTTCAACCCTTGGTACTTCCAAATAGAGTATGGGAGAAAGTGTCCAAGAATTTCATCGATAGCCTACCACGATCGGAGGGGTATACAGTCATCATAGTGGTGGTTGACAGACTTAGTAAGTATGCACATTTCATCCTCTTATAACATCCCTACACTGCAGTGTCAGTGGTTGCAACATTGATCAGGGAGGTGGTTAGACTTCATGGGATTCCTGAGTTGATTGTGTCAGATGGAGACAGTTTTCCTTAGCGTTGAAAAAGAAGGCAAATACACACTAAAGGGATATACAGATTGAAGTGGGGGAGAGTGTTTTTAAAACTACAACCCTATAGGCAGAGATTAGTTTCCAACAGAAAGAACGAGAAAGTGGCCCTAAGGTACTTTGGCCTCTACGAGATTATGGACAAAATCAGAGCATTAACATATCGTTTGAAGTTACCCCCATCCGCCATCATACACATAGCCTTCATGTGTCGCAGTTGAGAAGAGCTCTAGGGGAGCATGCAGCTAGTATGTATTTTCCAGCTACACTTATAGAGGAGTTGGAAGTAATATTGGAACCACTAGAGCTACGAGGGTCAAACCAGATAAAATGGGAAACAAAGAAGTGCTTGTTAGGTGGAGAGATCTTCCTGAATTTGATGCTACTTGGGAACTCTATGAGAGGGTGAAAGATCAGTTTCCTTCATTTCACCTTGAGGACAATGTGAGTCTTTGGGAGGGCGGTAATGTTAGACCTGTACCGGTCCTTTTGTTTTAATTAGTCTCTTTTGTTAGGGTTTGGGATCTTCTTGAATTTGGGAAATCTGAATTTGAGATCTAGGGTTTGTTCTTGGGCTCTAGACTTCGGCTAAGAATTTGGAGAGATGAATCTTCCTCTCGAATTGAAGATTCATTGTATTGTGTTGTCTTTTCTTTCTCTTATTGGATTTCAAGTATGTTTCTCCCTATTTTCCTACAAATGTTTGTGAATACTGCATCGTTATTGTTGAATTCAGCTGCTTTTCTTGTGTTCAGTGGCTGTTTTCTTACATAATGTTGTGAGTAGATTGTGGATTTTAAGTTTAAAATTGGTTTAGAACTGTTTCCATTTTTTTTCTTAGCTATGTTAATGAAATACAGGGTAGTTTATGACTTAATATAATTATTATGATTTGAGTCTTCCATACCTGCTGTATATGCTCGAGTATCTTCTTAAATTGGCATCTAAAATGGTATTCTTATCGTTGCAGTATGTTTTCTTTCTGGAGATGTTTACCAAACTGTTTTTTTGAGGCTTAGAAAACTTGCTTTCAATCTAGATAATGTTTTCCTTTGAAACTAAAATGGTAGTTTTGGATGCTAATCCTGTAACGTTCAAGAACAAACGTTGGAAAGCCTGGACATATTGGAAATAATTTGTTTTTAACTTAAAACATAAAAAGCGGCATAATTAAAATGTAAAAAAATGATAGTTATATATATATATATATCTGCCCGTGCTTAGAGTTTGACGTTATTAGAATTATTGAAAAAAAAATTGAACAGAAAGTAGTGTTAAGTTAATGAGACAGAGCATCTCAACAGTTTCAACCTTCGGGTTGTTTATTACTTTGGTATCCCCTGCATCTCAACAGTTTCAAAATACGAAATAGTGGGTTTCATATCATTTATGATAAGTTTAAACTAACAAATATTTTTCCAATAAGGTCCCTTTTTCTTGTTGAAAGAGGAATCATTAGTTTCCTTTTCCTAGTTTGTAATAGGTTGTCTTTTCTTTTATAATTAATGCATTTCTGCATTTCTTCAAAAAAAAAAAAAAAAAAAAAAAAAAGAGACGGAGCAAAATTATAAATATAAAAAGGTTAAAGTTAAAAAGTAAAGAATATTATCTCACATTATAGTTATTTATGTTCAGTTCATTAAGTTGTGTAAATTTTTTCACATGTGTAATTGAGCTAGATGCTTCATTTATTTAACAACATTTTGAATGAAAGTTTTCCAATCTGCTTATTAGTCTCCTGCCTGAACCTGTTGTATGAAAAGGTTAAAGATGATCGGATTTTGCTATTTAAGTGCACGTTTGAAGAGGCTAGAACCACTCTCTCTCTCTCTCGCTCTATATATATATATATATATGCTTTCTCTTCTATTTGTTCTCCACAGCTTTGGTTTTAGCAATTGGTTTTGTCGCTTTCATTTATTTCTTAGCTTTTATCATCATGCTTATATGACATTTGTCAATGTGGTGTTCTTACTATGCTGGAAGTAAATTGTTTTCTGAATTAGACTCATTTTGGTACTTTTTCTGCTTATCCCACAGGAGAGCCTTTTATTGATGGACTAGCTGTTCCATATGATCCAAAATATCATGAAGAGTGGGTGAGGAACAATAGTCAGGAAAATGGGAGGAAAAGACGTCGTCCTCGAAAATTTGAGCAGCTTAGGGTGGATATTCAGAGTCGAGAATGCCAAATTAGAGAAGCTCCTCCTAAGCCAAATTTTCAGATTGCTGCCTCTCCCACACAGTCTGGACATATTTTGCCACCACAGAATTCGCCCAATCAGATGCATTCGAACCCAAATTCCTTCCCTAATCAAGTGCCCAATGTTCAGCCTGGATTTGGATATCAAGTTGGGCCACCACTATCTACTCAACCCAGCTGTCAAGGTTATCAATCTGGTTCACCTGGCGGTCAACGTTTTCCGGCAAGTTTGATGGGCAACCAAGGCTATCAAGCAGGTGCAATTGGCAGCCAGGGCTATCAATTTGGCCTACCTAGTGGCGAGGGATATCAAGTGAGTCCACGTGGTGGCTAGGGTTATCAAGCTAGTCAACCAGGAGGACAGGGTTATCAAGCTAGTCAACCTAGAAGCTAGGGTTATCAGGCTGGGCCTTATGGCGGCAAGGTGTATCAAGCCAGTCTTGGTGGCCAGGGTTATCAGTTCGGACCTCCGGTTGGCCAGACATATCAGACCAGCCAATCTGTCTGCTAAGGATATCAAGCTGGTCCTCCCCGCAACCCAATGTCGGTAGGCCAGCCTAGCAGTTCAACCTCTTATTATGGCGATAATCAAGCATCCTAAGGAGGCCCTACTGGTGGTCTAGCTTCCTCACAAAGAAACTTTGGCTCCACCAATTATCTAAATGTCAGCCCTTCTAATCAATGTAATGGTGGTAATGGTGCTTACAACCAGGGTGGCGACAATAGAGGTTTTCAGTTTGGTCAACCTGACGCTTCAGCATATCTGGGTGGAAATCCTCCTAACGATGCTAGAGATATTCCTGGTAGAGATATCTAATAAAGAGATATCAGTATATAAAACTAGAAAACCTTGAATATAACCTATTTAGGGCTGGTTTGGGACGACTTCTTTTCTATATAAAAAGCAGTTAAATGGTCATTTGGGCTAATCGTGGCAGAGCTGGTACGCATTTTTTGCTGCCGCCAACTGCGTCCCGCAACTGAACCTTCTCGCCTATGGTACGCTGCTTTTTGCGATTTCAAAGGTAAAACATGATGCTATTGCCCCCAGTTCATGCGGAAGTGGACGATCATTCCGCCATATCTAATGCCCTCGTCTCCACTACCTAAGCTTCATCTTCACGACATTCTGATCACACAAATCATCCTCAAAGTCGGTCATCTCAAAAGCTCGGTCATCATTGAAATCCCCATACTCTCCATTAGGCTTCATCGTCCGCTCCACTCGCTAGGAGGTTGCTCATTAGTTCAACTGCTTCTTTCGAATAGGTATGAACTTATTGAGCTAATCTGACCTCCTGACTTTCGCTCATTTTACGTTTTGTTATTCAGTAATTACTTAATAGTCTGCAACTCTTCTTCCCTCCTCTCACGACCACACTTCAAGCTTTAATCCTCCCTTCTCCTCCCCTATTTGCATATCCCAATTCTTGCGCCTGTCTCACGCCAACACCAACACAAACAGAACTCCTCTCCCTCCCAACATCCACCTCACGCAAGCAATGGATCGGAAGCTCCCCGTTTCCGACTTCCCACTACAACAACTCCACTTCAGCATACCGAGAAACTACCTACTCCTCAACTACAATAGTCTCCTTCCAACCAAAATCCCTTTCCAACCCGTGAACTGCTCCTATTTTAGCCATTTCCTCTTCTCTACTTAAAAACTACGGCATAGACCCATGTATCCTCCCTCAATCTCCACACGACAGCCGAATCTCATCCCTCAAACGCTTGTTGCAGTTGACCTCCACGCAGATAACGCCTTCATTGTACCCACCCTAAATCAAAATCCATTCCAGGCCTTTCAATCCTGCACGTCACTCAGAGCCGCATAAACCTCATTTTCCCTGTAAAATATATTTGCCATTTCATTGTGTTTTCATTTTTGTTAATTAATATTGAGTTACTTGTTATGTTTTTTTTTTTTTAATTTCAATTTTATCTTTCCCTTAAGATTATTCATCCATTACAATTTATTCTAATTTATTTTAGGAAATTGTTCCTTCTTCAATTAATTTATTATATAATAATTAAGATACTAAATGGGTAAGCCAAAGGATGGCTGACCATAAGCAATATGGGAGAAAGATGTGAATATTATATTTTATGATTTATGTCTAAGAGAGATTGAACATGGTAATCGACTGACTGCACACTTCAATAAAGAGGGTTGGACGAATTTAATTAAGAATTTTTATGAGAAAATTGGAAGAAAGTATGAAAAAGTTTTGTTAAAAAATAATTGAGATCAGTTAAAAAAAGATTGGAAATTATGGAAAGAATTGAAGCGTGGGTCCACTGGTTTGAGTTTGAAATCCTAGGAGAAAAATCATTGATGCACCTGAGGAATGGTGGAATGAGAAATTAGAGGTAAATATTAGTTTTGTACATTTCATATATTTGGCTAATTTAACCTTAATATTATATATATTTTAATTATATAAACTAAATATTTCTTTATAGGTTGTGTCAAATACAAAAAAATTTAGATATTGTAGTATTGATCCCGAACTTGAAGACAAGCTTGATTAGATGTTCATAGGTGTTGTTGCTACCAGAGATCATGCTTAGACTCTGAACCAAGGACTTCACCATAAAAATGTTATAGAAGATTCTGAACATATTAACATTGGTAGTCAGTCTTTTGAAGATCCTCCATAAAATCTCGATAGCATTAGTGATTGTAGCCAATTGAAACGTCATTGCTCTATAACTTCAACCGTTAGAAGAAAAAAAAATCTTTGGTTCTACATTCCTACGAAATCAAATTACCCAGTTTGTCAATTTATGCGCAGACATTAGTTCTGGAACTAATGCATCAAAGTCAATAAGTGAGACATCATCCCTTTCTAACGCCATTAAAGTTTTTGAACAAACACCTGAAACATTTGAAGACATGATACTTTATTTGTTCTCTAAAAAGCTTTTTGAGAATCTAACTAAGCGAGAAATTTTTATATCAATTTGTCCTGATCGAAGAATTTATTATCTCCATTGCTGCTATGGAGATCATGATACAACAACATTATAGTTTGATAGATAGCTAAGTGTTTTGTTAATTATTCAGGAGTTTAGTTAATGTGATTTCTACAATGCTATAAACTAATGGTCATACTGTTATAAACTACTTCATTTTTGTACTATGTTGTTTTGAATAGTTTGTTGTGTTCTTTTTCATGAACTATTTAACTTATGTTATATCTGTCTTGTTAGTATTCCATATGTTGCTTATCTGAATGGTTTAATGGTGAAACATAAGCAATCTTGCAGATTGGTTGAGTTTAATTATCTTTTTCTATTTGCATTTCTGGTACTTAACATTCTAATATAATTTCTGCATGATTCAAGTTCTTAACTTTTATTTACTAATTTTGGGCTCCGAAATTTTGAAGTTGGCCATCATGGTCCCTAGTCTACTTAGTCAGAGGAGGTAGTCGACCCAACCTGACAGAAGGATCCTTGTCGGCAGCCATGGGTTGCTTCGTCCAAGAGGACCTTGTAGGCCTGGGATGAATGTTTGTCTAAGGGGACACATTTGAATCCACCTTAGTTAACAGAGGATTTTATGCTCTATCGATCATATCCTATTAATTCATATATCAAGAATTTGATGCCAATAAGGAACGTATTGGCTCTGGCTATAATTGGTATTTCGTTGTGCCATT
Source organism: Dendrobium nobile (assembly GCA_022539455.1). Classification (NCBI taxonomy): domain Eukaryota; kingdom Viridiplantae; phylum Streptophyta; class Magnoliopsida; order Asparagales; family Orchidaceae; genus Dendrobium; species Dendrobium nobile. The sequence goes on from CM039725.1 coordinate 11,011,831, forward strand.
TGACGGCAAAACCACTCGGTTCAGAGGGCTCCGTGTCATAACTGTTTATCCCTCGGTGCCATTTGGCGGCAAAATCGCCAGTCAGAGGACACGTACCACGTCCTTATTGGCAGGAGAATGTTTGAGAATTGATCTTATGGGCTGTTTGGTTGCCTGGAAAAGAAATGCAATGTAAAGTAAATGCAGTGTAAAGTAAATGCAATGTATTATGAATATTTTGAGATTGTTTGGTTGTTTGCAAAATAAATACAGGAGAATTGTTTCCCTTGTTTGGTTAGGTAGAATCAGAGTAAAGTAAAAGCAGTTTTTTTATAATAATTTATTTTTACACCTCTAATTTGAGCTTGAGCTTGATTAATTAATTATGATGACAAGGATTTCATTTGGGACGATTTTCTTATTGCTTCTTAAAACAACTTTTCAATTTAAAATTTTTAATTTTTACATTTACACTGAAAAATGGCTTTAAGAAACAATAAAAAAATCATCCCAAACAAAATTTAAGTCTTCATTTGGGACAACTTTTTTTTTGTTTGGTAGCTTCGTACAAGTTTAAGCTATTTTGTTGATTTTTAAATTTCTGATAATTATACGTGGCAATAAATTTCCTTACAAAAAAATATCTATTACTATTATTTTTGAATAAGGGTAATAAATAATAGAGATTTTTGCATACATATTATTTAAAACAATTAAAAATATATATTTAATACATAAACTATAATATTTACTAATATACCACATAAAATTCTCCTTTCCTTACATTCTACCACTCCATTGAAGCGATGAAATATTTATATTCACAGTGAAAGGAGGCCATTAACAAAGAAGGTAGTCGCTAATAGTGATTTTTGATGGAAGATTTAACCAAAATGTTAGAATTGGTTAAAACAGGGATTTTAGGTAGTATATTAGTAAATATGAAATTTTAGATGTTAAATATGTATTTTTAATAGATTTAAGTGTTATGTATGTAAAAATTCCTAAATAATAGTAATAATATAATCTTTCAACCTCTCATTAACTAAAAGAAAAAAAAAATAGCTCATCTTGATCTTTGAATTCAAATATCTCATTTGTAATTTGTATGTGAATTTGACTTAAAATTTTATTTGAGATAAATTTTTTTAAATGATAATTTTTCAAAAAATGTTTCAAAATGAAATCTTAATGGGCTCAAAAGTAATAAAAAATAAAAAATAAAAATAAAGATAAAAAGAGGGAAATCTTTATAATAGAAGAGGGCACCATCACCATCAATGCTACTTCTCCCTGCTCTGTGACAGCCATGCTCTGCTTCAAGCTGTTAACTTCTTCCTTCACTACAACTGCGACAGGGATGACGAGAAGAAAGATAACAACGGCCCCGTTGGCAATCATCTCGGCACGGGAGAACGAAACAACCTTCTCCATCACAATAATAACCAGCAGATAATCGCCGAGAGCAATGACGAGGTACAAAAAATAATAAAAAGGCTTTGCCGAATCCCCAACGCCACTGCCACGCGGCGGCTCCATTACACGCACAATATACACAAACACAAGCGATACAACGGCCGGAAGCCAAGCAACAAGCAAAACGAGAGATTTCGAATCATCACCGTTGTAGAATGCCAAGTAAAGCTGGGTGAAAACAGCGTCGCTGAGACCAACAAAGCATTTGAGTAAGCCGAGCACGATTTCGCGGGTCGCCGGAAAATTCTTGATGCCATGACGAGCGCGCCGGTGTTGGCAAAAGATTGGGAATTTACTCCGACACTGATGTAGAGACACATCTGCCAAACGGCGGGGCAGGGGAGGCGGGCCATGATGGAAGAGGCCGGCCGTGACGAACTCTTTCCGGAGCTGCTTGCCGGAGCGAAGTCAGACAAGAACGAAGGAGCCGAAGAAGCCTATCGTGCAATGAAGCCGAACAGCACGACGAGATCAAAGCTTTTATTCCGATGAATTTATAACCCGCTCAATACGAGCGGGTTTCTAATTCACGCAAAACAGCCTCCGTAATACACGCCTAATGCATCCGATGATTTCCTTTTATTCTGCTCAAAAGTACCCAAACATCTAAATTTAGTAAATACAGGTAATTGTTTTACTTTACACTCCTAATTTAGGCAACCAAATAGCGCTTTAATGATATTTTCGACTAGGCATTTGGCTCCATGTTAGTTGAAGTAAATTTTAATTTGTCCACCCCGGCAAACTGTTGCGGAGGGTGGATGGATTTTGTTTTAAGTGTTCAATGATTTGATTTTCAATTTTAAACATCTTGATATTTGAATAACATTGAAATTTTGGACTTTTGATGGACATTTGAAGTATTTGGAATAAAACCCTCATGTTGAGATTTTCATTCAACACGGCCATCATCGGATTGGTGAATGTGGGGGCATTTCCATTTGAAAATATCTGTATTTTGTAGATAAACTTGTTGACTCTATCGAGTTATCGACAAAGGATTGGGTTTCATAGGCTGCGTGCATTTGTTTGTGAATTTTTTTATTAAAGGCCTTGAAGGCCTAATATGAATATATAAGATGAATATTCCGATCGATTTCGTGATCACATATTTATCCGATGGTTCGAACCCTTTCTACTCCTATTAACCTGCTTAGGAGGATCGGATTTCGTAGGCTTTAAGTCTTTATTTAGTGAATTTTCTTGATTATAGGCCTTGAACGCCTAATATGAATGTATTAAAACAAATATATTGGTTGCCACAATCGTGTATTTGTTTGAAGGTTCAAACCCTGTCGACTCCTATTGATCCATATAGAAGGATCAGTTTCAAACCTGAATTCACTTATCGACCCGCGCAGTATCCCTAGGCGTCACGTGTGTACCAATAACACCATCGCCGGGGCCCATGCGGGTGTTTTGTTACATTTACCCCTTTCGTGTACCTATGTGTATACAAACTATGGTGCATGTGCAGGGGCATTATTGGAATATTTTAGTTGTGCAGATAATTGCCATTTGAATGCACACAACATTTCATTTGAGAGTTTATACACGCCTTCTGTCCGCTAATACGAGTGTCGCGGATCCGGTGGCGATGTTATCTGGATATCATAAGGCATTTCATCATCTTGATGTTGACTCCCCTTTCTCGTTCACCGTGGAGGTCCTTGAAATCCGTGGCCACTGCCTTGAAAGGGACTTCTTTTAAGATCTTTAGTGTAGTAGACTTGTTGTTTCTGATATTTGTAGATGCAAGTACTGTTTTCTTCTTAAGTACATGATCAAGAAGAAATTTTGGAACACTAAGAAGTTTAGTTCTAATTTGTTCAAGCATCCCTTCCCTTCTGTCAGGGGGTGTCCTTTTTCGTACATCGAGTTGCCTTCGTACCCGGCGTACTCGTAGATCTTGGTCACCATTATCGTAGTTGATATCTGTACTTGTGTCCATAGTGGTTCGTTGTGCTTACGATTACCCATTGTTATTATCCACAAGTGCATTGTATCGTCCGTCCTTGCTCACAAGGAATGATTATGTTCACTACAATCTCCCGGACGTATTTGTAGAAGAGCCTATTGCACTTGAATCATATCCACCTTTCATCAATCTCATGTGGATTTGATAATCATACTTGTTTGCAAGGATAGGTGTTCCACTATCAATTGCAGTGTTGCCATCTCAATCTACAGGCAACGTTGCTTGTGTTTCAAGTTCTTCATTGTTACATATGTAAGACATTTAAACTTTTTATAATGGATTGATATTATTTGGAGTTGATTGAATATCATTGTTCATATGTATTGAAAGCATTATTGCGTTCATATCTTGGCCCTCATTAATGCAGGTGGGAGATACCCATGCATTATATAGTTAATTGTTGTTACTTGCAAGTACATTGCTTTTGACCTCGTAGGAATTGCTGTAGAATTCTACTACATCTGTCATTGTATAAACCAGCATAATTCATTGTGTGTTTATGTATTCAAGTATTGATGATTGGTCTTCATCTGTGATTGTTCAGATGCTATGAATTGAGTATTGCTCTCTGTTTGTATACATCGAGGTATTGTTTGTCACGAGTCCCCTATTTATTTGCTTGTATTTGTTTGAATGCATTTGATTGTTATTTGGCACTTGAATTTTGATCTTGATTGTGCATTTTAAGATTTGGGATTTCATTTCTAGTAGTTTAGTTAAAGTCCAAGTCCTTTGTTGTTTGTACAAGTCCTCTACACATTTAGTTCAAGTTCTATGCTTTCAGTTCAAGTACGGGTCCTCTACATTGCTGCTTAAGTGAAGTTTTCATATTGATCAAGCTTTGTACATTTCAGTGAAAATTTTGGTAACGCCCCAGCATATCCCCGTTTGGGGGAAATATAAGGGAGCTGGGCCTTCCCACCATGCTACTCGAGCGTGTATGGTAGGTGTCCTTAGACACCGCGGCCGTACGTCTTTTCATCCCACCACGCTACAAGAGCGTGTATGGGGCCTTCAACAGTACCCGTCTGAGAACACCAGTGACTTCCCCACCACGCTACAAGAGCATGTATAGGGCTTACTCAACTTTTCATATGCGTCGCACCGGGCTCCCTCCTATCGTTCTACGAGAGCGCATATAGGTGGTTCTCCGATTCGCTACAAACGTCGAGAATGAGATTTTAGAACATTATACTTTGCGTAGCAGTGTCGACGGTGTTGAGTACAAGAGACATAAAATGAGTGCACAAAAGTTTAATGCTTACCATTCTTGTACTTCTTAAATGCTTAAAAAACCCTTGATACTTTCGATACTTGAATTTGAAAATCATGATTCCTTATTCAATAATTCGTGCATTGATCTTCTATTAGATATATTTGATGGAAGAAGTTTTTGAAAAATGACTGTTTCTTTCTCTAATTTATTTCATGATTTAGATATTAAATTAAAAAGTTTTTGAGCCTTTTTATAGAACTTAAGTTTGGATTATCAAATTCTGAATTTCTAATCTTTTCTGGATTATGCGTTGTCAATCCAATTCTACTAAGTTTTTGATTAAAATCAAGAGGTAACTTTTTTATTTTAAGAATATTTGTTTTTCACTAGATCAGTGAATGTTTTTATCTTTTGGTCGTTTTGTTTTTGTTTGTGCCTCCTCTCTTTTTGATAATGTCAAAAGTGGAGAACGTATTGTTAAATTTTTGTACTGTTATCGTGTTTATATCTTGTTTTCAAATATCTTGTTTTCAAAAAATTAAAAACAATAAAAATATTTTCATCTCCCCTATTTTTTAAAAGTGTTATTCTAGTGAGGGGGAGTTCAGGAGAAATTATTTTTTTTTAAATTCAAATTGAATTGTTTGCCATCATCAAAAAGGGGAGATTGTTGCGGATCTATGACTTATGATTTTGATGATAGCAAACATTCTTATTTCTCTACGATTGCGTTATGTACTAACATTTCAGGTTCACACGATCGGACTGCAATTTGGAATCAGCTCAAGATTGGGTAGACTAGGTCTGAGTCAGTTTGTAATCTTTTACCTTTCTTGAGTTTGTTGTATTTGGTGTGGGATCTGTTGATTTGTAACTTGGAAGATTTCCTATTGTTCCCTATAAGATTTCTATTTTTGGTAATATCGGCTGGGACGATATTTATATCGTCCTGTACGATATGTCCAAAATCAAAAACCTTAATTAGGGCATCCTCATTAAGGCAGCTGTCATTAGCTGATTGGCCTGGACGATAGTCTCAATTCAGAAAGAATCATCCGCCATAATCAGTTTAGGAATTCTTTATTTTTGGAAATCGGCCAGGACGATCTTTATATCGTCCAGGCCGATCTAACTCAATTATGCTTAAATTGATCTGGTATCTTTGGAAAGCATTAATGGTTGATTGATACGATCACATCGTCCGGGACGATCGCCTGATCGGCCGGGACGATGTCCTGGACGATCTAGATCGGACAGCTCAAATTCAGGGCGATGATCAGGATGATGGAATCAGTTTTAAACTAATCGGCCTGGACGATCATGACATCGGCAAGGACGATGTAACCAATTTTCTTCTGATCGTCCCAAATCGTCCCAGGCTGATGAGCTGAATTTGTACTGATCGGCCAAGATGATATACCTATCGTCCTGGATTATAATGTCGGCAACTTGCATTAATGAGCTCGTTTTTAGCTCTTCTATTTAAGAGATGACAAGACACTTTGTAAGCGTCTTTGGCAGCCATTGTAGCTTCGTTCTTGTGGGGGAAACTTGAAGAGAAAGCTTGAAAGGGAGTGAGGAACGGGTGAAGTCTGAGAGAGGGAGAAGATCCTGTGAGGGGGGACTCAAGGGAGTGTGGAGGGGGATTCCACACGGTTGCTCCGGCAGGCTTGCATCTTATTACCGTCGGATTCAAGGCTTGTCTCGAGGGAAGTTCACCAAAGTAGAAGATCTATTTGGTGTCAAAGGACCCGGCGACTCTGTCGCACCGGGGAAGGTGGAAGTGATTTTGTAAGGGCTTCTCCGCCTAGCTGTGGGGGCTAAAGGAGAGACTTGTTTAGTGCAATACTTGGAGGGTGCCTCCAAGGAGTGGACGTAGGTCAATGTTTGACCGAACCACTATAAATTCGGTGTGTTCTTTTCTTATTATTCCTTCCGCATTATTTTCTTTTGCACTTGTTTTTTCGTGGTGATTTTGGATTGAGTTTTATCTTTGGTTTTAAAGTTATCTAATTCACCTTTCTTTTTGTTAGCCTTGGGCCAGTTCATAGGGCTTAACATCCCTAACGAATTTTTTAGTGCCATCAGAGCACTTTCGAGTGGTATCAGAGCTTCACTTTTTATCTTTTATGATCTGGTTGTAGCATGGTAAAATTTTAAATATTTATTTAGGGATCTCGGCATGAAGCGCTATGTCGACCCAAATAAATATTTAAAATATCCTTAGTCTTCAGGGACATTTGTAGATATCGTTCAGGGTGCTCATTTCGCAGCTCTGGCTTGAGTCCTGAGACTTTGATCCTTTTGACTAGTGCTTTGAGTAGCGAACTTGGTGAAGGATTATCTGATTTATCTTTAGTGATTTGTCAGATTTGTATGCCTTTTGCCCTTTGCTTCCAGCTTTGGCTGGCTTGATGAAGGGGTAGATGCCGGTGACTTGCTGATGACAGAATCCACTTAGTTTAGTCATAGGCTTTTCATAAACATTGGGATAGTTTTCTTCGGTCATTTACTTTGTGCTTTGACGGACTTGTTGAAGAAGAATTCCTTTGATCCTTGCTTTATGCTTTATGAATTTGTTGAAGGATTTGTAGGTTTTGGATTTTGTTGATAATATCAAATGTAGGTAGTATCTTGATCCTTAACCACTTGAGGAGGCTTTAATGTGATTCACTTGAGTTTGTCAGATCAGGAGAGTTAGGATTTGATAGCTTTTCATCCTCTGGTTGCTGAGATGGGAGTTCCTCTACTACGGTCTTTCTTATGACTTGTTGAGTATATGGAGCTGCCAGCGATCTGATCATATTTGTGCTTGTTGGATCCGACCTCTTACACTTATTCAGGCTTCCCGACGTTTATTGTACTAAAGTTAATAGATTTAGAGTCATCTTTCATAGTTAAAGATTTTGGAGTCTACGAGTATTTGGTAGTTGTTCGAGACTTATCTTCTCATTGGAACTTTGATTCTCCAGTTATTTAGGAGAATTCAGTGGACTACGATCACTTGAACTGGTCGAGTCAAATTGGTCTTCGTTCTTCCTACAGCCCCTACTGATGGGTTGACGAAGTGGGGGTTCCGCTACTACGGCTTTTCTTATGACTTGTTGAGTAGACGGAGCTGCCATCGATTCGGCCATATTTAGGCTTGTTGGATCTGATCTTTTACACCCATTTGAATCTTAAGCTTCAGGCTGTTGAAAAACTTCAAGCTTTTTCGGCTCAATTTGTTGGAGTGTGTTGTTACAAAAATCACTTTCTTGACTTTTGAGTTTTAGTTTATTGGAGAAAAATGTGTCCTGAACTTTTGAAAGGTCACCTTTATATACTTTGAAAAAGAAAATCTTTGTATTCTTTAGTACAAAAGAACATCTGAATTTATAATTTTAAATATTTATTTAGGGATCTCGGCATGCAGCATGATATTAACCCAAATAAATATTTAAAATGCCCCCTGTCTTGCAGGGACATTTTAGAAAGAAATAAATTTGGAATTTTGAGATTTTAAATATTTATTTGGGGGTCTTGGCACGGTGCGCAATGTTGACCCGAATAAATATTTAAAATGCCTCTAGTCTGACGGGGGATTTTGAAATACATTCTCATAATACAAGATTTCAAAGTGTGAAATGTATATGCTAATAAATATGTAAGAAAATATAGCGTATTAAACATGACATTTTATAGGGCGATCTCATGTATAGTATTTCTTCAAGTATTAGCCATTGATCGGTGGCATGGGCCTCTTACCATTTAGATCAATGTGTTGATAAATTCCTCCCGAGTATACCTTCTCTATGACGAAAGGCCCTTGGATACGAATTTGCCACCAATATTTTGGTGTGTGATGATTGACCTTCTCTACACAAGGACCAATTCCCCTTCTTAAAATGATTTACGACGCACCATTCGATCAAAGGACTTTGTCATCCTTGCTCGGTAGATCTCCAGGTTTTGTTGAACTTGCAACTTGACTTCATCGAGTGCATTAAGCTCTTCCATTCTCAGGCGAGCATTTTGTTCTTGAGTCAGCTCCTTCTGGATTGCTACCCTAAGAGATAGGAGTTCAACTTCTAATGGCAACACTGCTTCAATTCCAAACACTAAAGAGAGTGGTCTTGGTCGGTGTTTTGTAAGTTGTGCGATATGCCTATAGTGCCTCTGCCATCTTCGTATGCCACTCTCTTTTGTTCTTAATGAAGATTTTCTTCAACAATTTTATCATTTTGTTGAAGGCTTCTGCCAGGCCATTTGCTCTTGGATAGTATATAGACAAGTACCGCCAATTAATTTTATGCCGATCAATAAATTTATAAATTTTATACTTTTGAATGTTATGCCATTTTCTGAGATTATACGATGTGGTACACCAAATTTATATACAATATTGTGGGTAAAGAAATTGATCACATTCTCGGATGAGACCTCTCTGAATGGAGCCGCTTCTGCCCACTTGGAAAAGTAATCTGTTGTTGCCAGAATGAAGCGGTGTTCTGTTGATGACGGCGGATCTATCGACCTGATAACATTAGTACCCCAACATTTAAATGGCCAGAATGCTATTGTAGGGTGCAGTGGATACGGTGGTTGATCATCACCGTGGATTTAACATTCGTGGCACCTCTTAGCATGGTCAATACAATCTTTTACCATTCTTGGCCAATAATATCCCATTCTTTTGATTTTGTCTGCCATCTTGGGACTTGATTGGTGTGCTGCACAAAGTCCTTCATGTATTTCTGCTACCACTTTATCACCTTCTCGGTTCCCTAGGCACCTTAGCCACATTTGATCGAAAGCTCGCCGATACAATGTGTTGTTAACAAACGCGTATTGTAATGTTCTCTTTCTGATTTGAGCAACTAATGATTTGTCTGTTGGTAGTTTACTTTCTTTGAAATAATCAACGAAAGACGACCTCCAGTCATTTTCTTCTTCGACATCCAAACAATACCACCATGATTCTGAAGCTTGACTAGTCTTGCGTCTTTTCTTAGGAACTTGATGTTCTTCAAGTTGATCTCTATTACAATCTCCAATCCTACTATTAAGGCTTCATACTCGGCTTCATTGTTGGTCTGAGGTTCAGTCAAGCTGAATGAGAATCTTATTATGTCTCCCTCGGGTGCTATGAAAATAAGTCCGATTCTGGCTTGAGCTTTTTCCAGATTTGGAGGCCCAGCGCGCTTGATTGACGACGCTCCATCGAAGTACATTTCCCATACTCGTAGCATATCCTCTTCTTCAACATTCATGATCTGTTCATCAGGCAGATCGTCGTTAAGTGGTGAATCTGCAGGGATAGGATGTGTAGCGAAGAATTCTGCCAACACTTGCCCTTTCACTACTTTTTGTTGAACATATGTGATGTCAAATTGTAACAGTATCACTGCCCACCTCATCAAACGACCTGTCAACGCTGGTCTTTTCATCAAGAACTTCAGCGGATCAATCTTTGATATCAAGGTGATTTTATGAGATAGCATATAATGATGGAGATTCTGAATTGCGAAGATCAGGGCCAAGCAATGCTTCTTAATTGGAGAGTAGTGTATTTCTGCTCCTATTAACATCCGGCTGATATAGTAGAGTGCATTTTCTTTCCATTCCTCATTATGCTGGGCTAATAATACTCCGAGAGACTCTTTTAGTACTGCCGTGTATAGTATAAGAGCCTTCCCTGGGATTGGCGCTGCGAGAATGAGTGGGTTCAACAAATATCTTTTGTTACTATCAAATTCTTCTTGGCACTCTTCGTCCCACTTGAAACGGACATCTTTTTTCATCAGTTTTGAAAATGGCTGGCACCTACCCGATAGATTCGATATGAATCGCCGAATGAAAGCTAGTTGTACTTGCAGCGAGCGAAGCTATCTAAGGGTACTTGGTGGTGGCATCTCCGTGATCTCCTTAATTTTATCAGGGTCAATCTCAATTCAGCATCTCAGCATATGTCCAGGCAAAGCAGTCACTAAATTCACAGAGAAGTCCCTTTATTTCTTCCACTTAATTTTTTGGTAGAAGAGAGTTAATGAAAGTTGGGCGAGAGTCTTCTTTAGTTCTCAAGTTGACTTCTTTTAGCTCATCCATCATAGCAGCCTGTCCACCGTCTTCTAGTTCTTCTGGTGCAAGCTTGGCTCCTACGGGTTGGTTATCATAAGTGTTAGCTTCATATGTCTCATCTTCATCATTATCGGATATGATTTCTCCTTATGTGATTGCTCAGCAAGTCTTCTTCTGGAGGTACTTTCGTTTGATGAATCCGATGCCTTTGTATGCAGCTATATCCTTTTGTCGTAGTGGATGCAGATTCCTTCCATACCAGAGGCCTAAGCATGTACGATTATTGATCTTGATCTGCTTTCGTAGCATCCTTTGAATACCTTTGGTATTAAATCTAGGTAGCCTTGTAGGAAATAACTCTTCGAAATTGAGGTGCATACAACACCAGTCGAAATTCTCTTCTTCGCGTATTCCTGTAGAATACAATACATTTTCAGGTGCAGTTCCCTTCTTCAGAGGAGGAAGATAAAGAGTGGAGAGTTCTTCAATTTTATGCACCTTATGCGGGATGATTTCTTTTAAGTGTTGCAAGGGAATTCTCATGACTACAAGTACGCAATCTGAGATTGACAGACTATCTATCATTCTGGAGAACACACTCTGCACCGTGTTCATGTAGATAGAGTCGTATTCATAATCATCATTTGAAAATTCAACCTCCCTACTTCATTTGGCCGCAGACTAGCCTATTTTTTAGGATTTTGTAGGGGCAACATCACTTTCATCTGTGTCACTAACAAGGTGAGGCACGTGTTTTTTTTCTTTTAAAATGGCTGGTGCTTTGAGAAGAGTCAGCATTGCCTTCTTTCTCCCTACACGCTTCTTCTCACCTTCCTGTTTGGGCTTCTTTGCAGTCTTTGAATTTGATGGCTTAGCCTCAAGGGAACTCGAAAGTTTTTGCTTCTTTGATATGAAGTACCTGGCATCTTCATATATTGTTATTTCATGTACTGCAAAGGGTTGAATATCACAAGAGATTCTGAATTCTCCTCTTTTCCTGAGATACTTCATGCACTGGTGTAATGTAGATGGGATAACGCTGTATTCATGCAGCCAGGGGCAACCTAACAGCGCCTTGAAAGAAGTGTCCGTATCAATGACATGGAACTTGGCTTCTATATGGAGTTCCCCAAATACAAGAGGGAGTATGAATGATCCAAGGGTTTTTTTTCCTTTCTCGTTGAAGCCGTGTGCCATTAGCTTATCTTGGCCAAGATGTTCTACCTCGAGACCAAATGATCTCAATGCTTTCAAGCTCATGAGATTTACAGAAGATCCGAGATTGATCAAAATCTGACTGATCATCATATCGTTACTCTCTGCCGTAACATACAGAGGGCGGTTGTGATTTGTCGTTCCGAGTATCAGATCATCATCGACAAAAGTAATTATTGGCTCATTCCGAGCTTGCAAGACTTCAGTCAAGTTGCGTTCAACAAAATACGCTTCATATCTTTCAGGGTCCCTGAGCTTGAATCAATGTCTCCCGAAGGTCTTTAGACATCACAAGGGCATCGTATATGCTGAGTTGTGCTGAGATCTTCCTCAAGTGGGATAAGATATTGTAATCTATCCCCTTAGTTTAAGTCTCTTTCTTCTTGGAGTCTTCGGGGATAATATTTTCATTAATAATTATTTTTTTCCCTTATCTTTGTTAGGAACCCCCTTCTTTAGTGGAGGTGGCAGTATCTTGCCACTTCTCAACTGCACCTGGGCCACCTCATCTGATTCATACTTATTTGATGAAGCATTCTCCTCTGAGTCGGTCGTTGTCGTGTCTGGAGATTCGCCTGTGAACTCAGAATCGTCCCTTAGTTTCACATGCTCCATTTACGACATTATGTTTGGATCTGAATCTTCATCATTTGGAAAATATAGATCATCTGAATTGAATTCCATTGATGACATCATTAGACAGAATTCAGGGGTCGCTTCTTCAACGTATTTCTCCCTATCTGATATTCTTGATGTTGCCGAGATGACTTGGCATATCTCTGTAGGAAGGGATTTATCCTCAGCTTCTTCCTTTTCATCTCTTTTAAGTTTCATCATGTAATCACCGAGCTTAATAGGCCTCCTGGTAGTTTGGTAATATTCATCCAAACTATCAATAGCCTTTTGAGTTGCAGTCTTCTTCTCCATAGGCTTCTTCAATTTGGCTTTCTTCTTAGACGCCTTTGACTTTGCTTTACCAGATTTGGATGAGCTAGCTTGGCCAGGTTGTTGTTTGGAGGCGGATGCATGTGGCACAGTCAACCACTTTAAATTCAGTACTGGTTTAGTAGGAGACTTCCATTTGACACCCGGAACTCCTAGTTGTTTCAACATTTTTGTCGTCTTTTTGGAGACCACGATTTTCCATTGTTCTTTTTGGACATGTTTTTTTATTATTATTTCTTTAGGTGGGAGTACAGAAGAGAACGTGATTATCCGGGTGGATTTCTTTCTAGGATGAACTAACACGTTATCTGATAATGTTAATTCTTCCATTTTGTAGTTTCTCCAACCAATCTTTGAAGACATAACAATCTTCAATTGGTTGACTAATTACCCGATGATATGAGCAATAGTTTGGTGGCCACTGTGCTTCGACTCTTTGGGCCTCTTGTATCCAGGCAATTCCAGACCGGCCTTAAGTGCTTGTCAGAACAGTTTAGTGACACTATCCCTCTTAAATGAATATTTTTTTGTTCATTTTCCCCTTAAGGGAGGGGAACTTTCTATCACCAGTTCTTGCCTTTGACTCTCTCCTCCACCGGGAAAGGCTCGAGGTTTATCATTTCCTCTAAGAATCAGTTTTGACTGAGGATTTGGATTGTAAGCTTGTTTTGGTTTCTCTTCATATTGTATTGGCTGTTGTTTTTATCCACATTATACACTACCCATTTACTTTTATCAAGTTTGGGAGGGAATGTGGAATAAACTTCATTCTTCCAGGGGTCAGGTACCTTGGCCTTCTTGGGTTTGTCAGAGAGGCTTTCAGATTTTGATAAGTTTAACTTTTCAAACTTTGCTACCCTATCTAACAGATCTTTGAAGGTGGTGATCGAAGCCATGCATAAGAAGGGTTGTATTTTATCGTCAATGTTCCCCATAAACAGTTGAACTGCATGTTCCTCTTCCAGTTGCTGCTCGCATTTCATGCTGAGATTGCGCCAGCGTGTTATATATCTTGTCACTGATTTATCTTTTATCCTTTTATCTAGAGCGAGATCAGCGATGGTAGTCTTCTCTATTATACTGGAAAACCTTTTCATGAACAATGCCTCTAACTCTGCAAATATCTTTAGTGAATCATTTGATAGCTCGACATACCACTCGAAAACAGTTCCACTCAAGCAGCTTACAAATTATCGGAATAACAAAGCATCGTTGCCTCCCATATTCCTGCAGGTAGCTTTAAATTGCGCGAGGTACTGTCTAGGATTCTTATTGCCATAAAAAATATTGAATTTTGGTACAGAATATCCTTTTGGATATGACACCTGGTCGTACTCTGCTGGGTACGAGCGACCTTTTCCTACCAATTTCTCTGCCTACTCAGCGGCTATAATGGCCTTAATCTTTTCACTGATTAAGCCTTCCAACTGTGATGTAGTGACAGGTTCAGAGGCGTTCTTTACATTTTGTGGGGTATGCTGGTGGGTCAGATCACTAGTCTCTTTGCCACCTTCAGGTACACCTTTCACTTCTGAGGCCTGCGGCAATTGGGGATGTTGAGGATTTACTGGCGCATTGCTCACAGCTTGATAGACGGGCTGAGCCGGCGTAGGACCCATAGAAGTGGCCTTCTGCATCATTTCCATCATTGCCATCATCTGAGTCATCATTTCAGTCATTTTATTATTTAAGTGAGAGATTTCTTTATCTTTTGCTTTCATCTGTCGCCTCATTTGTCTCCGCATATTTGCGAGTGTGATATTTTTAGCAGCGAAGGGATTTTCTCCGACTTCTTCCCCTTCTTCCTTTGAGGAGCGAATACTTCGACTGACGATGGATCTAGCCCTGTAGTGACGTCGTTGAACACTCACGTAGCTGTTATTGTTGGTCATCCTCCTCCTCATCATCTTCCTCAATATCGATGTGGCTGACTATACAATCCATCTCGATTTCCATAGTGTCTTCATCGCTATATTATTCGTATTCTACTTGTTGTACCCGAATTTCTGGGCGACGATGCCACTGAATTTCAGGTTCTTGGCTTGGAATGATTACTTCTTTCATCCGCGGACTACGATTGAAATGAACTTTTTCTTTGGTTGAAGTAGGTGAATGACGGGATCTCTGGGAGGACTCTCCAGGATGTTGACTGTCACCATGGCTGTCATTATGGGCCTTCTTTTGGACCCATCTTTAACGAGTTCCGTTGGCAGGGGCGGATCTCCGGGAGACCATTCTGGATATCACGCCCGATCTATCTCTTTCTTCAAACATCTTTTCTTTTCGAGGCTTAGGCCTCCATACTTGTTTGCCCTTCCGTTGGGTCCTTTTGACGGCGGATTCTTTGACACGTGGTTCAAGTGTCACGCCCCGATGTGCTTCCTGCGGAACTTGTCGTTGATATTCTCTTCGTTCAGCTATCACAACAGATGACAACCTTTTTCTTGGAGGGGTTCTTCGGGCCTCAACAATCAATGGCCTCTAGAACTTCTTTTCATTAGCCCTTTCTCCTTAACTATTTTCAGTACTCGGTGTACTCGGGCAGACAAGCGTTCGGGCTCTTTTGTTTTTTGATGAGTCGGGGCTTCGAGTCAACGCTCCCAAAAAGATTGTTTGAGCTCACTAGAAGAGTTATTTCTTTTTATTAACTTCAGGTTAATGAACTTATTCTGAGTGGGAATATTGATCTCTAGTTCTCGTGCTGGCAGGTTGGAGGGATGGCTTGGCACAGGTAACTGTTGAGCTCACAGTTCTGCATTTCTTCTCCTGCTTTGCCTTCTATTGAGCCTTCCTCCAGATGAGGAAGCTTCAGTGTCATATTTCCCAGATGTAATAGGCTCTCTGGGCAGGACAGTGGTGTTGGCAGTCACCACAAAAATTTTCTTTCTAGTAACAACCCTTTTTGCAGTTAGGGTCTCAGATTAGGATATTCTTTCAAACACAGAAACTCTTTCTTGAGCAACATTTCTAGCAGCAGTTCGCGTCGCAGGCAGATGCGTACGCTGTACAGTGTTCTTTGTAGAATGAGACCTTCTAGAAAATTCTTCAGAGTTTACGCCGTATACAGGGACGGCTGCAGCCCTTGCAGTAGCTGCTGAGAATTTGAGCCCACCAAAGTGGATGGTGGCTCAAGTATTTCCAGTCTCTATGATAGCATTCGCCAGTTGAATCCTGGCTCCTCGTCCCAGTTGGACGGTCATCGGGTGTCCTGCATTTCCATTCTGCACAAATGAAAGGCAGGGGTTAGTAATCAAAATTTGATACATCACCCCACACTTTCAAAATGCAGAAATAACGTAGAACAAATAATATAAGTAGGTAAATTTAGGATAGAATTAAAGCCCTGCTCATTGAATTTCCAATGAATCTTACTTAAAAGATTGATTTTTAGGAAATTTAAAAATTTAATCCATACGAATTTGCTTAATACTATAGCCTATGAATGACTAGCCAAAGATGGAAAGAGAACTCATTCCCCACCAGAGTCGCCAGAAATCTGTGGGCTATGAAAATTCGGCCCCGGCCTCCGCCCGACTGTTTGTTGCTTTTCTGCTTCGGGGGGTATTTTAACGGAATTAAGTTCTGGGGTAAATTTTGGAAGGCAGATGGGTTTGTAGATAAGACACTAACCAGAGATTTCGCCCTCATTTTGCGAGGACTTTATGATTTGAGTTCTGGTTTCTTATAGGCATAAGCTCCTATAGTTAATTACCCCTCCCGATAACGAGAGAGAACTTTTGATTAAGGCTAGTCGTTAATCAGATATATTGTATCCATAGATATGCAGTATCAGGCATATAATAGCAACACAGGCATATAATAGCAACAATGGCATAGGTTTGGGGATTTGGAAAGTTGGAAGATTTTGGATGATTTGATATTTAAAATAGAAAATTGCACCATCTTGCACTTAAAGCGGATGGTGGGGGAATGGATGATGGACTCAATCAAGATCCCATGATTCCGTCGTCCTGGACCATTATGGTCCTTGGTCTACTTAGTCAGAGGAGGTAGTCGACCCAACCTGACAGAAGGATCCTTGTTGGCAACCATGGGTTGCTTCATCCAAGGGAACCTTGTAGACCTGGGATGAATGTTTGTCTAAGGGGACACATTTGAATCCACCTTAGCTAACAGAGGGCTTTATGCCCTATCGATCATATCGTATTGATTCGTATCTCAAGGATTTGATGCCAATAAGAAACGTATTGGCTCTGACCATAACCGGTATTTCTTGGTGTCATTTGGCGGCAAAATCACTCGGTTCAGAGGGCCCCGAGTCATAACCGTTTATCCTGCGGTGTCATTTGGCGACAAAATCGCTGGTCAGAGGATATGTACCACGTCCTTATTGGCGGAGATTGTTTGAGAATTGATCCTAGTGATATTTTTGACTAGGCATTTGACTTCATGTGAGCTGAAGTAAATTTTAATTTGTCCACCCCGACAAACTGTGGCGGAGGGTGGATGGATTTTATTTTAAGTGTTCAATGATTTGATTTTCAGTTTTAAACATCTTGATATTGAAATAACATTGAAATTTTGGACTTTTGATGGACATTTGAAGTATTTGGAATGAACCCCTCCTGTTGAGATTTTCATTCAACATGGTCATTATCGGGGTGGTTAATGTGGGGGCATTTCCATTTGAAAGTATATGTATGTTGTAGATAAACCTTGTTGACTCTATCGAGTTACCGACAAAGGATCGGGTTCCATAAGCTGCATGCATTTGTTTGTAAATTTTCTTTATTAAAGGCCTTGAAGGCCTAATATGAATGTATAAGATAAATATTCTGATTGATTTTGTGACCACATATTTATCTGATGGTTCGAACTCTGTCTGTTCCTATTTACCTGCTTAGGTGGATCAAGTTTCATAGGCTTTATGCCTTTATTTAGTGAATTCTCTTGATTATAGGCCTTGAAGGCCTAATATGAATGTATTAAAACAAATACATTGGTCGTCATAATCGTGTATTTGTTTGAAGGTTCGAACCCTGTCGACTCCTATTGATCCATATATAAGGATCAGATTCGAGCCTAAATTCACTTATCGACCTGCGCAGCATCTCTAGGCATCACGTGTGTACCAATAACACGCTCGCCGGGGCCCATGCGGGTGTTTGGTTACATTTACCCATTTCGTGTACCTATGTGTATACAAACTACGGTACATGTGTAGGGGCATTCTTGGAATATTTTAGTTGTGCAGGTAATTGCCATTTGAATGCACACAACATTTCATTTGAGAGCTTATACACGCCTTCTGTCCGCTAATACGAGTGTCGCGGATCCGGTGGCGATGTTATCTGGATATCATAAGGCATTTCATCATCTTGATGTTGACTCCCCTTTCTCGTTCACCGTGGAGGTCCTTGAAATCTGTGGCCACTGCCTTGAAAGGGACTCCTTTTAAGATCTTTAGTGTAGTAGACTTGTTGTTTCTGATATTTGTAGATGCAAGTACTGTTTTCTTCTTAAGTACAGGATCAAGAAGAAATTTTGGAACACCAGTAAGTTTAGTTCTAATTTGTTTAAACATCCCTTCCCTTCTGTCAGGAGGTGTCCTTTTTCATACATCGAGTTGCCCTCGTACCCGACATACTCGTAGATCTTGATCACCGTTGTCATAGGTGATATCCGTGCTTGTGTCCACAGTGGTTCGTTGTGCTTACGATTACCCACTGTTGTTATCCACAAGTGCATTGTATCATCCGTCCTTGCTCACAAGGAATGATTATGTTCACTATAATCTCCTGGAGGTATTTGTAGAAGAGCCTATTGCACTTGAATCATATCTACCTTTCATCAATCTCATGTGGATTTGATGATCGTACTTGTTTGCAAGGATAGGTGTTCCACTATCAATTGCAGTGTTGCCATCTCAATCTACAGGCAACATTGCTTGTGTTTCGAGTTCTTCATTATTACATATATAAGACATTTAAACTCTTTACAGTGGATTGATATTATTTGGACTTGATTGAATATCATTGTTCATATGCATTGAAGGCATTGTTGCGTTCATATCTTGGCCCTCATTAATGCAGGTGGGAGATACCCGTGCATTCTGTAGTTAATTGTTGTTACTTGCAAGCACAATGCTTTTGACCTCGTAGAAATTGTTGTAGAAGTCCACTACATCTGTCATTGTATAAACCAGCATCATTCATTGTGTGCTTATGTATTCAAGTATTGATGATTGGTCTTCATTTGTGATTGTTCAGATGCTATGAATTGAGTATTGCTCTCTGTTTGTATACATCGAGGCCTTGTTCGTCACAAATCCCCTATTTATTTGCTTGTATTTGTTTGAATGCATTTGATTGTTATTTGGCACTTGAATTTTGATCTTGATTGTGCTTTTTAAGATTTGGGATTTCATTTCTAGTAGTTCAGTTAAAGTCCAAGTTCCCTGTTGTTCGTACAAGTCCTCTGCACATTTAGTTCAAGTTCTATGTTTTCAGTTCAAGTACGGGTCCTCTGCATTGCTGCTCAACTGAAATTTTCATATTGATCAAACTTTGTACATTTCAGTAAAAATTTCGGCAGCACCCTGGCATATCCCCAGTTTGGGGGAAATGTAGGGAAGCTGGGCCTTCCCATCACGCTACTCGAGCATGTATGGTAGGTTCCCTTAGACACCGCGGTCGTACATCTTTTCATCCCACCATGCTACAAGAGCGTGTATGGGGCCTTGAATAGTACCCGTACAAGAACACCAGTGACTTTCCCATCACGCTACAAGAGCGTGTATAGGCCTTATCCACCTCGTCGTATGCATCACACCCTCCTACCGTGCTACGAGAGCGCGTATAGGTGGTTCTCCGATCGGCTACAAACGTCGAGAATGGGATTTTAGAACATTATATCTTGCGCAGCAGTGTCGACGGTGCTGATGTCAAGGTCGAGGCAAGAGAAGGTTTTGTGGTACTCGAGGTCGTCCCCACCACACTACAAAAGCGTGTATAGGGCTTACCCATCTCGTCGTATGCGGAATTACGGGATTTGGCCGAACAAGCGTGTGAAAGGGAGACAGTTACCCTTACAGCCGACGAGCTTCCATTGCTTCTTCCGATCGGACAGGGAGGGATAGTCGTTGAAGAGGCAAGGTCTAGCAGCCACAAAGAGCCGGAGAAGTGGCGGACTTGCGGGATTTGGCCGAAGTAGCGCACGGGAGGATGAAAGTTTCCTTCATAGCACGCGAGCTCTCGCGATTGTTTCCGATCAAACTATCGTAACTTCTGATAGACGGGAAGGGATAGTCGTCGGATGTACAAAGTTGACCGGCGATGAAGGACTGAAGAAGCACGCCACAGGGAGAAAGTTATCTTCCACAGCAAGCGAGCGTCTGTCGTTGCTTCCGATCAAATTGTCGTATTTTTGATCCCACAGGAATGGAAAGTCGTAGGTCGAGTGAAGTCGATCCACCACGAAGAAGCTCACGCGAGGGAAAAAGAAGGAGAGCCCCGTGCCTCTCATTTCGTTCGGCTTTAACGACGCGAGGTAGGGCCGGATCCGTAGAGAACATCGTGGGAGATGTGACATTGGTCGTGCGGAGACATACGGAGCACGATGTCGAGGATTCAAACGGGATTTCCGCGGTCGTGCGAGTCGGCGCCGGACGGGTACGTAAAAAAGGTTTTTTTTTTATTAATTATTCAGGTCAACATGTGGCTAATGTTGAATTCATATAGGTTATTGCTGTATTTAATCTACATAAAAATGCTTACTACACATTTTCATTTGTAACTGAAATTGTATCTTAAATAAATTGTTAAAGGTTGTCAATTTTCTCTTTAGTTCCAGCATCTAGAAGAAGGCGGCCTGTACCAGTCCCAGAATTCACATGCTGCAACGTGTAATGTAACAAATTGTAATAAATTGTGTATTTCTTACTTCAAACATGTAGAATAAATGTTTGTGATATCTTACAATCCTTCTGCACAATGCATCAATCTTCTCTTCAAGAGTTTGATACCTCTTTAGGTGCTTCTTGAGTAAAGAAATCACTTCTGTTAAACCTTTCAAAGGTTACCTTTGAACTCAAATTTCTTCTTATACGGACTGCCAGTTGAATCAGAATTCTCTGTTGCCAGATCACATGAATGTGAACCACCCAAGTTTTCCAGTATAAGAATGCTGTTTTAGCCTTTTAATCTTGAAGCAAACTCGAAGAGCTTGAAATCTATCTTTAAAAAAGGCTGTCCACCTTCAACTCAACTTATTTGATTAATGTTGAGTTAGATGGTATTCTTCTTTTGTTCTTCTTTCAAAATATTTAATCATAACTTTCTTTTGTGCTTGAGAGTACACGCTGAGCTATGAAAAAGTAAACATTGAGTGCCAGTAAGGATCCTTCATTGTATAAAAACTTTCTTATATGTGATGATGGTGGTTCCTACTACTTCTGAAGCCCTCAAAGTAGTAAAAATTTTGAATCAACTTGTGTGAATGTGTTTGTTGCAGCTTTGGGCCTTTTATTTTCTTCAGATTATTTTGTCTATTTGATTGCTTGCCTGTGGAAGATAGTAGATTTACTCTTAATTTTTTTGCGAAGCCCTCTGATTTTTTTTCATGATTTATGGATTGTAACATAAAAAATTAGACCATTTGAAGTATATATATACTTTAGGACTTATGCTTATGTAAATTCTGTGCAATTTGACCATTTGAAGTATATATGTACTTTAGGACTTATGCTTATGTAAATTCTGTGCAATTCCTCTTATATTTAAAATAAACAGAACATAGTTTTTATGTAATATAGAAGCTTTGGACCACTTCAAAGTTTGAAGTCTGGTATAATAATTTTATTACCTCAGTATGGTTTTCTATATTTAGAATTCGTTCATTTTGTACGAAGTTCATAGTTAAAGACTGTAATAGTTATCTAGCAAATATATAGTGATTGGCATTTAAAAATTTTGTTTAGTTTTTTGTTAGACCGGTTCTCTGTGAACCGGTCTAGAACCAGCGGCAGAACCAGCCGTTGGTTTATAGGAGGCGGAGACTTCTGCCTCCTTTAAATGACATTGCTTAATGTGGGCGGGCCCCACTTCTCCAAGGGATTTGAATGTTCAAACGGAGTTGGGAGATTAGGATTTGGGAGGGAAATTAAAATAGGAAATTTCTTGTATTAAAGGGGATGAGGGGAATTAGGGAGTTTTCATGTTTTGTTTAATTGCAATTAGGGTTTTCTTGGAGGCTTGGGCTCTAGAACGAATTCTAGAGATTGGGAGAGTGCAATCCTCCTCTCGAATAGAGGATCTTTGTATCTTTGCAAGTTTTCTTTCAGCTACTAGTAAAGTATAAGTGTTTGGGCGAGTTTTTCTCCATTTTTCTCTCAGGTTTTCTCTGTTTTGGTCTAGATTTTACAGTTTTCCTGCTGTAAACAGCAGGAGTTATCACGAATTGCTTCAAACTTTGGTTAGGAACTACTTGAAATCAAGTATTTCCTATCAAATTGGTATTAGAGCATCATCTTGGGACCAATGGCGGCTGAAATTTCAGCAAGGAAACCTCTTCCGCAAGGGAAATTCTCGGTTACTGTGGAAGAGAAGATGGCCGGACGAAAAGTAGAAGTTCTGGTGGGTGAAATCGGCCAACTGAAGACCGATTTGGAAGAAAGAACCGTTGAATTTCAAAATCAATTTGCGTTCATTCATGAAAAGATGGATGGAAGGTTCACGACATTAGAAGAAATGATGAAGAAGATGTTTGAGGGCAAACCAAACCCGATGACAGTAGAAGCAAGGGAGGCCACTGGCGACAATGGGAGAAACGGGAACCCGAACCCATTGAGGGGGAGGGAGACTACCGAAGTGGAGATCCTTGATGGGAATGACGGAATGCCTCCACTAGAACCACTTTCTAGGGAGGAGATGAGCATGGGCTATGAAAGAAGGGGTGCTGAATTTTTTGGGAGATGGGATGAGTTTTACTGTCGGGGTGCTGAGGAGGAGAGACGGAGGGAAGCGTATGAGGAAGGGCAGGGGTATGATCGGCGGAGGGAAGTTTGTGACCACTGGGGAGCTTTTCCCCCTCGGGGAATGGGAGGTTATGGAGGAGCGAGGGGAAACTGGGGAGACCCGAGGGTGAGGAAATTGAAGATGCCCATTTTTGAAGGCGAGGACGCACATGGCTGGATCTACAAGGTGGAGCGATACTTTGCGGTCAATGGGTTGACCGAGGAGGAGAAATTAACAGCAGCAGGACTGTGTTTGGAAGGGAAAGCATTAGCTTGGTACCAGTGGCGGGACATGAGGAGGCCTATTCGAAGCTGGAGGGAGTTCAAGGACTGTCTGCTAGAGCGTTTCCGAGCCAGTAGGGGAGGAGACTTCTACGAGCAGTTCTTTGCCCTAACATAGGAGGGAACGGTCGCCGATTATCGTGACAGGTTTGAGTACCTCGCTAGCAGGCTGGATCGTCTCTCTGAGACTGTGTTGGAGGGGAACTTCATGAAGGGCCTTCAACCGAAAATCAGAGCAGCTGTCAGGGTGATGCGACCACGGAACTTGGGAGAAGCCATGGAGTTGGCATAGCTAGTTGAGGACCAAAAGCACCTGGAGAGGGGAGCTCGTAGCAGTAGCTCTGGGGGATCCTACAAGATGACAACTACCTTCTTAGCCCCCAAGGGAACTGCCCAGGGAGTACCACGAGAAGCACCAAGGGAGAGGATAGGAGGAGGGGGAAATGGCTGAAATTTCAAACGGCTGATAGAGAAAGAGATGCAGGAGAAGAGGGTTAAGGGGTTGTGTTTTCGCTGCGATGAGAAGCACAAACCAGGGCATCGGTGCAAGGACCGAACTCTTCAGGTTCTCACCGTTTGCGATGACGAGGAAATTGAGGAGGGAGGTGAGCTAGAGACAGAGGAGGAGATGGAGGAGAAGCTACACTTGGATCTGGCAGAGGTTTCCCTGAACTCAGTGGTGGGATTCACTACAAATTACACCATGAAAGTGAGGGGAGAGATAGAGGACAAGGAGGTGGTGGTGCTGATTGATAGTGGGGCGACTCACAACTTTATTTCCATACAGATCGTTGATCAACTGGGAGTGAGATTGGTGGACACTGGCTGTTATGGGGTGATGATGGGCACAGGGAAGAAGGGGAAGGGTCAGGGGATTTGCAGAGGAGTGCGACTGGCGATCCAGGGGATACAGGTGAAGGAAGATTTCCTTCCGCTGAAGCTTGGGAGTACAGATGTCATCTTGGACATAAAATGACTGCAGACTTTGGGGGACACCAAGGTGAATTGGGGAGCACTCACAATGGAGTTGACGGTCGAGGGAAAAAAAAGTGGTAATCAAGGGAGATGCGGGACTTTCCAAATCCTTAGTTTCTCTTAAAACCATAGTGAAGGACATTCAGTCGGCAGGCGGAGGGTATTTGGTGGAGCAGCACAGTTTGGAGGGGGCGAGATTGGAGGAAGGAGGGGACATCCCTCTCTCTATTCAGCCATTGATTCAACAGTTCTAAGAGATTTTTCAGCTTCCTCAGGGGTTACCACCGCAGCGAGAGAGGGAGCATGCCATCGTTTTGAGGGAGGGGGTATCACCCATCAGCGTACGACCCTATCGCTACCCTCAATTCCAGAAGGATGAGATTGAACGGTTGAATAGAAAAATGTTAGAGGCAGAAATCATCAGACCCAGTATCAACCCTTTCTCTAGTCCCGTTCTGTTGATCAAGAAGAAGAATGGCAGCTGGCGGTTTTGTGTGGACTACAGAGCACTCAATAAGGAGACTGTCCCGAACAAGTTTCCAACACCCGTCATCTGCGAGCTCCTAGATGAATTGAGTGGGACTATGATTTTTAGCAAGATAGACTTGAAATCAGCCTACCACCAGATCCGAATTAAGAGGGAGGATGTACCCAAGACGGCATTCAAAACTCATGAAGGCCATTATGAGTTTTTGGTGATGCCTTTTGGTCTCACTAATGCCCTAGCGACTTTTCAGGCCCTGATGAATAGGGTTTTCAAACATTATCTCAGACAGTTTGTGTTAGTGTTTTTTGACGATATCCTGATTCACAATAGGACAGAGGAGCACTGGGAGCACTTAAAAAAGGTGTTAGAGGTACTGCAGGAGCACCAGTTGAGGGCCAATTTAAAGAAATGTTGCTTTGCACAAACCACTATAGAGTACTTGGGCCATGTGGTTTCAAAAGATGGGGTGGTAGCTGATCAGTCCAAAATTGAAGCAATGCTAAGGTGGCCAGTACCGAAAAATCTGAATGAGTTGAGGGGATTCCTAGGACTGACAGGTTACTACAGAAGGTTTGTAAAAGGATATAGCTCCATAGCATGGCCGCTTACTGAGCAGTTGAAGAATGACGGGTTCCTATGGGGGTAGGCAGCCACATTAGCATTTGAGAGCTTGAAGAAGGCGATGACGATGGTGCTAGTCTTAGCGTTTCCAGATTTCACTCAGACTTTTATTGTGGAGACCGATGCATCCGGGTACGGTCTTGGTGCTCTGCTGATGCAGAGTCGGAGGCCTATTGCCTATTTCAGCCAGGTATTGACTGTAAGAGCCAGGCTGAAATCAGTTTATGAGAGGGAATTAATGGCCATCGTGTTGGCCATTCAGAAGTGGCGGCCCTACCTGCTTGGGAGACATTTCATTGTCAGGACAGATCGGCGGAGCCTGAAATACCTGCTGGAGCAGTGGATGGTGACAGAGGAGCATCAAAGGTGGTTGTCCAAGTTGTTAGGGTATGATTTTGAGATTCAGTATAGGCCAGGAGTGGAGAACAAGGAGGCAGATGCCTTGTCCAGATGTATAGGAGAGCTGCAAGCAGTGGCATTATCCGTGCCTTTGATGCTCGATTAGGAGTCCATCAGAGAAGAAAGTTCTAGAGATAAAGATTTGGGAAGAATCAGGTCAAATTTATTGAAAGAGGATGGTAGTCACCCAGGGTACTCATTGGAGGGAGACAGACTATTATTTCAGGGGAGATTTGTGATGCCCCGAACATCGATCCACATCCCAAATTTGCTCCAAGAATTTCATGGGAGCGCAGTTGGGGGCCATTCAGGGGTGCAGAAAACCTACAGGAGACTGGCGGCCGAGCTTTACTGGAAGGGGATGCATAGAGATGTAGAGGAGATGGTGGCAAGGTGCGAAGTTTGTTAGAGGAACAAATATCTGGCAATGTCGCCAGGAGGACTACTATAGTCATTGGCATTACCAGGACAGGTATGGGAGGAGATATCCATGGACATCATAGATGGACTGCCTTGTTCTGAAGGATTCACAGTGATCTTCGTGGTGGTAGATAGATTGAGCAAGTACGCTCATTTCATTCCTCTCCGACATCCGTACACCGCGGTGACAGTAGTCTCAGCATTCATCAGGGAGGTGGTCAGATTGCACGGGGTACCAGAGGCAATCGTGTCAGACAGAGATAAGGTGTTCCTTAGCCATTTTTGGAAAGAGTTGTTCAAGTTGCAGGGAACAGTTCTGAAAAAGAGCACCGCCTACCACCCGTAGATAGATGGCCAGACTGAGGTGGTCAATAGGAGCTTGGAAACATACTTGAGATGCTTCGTGTCGGATACGCCCAAGCAGTGGGCTAAGTGGCTGTCATGGGCGGAGTACTTGTACAACACCTCTTTCCACTCGACTGCACAGATGACCCTATTCAAGGTGTTGTACGGAAGGGACCCTCCTCAGTTGGTACATTTTGGGAGTAATAGTATTCCCATTTCTTCAGTAGAGGAGTATTTGGAGGAGAGGGATAAAGTGCTGGAAGAATTGAAGAAACATTTATTGAGGGCTCAACAGATTATGAAGCGGCAAGCAGACGGGCATAGGAGGGACATCCAATTTGAAGTGGGGGAGAAGGTGTATTTGAAGTTCCGACCATATAGACAGAAAACAGTCGCCAACAGTAGAAATGAGAAGCTGGCTCATCGGTACTTTGGGCCTTATGAAGTGCTGGAGAGGATCAGAGCAGTAGCATATCGACTGAAGCTACCACCAATGGAGACCATACATCCAGCTTTCATGTATCACAGTTGAGGAAGGCCATTGGTGATTATACAGCCAACCCCGAGCTACCAGCGACTCTGACGGAGGATTTAGAGGTGGTTTTGGAACCATTAGAACTGATGGGGGTTCGCCAGAAAGAAAAAGGAACTAAGGAAGTGTTGATCCAGTCGAAGAACCTTCCATACTACGAGGCCATGTGGGAGCCATATGAGAGGGTGAAACATCAATTTCTTGATTTTCACCTTGAGGACAAGGTGGTTCTTTGGATGGGCGGTATTGTTAGACCGGTTCTCTGTGAACCGGTCCAGAACTAGTGGCAGAACCAGCCGCTGGTTTATAGGAGGCTGAGATTTCCGCCTCCTTTAAATGACATTGCTTAAAGTTGGTGGGCCCCACTTCTCCAAGGGATTTGAATGTTCAAATTGAGTGGGGAGATTAGGATTTGGGAGGGAAATTAAAATAGGAAATATCTTGTATTAAAGGGGATTAGGGGAATTAGGGAGTTTTCATGTTTTGTTTGATTGCAATTAGGGTTTTCTTGGAGGCTTGGGCTCTAGAACGAATTTTAGAGATTGGGAGAGTACGATCCTCCTCTCGAATAGAGGATCTTTGTATCTTTGCAAGTTTTCTTTCATCTACCAGTAAAGTACAAGTGTTTGGGCGAGTTTTTCTCCATTTTTCTCTCAGGTTTTCTTTGTTTTGGTCTAGATTTTACTGTTTTCCTGCTGTAAACAGCAGGAGTTATCACGAATTGCTTCAGACTTTGGTTAGGAACTACTTGAAATCAAGTATTTCCTATCATTTTTTTCATTTATGTATTGATTATGATTTTAATATCATATATCAAGGCAGGGAAAAGCCTTGTTTCTTTACAAGTCTTGAATCGCATTAATGTATGCAAAATTGTAGGTGAAGGACTAAGCATTGATGGTGCTTGTTTTAGCATTCATGCTTATGTTGCCTCCTTATGATATTCATGCTTTTTTGACTTCTTATGATATTCATGTTAATGTTGAATTCATATATGTTATTTATGTATCTTTTAAATTTGCGACAATCTATGATCTACTTTATAGAGCATAAGACATGTTTATAAAAATATGCTATTAATATTGTTTGCTACATATATGCAGAAATGGAATGTAATTAATGGGAGCAGAAGTGAGTCTGCCGATATTGCAAACATAAAAAACTTATACTTGTGGCAATATGTCTTATAAATGAGTATTACGAAAGATATATTTGCAAGACACTGTGCATGACATCATTGTAAAGAGGAGAAAAATGGATTGGAGAGCTACTACAAGGTCATCCAACAAGATTTCGTATGTCTCAAGCACCTTTTTTAGATTTGTTGTATGACTTGGAATGTGTTTATGGTTTACATGGATCATCAAGGGCAATAAGTAGAAAAGTACTTGCAATCACTTTATATATTTTATCGCATAATGAATTAATAAGGTCAACATGTCAGCGGCTTTAACACTCAACTGAAACTATCAGTAGGTATTTCTCTATTGGATTGGAGACTTTAGTAAAATTACCATGTTCTGTGATCAAGCATATCGATCTTGAATTTGGTGATATCCCAAAAAAATATTTTGTATGATAATCGATATATGCCGTATTTCAGTATATATTTTTTTTTATTATCATATTATATGGTTTGTTTAAATGTATACAATATGTAATCATCACTTCTTAAGTTGGATGGTATTGGAGTCATCAATGGAACACATGTGGATGCTCATGTTTTGAGTGCTGAGAAGGCTACTTATATAAGATGATGTGGATCAACATCAACGACGCAATATGATTGTATATGACTTC
Organism: Dendrobium nobile; assembly: GCA_022539455.1. Lineage (NCBI taxonomy): Eukaryota > Viridiplantae > Streptophyta > Magnoliopsida > Asparagales > Orchidaceae > Dendrobium > Dendrobium nobile. Next base: position 11,040,534 of record CM039725.1, read on the forward strand.
AATATGTGTTTTACTTTTATCATGGCAGGATTGGATGAAAGTGCACATGACAGTCTTATTTTTAAATTTGTAACTCATAATCGACGCAATAATTTTCCCATGCCATCTTCTGGTGCATTGTATATAGTTGTAATGTTAGTAGTAGAACTTATACTAAATTACATGTACTTTATAACAGGAAAATGTTATGTTGTTAATGCTGGTTATCCGATGCAATGGGGATTTTAAAAGACATTTTCAGATACCAAATATCATATACCTGATTTTGAAAGAGGAAGCCAATTAGTACGGGGGAGGCAAGAAACTTTTAACAAGTGACACTCATTGAGAGTCATAATTGAAAGATCATTTGGTATTTAGAAGAAAAAGAGGGTCATACTACGAGATATGCTTGCATATTCATTTAAAAAGAAAATAAAAATAGTGATAGTAACAATGACATTGCATATTTACATATGTTGACATCCAACTTGAGAAGACCCAGAATTCTACATATGTGATGCAGACGGAACATATATACTAGAAGAGGCATATGAGTATAGAATTGGGCAATCATTAGCAGAGAGTGATGAAAATGGTCTTAATCAGGAGGCATAAGATGGTGAAGGTGCGGATGAGATGATCCATTTACGAGAGCAAATTATCGATGCATTGATGAAAGAGATGAATTAAGAGTCATATATTTTTAGTTAGCCTTAAGAATACTTGCTATGTTATGCTCTTTAGTGAACTTTATGAATACTTTTTATTATTATTTTTTATTTTGGAAAGCTGTTCAATGATAACTTTTTGTCTTCTATGTTTGATGTTTCAACAGTTATCTTGAATGTTTTTTTTTCCATTGTTGAGTATAATTGTTTTTTATATTAAGTTCGATTGCTTGTAAGCTTACTTAACTTGTATATTTATTAACTATGTTTATGAAGAAATGTGTAGTCTCAATTAGCATCTAATTTCCATTTTGATTTACTTTTATCAGAGACTTGCTTGGAATCTTTTAAATGATTTTTTCGTTTGCTTTATGAGTACAATTATCTGAAATAATGATTGATTGATTCATTATTTTTACAAATTGGTTTGGAGTCATACACAAATCTTGATTAGAAGATGAAGCTAAGGCCTTAGATGAAAAGCTGATATGAGCACAATCACATATGCCTGCACAGTATGATATAATTAAGCAGCATAATAAAGTTGCAGAAGAAGCAGTCTAAGGTATTATAATCTTATTAAATTTATTTCCTTGTGGAAGTCCTTGCATGCTATGAAGTAAATAGTAAAAAAATAAATAAATATTTCCGTATGAATTATTTGTTATTGTCACTACTATTTTCTGTATTTGTAATTGCATTGTGATGGTATTTGTGGTAGAAGGATGTTGCAGTTGACATATTAGAAGCCATCGTTGTTATCTCTTACATGATGCGAGGACTTTTAAGTTCATATAGTTATCATTATCTTCAACACTTATTTCTTTTTAGTATCCTCAAACTAAAGGCGCTTATACATGCCTCGTCTATGGTGGCTCACATCCTAAATTGATTAGGATTTTATTGCAGAATTGTTAGTTTGTTATCATAGAAATTAAAAAAAATAATAATATTTAATCGATTTTCTTTCATCACAATATATATAAGGTTATAAATATAATTTGTTCTCATACAGCTGCAATATAGTAGCTCGACAGTTAAACTTTCCAAACAAAATATATTGTTTTCTATACAATAACTTTAGAACTCAATTTTATGTACAATAACTTAACAACCTGTTTTACTGATAGCTGCAACCGTCCCAAACAAAACCTTAAACTCCTTTTGTATATAACTTGTGCTTGATTTTCTGTCTTTTGGATGGTTTTAACACCAAAGTAATTGCATCTACTGGTTTACTTTCTATTACTATATATACTTAAAAGGTTTTTTTTTAACTTCTTGAAATGATTTCTATTGTACTTTGTCAAAATATTTTAAGTTAGCTTGATTCTACTCTTCTGATCTGTGTTGGGTTTGATCAATTATTTTATATTTAATAAGTTTTTGTTTTCCTGATTGTTTTTTTTTTTTTTTCTTATGTGAATGTATTATTATTTTTTTGTGTGTGTTCTTATTCGCTCCTATTATCTGCCATGTGAGTAATTTGATAAATTATTTTAATCAAAGATATTTTGCATGTTATAGTCTATTTTACTACAACATTATTAAATATTCTTTTATCAAATTTTCAGAATTGTTAGTTAATTAGTGTTATATTTTGGATCAATTTTATTATATTAATGGATTATAATGCGATATTTTACTAAATATCATAAATAGATTCTTCAAATGCTAATGCTATCAAATTTGCGCATCAAGTACATATTAATATATTATGTATATTTTAAAATATTGTAGAATAAAAAAGGTGTACTATATTGTTATTTTATTTAATTAATTATATTATTCATAAATATATTACATTTTATAATGGAATGACTAATAATTTTATAAAACAACTAAGCATAAAATTTTTAAATACCGTTCAGAAAGATAAACTTTATGTTATTAAAGCTGATTTGAAATAAAATTCTTGTTGATGTTGATGCTGTGGACTTTACAAGTTTAGGGTGAAAAAAATAAAAAAAATATTTTTTGTTGATACTTTTCTAGAGGAAGATTAATTGAGCAAGTATGATATATTAATTAACATTAAAAAGTCTGAAGAAAGTTTATTTATATTTATTGATATATGTGCATGTTGAAGCATTTGTAAGATACATATCTTAAGCAATCATGCTCAAGTAAAATATAAGTTTGTATGTTCAACATTTTAGAACTCTTCAGAATAGTTCTATTGGAACTTTATAATATATTTTCTCTAAATAAATAAATATCATATGTAGAACCTCTTTAGTTTCTCTATACTTCTCCATCAAACTCCTTAACAATTTTATAACTTATTTAGTAGACCTATCCAGTATGAATACAAACTGATTTTGAGATATAGTAGCATCACGGTATAACCTATGGTCAGTTACTCTTTCCCATAATTTAAATATATGCCACATTAACATAATTATTTTATTCACATATTCTTGTGCATCACTAAAACAACTGACACATTCATTCTCCGCTCATATGCATCTCTTTAGTCTTCAAAACAATATTAATTCAAAACAATATTAAAAGATTTAGGAAGCTAAGAAATTTCCTGATCTCCTAAGCCTTTCCACACTTTTTAATAGAATATCATAAAGTCTTGTTTTTCTATGCCTCATTTTTATTAAAATCTCTTCAACTTTAATTTTACTTAATTGACGATAAAAATAAATATCATTATTTTCATTTTGGTTGCTAAGACCACTAAAGTCAATTATATTATCACCACCTTCATAAAAAAGTTCATCAAAATCTCATGCGCCTATGCTTAATATCATCTTCTAAGAAAAACACTTTTGATCTTCATCATTAAAGCACTTCACTTTACGGAATCCTTTTACTCCCACCGGGAGTAAGCAGAGAACTGAGATCTAATGCTAAAGAAGATCCCCTCAAAGCCACCAAGGAATCAAAGAAGAACCTTGAAGAAGATGACGAACATTTGTGATTCCCTCACAACTTCCTCTCACAAGGATCTCTCTCTCTCTCTAGCTGTCCCTCTTCCTTCTCTAAGTTCTTTCTTGGATCAACTTCACAACAAAAGATTAACTCAAGGGTTAATACAATTGCTTAAATACAGAGCCTCCAAAAGAAGGCCTAATTTTCAATTCTGCACAACTAATCATCAAGTACGATCGACGGATCATCTTATACGATTAGTACAAAACAACCCTTTCAGTCAGGACGATCACCTTTTCTCTGTACGATAGGTACAAGTATTTGTAAAAATTGTATTGTACGATCCTACGATCGTCTTGAACAATTAGTTCAAGATACTATATTGATCGTCCAATACAATATGGGACGATGGGTGGCCCACAACCCTCTCGGGATGTCCAATATGATTCTTCTGGATGATTAGAAGAAATTTATTGTTTTTCATCTTAGATGATAGGGGATCATCCTACAAAATATGCTAGATCGTTTAGTATGATCTTAGTGGATCATCTTGTACGATATGATTGATCAATTTAATCATAATTATTTCCCTAATTAGAGGATCAATTTAGGCATGATTGTCATATATCATTTAGAACAAAATTTGAAAATTAAAATATTACATAAATTATGATTGGTAGCTATTTTTCATCATCTGAAGTGATCGTATTAGATGATATGGATCGTCAAATATGATTAGTTTAATCACTTGTAATTAGTATGGATGCCATAATCAGGGTTTTTATTTTTATTTGATTGTCTAGTACGATTTGAAATCATCATGTACGTTTAGGTCAAAATAAGAAAAAATCTATAACTCACAAAATTTCACCCCCCGTGTGTGTGTAAGATTACTTAACTTGGGGTCTATCATATACAAGATTTGACTCAAAAAAGATAAAAAATATAATGAAATTTAAATTACAAATAGACTCAACTCTAGTCTACCTGATCTTGAGCTGATTTGCATTGCAAGTGTTATTGTGGACCTAAAAGGTTAGTAAGTAGGGAAAATAAAATATATATGCAATAATAGTGGTGGTAAAGAAACAATAATATTTATTATCATTAAAATCATAGTACTTGGATTGAGATTTATAATAATCTCTTTTTTTTATAATGATAAATATTATTGTTAAAAAAATTTAGATCAAGCAAGAAATATATATTTTTTAAATTAAAGAACAAAATGATATATAAAAAGTAGTAATAGAACAAAGTAAATTCTAATAAAAATAAAAGTAAATAAAATACTACTCCCCATTTTGACATCATAAAAATGAGAAAATAAGAAAAATACTAAACAAAATAAAATATAAAAAAAGAGAACCAGTACAAATAAAGAAACAAACATTGACAAACTAGTAGAAAGAGGAACCCTAATCAGGTGGAGGTGGTGGTGATAGCTACTGAAAGTATCGATGAAGAGAAGCAAATTGATAACCAAATTAGGCCATATCCTGGTTATGCTATTGCTACTGCTGGGCTACATATGCTTCAAATCGAGCTATATCCTGATCATGCTGTTATTGTTGCTCGGTGACATATGACTCAAATATTGATTCCTATTAGTCAAACCTCTAAACCAGGTGATCGATATGGGAGTGCATGTGGATAAGGATACATGTAAGAATATGTTTTGCCTCTTCTGTTGTAGTCTCCTTATGAATAGGGAGACGATAAGTACTGTGAAGGACGTGGAAGGAGCTATTTAAGTAGAAAATAGGGAGGCTATCCGGTGGGTCTGGATACTGAAAGTTGTATTTGGATTTAAGGATATAAGCTATAATATATTCTAAGGATAGATTTGGCTTTCTTTTATAGTTTGGATCCCTAATACTGGTTAGATGTTCAATGTAGTGAATTAGAAGATTAGCAGTATTAAAATCTCGACAAGCCATTATAAAGTAGCTGGTGTGTGACAAGATGGGAGTAATATGGATATGGTGCACATCTTTAGGAATAATGGAGGTGTAAAGAATGTGCTAGATGGTTCGGACATATTTCACTAAGTTACTAGTTGTAGAGTCATGAAAGGGGGCATTGGTTTCTCTAAGAAGTGTATTTATAAAGCCCCAATAAAATAAAAATATGAGGTGCGCCAAGAGGATGGGGGGGGGGGAAGGGTGAATGGAAATTTTTTTATAATAAAGTAACAATCCTAAACATGAGTTTTATTTTTTAAAAAATTTTAAATAAAAAATTTATCTTGATGCAGAAGCGAATGATTAAAACATGATTGCACGTAAGTGGTGAAATTTTAATCACATAACAAAAGATCTAGAAAAGACTTTTCACCAAGCAGTTATAACAAATGTAAAATACAAAACATAGTTAAAGTGCAATAAACGAAAAAATCACACCAGAAGATTTATAGTGGTTTGGTCAATTGACTTACGTCCACTCCCCATAGTCCTCCACTCCAAAAATTTCACTATCCAAGAGTAATTCTCCTTTTATCCCCACATCAAGGCAGAGAAGCCTTTATAAAACCTCACTTTTACCTTCCCCGGTGTGGTGGAGTACCAAGCATTATGTCAACATCCTAATGACGACAGCAAACTTTCTCATTTTTCTCCCTCCTAGAGAAGGCAGAGTACCTTAGAGGACATGGACCTTGAAGGATCTCCCCTTAGAAAGCTTCCCACAAGATCTTCTTAGGTCATAGGAGGAGCAAGCGTGCATCAGACTTGGAGCAACCGTGTGATCTACCTCACACTCCTCCCTCACAAACTCACCTTCTCCTTTCTCACTCAAACCCAAAATCTTCACAAGTACCTCTCTCTCAAGAAGTCCCCTTCTTATCACGTTCCTCTTTCTTATTATCATTTCAAAAAATAAAAGTTTCATATATAAATTAGGCTGCAAAAAAACCTAAATTTTTATTTTAGCCATTTCTGTTCATACAATATGATGTATATTCGTACAGTGCGTTCAGTTCAAAATTACCTTCATTCTAGTACGAAGGAGTATGAACATGCAAATTTTTTTGAATAATATCATACAGTACGATATGAAAATCGTCTAGTACGATATGATATTTTCCTTCTGTTCGTACAGGACGAACACTGGGATGACCAAAACTCATCTCTATTCATCTTCTGGTACGATTCACTTCATACAGTACTATTTATTAAAAACTTAAGGTAATCCAGTACGATGTTTATTTCGTCCAATACGATTAGTTCAAAATAAAGAGATCGTTCGTACGATGTTCGGGATGATAAAAATTAGCCTCGGTTAATCATACAGTACGAACCAGATTGTACAGTACGATCACTAATCAATAATTATTCCTTGATTTAATTGACTAATTATGGGGGTTAATTTAAGTAAGTATTCAAATATTTGTACTTTATGATTTGATCATATAGTATGATCAGTTTAAAATTTATGATTTAAGAACTTACTTAAATTAATTTGGTGGTTAGGGTTTCAATTTAAAACCACATCGTACAGTATGATAATGATCGTACAGTACGATAAGTTCACAGATAGATGTTGAGCCACAACAGGTCATACAGTATGATCTAAATTCATACAGTATGATCTACAGAGAATAAAAATTTCTCTTTGAAAGAAAACTCTCCCCCTGTGTGTGTGCATGGTTGCTCTGTGTGCATACATTTTGTGAGACTCAAGAAAAGAGAAGAAAAAAATTTAAAATTGCAGCATTACAAACTTCAGATCCTACTCTACCAGTCTTGAGTATTTTTGTTGTCTTGAGTATATATGCGATCTCCTTGAAATGTTAGTACTAAAAGATAAAAGTAAAATTCAAAATATTCAATGAATAATGAGTTAATTCAAATATACATTATTTGTTATCATCAAAATCTCAGGCTAGGGATCATGGGCTGCAACATGAAAGTCAGGATCTGAAGCCAAAATATGATGTTTGTCTCTAGTGTTAAAAAGGTGAAGAAATTAATAGAAATCTTGATAGGTCATTTCAACAGGATGTCTATTAACATACGATTATAGTGTAGTGAAGTTAGAATTCAAGTGGAGACTCGCAAAGAATTCAAAAAGTAGTTCAAAATTAAAGGGGGAAAGTTAATGAAATAATAAAGCCAAAAGTGGTATGGGTAAAGAAGTCTAGTACCTGATAGTTCAACACCTCCTAAATGATAACCTTTGAGGAATTAATCCCTGTAGTTTTGAAGCGGGTGCAAGTAGCTCCATCGGCTGCTTCAATAAAGCAAGAATCAATAACACTCCAGGAAGAGTTGCCTGTGAGTGCCGACAATCATTTATCGCTAGCCATATTCAAGAACTGAAAGCTTGAGGAAGATAGAAGAGAATTGAAATGGTTAGAGTGAAGAATAGGCTTGAGATTGGCTGTTTATATAGGATCGGTAATATCATCCAGGATGATCGTGAGATCATCTAGGACGATCAAGTGAAATAATTTCATCCAGGCAATCAGTTAAAAAAGTTGATTTTATTATGATGATTAGACATGGAGCAATCTTCCCGAGGAGTCAGCCTGTATATTTTGACTGGCTAAGAAATGTACCTTCCTCAATTTATTTAATGCTAAATCTTAGAAAGTAACTTAAATCTCTCATTAGACTCATCTCAAATTCACTACTCATTATTTTAGAAAAATCATCACAAAATTTTTCTTTGAAGATCCAAAAATGATATCATCCACATAAATTTGAACAATGAGTATATCATTTCTATATTTCTTTAAAACGAGAGTTGTATCCACACTTCCTTTTTTAAATGATCTTTCAAGTAAGAAAGTGCTCAACCTCTCATACCAAGTCCTAGGTGCCTGTTTCAATCCATATAATGCGTTTTTCAACTTGAAAATATGATTTGAGTATTTAAAATTTTCAAAACCTGATGGTTGTTCTACAAAAATATCTTTTTGAATTACCCCATTTAAAAAGGCACTTTTTACATCCATTTGATACAATTTGAATCCTCTAAAACAGGTAAAAGCTAGCAAAACCCTAATTACTTCAAGTCTAGTTATAAGGGAAAAAGTCTCCTCAAAATTAATCCCTTCAATCTGATTATACCCCTTAGCAACTAATCTATCCTTATTCTAATGACAACCCCTGAGTCATTCATTTTGTTTTTGAATACCCACTTAGTTTCAACTACACTTTGATCCTTTGGCCTTATAGTTAATTTCCAAACTTTATTTCTTACAAATTGATTCAACTCTTCTTGTATGGCCAAAATCCAAAATTCATTCGAAAGTGCTTGATCAATATTTGTGAGTTCTATAGTTGAAATGAAGGCAGAATGATTGACTTCTTTGTTTAATCTACGCCTAGTCCTTACACCATCACTTGGTTCACCTATAATCAATTCCCTTTGGTGGTTTTTAGAAAATCTCAAATCTCTAGGCAAAGGGTTTTCTATTTCTAAATTTTCTTCCACATTTTCTTCCAAATTTATTTTATCAATCTTTTGGGAGTTAATCTTAATCTCATCTTTTATAATATTTGGCTCTTCCAAATTTTTATATTCATCAAATACAACATGTGTGGTCTCCTCAATTATCAAGGTTCTTCTATTGAATACTCTATAAGATTTTCCAATACTTGAGTATCCAACAAAAATTCCTTCATCAAATTTTGGATCAAATTTTTCTAAGGCAGATTTTTCATTGTTATGAATGAACACCTTGCAACCAAAAATATACAAATAAGACAAATTAGGTGTTCTTCATTTTAGCAACTCACAAGATATTTTATTTAGTTTAAATCTCACATTCATCCTATTCAAAATATAACATGCAGTGCTAACCACCTCAGCCCAAAAATATTTAGGAAGTGAGTATTCTGCCAACATTGCTCAGGCGGCTTCTATTAATGTTCTATTTTTTCTTTTAATTATCCATTCTCCTGAGGGATTCTAGGTACAGAAAAATTGTGATCAATTCCTTTCTCCTTACAAAATTCTTCAAATTTTTTATTCTCAAATTTTTCTTCATGATCACTTTGTATAGAAATAATTTCACAACCAATTTTTCTTTGAATCCAAGTCAAAAAGTTTCTAAATTTCTCAAATAATTCACTCTTATGAAATAGAAATCTAACCCATGTGAATCTTGAGTAATCATCCACAATCACAAAGCTATGGATGAGAAATATATACAAAGTTTATCAAAAATTAAAAGATCCATAAAGTGTGCCAAAAACTTGACAAGAGGTATAAAATGAGTCCATGAAAAATAATGCTTACCTTTCTTGTATTTCTTAAAGCTTAAGAAAACCCTTCATATTTTCGATACTTGAGCTTGAAAATCATCATTCCTGATTCACCAATTTTTGCATTAATCTTCTATTATATATGTTTTATGATAGAAGTTTTGAAAAATTTGTGTTTTTTTTTCTAATTTATTCCTTGATTTAGATATTGGATTAAAAAGTTTTTGAGTCTTTAAAAGAACCTGAGCTTGAATTAACAATTTTTGAATTTCTAACCTTTCTGGGTTATGCATTGTGAATACATTCCTTACTAAGTTTTTGAATAAAATCAAGATGCAATTTCCCATTTTAAGAATTTTTTTTTATTTTCACTAGATTAGGGATTGTTTCGTTTATTTTTATTATTCTGATTCTTTGTGCCCCTCTTCTTTTTTATAATGTTAAAGGAGAAGAACATAATGTTGTATTTGTATCTATTTTCTATTTTAAAAAAATAAAAAAAAACAAAAAAAAAATTCTCCTATTTAATGAGGGGGAGATTAGAAGAATATGTTTTTAATTTTGTAAATTCAACCAGTAATATTTGCAATCATCAAAAAGGGAGAGATTATTATAACTCGAACTTATGAGTTTATGTTTTTGATGACAACAAATATTATGACTCATTTTCTATTGTCTACTTATATTTGCAATATTTATTTGTTTGTGTGTATACTAACATTTTAAAAATACCATGCAACATCAAACAAAGAATCAGAGCTCAAAATTGGGTTGAATAATGTTATGTTGTAAAAGGGTCTATAATATTCATTGATGTAATTTTGATTTCTTGAGTCAAGTCTTATAAGGGTATATGCTTGCTTGGTGACCATGCACACACACACTCAAGGGAGTGTGGTTTGGTCAAATCCAGAAGATCAAGTTTTGAACTAATAATACTGGACAATTTTGAATCATCGAGGACGATCCTTTATGATCTTGGAAAATAATCGCCAATACTAATTTAGGAAAGATTTTAAGATTTAATTTTTGTTCTAATCATCCCAGATTATTTTTATCATCTAGGACGATTAATAAAAATCATGCCTAAATTGATCTTACGACTAGGGGATTAAAATTATATAATTTTTCAAATCGATCATCCTGGCCGATCTGTATATCATACAGGACAATGTTTGCCGACATACTTGATTTTCCTAAATCGTCCAAGCCGAAATACCATAATTTTTCTTTTAATTATCTTGGAAGATCCACAATATCGTTCAAGATGATATGTACATTTTTATACTGATCATCTTGGACTATCCAAATATCATCTGGGACTATCAGGTCAAATTGTGCACATCATATTAGATGATCTGGTGATCATTCAGGATAATTCTGGGCGTCGAAATTAAGTTTTTAGGATTTTCTGAAGCCCTCTTTTTAACCACATCATACGGGATGATCCTGTGATCATCCTAGATGATATTTGGCAGTGGAATTGAGTTTTTAGGGTTTTTTAAGCCCTCTTTTTAAGCATATCATACGGGATGATTTGGTGATTGTTCTCAATGATAATGTCAGTTTAGTGCATTTAAGAGCCTTTTTGTAGCTCTTCTATTTAAGCTTTGTCAAGGCACTTCATATGTGTCTTTGGCAGCCATTGAAGCTTTTTTTTGGAGAATACTTGAAGAGAGAGCTTGAAAGGGAGAGAGGAAAGGATGGAGTTTTAGAGAGGGAGAAGATCCTTGGAAGGGATTTTAAGGGAGTGTGGAGGGGGTTTCTCATGGTTGCTCCGGCAAGCTTGTACCTTAGTACCATCAAATTTAAGGCTCATCTTGATGGATTTTTTGGGAAGAAAAAAATCTCTTTGGTGTAAAAGGACCCGGCTACTTCGCCGCGTTTGGGAAGGTGGAAGAGATTTTGTAAGGGCTTCTCTACCTTGCTGTAGGAGCAGAAGGAGAGTCACTAAGTTTAGTGCAATACCCGGAGGGCGCCTCCGGGGAGTGGATGTAGATCAAGTTGATCGAACCACTATAAATCTTTATATTCCTTTACTGCTTTTTTCGCATTTAATTTCAGCACTTCCTAATTTCTTTGTGGTGAATTGTGGTTTTTTGTTTTGAATTTTTTATTGAATTTTTTTTTAAAATACCAATTCACCCCCCACCCCTCATTGTTAGCCTTGGGCTAGTTCATAAGGGCTTAACATCCCTAATGAACTTTCAAGTGGTATCAGAGCGGAATTCATAAAATGAGTTTTTAAAAACTTTTGAATTTCGATTCGTGACTAATTTTTATAATCGTAATATTGCGAAAGGTTATTTAATCAACAGACCACCTTTATTTAAAAATATTATTTTTGATTTTTAAAAAATTTGCATGTCTTCTTTCTTACAGTCTATTGATTTTCGAATGTGGTAGTTAACTAGTTATTCTATACAGTCACGTATTATAGATGGAATTAAAACTTATATTCCTTTTAATTAATGGAGTAGAGAAGAACAAAGCAATGCTCAATTAAATGCTAAATCATTGAACTATTTTTTGTATGCTTTAAATTCTGAAGATTTTATATTTGTTTTCACGCGTATTACTAGCAAGGAAATTTGGGATAAATTACACACTATATATGAAAGCTCTAATGAAATCAAGCAATCCAGGTTGAATATTTTAATGGATGATTATGAATTATTTTGCATGAAACCTTATGAGATAATCTTAGACATGTATAATAGATTTATTTAAATTGTGACATCATTACATGCTTTAAGTAAGGAATTTTCAAATTTTGAAATAGTCAATAAAATTCTTCGTTATTTACTTGAAAAATTTGATGCCAAAGTTGTTGCTATTTATGAATAAAAAAATTTGAATAAATATTCTATTGATAATTTGATTGGCTCAATCATTACCTACGATGAAAGTTTGGGTCAAAGACTTTTGGATGTAGGTGAAGTGATAGTACTAAATGCTAAAGACTCGGAGAAAAGTGGCTTAGTTAGTGACGAAAGGATGACTTATCAAGCAAATTAGAATGCTCACTAAATATAAGCATCAACAAAAGTTTAATAAATATAAAAATGGTAAGAATGTTAAGATTACTTCTGATGTTATTTGCTTTAGATATAGTTAACCTTAACATATGAAAAATCAATGCCCTAATTTGAGAACTGTTCCTGCAAAAGAAATAGGTAAAGCTAAGCAAATTGTAAAAATGATAAATAATGAAAAACAAAAAATCTCCTAAGCAGACCTAACTTCTGAATCATCATACCATGAGCAAGATGTTGTTTAAACTATTATTTGTGTGTTTATTTTTCTTTGTATGCATGTTTTGTTCATTTTTGTGTATTTTATATATTTTTTTAGATTTATTTTTCATTCCGTTTTTATTTTCTATTTCGTTAAATTTTTAATTTGTCTTTACTTTTCTTTTTGTGAAGTTTTCTCTGATCAACACACACGTTCACTTTTCTAAAAATGAAAAACCTACCTCCTATTTTTCTTGAATTCTTATGTAAGTTATGGTTGACTTCTTTAAAAATAGTCAAAGGAAGAAAACTCATGATTTTGTCTCTCTATCACTTTTCTTAAAGAAGTTATTTTACTTTTGATTCAAAATCTTCATCATAATATAAATTGGATTTTGAAAATGATCTTTTTTATCTCCCTATATTTTGTTTATCGCATAGAGATATATTACAAGTTGTTAAATTTATCTCATAATTTTCTTAATCAAGTAGTTTATTTTATCAATATAATATATTTACTTTTATTTTTAAATTAAAAGATGCACAATGACGCCAAAATTGAGAAAGATACACAAAGTATATAAAAAATTAAAAGATGTGCAAAGTGCACCAAAAACTTGACAAGAGGTATAAAATGAGTCCACAAAAAGTAATGCTTATGTTTCTTGTACTTCTTAAAGCTTAAGAAAACCCTTGATATTTTTATACTTGAGCTTGAAAATCATGATTCCTGATTCACCAATTTTTGCATTAATCTTCTATTAGATATACTTTATGAAATGAGTTTTTAAAAATTAGTGTTTATTTTTTCTAATTTATTCCTTGATTTAGATATTGGATTAAAAAATTTTTTAGCCTTTAAAAGAACTTGAGCTTGGATTAACAATTTCTGAATTTCTATCCTTTCTGAGTTATACGTTATGAGTGCATTCCTTACTAAGTTTTTGAATAAAATCAAGAGATAACTTTCTCATTTTAAAAATTATTTGATTTTTTTTCTTTTCACTATATCAAGGATTACTTTATTTATTTTTATTATTCTGATTGTTTGTACTCCTCTTTTTGATAATATTAAAGGAGGAGAACGTACTGCTATATTTAAATCTATTTTCTATTTTTTTTAAATAAAAACAACAAAAATTTTGTCTTAACCTATTTTTAAATTTTTATTTTATTGAGGGGAAGATTAGGAGAAAATATTTTTAATTTTTTAAATTCAAACAATAATATTTGACATCATAAAAAAGGTGGAGATTGTTACAACTCGAGCTTATGAGTTTAAGTTTTTTATGATAAAAATTATTATGGCTCATTTTCTGTTGTCTACTTATATTTGCAATATTTTTTTGTTTGTGTGTATACTAATATTTCAGGAATACCATGCAATATTAAACAAAAATAAGAGCTCAAGGTTGGGTTGAATAATGTTATGTTGTAAAAGGGTATATAATATTCATTGATGTAATTTTGATTTCTTGAGTCAAGTCTTGTTAAGGTATATGCATGCTTGGTGATCATGCACACACACACTCAAGGGAGTGAGATCTAGTCAAATCCAGAAGATCAAGTTTTGAACTAATTGTATTGGATGATTTTGGATCATCTAGGATGATCCTTTATGATCTTCGAAAACAGCCGCCAATGCTAATTTAGGCAAGATTTTCAGAATTAATTTTTGTTCTAATCATCCTAGATGATCTTTATCATCTAGATAATTAATACAAATTATGCCTAAATTGATCCTATGATTAGGGGATTAATTATGATTAAATTTTTCAATCTAATTGTCCTAGCCAATCTGTATATCGTACAGGATGATTTTTGCAGACATACTTGATTTTTCTAAATCTTCTAAGCATAAATACCATAATTTTTCTTCTAATCTCCTGGACGATCCACAATATCATCCTGGACAATCCAAATATCGTTCAGGACTATAAGGTCAAATTATGCACATCGTACTAGACGATCCAAAGATCATCCAGGATGATTCTGGGCGTCAAAATTGAGTTTTTAGGGTTTTCTGAAGCCCTCTTTTTAAGTGTATAATATGGGATGATTCTGTGATCGTCCTGGATGATATTTGGCGTAGAAATTGAGTTTTTAGCATTATCTAAAGCCCTCATTTTAAGCACATTATATGGTACAATCCGGCGATCCTCTTGCAAGATAATGTTAGTTTGGTGCATTTAAAAGCCTTTCTGGAGCTCTTTTATTTAAGCTTTGTCAAGGCACTTTATATGTGTCTTTGGCAGCCATTAAAGCTTCATTTCTTTTAGAGAAAACTTGAAGAGAGAGCTTGAAAGGGTAGAGTTTGAGAGAGGGAGAAGATTCTTGGAGGGGATTTGAAGGGAGTGTGGAGGGGGTTTCTACGATTTTTCCGGCAAGCTTGCGCCTTAGTACCATCGGATTCAAGGCTCATCTTGAGGGACATTTTGGGAAGAAGAAGATCTCTTTGGTGTCAAAGGACCCTGCTACTCCACCGCACCAGGGAAGGTGGAAGTGATTTTGTAAGGGCTTCTCCTCCTTGCTTTGGGAGCAAAAGGAGAGTCACTAAGTTTAGTGCAATATCCGGAAGGCACCTCCGGGGAGTGGACGTAGGTCAACTTGACCAAACCACTATAAATCTTTGTGTTCCTTTACTACTATTTCTTTGAATTTAATTTTCGCACTTCTTATTTTCTTTGTAGTGAATTATGGTTTTTTGTTTTGATTTTTTTATTAAAAGAATTTTTAAAATACCAATTCACCCCCTCCCCCCTCTCTTGGTTAGGCTTTGGCTTGTTCATAAGGGCTTAACATCCCTAACGAACTTTCATGCTCAACATTTTTTAATTAATCATATAGGATGATGTCCTATCATCCTGGATGATAAGAATAAATAAGTTCTTTAATCGTCTAAACTCTCCTAGATCATCCTGACTGATTGAGCTTAATTTGTATTGATCATATAGGACGATCGATCGATTGTCCTGGATGATAATGTTAGTTTGTTTCAATTAAGAATAAATCCAAAGCTTTTTTATATAAGACCTCTTATTTATCCAAGATTATATCTTTTGCTACTGTCTTGATCTAAGAGAGCTAAGAGGAGAGGGAGAGAAAGGGAGAGAGAGGATCTTATGAGGGGAAGTTTGTGAAGGGTTTTACAAAGGTTCCACAAAGCAAGGATCTGAGTCATCTTCTCCAATCATCATCCATGGTTCCTTGGAGGTTTGAGAGAGGTCTCCTTTAATAATTGATTAAGGTTTTTTTCTTGCTTCATGAGGAAGAAAAAGGAGTCGGGTTCTCTGCCTGCTTCAGGAGGAAGCAAAAGGAGTTGTCGGAGGAAAGGAGGTTTGTACAAGCTTCTCCACCTTACTGTGGGAGCAAAACGAGTGTCACTAAGTTTAGTGCAATACCCGAAGGAGAGGCTTTAGGAAGTGGACGTAAGTCAAGTTGACCGAACCACTATAAATTTGTGTGTTTTTTCTTATTATTTTTTCGCATTAAATTTCCACACTTTGATTTTCTTGTGGTGATTATTGGTTCGGTTTAAGATTGTATTTTTATTTGAGAAATTTTAAAATACCAATTCATCCACCCTCTTTGTTAGCCTTGGGCTAGTTCACAAGGGCTTAACATCCCTAACAAACTTTTAACAAGAACATACAGTACGATTAGTTTTAAAAATTTACAAATTTTTACACTCCCCAAGTGTATTTGTGTACGGTTAATGAATTACAATCACACTCTCTCAAACTCAAGAAAAGTATAAAAAATATAGAATTTAAAAACATTAAATCCTAATCAAATCTAACTTGAGGTCTTCAACTATCTAGAGTATGATTTCCCTGAAATATTAGTACACATAAATAACAAAAGCAATATTTCAAATATATGTTTAGAGAAATAGTAGTCATTACAATAATAATTTGTTGTCATCAAAAACACACATGATATAAAAACATAGTTATGAAACTAAGTTGCAATAGTTCCTACTAAGAGACATATTAGAAATGTGTTATTTACCATTATTTGTTGGTTTCTGTGGAATAGTTGGATTGAGGTTAAGCATGATAATACTGTTATGAAAGCCTCTTCTATTATCCTCAAGGTTAATGATAAAGCGAGACAATTATATTTGACCAAGTTGATTAGTTTGGATTTTTTTTTATAATTCTTATCAAATTGCCGAGCATTTTGGCATTACAGGTGATGGGAAGAACGATCAATTATCTAAAGAAAATTTAGTTAGATAGATCAAATTGATCATGGTGTGCTACAAACAATATTGATGGTGTGTTCACAAGGATTAAAGCTGGTTGTGGTGGTATCATTCGTGACTTTAACGGCTGTATTACTACTATTTTTGTGGGTGCTTCTCAAATTACTAATGTATCTCGCTTATGGCTGAAATGCAAGCTTTAAAGTGTGGGTTACATTTATGTATCTCACTTGGGATAACTAATGTTTAGTTTGAAATTGATGCTAAACTTTTTATCCATTTTAACTATGAGAATGGCAATGCTAACCTCTCTTATTTTTATATTATAAGAGAGATTAAATAGTGCATGTCCCTTATTAACTTTTCTATATCTCATATTTATAGAGAGGGGAATATTGTTGCTGATTACTTAGCTAATTTGGGTTGTAATATGACTGATTTTATGGAATTTGTGGGATCTTCCATTCCGCCCAAGGTGTTGGGTCTTGTTAGGCTTGATTGTATGGGCATCCCTTATGTTAAAATGTCTTAATTTTATTCTTTGGTGATCTGGTTGCTACGTGAACAATTTTGGGTGTATGAATTCTAGTAATATTTATTCTTTTATCTCTAAAATGTTTATTAGTCATTATAAGCATTTGGAGGGTTACAACATTACTAATTCTTGGGTTCTTCATTTTTATGTTATCATCCCTTCTAACTGTACATTGGTTGGCTGTATGGTTCCTTTTTTTTTTTTGAAAATTACAAATTGCATTAAAAGATAAAGTAAATACAAGCAACTAAAGATAGTAATCACACTCCTTCTTAAGAAAATAAACTAAAGAAGAAGGAATGCAATTATTTGAAAAAACTATCAAAAATAAAGCTAGAACTTAAAGCTAAAGTAGCACAACAATCAGCTACTTTATTACATTTTCTAGAAATCAAATGAATGATAACATTATTGAAATCATTAAGAAAGATAAGGTCTTTATTCCAATCTTGAGATTGCTACCAAGCCTTCTTCAAGGATTCATGAAGCCACTTAATCACATTACAATTGTCTCCTTCAATAATAACTCCCTTGTATTGGAACATCCACCCTTGCAACTGATCTCTAAGTAAAAGAAGAACATTTATCTTAAGAGAAGCTACATCCCAATGCATCAACTGCTTGCCAAAAGCACAAATAAACAGTCATTTATGATCTCTAATAACAACTCCAATACCTGCATTATATCATTCCTTAAGTGAAGCATCCACATTGATCTTTATCCAATCTGGAGGTGGAGGATGTCAAACATCAACATACTCTAATTGGAGATTAGCATCCCAGTTTTCTAGTATTAGATTCTTTGACTACTGTATAATGGAAGTTAAGACATTTAAAGCCAAGAAATTAACAGATGAAGTATCATATCCAAGCTTTATTGGTTTCTTCTTTTCCAGGAAAAATAAACTGCTATACAATATAGTTTGGCTATATTCAAATTAACTATAGACAATCTTTTTAGTTCATCTAAACATTTTCAAAAGGAATCAAAGATAGGAACTTGAAAGCCCCATTCACAAAGCTTAAACAAAATCTGAAGCAAATGACTACAACACACTGCCACATGCTCCTGGTTCTCTACCTCATGACACCCACAAGCACATCTATCTGATTGTAATAAGTTTCTATAATTCAAAAAGTAGTTGGTTGAAAGAGCATTGTTATATAACCTCCACCAAAACATTTCAACTTTAGGCAAAATTTTGAATTTCCTGATACAATTCAATGTATCGGTTAAACTCTATTCCATCACCCTATGATGTCCGTTAGCTTCCATCCAAGCTTCAAATGAAAGTGTAGTGATTGATCTACTTGAATGTATCTTAATAAGCTCAATGCAATATTCATCAAAATCTGGAAACAATTGAATAGATTTCATAGCCATAATCAAGTCCTCATTAAAAAAAATTTGCAACGCTAAAAGGGCTCCAACCGCCATCATTTGAAATAAATTTCTGAACAAATTCATTTTGCAGTTCCTCACAATTAACATAAGTAGGCCATTTACTAAGAAGTTTATCAAAGTCCATGTATCATTCATGATACTCACTTTATTACCATTAACCAAGTTCCATCTAACAATGTTTTTTTAAATACTTTGCTCCATGCACAAGAATTTTCTATGATGGAGAGTTACCTTTTTCCTTGATGGAGAGTTACCTCTTTTAACCATATCACTCCACACATTACTTCTATATTTTGAGATGATGGAACGATTACATAATGAATTTGGATTTTGAATGAATCTCCAAGTAATTCAAGACCTCAAAGGTCCCATTTTAACAACTGAAGAATGAAGGACCAAACCACCAAGTACCTTAGGTTTGCAAAGATCTCCCCATAAAATATAGTGTAAGCCTTTTCTACCTTCGGAATTATGCCATAAAAAATCTCTACAATTTTTCTCCAAGTCATACAATATTCCTTTAGGAAACAAAAAATATGTAGATAAAAATATATGTAGTGAAAGAAAAGTACATTTTATTAGAACAACTCTTCCTACCAATGAAATACATATATTTCCCCACGCATTTAACCTATCCAATGCATGGTACAAAATGATATTGAAATCAAAATTTACTAGCCCTCTTAATGCCATATTCACCCCCAAGTATTGCATTTCTTTCACTATCATGATCCCCAACTTCTTAGATATTTTCTTAATGCATCTTTTCCTTACTGAGTTCCCAAATCAAATTTTAGATTTCAAGTTAATTACTTTTTAGCTGGTCTAGCCGTAGAAGTCTTTCAAAATTAACTTCATACAAAGAGCTAATCTCATGGAAGCATTTGAGAATAATAATGCATCATCAACATATAATAAAAGTGTAATTTTTTTAGATTTAGGAGATATCAGAATACCCAAATCAACACCCCTTTAATATATGGTGTTAGAAAGCATTTGGGAGCATAGTATATACAAATAAGGTGAAAGTGGGCATCCTTGCCTAAAACCACTTTTAGCTTCAATCCAACCTGTTCTTTTACCATTAATGAGAATAGAAAACCTTGCCTTTTGAAAACATTCCATAATAAGCTTAATGAGTCATGGAGGAAACCCAAACCAATTTAAGGATTTAGCAAGTGCTGGCCAACACATACTATTATATGCTTGCTCCATATCAACTTTAATCACCATACCATACATAGCATAGTGTTTGGTTCCTAATTATATTCATCTTGCCTGTGGGTATTTTCTGATCTGGCTCAGACTTGAGCAGCAGGTGTGTTGCCGGCATGGTAGGATTAGCATTGTGTCTGATCTTGGTGACATTTTGCTGGGTTACAGTATTTGGTATTCTTATGGTGTTGTTTATTTATCTTCCTCTAGTTTCCCAATTTTCCTTTTTATTTGCTGGTGTTGGTCACGGTGGGACATTAATAATCTCTATTTCCTTAGTTATGTTGGGTTGTCTGTTGCCTTGGTTATGATGTCTCCTTTTCATATTTGGATGATAATTTGGTTTTCCCCTTTCTTCCACTGGCTTAACTTTAAGTGGTCCATTTCCTTGTGGTGGTGGACTTAGCATTCGGCTAAATTGGGGGCTCGGTTCCTGAGTTTTCTATATGTTTTCAAGGATGTTATTGGGTATCATGGGTTAAACTTGCTCCTTGTTGTTTATTTTGGTATCAATACTGGTATTAATTGGAGGTGTGGGTTGAGGTATGCTTGTTTAGTGGGCCTATTTTTTTCTTGGTTATGTAGCTTAAGGTTGTATTCTCTTCTAACAATTTCTCCTATTAATATTGTCTTTATTATGTATCTATTTTTGGCCATTATCTTTATCCTTGCGGCCACTTTTTGCAGGTTTTTAGAGATTTGTTCTCATTTTGTGTAGGTTCATTTTTTGGTCGAGAAGAATAAGCTGATTGAGTTTTATCTTTTCTTCTCCTTTTGGGCTTTTGGTTTTGGCCTTCATAGAATGTTATTAGATATTTCTGCACTTTTGGTTAGTAAGGACATCTTATTCATAGGTTCTTTTTTGATTTTTTTTATAGCTCTTCCAAGCAGTAGTGAGCTGGAGGTCCTTTTAAGGACCATATAATTCTTTTTTTGATTAATGCATAGGCCAGATGGTGGGTTTCCCCTAAAAATAAAAAAATAAAAAAAAGATGTGGATAGTCCTGGATGACGTATAAAATAAAAAAAATAATGATATGAAAATTGATGATCACGAGTTTTTCAAAACAAAATAAGAACATAGAAAGAACATAAAGCAACATAAAAAAGAAATAAAAACTAATCATAAACCAAAATAAAAGAAAACCATTTTTTTTAATTGATGAACTCTATTAAAAAATAAATTTCCCTTGTGAGTGGATTAAAAATTAGTAAGAAATGAATTAAAATGCTGAAATATGGAAAAGGTAGAAATTCGATCTTGTTAACCCTAGCTTGGACTCCTTATAGGTTAATTTTTTTAAAAAATACAAATCTAATTCATAAAGAAATTAGATAAGAAAAGTGATTTGTTTAAACTTCGTTTCAGAAAAAAATATCTGATGGAATAATATAACAAAGTAATTAATCAAAATTATGAGTTTCAAAAATCAAGTGTTTGAAGATGGACACCATTTTGTGATATTAAGAAAGAATCGTCTAGGAGGAACTAAATTTTAGTGAGAGAAAGTCCCAATTTTTAGAGAAGATTTTTTAAATTTCTTGTTTAGCAGTTCATTGGAGGATCATCCTCGGGCCATCTCCGATGACCAAAATGTTCCTCCATGGAAGGGAATAGCATCAATGGCGTCTAGTAAAGCAATTTCTGGGAATGCTTCGAGAATCTGCATTTCGGCTATGATTATCCGAGAACCAAATTTGGAAAAGGCACCGATTGTATCTCCTATGTTGGGGAAAGGTAAGAAAGTAATGGTTGAAGATGAAACAAACTCTTTTCAAACCTTTCATAAGGTCGAATCATCTTCTTCAGAGAGAAAATTGATTGTTAGCAGGTTTGCCAGTTTGAAACCAATATCTGTAGCAGGGGAAGTTCAATTGTCTGAAAAAGTACAAGGTTGTAAGTCAAATTCTTGTGAAAAGTCTGTAAAGGGAGAAAATCAGTCAAAACTGATAATGGAAGGTAGCGCCAGTGTATTGGCATCAAGATAGGAACCAGTAAATCCATGGACAAAACGTCCGTATATTAAAGTAAAGCTTCCGGCCTATGAGTCATTTATGATGGAGGATGGATCAGCAGTCAAGCTATTTGAGCCCAATGTTAAAGCTAATTCCGAGAAGCTGCAATGCTCCATTGTTGTGAAGGTGTTTGGTAGTCGCATCCTGATACAACTGATAGCGGCTGAACTGACACATCAGTGGATGAAGTTTGGAAAGTTTCATCTCACGAGCCTAGGTTCTGATTGGGTATTATGCTCTTTCTTCTCTAAGGATGCCATCAAGAATGTTTTATCAGGAGGTCCATGGTTTGTCAATGGGCATATAATTGGGCTAGATAAGTGGAATTCTGATTTCAATCCCAACTCACTCAAAGGACTGTCTTCTCCAATCTAGATTAGGATGCCAAGTTTGCCGCTTTACTTCTGGGATGAAGTCAATATATCAAGGATAGCTTCTTCTATTGGAGAACCCATTTTGATAGATGGAGATATGTTCCAGTGGGGGAGGAGAGAATTTGCCAGGATTTGTGTTCTCATCCAGCTTGACCGTCAATTTCCAACTGGTGTTTAGGTGGAAGGAATAAATGGAAAATTTTATCAAAGAGTGGAATGTGAGAAAATTTCCAACTTTTGTTATAAGTGTGGTCTGGATTGACCATTTGAAGGAAGCTTGCAAGATTGTTGAGAAGAATGTAGGGTCAGCAGCGAACATTGATCAATGTGGAGAGACTATTATAGAGAAAGGCATTAGTACCAAGGAAGACCCAGCTATGAGTTCCTGGTTATCAGTCAATAACAGAAGATATAAAAAAAGGAACTTGGGAATGTCTAGAATGAAATATATTCCAAAGGAAGGAAGCTCTCTGAAATCTACTAGTGGGGATAAAGCAAATAATGAGATGTATAAGGGAAGTAATGTGATGAGCCTGGAAGACAGAGATACGGCCTTGGGTACTCATGGATATGATAGTTTGAAGAAAGAAAAGTCTAAAATGCAAGAGGGTTCTAGCAATATTCCTGAAGTTCGAAGTACAGTTGAGGATGCTGTGAATTCTATTGAAGCTACTGCGGATGACAGTAATCCAGCTAAAGGTATGACAGAATTCAGAGAACCTAAGGGAAATCTGGAAATTGATTCCGCCCAGGAGGTCTTATTTACATCTGGCAATAAATTTGAATTTCTTAACTCCATATGTGACAGAAATAGTAGATTGGAAATTTAGGATGATTCCAAGGAAGAGGCTGTGGAAGAAGGAGAACTGGTGGAAATTCTGGAAAATTGTCAAACTAATAGTAAAGTTGAAGCAGCAATTTGTAGAAATGAGAAGGGTATGGAAAGTCAAGATGGGGAGAAGACTAATCTGAGCAATGATAAGGCTTCTATTCAAAAAACTAAGCTAGCAAAGGAGCTGAGATACCTTGGCCCGTTGAATGTGGCTTCTAGGCAAGGTAAAATTAATATGAACAAGAGAAGGGGTGGAGACCTTTCCCCATTTTTATCAAAATGAGTTATATTAGTATTTGGAATTGTAGGGGGGCTAATAAGAAGGATGCCTCCTTGCATTTGAAGGAATATATTAAAGAATGGGATGTATTTTTTGTGGGGATTGTTGAAACTAAGATATCTTTACTTTCTAAGGAAGAGTTTGACAAGTTTTTGGGTGAAGCTTGGAAATATTTTCTTTTGCTGTCTAGAGGAAAATCTGGAGGGATTCTGGTGATCTGGAAATATGATTTGGCATCATTTTCCTTGTTGAAAACCTCAGACCAGTGTGTGGTTGGTGAGTTAAAGGTGTTTAATAAAGGTATATGGATGGTAGCAACTGTGTATAGTAGTAGAGAGATTCATGGTAGAAGAGAATTATGGGATTCCCTAAATGGGTTTTTGAATTCAGAGGTTCCTTCCATGGTAGGAGGTGACTTCAACTGTATACTTTCTCAAGATGAAAAAATTGGTGGGAAGAAATTTTCTTTCTCACTTGGACCATTGGAGATGAAGGCATTCATGAATAGAAATGATCTTCATGATGTGGATATTCTTTGTTCAAAGTATACATGGTGTAACAATAAGAGTGGCAGGGCCCGAATCTTGGAGAGGCTGGATAGGTGTATGCTGAATTCGAAAGCCTTGGAGTTGATTAATCAAGCGGCAGTGAGGCATTTGAGAAGAATTGCTTCAGACCATTGCCCCATTGTATTGAAGATGTTCAATTAGCAAAATCATAGAACCAGATTTCATAAATTTGAAGATGTTTGGTTGTCTTATTCTGCTGCATTCTCTGTGGTCAAGCATTCTTGGGCTAAACCAGTGAGAGGAGATGATATGGAAGCATTAAATAAGAAACTGTTAAGGGTTCTTAAAGCCTTGTATTTCTGGAGCAAGGAAAAGAATCAAAAGCTTGAGGAATTGAAGGAAAAATTGAAGGATGAAATTGAAAAACTTTAGCTGCAAGAAGCTCTGGACCAACAGTTTTAGGGCAGCAATGCTCTGTTACTTAGAACCAAAGTCAATGAGTTCAATTGCACTCTAGCACGGTTGAATACATGGTGGAGACAAAGGGCTAAAGCCAAATGGATGAAGGAAGGGGATTCAAATTATAATTTCTTTCATGCCATTGCAAATGGTAGAAGGAAAGGTAATTTGATTAAGAAATTGAAAAATGATGTTGGGGATATAATAGAGGATCCTGAAATTATCAGGAACAGTTTTTATAAGTTTTTCTGCAACAAATGGAAGCTCAGGGACTGTCAATTTGAAAATTGGCCTGCAAATGAGAACCTCCTAAAATGTGAAAGCTGTAAAATCCTTGATGCTATTTTTTCTATTGAAGAAGTTGAAGAGGTGATCAGAGAACTTGGAAACAACATTTCACCAGGAGTGGATGGAATAATCTACTCTTTTATCAAAGCATACTGGAAGATCATTGGGATGGATGTGTGGAAAGAAATTCAACTTTGCTTTAGTTCGGGTAAAATGTCTTCCAAATGGAAAGAAACATTGGTGGTGCTTATCCGCAAAGTAAGTAATCCTTTATCTCCTTCAAATTTTTTGGCTAATAAGCTTATGCATGTCAATTTACAAAATTGTGGCAAAAGTGTTGTTAAATAGAATTATGAAAGTGATACACTGTTTAGTATTTGAGGAACAAGTGGCATTCATAAAAGGGAGGGCTTTATCAAAACATGTGATTCTTTCACATGAACTTTTTCATAAGTTCATGTTCTCTAAATCTAAATGAGGATTGGTGGCAATCAAACTGGATATGGAACATGCATACAATAGTATGGCCGGGAATACCCTTATGCAAGTTTTGAGATATTTTGGTTTTCCAGATAGGTTTTCCAACCCAGTAATGTACTGACCCTATCTTGTTGGTGTAAATTAATGGTGTTGGTTTCGAAGAAATTAAAGGAAGTGGCTTTAGACAAGGTTGTCCATTGTCGCCTTACTTATTCCTTTTATGCTCCCAACTACTTACTAATGCCTTCTTATCTAAGGGAAGGAACTTGGGTTTAAAATTAGCCCCTTTGGCTCCCAGGATTTCTCATTTGTTATTTGCATATGACATATTGATATTCTCTAATGCTAAAATGGGAAATTTAAGGAGGATCAAGAAAATCAAAATGGAATATTGTAGATGGATGGGTCAACAAGTAAATATCTCAAAATCTTCTATCATTTATAGCAAGAATATGGAAAGAAGAAGGAGGAGGGATATCTCTAAACTTATGGGGTTCATGGAGGTCAAAGAGTTCAATTATTTGGGCAATAAAATTGCTCTAAGGAGGCTTGTAGCAGCAAACTTCTCAAAGCTATTGGAGAAAGCAGCCTATAAATTAGACATTTGGGGAAAGAAAACTAATCTCTTCGACTGGCAAGGTGGCTCTTGTAAAATCAGTGTTGCAAGCTATTCATGTATTATACTCATCCATTTCTCTGATTCCTTTGAGTTTCTTAAAGGAGCTTGATAAGATGTGTAGGGATTGTCTATGGAACAAAAGTAATGGGAACAATGGACTACATTATGTAGCATGGAAGGACATATGCAAACTGGAAAGCCAAGGAGGACTTGGTATTCATTCAGATGTGGATACGATCGAACCTTTAAGAGCTAAGATGGTTTGGAATTTTTTGAAGAAGCTAAATTGTATGCTTAGTAAATCCTTAACATCTAAGTATGGTAGAAGTGTCTAGGATGATGAAGGAAGGCTGAATTCTTCTCCAACATAGAAATTGATGCTGAGTGGAGCAAAAGCTTTATGGAAAATTGTGAGATGGAATATCAAAGATGGGATATTGATGGATATTATGAATGACATTTGGGTCCTAGATAAAAGACTGGATAGATGGCCTACATTAATTTCAATTTGGGATGAAAATTTGCCAAATCTGTCAAGTTTTATTTCAAATGGAGGATGGATTCCAGAGAAACTGCATGAGTTTTTAGGCGAAGAATTGGTGAAGGTGATCTATAAAACAATGGTTGGAACGGATATTCCTGAAGATGAACTAGATCTGTTGAGAAGCTTTTCTGGAAAAACAATTTCTGCTCTAGCAAGATACAACCACATAAACTGAGAAGAAGATGAACAAACGGTGATACAAGATTGGAAATGCATTAAAGACCTGAGGCTCAGTCCTCGGGTATCATATTTCTGGTGGAGGCTCATGAAGAATGCTATTCCTACTACGGATTTCTTAATGCATAGGAGATTATTAGATAACAACCTTTATCCAAGAGGTTGTGATATGAAGGAAGATCTGAAAGTTCGTTAGGGATGTTAGGCCCTCTTGAACTTAGTCCCAAGCTAATCAAGAGAGAGGTGAATTGGAAAACCTTAACACCAAAGATAAAACTCCAACCAAAAACACCATAAACAAAGTGCGGAAGAAAAATAAATGCGGAAGCGATAATAAGAAAAGAACACACCGGATTTATAGTGGTTCGGTCAAACCTTGACCTACTTCCACTCCTTGGAGGCACCCCCCAAGCATTGCACTAAACTAGTGTCTCTCCTTTAGCCCCCACGGCTAAGCGGAGAAGCCCTTACAAAATCACTTCCACCTTCCCCGGTGCGGTGGAGTCACCGGGTCCTTTGACGCCAAAGAGATCTTCTTCTTTGGTAAACTTACCTCGAGACAAGCCTTGAATCCGATGATACTAAGGTGCGAGTTTGCCGGAGCAACCGTGTGGAATCCCCTCCACACTCCCTTGAGTTCCTCCCCCTCACAGGATCTTCTCCCTCTCAAACTCCGCCCTTTCCTCTCTCCCTTTCAAGCTCTCTCTTCAAGTCTCCCCCATAAGAACAAAGCTCCAATGGCTGCCAAAGACACTTACAAAGTGCCATGCCAAAGCTTAAATAGAAGCTCTCAAAACAAGCTCATTAATGCAAGTTTCCGCCATTATCGTCCAAGACGATAGGCATATCGTCCTGGCCGATTAGCACAAATATGAGGAAAATCATCCTGAATATTGCCCTGAAATGAAGCTGGACGATGTCTAATCGTCCCGGACGATCTTGTGATCAGCCTGGACGAAATCCCCATTAATTGCTTTCCAAAACTGCCTGAGAAAGTTTGGAAAAATTGACCTGGATCGGCCAGGACGATATTTTATAGTCCAGGCCGATATACCAGGACGATATCCAAAAATAAGATTTTCCTAAGTAGATATGACGGTAGATTCTTGCTGAATTGAGCCGATCGTCCTGGCCGATACAAAATCGTCCAGGACGATGTGTTTTACAAAAATACGGCTGCTTTAATGAGGATGCCCTAATTAGGGTTTCTACTTTTATCAGATCGTCCAGGATGATATAAACATCGTCCCGGACAATGTTACCAAAAATAGAAATCTTTTAGGGCACAACAGAAAATCTTCCAGGTTATAAATCCTCACATGCCACACCAAATACAACAGACTCAAGAAAGGAAAAAGATTACAAACTGACTAAGACCTAGTCTACCCAATCTTGAGCTGATTCCAAATTGCAGTCCGATCGTGTGAACCTGAAATGTCAGTACATAAGGCAGTTGTAGAGAACAAAGAATGTTTGCTATCATCAAAATCATAAGCCATAGATCCATAACAATCTCTCCCTTTTTTATGATGGCAAACAATTCAATTTGAATTTTCATAAAAGTAAATCCTCCTAATCTCCCCCTCACTAGACTAAATCCTTTTAAAAAAAATAGGGGAGATAAAAATATTTTTGTTATTTTTAATTTTAAGATACAAACACAAAACGGTACAAAAATTCAACAATACGTTCTCCCCCTTTAACATTATCAAAAAGAGAGGAGGCACAAACAAAAAACAAAACGAACAAAAAAGGTTCCCTGATTTAGTTAAAAAAAAAATTCTTAAAATGAGAAAGTTACCTCTTGGTTTTAATCAAAAACTTAGTAGAATTGGATTGACAACGCATAGCCCAGAAAAGGTTAGAAATTCATAATTTGCTAATCCAAACTCGTTCTTTTAAAGGCTCACAAACTTTTTAATCCAATATCCAAATCAAGAAATAAACAGGAAAAAGAAACATTAATTTTTCAAAACTCCTTCCATAAAACATATCCAATAGAAGATCAATGCACGAATTGCTGAATCAGGAAACAAGATTTTCAAGCACAAGTTTCGAATATATCAAGGATTTTCTTAGGCTTTTAGTAGTATAAGAAAAAAAATAAGCATTTTTTTTTGTGGGCTCATTTTATGCCCTTTATCACTTGAATGGCTCTTTGAGCATCTTTTGATTTTAATACACTCTTTGTGTATTTTTTTTTTAATTTGGCGTCATTGCGCATCTTTTGATTTGGCATCATTGGCCACTTTTTTTTTTAATTATTTTCAAAAAATATGCTTTCTTTCTTATATTTTCAAAACCAAAGTAAACCTAAATTATTGACAACACGAACAACTAGATTAAGAAAATTTTATGATGGATTTAACAATCTTGCAAAAAATTCCTATGCCATAGAAAAAATGTAGGGAGATAAAAAAAATAGTTTCAAAATCTAATTTAAAAGATGAAAAAGATTTTAAATCAAAAGTAGGATAACCTCTTTTAGGAAATAGAGATTGAAAGAAAAAAAATCATGAGTTTCTTTCCTTTGACTGTTTTAGAGAAGTCAAACACAACATTTAAAAGATTTTAAGAAAAAATAGGAAGTATATTTTTCATTTTTAGAAAAGTGAATGTGTGTGTTGATTAGAGAAAATAGATTTCATGAAACAAATAAAAAAAATCAAAGAATAAACAAAGAAAAAAAACCTAAAATAAAATCGAAACAAAATAAAAAAAAAAAAAACTAAAAACAAAATACAACACAAATAAGGCTTTTAACCATTATCAAAAGGAATATTTTCAAATAAAGGTGTTCTGGTGATAGAAAAATCTTTCGCAAAATTACGATTAGCCATGGATCAAAAATTCAAAAAGTTTTCAAACTTAAATTTCGAATCCTGCTCTGATACCACTTGAAAGTTCGTTAGGGATGTTAGGCCCTCTTGAACTTAGTCCCAAGCTAATCAAGAGAGAGGTGAATTGGAAAACCTTAAAATCAAAGATAAAACTCTAACCAAAAACACCACAAACAAAGTGCAGAAGAAAAATAAATGCGGAAGCGATAATAAGAAAAGAACACACCGGATTTATAGTGGTTCGGTCAAACCTTGACCTACATCCATTCCTTGGAGGCACCCCCCAAGTATTGCCCTAAACTAGTGTCTCTCCTTTATCCCCCACGGCTAGGCGGAGAAGCCCTTACAAAATTGCTTCCACCTTCCCCGGTGCGGCGGAGTCGCCGGGTCCTTTGACTCCAAAGAGATCTTCTTCTTTGGTGAACTTACCTCGAGACAAGCTTTGAATCCGATGGTACTAAGGTGCGAGTTCGCCGAAGCAACTGTGTGGAATCCTCTCCACACTCCCTTGAGTTCCTCCCCCTCACAGGATCTTCTCCCTCTCAAACTCCACCCTTTCCTATCTCCCTTTCAAGCTCTCTCTTCAAGTCTCCCCCACAAGAACGAAGCTCCAATGACTTCCAAAGACACTTACAAAGTGTCATGCCAAAGCTTAAATAGAAGCTCTCAAAACAAGCTCATTAATGCAAGTTGCCGCCATTATCGTCCTGGCCGATTAGCACAAATATGAGGAAAATCATCCTGAATATCGCCCTCAAATGAAGCTGGACGATGTCTATCGTCCCGGACGATCTTTTGATCGGCCTAGACGAAATCCCCATTAATTGCTTTCCAAAACTGCCTGAGAAAGTTTGGAAAAATTGACCTGGATCGGCCAGGACGATATTTTATAGTCTAGGCCGATATACCAGGACGATATCCAAAAATAAGATTTTCCTAAGTAGATATGGCGGCAGATTCTTACTGAATTGAGCCGATCATCCTGGCCGATACAAAATTGTCCAGGACGATGTGTTTTGCAAAAAGACGGCTGCTTTAATGAGGATGCCCTAATTAGGGTTTCTACTTTTGTTAGATCGTCCAGGACGATATAAATATCGTCCCAGATGATGTTACCAAAAATAGAAATATTTTAGGGCACAACAGAAAATCTTCCAGGTTACAAATCATCACATGCCACACCAAATACAACAGACTCAAGAAAGGAAAAAGATTACAAACTGACTCAGACCTAGTCTACCCAATCTTGAGCTGATTCCAAATTGTAGTCCGATCGTGTGAACCTAAAATGTCAGTACATAAGGCAGTTGTAGAGAACAAAGAATGTTTGTTATCATCAAAATCATAATCCATAGATCCGTAACAAGATCTGGAGCATATGGCTGTTAAGTGTTCTAAACTAATTCCGGTAATTCAAATGGCTAATTGGTGGGGGTTTTCCCTACCTTTTTTCAATAGTTTACAAGAATGCTTAAAGGAAGCAAGGGAAGGTGGATCCTTTCATTACAAAAAATAATTGTGCTTTAGTTTTTTATTCATGGAAGAGTGGAAACAATCTTCTTCATGAAGGTCAGGAGCTTGGAGCTGGGTTTATTGTTACTAATGATATTACATACACATCTATATCATCTAGAGGTAATCTATATTCAGACCACTAGGGTGCTAACTAGCATTATATGCTGACTTCTTCTTCTTGGCATCCCCCTCCACCCGGATCGATTAAGGTGAACATAGATGCATCTTTACTTAGTTCTAATGAAGTAGGGATTGGAGGTATTTTCATATATCATAAAGGAAGGATGCTTCTTTCTTTTGGATTCTCGGTTGTGCATTGGGACATTGGATACTTGGAGTTATTGGCATTTTGTTTGTTGGGAAGAGTTATCAAGGATTGGATGATGGAGGCAAAAGGTTTGATTATAGAAGGAGACAACTTTAATGTCATAAGGCATTTACAGAATTTGGTTTATCATGAAAACCGAGTGGATGATCATTCAACGAGAGAAGACTTGGACTTTTTGAATGGATTTGAGGTATTTTATGTTTCATTTTTTTAATAGGAGTTGTAACAAGTTAGCTCATTGGTGTGCTAACTATACTTTGAAAGGAAATTTCTTTTGGATGTTTTAGAAACTAATAAGGTTCCTCCTATTTTTTATTCTTTGTTAAAGGAGGAAAGTGATAGGATTTTTATCACTTAGTTTTTGTTTTAGGCTTTCTTTCTTTCTTTAATGCTATTGGCAGTTTCATCAAAAAAAAAGTAGCACATGAATTCTTCTAAGATTTAAAATTTTGAAAGAGAAGAAAGCTTATTTTTGTGGTCTCAATTTGTGCCTCTTTTTCAATTATTTAGCACACTTTGTGCATCTTTTGATTATAGTATGTTTTGATGTATCTTGCAATTATTTAGCATTCATTGCGCATCTTTTCATTTTTCTTTTGGGCTTATTTTATGCATCTTATCAATTTTTGTAAGCTTGCTTCCTTTCAAAATCCTTAAAAACTCTTAGTTGTGAGATTATCTTCCAAATATAAAAGAAAAATACTTACTCTCTAATATAAGGAAAAATAAATCACAAATCAAAATCATATCCATATAATAAATGCAATAACTTGATCGAGAAAACATAAAAGTGATTTAATGACTTTAAGCTTAATTCATATGAGATAGATTACTATAAGAAGATAGAAATATCTCAATTTCAAAGTCAAACTTTTAATTTAAAATAGATTTTGCTTCAAAAAGAAAAATACACTACTAAAGGAGTTAGAGGAAGAGATACATTCATCGATGTTTCTTCCCTTAACTGATTTAGGAAAGTCAAACACTGCCTATTAAGTTTTAAAACCAAAAGTAAGTCATTTAAGAAATCCATATCAGTAATGACCATTAATATAATTTAAAAAAAAACTAAATAACAAAATAATAAAAAATATAAAATAGAAGTACATAAATAGAGATAGACATGCAAATAAAATAGAAACAAAAACATCAGAAAATAAAAAACAATAATTTTAAGCATTAATATCTACGACACATACTGATTCTTAAAAGGCTGTAAGTTTTAAAGCCCTGTGGTTTTATAAAGATATCAGCAGGTTGGTTTTTAGTGGCTATATGGTGTAACTTTATGTTCCTTTAGTAGCATGATCCCTAATGAAGTGATGCCTTATTTCAATGTGTTTGGTCTTGGAGTATTGGATTGGGTTCTTTGAATATAGATGGCACTAATGTTATTATAGATGATTAAAATTATATCTACAAGTAATCCTTAATTTATAATTTATTGCCTTAACTAGAGGACTTATGCTACACAACTTCATAAGGCTATGTACTCAGCTTCAATAGTGGATAGAGCAACTAAGTTTTATTTTCTACTAGACCAGAAAACTAAGGACTGTCTAGGAATTGACAAGTTTTAGTACTTTTTCTACAACTCAACATCCTACAAAATTTGAATCAGAATATCCTATGATTTTAAAGGAGGTGTTATACATAGGATATCATATTCCTAAGTCAGGGTTCCTAAGAGATACCTAAGAATTCTCTTAATAGCAGTCAAGTGATACTCTTTTGGAACAGCATGAAATCTAGCACATAGACAAATGATAAACATAATATTAGGCTTAAAGTGAAGTGATATAATTATTCCTTTATAATTTTTTTTTATAAATATATTTTCCTTTTAAATCCTTGTCTAACATTAGAGTGTTGATTGGCTTGTCTTTATTCCTTTCATATTTCTTAAGGATGTCCTTAATATATTTTTATTGACTAAGGAAAGTTTCATCATAATTTTGCCTTATGTTCATCATAATTTTTCCTAATGTTAAACCCCAAAAAGTAAGTTAGTTCTCCCATCATACTCATCTCAAATTTCTTACTCATTATTTTTGAGAATTCATCACATAGATTTTTATTAGAAGATACAAACAGAATATCATCAATATAGATTTGAATAATGAGTAGTTCATCTCCTACTTTTTTAGAAATAGGGTGGTGTGTACTTTCCCCTTAACAAAAGTTATTTCTAGTAAAAATATGCCAAGCCATTCATTGCATGCCCTAGGTGCTTGTTTAAGTCAATATAATGCCTTTTTAATTTGAACATATGATTGGAAAATAGTGAATTTTTAAAGCCTAGAAGTTGTTCAACATACATATCTTCCTTTATCACCCCATTCAAAAAAGCACTCTTAACATCTATTTAATGCAGATTTAATCTCTTAAAACAAGCAAATGCTAGTAGTACTCTAATGGATTCTAATCTAGCTTTTTTTTTGAAGGAAGCAAGAAGTGCATTATAAAGGAAAAGCAAAGAAATTACAAGAGTACTCCCATAGATTCCTCCTTCAAAATTTTTAAAAATGAAGAAGGAATCTTATCAAGCACAATGTTATCCCAAATAAAAGAAGAAAAAATAGCCAAGTTAGCACACAGATCAGCTAACTTATTAGAGTTTGTATCTATACTATTGAAAAGAACTAAATTGAATTCATGAAGAAAAGAAAGATTATGTAAACTGTGATCACCTTTCTTCATTGTCTCTTGAATGAGTTTCATAATATTTGCATTATCTCCTTCAATGATAATACCTTTATACTCAAGCATCCAATCTTGAATGATATCCATGATCATCTCGATAGCTAGCAGCTCCAAATAAGCTATATCCCAATGAATGCAAGGCTTGCCAAAAGCTAGAAGAAATCTTCCTTTATAGTCTCGGATAACACCTCCAATGCCTCCTTTGTTAGATTTCAACAAAGAAGCATCCAAATTAATCTTGATCCAACCGGGTGGAGGAGGATGCCAAACTTTTTCTAACAGCATTTGCTGATTAACATCCAACCGGCCCGGGCTTAAGAATTTCCATCCTGTAGAAGCTGTAGCAAAACTAATTGCTTCCGAAGCAATAAAAGAAGCAGTCCGTTCAGTCTTTCCATGAACACCTTCATTCCGTTCTTTCCAGGAAATGTATACCGAACTGTAATAAATGTTACGTAACATAGCATTTTGATCAATTAACCATTTGCATCTGTATTCCATATTATCAAAAACCGGAATACCAAACCCCCATTCATTAAGGTAATTGAAAACTTCAGTAAGTTTTGTACATATGTTAGTCACATGTTCAATATCTTCCAGCTCATTACAACCTCTAGGACAGAGGTTATTAGTTTGTAGTTTTCGGTTAGAAAGTAGCTGAAAAGTTGGAATTGCATTGTTAAATAATCTCCACCAAAAGTTTTCTACTCTAGCATTCAGTTTAGCCTCCTTGATCCAATTCCAGTACAGATGTTTATCACAGTTAGCATAAAATTCAGCAAATGCCATGGCTGAAATTGTCATTCCAGAGCAGGATTTTATCAACACCATTCTGTCTTCACTGTCTTCACTGTCAGGAGAATTAATTTGAATATTTCTTATAATCTCCACAAGATCCTTTCCAAAGGAATTATTCAATTCATCTAATTTCCAGCAGTTGTCTGAAATCAGAGAATTGACTCTTCTATTTCCTTCCATATTTTCATCTGGAACTACAAACGTTGGCCAGTCGTTTAAGCATTTATCAAAAATCCATGTATCCTGGAATATATCAATTGAGTCACCATTTGTGATTTCCCATCTCACAATCGGTTTAAGGAATTTCCATCCATCCTTAATAATTTTCCAAGCAGATGAATTAGAACTTCTGCCATTCTTCATATCACCAAGCTGACCGTATTTAGGAAAAAGGAATTTATATAACAGAGAGTCTTTATCTGTGCTGTATTTCCACGCCAATTTGGCACTAAAAGGGCCAATCTTCTTAGAGCAAGATTGTAATCCGCGTCCCCCATACCACTCAAAGAATTCCAACTAACATAATGAAGACCAAGTTGTTCACTGTTTTTGTTCCAGATAAAATTTCTACATTGCTTTTCAATCTCATACAGTAATCCTTTAGGAATCAAGGAAAGAGTAGAATAAAATGTTGGATAATAAAGAAGGACCGTCTTTACAAGCATAATTCTTCCGGCTAAGGAAATAAACTTGCTACCCCATATTCTCAACATTTTAAGGACTTTATCAATTAAGAATTGAAAGTCCAATTTCTTTAATCTTCTCAAAGCTATCTTGATACCAAGATAATTAAATTCCTTAACCACTTTAAAATCAATGATTTTAGAAATTTCTTTTATTCTCCTCCTCTTAACTGAGGTTCCACATAGAATCATTGATTTCCCATTATTCACCTTTTGCCCAGTCCAATCACAAAATTTCTTAACCAATCCTTTGATATTCTTGACCGTTTTAAGATTGGCTTCCGAAAAAATAATGTTATCATCAATATAAAGTAAGTGTGAAATTTTTGGACCATTAGGAGAAATCTGAATACCAATGGATTCATTCATTTGGAACATATTAGATATGAGTTGAGAGCAAAGAATGAAGAGGTAAGGTGATAGTGGACATCCCTGCCGAAATCCACTACAAGCTCTTATCCAAGGAGACCGATTTCCATTGATTAACAAGGAGTATTTAGGATTTCTTACACACTCCATTAAAAGCTTACAGAATTTTTCAGGAAATCTGAAATAATATAAGACTTTGTTCAAAGCTGGCCATCCCATGGAATCATATGCTTGTTCCATGTCAATTTTGAAAGAAACAAGTCCTTTGTTAGATTTGGAGTATCTAAACTTATGGAAAATCTCCTGAGCCAAAAGAACTTGGTCATTAAGAGACCTCCCTGAAAGAAATGCAGCTTGCTCTTTGGAAATAAGTTTTGGAATGATACTAGCCATTCTATTGAACAAAACTTTCGCAGCAATTTTATAAAGAGTATTACACAAACTAATTAGCCTGTAGTTTGAAGGTGTAATAGGATTAATCATTTTTGGAATTAAAACTATGAGTGTTTCCTTCCAGCTCTCACACATAACCGAAGTCATGAAGAATTGTTGCAGTGCATTCCATAGCTCTACTTTAATAATGTTCCAATAACTTTTAATAAAAGAATAGGTTATGCCATCCATACCTGGGGCAATGAAACCTCCTGAAGATTTGATAGCATTCTCAACTTCCAACAAAGTGAAATCCTTCTTTAACCAATTACTATCTTCTTCATCCAAGCAACTAGTAGAGTCCGGCCAGCCATCCAGATTACAGTTTCTCTGTTGCCATTTCCCTTTGAAAAATTCCATCAGAACTTCTTCAATACGATCATGATCTTCTTCCATTCTTCCATCAACACCTCTTATACTATTGATGAAATTATTATTTCTTCTAGCAGTAGCATAAGAATGGAAGAAATTTGAGTTTCAATCTCCCTCTATCCACCATTTGATCTTTGCTCTTTGCTTCCACCAAGTAGTTATACGAGCTAAAGTAGAATTTAGCTCATTGATTTTGGTTTTAAGAAACCATAGATCATCTGCCTTGTTCACTTTCTTTAAGTTGAAGATCCCAAATTTCTTTTTTAAGAACTTTCTGCTGATTCAATGTTTTAAACTTCTGTCTACTCCAAATGATTTAATGGCTCTTTTTAATTTCAGATTCAGAATTTCTGCATGGTTTCCAAAGGCTTTTTTACTCCAAGCTGCCCTCACAACTTTAGTAGATGCTGGGTATGAAACCAAAATATCTTCAAATTTAATAGTTCTATTGGCCTTAGGACAAGTTTGAAATAGATTTACCATATTTGAAGAATGATCGGAAGCAACTCTAGAAAGGTGCCTTACAACCAAGTGTTGAGACAACCCAAGAGCCATAGAATTTACGAAGCACCTATCCAACCTTTCAAGGATACGGTCTCCACCATTTTTGTTATTACACCAAGTGTACTTTGGTCCCACAAAGCCAATTTCATGCAAATCATTACAAGAAAGGAAGGATTTCATTTCTTTGGATCCTAAAGAAAAATAAAATCTTCTTCCACCCTTTTTGTCATCCTTTGAGAGCAAACAATTGAAATCGCCTCCCATCAGCAAAGGCAAATCAATTTTTGTATGAAGCTCTAATCTCTCCCAAAGCAACCTTCTTTTATAAAGGTATGTGCTACCATAAACTGTAGCAATATTCCACTTACCTTTGCTGGGAATTTCCAATTCACCAAAAATGAATTGAGAAGAAAAATCCATAACTTTGAAAGAAGCAATGCTACTCTTCCAAACTACCACAATTCCACCTGATAAGCCCTCCGAAGGGACAAAAAAATAATCCCAGCCGGATCCAATTAAGGAATCAATGTCCTTAATGTTTATAGAAGATAATTTTGATTCAAGCAATCCCACAAAAACAGCATCAAAATCTTTAACAACCTCCTTTAGATAAAGAGAAGCTTTTTGCTTTCTAGCTCCTCTACAATTCCAAAAAATAAGCGAAGTCATTGATGGATAAGAGGGGATGATTTCCCCACTTTTTCCTGAAATCAATCTGATAGGACCAAGTCCTTTTAATTGCTTCACACCTTTTTTCTTACTAATTGAAGAATTCCTTTCAATAGAATCAGTTTTCCCAGAACCAATATCCGGTTGTATCATTTTATCAGATTCATCCAAATCTTCCTTATTACTGCAACAATTCAGTGTTGTATCAATCTCTCTAATTTCTCCTTCCTCCAATAAAGAGTTAAGAACATCAAATTTGTTTATAGAACTTAATGAAACAACAGTTTTTGGAGCCAAACCTTGTTCTGGAACTATTTGCATAATTTTCATGTTCTGATTTTCGGCATACATGGAATTCAAATCATCAGTAGCTGTGTTGAACAAACTTTCTGAACCTTCATTCGATTGGGCAGAATGAGACTCCAGATTTTCCCTTTGCTTTTCTCCAACAGTAGATTTGGCATTCTGTTGTATGGTATTCTTCTCAGCAACATTCCCAGGTTCAATGCTAGCAGCAGCATTAAAAATCGGCTTAGTGTTGAAACTTAATTTCTTCGGCCTTGTATTTTTAAAACCTTTCTTTCCATATTTGACATGAACCAAGGTCCATATTTATCCTCATCCAGAATTCCTGCATTTGCTTCATTTTCAACAATAGCAGAAGATTTTTCCAGTGCTTGGTTAGTATTTTTAACATGGCATTGAGTAGAATTCCTTAGACAATCTTCTTGCAAATGTCCTAACTTCCCACACTTAAAGCAAAATGTAGGAAGCTTTTCATACTCAATGTTTTGATAGAACTTACCAAAACTACCTTCCACCCATACTCCAAGAGGCAATTTTTCATCAAGCTTTATACGAACACAAATTCTTGCAAACTCTCTCCTACTCCATTGGAACATGTTTCCATCAATAAGGTAGGGAGATTCGACCATGGATGCAATTCTACACACATTAACTTCGTCCCAACAATGAAGAGGGAGATTTGGCATTCGAATCCATATGGGAGCCGTAAGGCCTTTGAATGAAGAAGGGTTGAATGATGGAGACCATTTGTCCATCCCAACAATGTTACCATTTACATTCCAAGGTCTTGAAGTTAAAACTTTCTCCAACGATTCAGGTTCTTCAAATGCACATAGAACCCAACCTAAACCAAGCAAAGTTAAATGAAACTTCCCATAAATGCTCCATTGTCTTCTAAGTTCAGTACTGATAATGTGAAATGGTATGTTGTCCCCAAAAACTTTAATAACCATAGATTTCTGAAGCTTATTAGCATTCTCCAATTCCTTGTCAATATTGAGTTTGACAATCGAGCCATCTTTAATAAAGTCTTCTCCAAGATTTAATTCTGATACCAGAATATTAGATTTCTTCCTCCAGACATTCCCAACCTTCTTACTCAGCTCCGGCACTTCCAAACAACTTTTCATCTTGCTCATTTGGTCTTCAGAGTTTTCAAACAATTTACTGCAATTACCCAGATCAGCTGAGATACATTCTCGGACCTTTTCGGAATTACCTTCAAATTTATGCCCTTCCATCCTATCTTCATTAACCTTATCAACAATCTTTCCATCCAAAGCCATGTTTGGATGAGCAGAGATAGTAACAGCAGGAATCGATGCCAAATTGAAATCAAATTTTGACACATCTGAATCAGTAACCACAGATTGACAAATTTTTGAATCTTTCAGCAAAACAGAACATTTGCGCGATTCATCTGGGATTTCCGCAAGAATCTTCTTTCCTTTTCCAGAATAATCAGGTAGTTTCTTTGGTTGAATAAAACCTCCTTCATTGATTATCAAAGCACCAGAATTTCTGAATCTTCGTTTAGACTCATGATCAAACAATCCATTTGCATCTCCATAAGCAGGTGGAGACGACGCCTGGAAGGCACGGGGTAGTATGCGAACGGCATTGTTTGTTAATCGACGAACTTCAGTGGTGTTGGAGGTTGGTGGCCGGCGGTCCTCCACCGCCATCAGGGAGAGACGGGAATTGCGGGAAGCGCAAATTCAAAAAACAACGGGTTTCTTTCTCTCACTAGAATTCTAAACTTTCTCTCACTAGAATTCCCTTCTTCTCACTGGGATTCTAATCTAGCTACAGGGGCAAATGTCTCTTCAAAATTAATCACTTCTATTTGATTATATCTCTTAGACACCAATCTTTCCTTATTTCTTACTGCTACTCCTGAATCATTCTATTTATTTTTAAAAACCCATTTAGTCCTTAGGTTTTTCAATTAACTCCCACACATCATTCCTAATAAATTGATTTAAATCTTCTTATATGGATAGAAACTAGAATTCATCATATATGACTTGATTTAGGTCGGTGGGGTTAGTCATTTAAGTAATGGCAGAGTGGTTTACCTCTTTTCTAAGTCCATGCCTAGTTTTAACACCTTCAGATGTGTCTTCTAAGATCAATTTTTTAGGATGACTTAAAGAATAAGTTTAATTTCTAGGCAACGTGTTTTTTAGATTCTATCCTTTCCTCCAGATTTACAGAGTCTAATCCTTGGGTGACTTCTACAACCTCCTTTTCTTCTACCCTAAACCCTCCAAAATTATCAGATTCATTAAATTCAATATGAGTGGTCTCCTCAACTACCAGTGTTCTTTTATTAAAAACTCTATAGGATTTCCCAATACTTAAGTAACCTCGGAATACTCCTTCATCAAATTTTGGGTTAAACTTTCCTAGTAGTGATTTCTCATTATTCAGAATGAACACTTTACATCCAAAGACATGGAGGTAAGAGAGGTTGGGTGTGCTATCCTTCAAAATTTCATAGGGTGTCTTATTCAGTTTGGATCTAACATCCACCCTATTCAGAATATAACAGGTTGTATTCATCGCTTATGACGAAAAGTATATTGGAAGTGAGTATTCAACTAACATGGCTCTAACGGCTTCTATTAGGGTCTTGTTCTTTCTTTCAGCTACCTCATTCTGTTGAGGGGTTCTAGGAGCTAAAAAATTGTAATCTATCCCTTACTCCTTATAGAAAGATTCAATTTTTTTATTATCAAATTCTCCACTGTGATCGTTATGAATGGCTAGAATTTCACAACCTAGCTTCCTCTCTATCTAAGTGGAAAAAGATTTAAACTCCTCTAATGATTCACTTTTATGAGATCGGAATCTAACCCTAGTAAACCTCGAATAATCATCAACAATCATATTCACAAAGACTTTCCCTTCTAAGCATGTAGTGCTAACAGGTCTAAAGAGATCCATGTGTAGTACTTCTATCAATTTGCTAGTATTTATGTCTTTGATTGAGTGAAAAATGATTTGACTTATTTCCCCAATTGACATGCATTATACATGTGGTCTTTTATGAATTCTAGTTTGGGAATTTCTCTCACTAAATATTTTTGGATAATTTTTTTAAGATTTTTCATGCTTTTATGACATAATCTCCAATGTCATAGCCAAGATTCATCACTAATAGTTTTTAAGCAAAGAGCAGTATCGAATTTAATGCAATTTAGATATAGTATGCAGACATTATTGATTCTCCTTCCATGTAAAATTGTTTTATCATTTAAGCTTATTATGTAACTGGTAGATAAGATTTTAATGTTAAAGCCTTTATCATAGAGCTAGCTTATACTGAGTAGATTATGTTTCAATCTATCTACAAGTAAAATATTTTCAATGATGAAATTTTTAGAGTTGTCAATTATATCTGACCCCACCACTCTCCTGGTGATGTTATCTCCAAGTGTGACATTGCCTCCTACCCTGAACTCCAACTAAATGAATTAATTTGCATCTCCAGTCATATGCCTTAAACATCCGCTATCCATATACCACATGCTCTCATGAGATCTTTTGTGAGAGCACACATACAAAATCATGAAATGTTAGATTTGGAAACCCAAATAGATTTGGGTCTCATCTTATGGAAAGAAGAACAAAATTCATGCATGATATG
Organism: Dendrobium nobile; assembly: GCA_022539455.1. NCBI lineage: Eukaryota > Viridiplantae > Streptophyta > Magnoliopsida > Asparagales > Orchidaceae > Dendrobium > Dendrobium nobile. The sequence continues at coordinate 11,082,626 of CM039725.1, forward strand.
CTGTGAATTTTAAAGTTTTGGTCTCCACACCAAATGTGTTCTATGGTGAACGGTGCAAGTGTGGGAGATATGTCCTAGCATGCCACAAGAAAGAACATCTAACATCAGGAAAATGATTTACTAATCTATTCAGGTTATGGTGCCTCTTTCTAAGTTTTAATGGTACATGCTGATGTGATGGATTATGAAACTCTTCTAGTGTAGGTGATTTTTAATTTTCTTTGAAAATAGGTAATTTAGCTTTTAAAAACTTATTTGCATTTTTAAGAATTGACTTTTCTATTTTTAAAGCATGCTCCCTACTATCTAAATCAGATATAAAAGTATCTAAGTTCTTATATGCATTTTCTAATTCAATATGTAAATTATTCAAGGAATCATGTTCATTAGCTAAATTAAGATGTTTTTATTCAATTCATCAAATTCATCAAGTAAAGTCATATGATTGTTATCTAAAGTGGAATGATCGTTTCTCAAGCTTTCATGCTCTTTTTGCAGAGTTAAAAAATCAATTTTAAGGCTAGCATGCAGTTTTTTGAGCTTCCTATATGAAGAATAATTTTTCTTAGAAACTTCAAGTAATTGATCATAAGTAAGCTCAAATACCTCCTCTTGATCAGAGTGATCAAGATGATCATCAGTGATTAATCACAGGTTTGTTACCTCCTCTTCTGCTTTGGTTTTAGAGGAGTTTGATGGTGAGTCCGCCTAGAAAGCCTTTCAAGTCCTTTTCTTATCCTTCATGAACTTAGGTTTTTCTTAACCCTTTGTTGACCTCATTTTTGTATGAGGTCACTTGAACTAATCTAGATCCCAGATCTATCCATACCATAGGATCTACCTAGATCCTAGATCTATCCAGACTATAGGATTTATATAGACCTTAGATCAATCCTGACCCTAGATCAATCTAGCATCCAAACCAATCCAGACCTTAGGATTTATCTAGATCATAGGATTTTTCTAGACCCTAGGATCCTTTTAGAATCCAAACCCTAGGATCTATTTAAACCCTAGGATTCCTCCAAACAAATCTATACCTTAGGATTTATATAGGTCCTTGGATTCTTCTGGACCCCATACCCTAGGACTTCTTAGAATATAAAATCCTCCTAAATTCTAAACCCTAGGATTCTTCTAGACTCTAAGCCCTAGGATAAATTTAGATCTTATATCAATCCAAACTTCAAATTAATCCTAACCTCAAGCTAATCTAGATCTCAATTTAATTTAAACTCAAATCAAATTTAGACTTCAAACCTTGAGCCTATATGTGATATGAATTCAATTTTATCTAGCCATTTGTGATCACCTACATGATCATAAATGATTTGGATAATTTAATTCTAATCATTTAAAGTCAAAATTCAATTCAAACCTAGATATCCAGACCAAAATCTAAGGATTAAAGGCCCTCTTGAAAACCTTCTCTAAGGATCTTTCAAATATTTTAAACCCTTGTTAATTAACTTCTAATTCAGAGTCTATCAATTGAATATTAATAGGATATTTCTCTAGAGATAATCCTCCAAATTTAAGTTCATTCTGAAACCTCTAAACCAAGAAACTAGATTTAAATCCAAAGGCTATAAAACCTTCAAATATTTAAGGCCTATGCCACTGAACCTGCCACCCATTAGATTTTAATATTAAAGCTTTCTCCAAAGCTTCTAACCACTTCTACACCCTTCACTTGACATGTTGATCATTAAATAATATTTTGTTGGACCCATTTTGACCCCCAGTTGATATGGGGTCAAAATGACCAAAATAAGGGGTTTGAATACCTATTTCAAATCAAATGACCCCTAAATTGCTTGGAACCACTTCCAACAATTTTCAAATATCAAACTAAACCTGTTGGATCCAAACCTAAATCCTGGGTCAACTTGGTTGACCAAGTTAACCTAGGTTAATCAAATAGGCTCTTAAGTGTTCAAATAGTCACTTTGATTGATTGACCTCCGATCCCTAGATCTTGGGACTACCTCCATTGGTCTCCAAATGTCATTTCAAATCTGTTGAGCCCATTCCCAACTCCTGGTCAACCTGGTTAACCAAGCCAACTCAGGTTGACCCAATTAACCATTAAGCCTTTTACATCTAATCAAGCTCTAGATCAATTTCAAACTTATTCAAACTTCTCTAGTGGCTTCTTCTAGTTATTTGGATTTGATTGGACCCTTAACCCAGTCAATAGTTGACCTGGACAACATGGTCTATGAATGGTCAAAAATGGCCTATGTGACCCATCTCTTTAGACCTAGTCAGCACAATCCATTTAAACCTTAAGTTAACTCCGAAACATAGCCTCCATATACACTAATTGTTGGCCAACCAAACTCAAGCTAAGTTGACCAACTCAACAAATTGAGACATGGTCAAACTAGCCTAAAATCTTTTTCCATGCTTTTAAGTTCAATCCATAGGCATTAGACCTTCTCTAACTTATTGCTCCAGCACCCAAGACGTTCTCCATGCCACCTAATAAGCCTAGGTCGCATTTCGACTGGTCAAATGGTCCACATAGGCTTTAGAATGGTCAAAGATGGTCAAATGTCCTCTTAACCCTAATCCACTCCTTTTGAAACCTCTCTAGTAGCTCTAGTGACTTCTAGAGACTTCCAAAGCCAGTCTTTAACCTTTGGATGAAAATCAAATGGCCTCAAAATATATATATGTGCTCAAAAGGACAAATCTCTTTATACCTCATTATCCTTTTGGTCCTTTTATTCCCTACCATCCTAACTACCCTAGGGCACGTAGAAGGCATCAAGGGAGCTGACCAAATGATCTTGGTTGTCCAACCAATCTAGAGAGCTTGAATATGGAAAAAGATATATAGGGGCTCTTATTCCTTTGAGTTTCTCTCGCCACAGTTTCTTCATCAAACAGAGCCGTGGAAAAATAAGAAGTTCAGAGATACCAAAAATGGTTCAATCCGTCTATAAATCGAGGTGAAAATCCTAACCCTAGTCTAGGGTATTCTAGTTTAATTAGATTTTTAATAAGTACGTTTAATCTCATTTAATCACATCCACATGAACTTTGTTCATGATGAACTTTGTTCATGATTTTAATCTAAGTTTAAAATTTCAAACCATTTGATCAAACCAATTGAGAGAACAAATCATTTTTTTTAGTTTTAGGTTTCGATCTCGGTCGTGCATGGGCTACGCATATTCTAGACCATTAATCTCATGATCAACAGTCCGGATTGAGCCTTCCAACGGTATCTTTTAACCATGTGGTATGCCTGGTCAAAGGGATTTACCATCCAACTGAATCCCTACAATCAAATAAAAAAAAATGCATAGTCTCTAGCGGTTGACGTGTGTCTGATCGCCACCGCTAATCATTGGCACCATCGCCTATTTTTGATATGGCAAATCCCTACACGCAATGTGTCCCACACTTTCACCGGCGCCGCCTAGGCTATTAAAATGATTTAAATTTTATTTTTAAATCATTTTAAATTAAAAAAAATAAAAATTATTTTTAAATAATAAAATTTATATATTTTATATCAAAATTAAAATAAAATTATATAATTTATTTTAACATTAATATTAATCATTTTTTAAAAAATAATGATCTAATTTGAAATTAAAATTAATTTAAGGAATATTAAACAGTTTTAATTATTCAACACCATTAATTATTAATTAAATATTTAATCTAAGTTAAATATTTTTGAGATATCTGAAATTTAATATTATTTTAATAAACTTTGATAATCAATTTTAATATTTTATTTTGAATTAAATTTAATTTAATAAATATTTATATTTCAAATAATTTTCAATTAACTAAATATTTAACTATTTATGTAATGTTTAATTAACACTAAATTAAAAATAATAAAAAATTTAAATAAATTTATTTTAACTAATTTAAAATTCCAAAAAATAATTAAGACTTAATTTAATGCAATTTAATGATTATTGCAAGGATTTACTAATTTTAAATTAATTTAAATGCTTTAATTAACTTTAAATTTCAAAAATTCAACTTAATTAAGAAAAATTATCATAATACATTAAAATTTTTTAAATTTTCAACATTTTGATTTAAAAATTAATTTAAAATTAAAACTTGTTTTTTTTTTAAATAATTTGAATTACTTAAGCATTTTTAATATTAAATTAATAATTAATTAAATATAATAATTAAATTTTAAAAAAAATCAAAATTTAGTTCAAAATATTTTAAATAAATAAGAGAATTATTTAAATTTATTTTAATTTAAAATTAATTTTAATTTAATATATTTTGAAATACTTTTAAATAATTTACATTATTTAATCTTTTAACATTTAAGTCATATTTAATTAGATTTTAACTTAAATAATTTTCAAAAACCCAAAACCTTTACTTTAAATCATCTTAAATTATTAAAATATTTCAAATATATTTTGAAAACTATTTTAAAACTATTTATGAGATTTGTTCAAAACTATTTTGAATTACTTTAAATTTTTTAAAAACCCTTAAAATTAATTGATTTTCTAAATATCAAAATTAATTTTAAAATTATATACATTAAATTTTGAGTGCTTTGAGTGAGGGATTGAAATCTTTAGCATGGGTTGAGCTTGAATGAATATATTTGATGGGAATGGTTAGTGAAATAAATTTGTTAATTATTTATGTTAATTTTGTCTCTTGTATGCTTAGGGTGCACACACTTGCACATAGCTTAGGCTCTCCTAGATCTAGGAATTGATTGTGAATGTTATATGTGCATCTTTATGTTAAGTCCAAGAGTTAGTGAAACATTAATTTAAACCCACTTAACTAAGTGACACCTTAAGGATAAAAATTAAGGACCCATATTTAGAGAACTTAGATTAATTTTAACAATCAGTATACACATCCTTTTGACTTAGAAACTTTGAAAATTAAAATTAGTGACACTCTCGAGCCCCTAGAAAAAATTCTAGTAATTTTAAAAAGCATTAAGCTCCTTAATTAATTAAATCAAAGTTAATCCCTTAAGTAAGCCTTTAAACTTCTAAAATTCTAATAAATCAAATTTAAATCCAAAAATTACAAATAATATATCAAATTCTCCTTAATGAAGCACTAAACAAAAAAAAAAAATAAAACCCCTTTGATTTGATAGCAAATTTAAGCTTAATTTAATTTTAATTAAAATTCAATATTTAATTAATTTTAGTATTTAAAAATAATTAAAAATTCCAAAAAAAATCTCAAACACTTGATAATCTTCCCTTATGTCATTTTTGACTTTTGGAGGTGATTTCAAGAAGTTTGGAGTTTATTTGGATTCAAACCATTCAAAGCCCCTTAATTAAACAATTTTAAATAATTCAAATAAATACTCAAACTTTAAAAAATTATAACTAATTTCAGAAAATTCTAAATTAATCAAACTCAAAGACATTCAACTCATTTGAAAATCTAATATTTATTAAAAATTTCAATCCTTAAAAAATAAGTAAAAGTTAAAGAATAAACAATCCGGTCAAACTTAAGTTAAAAATTAAGTCATCATTATGCTTCATGGGAACTTATATGTAGAACAAAGAGATCTAGTGGTCAAGGTGTGCTATAACCTGCTACTAGAGTTGGTCCTTTAAGTGCCAAATTTGCATGGAATTTTGTTACAAAGCCTTCTTCTCTTCAGAATTTTTACAGCAAAATATGGAAATGATATTTGGAATTTTGAAGTTAAAAGCCTCGTCTCTCCTACATGGAATATCTTATTAAATGGAGCTAAATTCGTGCATTACATAGTTAGATGGGAAGTTTCAAATGGCTGTAGCATCAACACGATTAATGTTGTGTGGATTTTTTATATAAGCATTTATAAGTGGCCTATGTTTGTAGCAGAATTGAATTAAGACACCGAACTCCTTGAGGGCTTTATTCAAGAAGGTGAATGGGATGTACCCAAGTTGAAGCAGTTTTTGGGAAATAATTGATTGAAGTGATATTGTTCATCCCTATTCATTCAAAATTGCAAAAGGATTAATTGGATATGCAGTCTAAGTGTTCAGGTAAATCAATCTCTGGTCTTGTTTCAAAAAAACATTATGGTATCATTGATGAAGATAGAAATTGGAGATCATTGAAGAAGCTTAAATTACGCCCTAATGTAGAACTATTTTGTTGGAGGTTAGATAATAATGCAATCCCCTCAAATGAATTTCTGGAGTATAGAAGGTTGTTAGACTTTAATGAGTGTCCAAGAAGATGCAACTCCATTATAAATTCAGAACATGTAGCTGTCAATTGTGTGTTTCTTTCTAAAGTGTTATATCTACTGAATATATGTGGATTTAAAATCCCTATTTTTATTAATCTGGAGGATTACTATTTGGAATTGGACGCACTATCAAAGTCTATTTCATTTTTAGGTAATTTTTACTGTTCTGCTATTTTTTTTCTCATGGAAAAGCAGAAATAAGCTCAAACATAGTGGTAAAGATGATAGCATAACTATTGTAGCAGTAAATTCTATTAGCTTTACTATTGCTTCTTGTCGCTTTAATATATATTCGAATAACTGGGATACTAACCAACTATCATAGCTGTCTCCTTCTTCTTGTTATCCTCTTCCCCCTGAATGGATTAAGCTCAATGTTGATGCTTCTTTACTAAGCTCCTATAAAGCAGTCATAAGAAGTATGATCAGAAATCATATAGGAAGATTTTTATGTGCTTTTGGTTCTAGTTGTTTGCATTGGGATAGTTTGCAAGTGGATTTTCTTTCTATTTTATCGTTGAGGAAATTTCTTCAAGAGTGGATCTACGAGGCTAAAGGAATCATAATAGAAGGAGACAAAAATAATGTGATTAAGTATGATCAAAGCTTGTCGAATAATGAAGATGTTAAGGAAGATATATTGAAGGATGAAGATTTATCTTTTCTTAAAGACTTTAATCAAGTCTTATTTCATTTGGTTAATAGAAATTATAATAAGTTAGTTGATTGTTATGCTAACTATGCTCTTTCTTTAGATTTTTTTTGGATGATATTGGTTGTAATAAGATTCCTCCTAACTTTATTTCTTTGTTAAAGAAGGAATTTAATAGGGGTGCTATCACTTAGTAGGTTGTATCTTGGTTTCAATAATATTATTGCTCATTGCATTTTTTCAAAAAAAAAAGTAAAAAATCAAGTCAAAACTTCAAACCTTCATAACTAAATATATTGAAATCCAAATCTAGCAAACTTACAATCTATCTAATCATCTTAAGGTCTAATATTTTATAAAAATACCAACTTTCCAAAATTTAAGCTTAATCAAAAAATTAACTTTTAACCCCTTAAGTAAATGATTAAAATAATCCATGCAATTCCTAAAATTCGATAATCACTTAAAAATTCAAAAAACTTTAATTTAACTTTAAAATCAGTAACCAATCAACCTTGATTAAAATTTATTAACTTTCAAACCTTAGATCAAATCAAACCACTTAATAATATTAGTTATTACTAGATAACCTAGGCCTGTGAGGCTATTAAATTAGCCCCATGGAAGGTGAAATAAACTTCACAGCCTCAGTGAGCAGCAAATGTGATAATCAATAACCCTCTAAAATATACTTTAAAATCAATTTTAATTCATTAATATTTAAACTCAAATATAAATTCCTTAAGTCATTCAACCAACCAAAACTTTAAATAACTTTAATTAATTACCCTTTATAGGATATATTTAAGTCACACAACCTACCCTACACATTTTAAATGATTTACTAAGATAACTAACTCTAGTCTTAGGCTAGGCTGGTGTTTACTTTTTGTTACTTGCGTGTGTTAGGTTCTTCATGATTTTCACTGCATGCTGGTTGCTAGTTAGATTGATTGATTATCTATTTAATTTATGCACTCTGTGATATGATTGATTGCGCATTAGATCTATCCCTAAGTTAGGGATGATTTATACTAACTCAATCTTATGTAGGTGGTCATGCTCATACATGATATTAAAATTAAAGGGATCATAAAATTAAGCTTTAAAATTAATAATATTTTATGTATGAGCTTTAAAAATTGCTAAGTCCCCCTTTTAATTAAAAGAGAATGGATAAGTAAGGATGTGAATTTGAGCATTTAATTTTTAATATATATAACTGGTTGAGATTATTTGAATTCAAATTTCTTAGGATAACACTGCAGGTTATACCTGAGTCTAGATTTTTAATTTTAATTAATGTAATTTAATTCTAATTGAGTTAAAAATGTCAAGTGTTTTAAGATGGGATTAAAACATCTAATTTGGAATCCAAAGAGAAAGGGGCATCCCTTAGGGGAGAGTTCCTCTCCATTTGGAGATTCAAATCTGGATGACTTTTAAAATATCCAAAGTGAAAAGATAACACCTCTTTGAGGGAGTTTTTTTTTCATTTAGATATCTAGACCCAACAATCTAAGAAGCCCTGAAGAAGGACAAAGATGTGGATAACAAGAAGACTTGATCTCAAAGTCACTCGAGTCTTAAGATTAGAAATTTGGTCTTATTGTTAGTGGTACCCATCCACTTTAATTTTTTGTAGATCCTGGGTTATAATATTAAAAGGCATTTGCCTACGAACATTAAATTTTAATTGATTTATTTATTAATATTGATTATTTAATGTTGATTATGATATAGGATTGTATACTTTTAGTAATTTTTTGGCGATCTTGCAAGATGATTTTATTTTAGCCTGGAACGATCGGAGGCTCGTCAGGGTACAAATAAATTATTTCTATTTTAATTAAAATTAAAAAATTTTAAGCTAATATAAAAATTCTAACAAATTTAAGAAGTAAGTTTGGGACTACTGGGAGTTCGCATATCATATTGATGCATTTTCTTTCCTTTATTAGACACCTCCCTACCTGAGAGTTTTGATAGACCACCTAGCCTATAAGTACCTGAGAGTTTTGATAGACCACCTAGCCTATAAGGGTGCAGATCTGTCCAAAAAAATCTGTGTAATCTAGGATAAAATCTATTTTTAAGCCTTTTTAAAAAATTACTTCATATTTGATTTTTGCATTCAATTGAGTCAACTAGCATGCATTACATTAGAAATCAATTAAAATGAGTCATAATTTTAATTATATTTACTTAAGCATCAATCACCCAACATATATTAAGGGGGAAAAATAAAGATCTGCTCTAAATGTCGGTTCTGCTCTCCTCAAACTTAATCTAAGAAACAAACTTAACCACTCTTTTATCAATGATTGGACATATAGTTTTGAAGCGCCTAGGTGGTTTAGCTGGCTCCCCAATCTAGACTAGGGTAAGTCAAGATTCTATATTGCATTTGTTAAGTTTGGATCACTAATTTTTAATACCAAATTTAGACTTAGGTTCTGAGGCTAGCTAAGACTATAAGACCTCAACCTTCTAGGAATATAATCGTGGCTTTCTAATAAAATTGATTATTCAAACTTAAATTTCTTTCAATCAAATTCAAGCTTAACACTTAAGATAAGTTGGTGTGTTTTTGAAGTAATTCAGAACCTCAAAACACATCCTACCATTCTTCTTTTGACTCTAATAAGTGTTCAAATTAAATTTGATCAATTCTCGATTGAAATTTTCAATCCCTTCCTCCTTTGACATCAAGTTTTGAAATATTAAATAAAAATTTTATCGCTATTTTAATGGAGAGTATTTGTAAGAAAATTTTTGTTTTCCTATGATGTAATTAATTATGAGGGCTTATGCTCATAGCAGATTTAAAACCCAAAATAAATTTTCAAAATCAAGTTTTTTTAAAAAGTTTAATTAATTATCATTTGGAAAATCAAATCTGATGATCATTATCATCATTTTTAAATGATTAATAATAAGTGATATATTCTTTTCTAGAAAAATATGTCGTTATATTATTATGATTTTGATTATAAAATTAATGATCCTTCTTTTAGATTATTACAGTTAAATATTTGATCAAACATCATTTTGATCCTTTAGGATCATATGTTGTCTTCCCTTGAATTTGACTATAATAATTAAGATAAACTTACAGTTTTGTAATTTGAACTCATTAGGGAATGATATGTTCACCTCCTAAGGTAATATATCATTCATAATGAAGCTTTCGATTTCAAAACTATAATTTAATCTTTCCAAAAAAAATTAATATTTTTCAAAACAACACTTTTCAATCAAATAAAAAAAATCTTCATGCTTGGGTGAGCTTTAAGAGTTAGTTAATTAGACTTCATTCAAAATAAATAACATCAGAAGAAACTTTAGAATTCTTATTATCCTTACCCTTATTCCATTTATGATGATACTTTTAATATTTCCTTAAGAAGAACTTAAATTACCTAGTTATTAAAGTGACATCATCATTTTCAGAACTAAAAGAATCAGTATCAGAATCATTGGCCTTTAAGGTTACAATTTTCTTCTTTTTCTTCTCACCTGATCAAGCTGCCTTTGGTTCACTCCTTACTCGTAAGTAATGAGTAATACAAGTGAGTTATCAATTTAATAAATATTCAAATCTTTAGATTTAGTAATGATAGTAATTTTTGCATCAAAGAAAGAATATAAATATCTCATAATCTTATTAACCTTTTCATAGTTTATTAGTTCTCTTTCTAAGGCATGTAGGGATGTAATAATTTTTATAAACCTAGTATACATCTCGTAAATAGATTTGCTAGGTTTCATACATAAAAGCTCATAATCATGCAGAAGAATATTTAGTCTAGATTATTTAACTTTGTTTGTACTTTCATATGTTATGCATAGTTTATCCAAATTTCTTTGCTAATTGAACAAGTGAAAACATGCATATAATCTTCAGATTTTAAAACACAAAAAAATAATTCAAGCACTTAGCATTCAGTTGTGCTAAATCTCTTTCATCAATAGTCCAATGAGTAAAAAAAAATTAGTTTTAAAATATTTGATAATCTATAAGGTACATAATAACCTTCTCTAACAAGCATCCATATATAATAATCAATTAATTGTAAAAAGGTAGATATGCAAGTTTTTCAAAAATCAAAAGTTATATTATCAAAAGAGGTGGTCTAATAATTGAATATTCTTCCATAGTGTTTCTATTTCTAAAGTTAGTCATGGATCTAAATTCAAAAGTTTTCTAAAACTTGATCTTATGAATCCCACTCTAATTTTACTTAAGAGTTTTTTAGGAGTGTTAAATCCTAAAAAACTAGTCTTGAGACTAACCAAGAAGGGGGTAAATTATTTATTTAAAAATTTCTTAATAAAAAAGAAAATCTTTTTGAAATCTTTTTGAATATTTTAAAACAAACAATTTATGAAGAAGCAAAACTAATTTAATAATAAGAAAGATCAGAGATTTTAGCCACAAAAGAAATTATATAATAATGTAAAAATTTAAATATGGAAAGGTAAATAGAAAGAACATACCAAACTTTATAGTGGTTAAGTCAACTTGACCTGTGTCCACTCCTTGGAGACTCCCTCTTCAAGTATTACACTAAATTGAAATGACTATTCTTTTGCTCCCATAGTAAGGTGAAAAATCTCTTACAAAATCTTTTTACTAATACAGTGAGGTAAAGAATCTTGAATCCTTTTACTCTCTTCTAGGGTAACCAGATAACCTTGATATCCTTTTTCACCCGCCTAATAAAAGTAGAGAACTCAAGAATCCTTTTACTCCTAACTAGAGTAGGCAAAGAACTTGAATCTAATACTGAACAAGATCTCCTTATAGCCACCAAGGAACTAGAAAAGAACCTTGAATAAGATCACAAACACCTTATTTGGAGAAACCTTTGTGATTCTCTCACAACTCCCCTTCACGAGGATATCTCTCTCTCAAGCTCCCCCTCTTTCTTTTCTAAGCTCTTTCTTGGATCAACTTCATAGCAAAAGATTAACTCAAGGGTTAATAAAATTGCTTAAATAGAGAGCCTCCAAAAGAAGCCCTAATTTTTAAATCTTGCAATCTATCATCAAGTATGATATGTAGATTATCCTATATGATTAGTATATAATATCCCTTTCATCTTGGACAATCACATTTATTCTTTATGATCAGTATAAGTATTTATACAGATCATCTAGTACAATCCTATGATCATTCTGGATAGTTAGTTCAAGATACTATATTAATTGTCCATTATAATATGGGATGATGAGTGGCGATCTTCATATCATCCCACAAACTTCTCAGGATGTCCAGTATGATTCTCCTGGATGATTGATTAAAAGAAAATTATGGTTTTTTTTTTCTTGGACGATAGGGGATTATCCTGTAAAATATACTAGATCATCTAGTTCGATATTAGTGGATTATCTTGTATGATATGAATGATCAATCTAACCATAATTATTCCCCTAATCTCTAGACAAATTTAGGCACGATTGTCATAAATCATTTAGGATGATGTATATAATTTTGTATAATTAGAATAAAATCTTAAAATTATAATATTACCTAAATTATGATTGACAGCTATTTTTCATCTTCTAAGCTAATCGTCGTGGATAATATGGATCATTTAATACAATTAGTTTAATCATTTATATTTAATATGGAAGTCCTAATCAAGATTTTGTATTTTTAATTGATCGTCCAGTATGATTTGAAATACTCTTGTACAATTTGAAATTATCTTGTATGATAGGTCAAAATTAAAAAAATATCTAACTCATCAAATTTCTCCCCCTGAGTGTGTGTGTGCAAGGTTATTTAGCTTAGGGTCCACCATATACAAGATTTTACTTAAGAAAGGTAAAAAAATATAATGAAATTTAAATTACAAATAGACTCAACCCTAGTCTACATAATCTTGAGCTGATATGCATTGCAAGTAATCTTCTGGATCTGAAAGGTTAGTAATCAGGGAAAATAAAATATATATGTAATAGTAGTAGTGGTAAAGAAACAATAATATTTGTTATCATAAAAAATATAGTACTTGGATCTAGATTTGCAACATCCACAGGTGCATAATGGCAAAGAGGAGGTCTTTGTTCACATTATGGTGGGCCATCTTGTTCTCACTACTCTTCTATAAAAGAGTCCCCAGAGATAGTGTTTTTAGATTCCTCTCTCAGAGGATTAGAAGCATTATCCATTCAATGCAGGATAGAGATTTTATATGTAAGGAGAGGTTACTCCATCAAATTTCTCAGGACTATGTGCAATTTTAGTGGCAACTGGTCTAACAGAGCTATATGTGGTAGAGAAGATAACCACCTCAGCAGCAGCATTATAGGGTAGCTACTAAAGTCATATATCAAGCAAATGTTCCTTTAGTTAAATGGCGGCCACATCATCATGGACGTTACCCAAAACCAACCCTCCCTTAACTCAGTTTTATGGTTATTATTCTCCCTTAGTAGTCAGATGTTCTTACTAGGTCCTATCATATTAGGTGGGTATGGAGATGGAGGCAGACATACCAGTCTGTCAACATAGTAAGGGCAACAACTATAATTTAACAACTAGATACAGTCCCTCTATTAGGATTAGTAGTAGTCCTAAATATTTGTGATGCTCCCGTGGATGATGAGGATATTACTCCTTTGGATAATTTCCCAACTCGGTTGGAGTTACTCCCTACTTCTGGGATCTATAGGATATCTTCTCTTATTGGTTCGTATATTGAGGCGCTATTTCAGACCTTCTCTAAGGATGATATATTAGTAAAAAAAAAATAGATGAGGATATCCCTGTATACTATGTGTGTGTTATCACAAGGTGAGGCATGTCAGATGACTAGAGAGATCTAGATGATGGAATGGAGGTGCAGGGGAAGATTGATGTGCCTTCCACTTTAGCATAAGAAGGTCCTCCCTAGTCTCTTGACATAGATGCTATAATATATTAGTTACAGACTTAAATGGCTGAGTTGGCTAGAGCCATGGCGGCGATGACCACCCAGTTAACAACATTGGGGGCTGCACCATAGGTCATGGATGTGGACACTCTTAAGATGTCCAACGATGAGCCAGTAGTGCCACATGTCTTAGTGAAAGAGCATATGAGGTCAGATTGGGTCTAGAGGATAATTTCAGTAGCACCCCCAGTAGTGACCTTCAGTGCTTTGATATAGGATCAGTCAGTGCAACTCTAGTTATTTATATGATGGTTGAGTTAATTAATTATAGGTTTAGGTTTTCTAACATTTCATTAGATTCTAGGGCATCACAGTGGGGCTCTGATACCATGATCAAGTTTTGTATCTTAGGCAAAGAACCAGCATAATTATATCTCAAAATCAATGGTATAAAATTGATTATATTCACACATATTACTTACTATTATAGTAACATATGCTTATAGATAGTAATGCATTTAGTTAAAGATCTACTATTCAGATTATATATAATGGAAGAGATAATGGCAGTAAAAAAAGGAATAACTACACCAGAGAATACGGATCATAACCCTTTCAATGATAACTTTTTTTATATCTTATCCTTCATCCCTCATCTCTTATCACTCATCAAAACAATAGATGATTTTATGTGAATCCAAATAAATCCAAATCAAGTACTTGAAGTATTTGAAAACTTCCCAACATGAATTGAAGGACTAAACAAACTCTAAATAGCACAAGCTTACAATGAAATCAAGTGGCTCAATGAGAAAAATAAAAGGAGCCTTGATAATTCATTTTTGGCATCTTTAGCACAATCAAATATTTAATAAATTATCTATGATGAAGTAAATCAATATGAAATTATGAACCATTAGATGAAATGCTTTAGAATCTTGCCAAATTTACCAAACATTTTCTCTTTAAAAGGCTTTAGATGTGGTTCCATTTTCTACATGAAGAGGGGCTTGAGAACTAAAAGAGCTAATTAAATTCTATTGCATCTTTCGATGATGACTACTAATGAACACAAGTAGCAACACACCCACAATCATCAGACTTGAATCATTTGACTTAATATCTAACAATATTGTTGGGCTTTTAACTTGTATCCCAATAATATGAATTAGAAAATTATTCTTAATTATGTATAATCCAATCTTTTCAATTATAAAAATGGATGATTCTTATATGTTTCATTATTTAGTATATTCATTCTACTTTATCAAACCTCATAATATTATTGCTGCAAATTTTTTACCATGTTAAAAATTTATATTGATAAAACAAAACAAAAAAAAAATATCAAACTTGCTATCCTCAAAATTTTCCCCAATAAATTTTGGAGAGTTAAGTCACACATATTTCTTATAAATAAATTGCAATTTAGAAAAAGTAATTAATTCAAATTAGATTAAAAAAACATTTGAAAAAAAAGCAAAAGCACCATTCGACTTTTTTTCTTTTGGGACATTTAGGTTAATTAAGGTAAACTCACACAAACACATTAAATATGCAATACTTGAATTCAAGATCTCTTGATTGATAGTCAAAGCTCCAAACTAACATACTAAAATGAGCTTCTTACGCCCTCCTATGATAACCTGAACATATTGGCATCACCAAGCTTCCTCTGAAGATGAGGTTTGTATGAATGAATAGGAAGAGGATCAATTTGATTTCTTAATTGAAATGTCTTTCTTATTGCTTTGAAAAATTATTAGTGTGATAATATTTTTCTTTAAGTTGTTATATAAAATAATTTCTTAATACAATTTTTTTTTTAAGCAACAAAAATGTAATGGTCAAATAAAAATTATGATTGTAATTTGAAAAGGAAAATGAATCGGTCTCAAACAAAGCCTATGTTAGTTGTGAAATATCAAAAAATTTATTAGCAATATATTGGATTTTAATCTTACGAATTTGATCTTTGCTTTTAAGATCAATGTCATATTTTTATTTAACTGCTACTTTTTTTTTTTTGCAAATTTTAAGAAGTTTTTGAGCTATTTTTACAATCATTTTTGTTTAGTGTGAGTTTAAAAAAATTATATGCAATTCTCCTTTTAGGTCTTGGGTTCAAGTCTATTAGTTGTGAGTTTTCTCTATCAGGTAAGAGATTTTGAGTTCAAATCTAACATATGTGATGTGTAGGTATTTGTCTTAATTATTCTAAATATTCTAAAAAAAAATTTTAAAAATGATGGTACAAATTTAAAGAAATATTAATAATACCCACAAATTTAAAGAAAATAATATCTCCGAATAAGGACAGCTCTAAACAGATGCTAAAGTTATAATTTAATGTTCTACATTAAAGAAAATCTATTGAGAAAATTGTGACGTTAAGCAAATTAAAATAAAAAAACCATTGTGCTTAAATCGTCAACGGCTATAAAGCCTTCACCATGTCCTTTCAATCAATACAGCTTCCACCGTTAATCTCATCTTCAATACAGCTGCTTTTGCTCACGCTACTTTCCTCACATCCACTCCATCGAAGAATCCGATTCTTTTTTCTTTCTTACTATTCTCCATCTCTTCTCTCTCCCCTAAATCTTACCTTACAAGTTCTAATACCAAACCAAACATACGGTTACATATATATAAGACTATAAAGTTCAGATCTTACCATTCTCTCATCAGTTTGATAGCTTAATTGGAAGCTCCATGTCTGCCCAGCAGCTTCCCCCCGGCCGCCCTTGGTTCCGCCTCGCCTCCCTTGCTCGAACGGAAGCTGCCGCCGCTTCCGTGGCTTCAAATAACCCTCCACCACCACTCCCCAGAATCCCTGTCCCAAGATTGCTGCAACAACCGCCGCCTGCTACACAATTAGCTGCACCTGATCAACCTCCGCCACTTCAGGTCTAGCCCTCACAATCGTTGACAAAATCTTTATTGTGAATCTTCATATTAATATTAATTATATATCATATTTTATGTATAATTTTACGTCTGTTAGATCTTTATCAATTTAAGGAGAGTACGTACTCTTAAATTTTTAAGGCATCTCTTAGAGGGTCATATTAGAGAGCTTTTTCGACGTTTTTTTGTTTTTGAGAAATTATAATGATTATGTTTACTCATAACGTTTTTGCTGTGTTTTAAAAGTTTTTGCAATTAGATTAATTATTTACAATCAAATATGTGATAACCGTAAGAAAAATTGTTTATTTAAAAAAAAAAATTATTTACAATAAATTTTAAATTTGCTATTTATACTAGATTATTTATAGTAGGGATCAAATGGGTTGTTAAGAAGTCAGCCAAGGTTAGACTTTTCACAGCACGCAAGAACAGAAAAATTATACCAGAAAAAAAATAATAATAGATTATTGTGCAAAATATCTGGATAATATTAGATATATCATAAGATATTGCAAACATTTTTCTCTTGAAATTAAGTGCATCTTATAAGGAAGCATATATGTAATATCTTAATTCTACTAATATTGTGTAGACTTCTGTTTCATTTGGGACAGCTTTTTTAAAGCTTTCGAAAGCAGTTTTTTAGTTAAAAAAATTCTAATTCACTACAGCAAAATCGTTCATTACCGATGCAAATTTCTGACAGATATATCCGATTACCAGCGGTTTTTAAAATTTAGGCAATTGTATTTTCTGTCGATAATAACTGTCGCTTTTTACCGGCGGTCCAACTGCTGGAAACGCCGCCTGTATCAAGTGAATTTCTTGTAGTGATTTAAAAAAAATTCTTGTACTAAAAAAACAGCTTTAGCAAGCAATAAAAAAATTATCCTAAAACTAAATCTTCATAATATGTATAAATCAAATATTTTATTTTATTTTATGATGAGCCAAAATAAAAAGAATTGCAGAACAACATAGAAGGTCATGATCCCCACATCTCATCACTGCGTAAAAGATGACTTACATGCCTACAAAAAGATTGGAAACTTCAAATATGTACTTCAATGAATTGAAATAATCTTTTCATTAATTTTCTTTTATGATATGACATGAGATATTTTATTTCTAACACCCTTAACTTGCAGCCTTCTCTGCAGCCACCACCGCCACCGGAATCTCCCAAAGTCATCAACCCTTCGTACTCCACCCCTTCCCTTTCAATTGGTCAGAAGCCCAATCCAGAGCCAGAGCAACCCAAAAACAATACAGTGCCAGAACATGGCAAGATTCTCAATAAGAAAGAGAGCAAGAAAATCAATGGGAAGGAAAAGGAAGAGGAAGAGAGAAGACTCATCACTATAGCTGGAAAGAACATTGGAGCCAAAATGGAATTTGGCTTGTGTTCCATGTCTGAGGAGAGGAATAATGGTGAGGAGAAGGCGGAAGATCTGGCAATGAAGCAGGCAAAGCCAAAGAGATTGGTGGTGAATAGTAATGTGCAGAGCATTAATAATTGGCCAAATTTTATAAAGAAGCATAATAATAATCAAAATTAATAAAAGAAGCATAGATTATTAAAAATTTAAAAAGGAGCTAATACGCTCTATTAAATCGCGCATTTTAAAATGCGCCAAAAGATTTGGCGAATAAAAAAACGCCATTTAGTTTGGCGTAGTCACTAGGAGAGAGAGAGAGTTCACAGTTGAGAAAGAAAGGGAGATGGCTGCGGGGAGAGAGAGAGAGGGAGGGAGAGGATAATAAAATATTTTAATTTTTTACTATTTTTAAATATTTATATAGTTTAAAAAATACAATATTCAAAATTTATTATTACTTATATTTAATAATTTAAATTAAATATATATGAAACTTTATAAGTTTTAGTTAAATATAATAATATATTAAAATTTTTAATTAATTATTTAATTTTTATTATATTATTTAAAACTTAATATGCTATATATTTAATAAATTAATAATTTATATTGAGTAATAAAAATAACAATAATTTAATTAGTAATTATCTTATTTAAAAAATATTAATTATTTTATTCAATGTTTTTAGTTTTCATCATATACTTAAAATATGCTTTTTAAAAAATTATGTTTAATTTGTTTATTCTTTGTAATTTTAAAAAATCAAAATAATTTTAAATTCTTATCAATATTTTTTATAAATAACTTTCAATCTATTTTTAACATATTAATTGGATGACAAAATAATTTTTAAGTATAAATAATTATATTATATTTTAATATAAGATAGCATAATTATATTTAAATAATAAAATTTATGTAATATTATTAAATATCTAAAAATAAAATTAAAAAAATTAGTTGAATAAATAAATATTTAAGAATCAGTTAAAATAATAGTTAAGTATCATAAAATATATTAAAATACTAATTTAAATATTTAATTATAATTTAATATATTATTTTAAATATTTAAAAATTATTTAACTCTCTCTTTTCCATCATTTCTCTTCCATCCACACTCTCTCTCCGCTGCCTCCTCCCTCTCTCTATCCGCTGTCAAATCTTATCTCTTTCTCTCACCTATCTCTCTCTTCCCCCTCTCTCTCTACAGATAAATACAATAGGCCAAAATATTTTTGGCATTTTTTTTATTACGCTTTAGAAAGCGCGATTTAATAGAGCGTATTAGCTCCTTTTTAAATTTTTAATAATCCATGCTTCTTTTAATAATTTTGATTATTATCATGCTTCTTAATAAAATTTGGCCTTAATAATTCTATAGTGTTGAACGCTACCTGTAAACAGCAGAGTCCTGGAGTTCACGTTAACTTTGCCAGAGCTCGCCAGCTCAAAGCCAGCCAAGCCACCGAGAAGTACTGATCTATAGATGAGTAAATAGAGGACAGGAGATTCACTCAACGAAGTCATTCTCATATTCTCTCTCTCTCTCTCGCTCTCTCTCTCTATGAAATTTACTTGCATATTATAAAATTCTATGTATTTATATATTGGAGATATAAATTTTTATATTTATTTTATAACATTATAATATCCAAAATCAAATTAAAATATATGTAGGAGAAGTTATATTTCGTTTTAGATAATTTTTTTTTTGCTTCCTTTTATATAATATAATTCTTGAGATATGTTTTTTATGTGATTTAGACAAAAAAGATCATAATAATTTAGATGTCAAATATATAATTACATAAAATTTTTGTGTTATATATGAATGTAAATTCTCTATATGCATATCAAGTAATAAAAACTTATAAGAAGTTTCTCACATTAAAAGGGCAATAGAGCTATGCATTCAAAAAATCACAGAATATTTTGAATGCTAAAATTTGTTTGCATGAAAAAAAAAACAGGATATCTTTTATTATTACTATAAAATAATATTCAAATTTTTGCCTTTTTTAAATAAAATTTTATGACTAGTAGTTTCTTTTTGCCGAGTGTTTATGTTTTCTGAGTGAATGTCTAACTCTTTGTGTTTAGTTGAGTAAAGAGCTACTCATATAATATTTTTTTTTTATATCTATGTGAATATAGCTATGTCCATGTACTCTTCCGCTTGGTGAGTGAGCTGAGTTTAGATGAGCCGATTATGTTTAGGTGAGTGATTTTTTAGACAGTTTTCTTATTGTTTTCTAAAACGATTTTGTAGTATAAAAATTTATAGTTTAAAAATATTTTATACTAAAAAGATACTTTAGAAAATAGTAAGAAAGCTGTCCCAAATGAAGCCTTAATGAATTTGTTATATTCTTGTAAATAAAATCAAAAATATGAAATGATCCAATAATCTGTTATATTGTGGTTGATTAAAGCAAAGATAATAAGCGAAATTATGATATGATAATTCCTTTAAAAATGGGATTTTTCAGTGATTTTGATAGGCTTTTTAGAAGTGCTTCTCACTGAAACAAATAAATTTGCAGTAATTTTTAAACAACAGCAAAATTGCTGTAATTATCATCCATTAGAATTTTTTTCGGCAACATTCTGTAGCCACCAGAGAAATAAAACTGCAAAGGTTCAGATTTGAGTACAATTACAAGAATTATCATTATACAGATTATTTATGAATTAAATAGATTTAATTTTAATAATTATGTATATTAAATATGTTTTTTTTTAATTAAAAACATATTTTTTATTTCAGTCTCTGCAAAATCATAAAAATCTGTATCAGTCCAATATATTTTTAATTATTTAAACTGAAAATAAAAATAAAATTAAAATCAAAACATGAACTTAAAATCCAAGTTTCATCGGATCGTTGCAGCTAATATAGTTGCTTTTAGCATGATTGAACTATAATTTATGTTGCTGATGCTGAAGCACTTAGGCAAAACGATGTTTTAAACCAATTGCATATCTTTGGATGATATAAAATCCAACTATATTTATTCAATACATCATATTTATTTCAAAAATATGATAATTAAAATATGATCAATTAAGATAATCTTAAATTTATTATATTTATAAAGATAAATAAAACAGAAAATTTATCTTAGAATATCAAGATATAAATTATATTAGGATGAAATTAAATACAACTAGATTTAATTTGAAATTAACGTAAGACAAAAGTTTTATATGCTGGATTGATCTTAAAATAAATCAATTGATTCTTAATTAGTTTATCATGATATATATTAGCATCCCACGTAATTTTTTTTCCATTGGCTTTGTATTGTGGGATATAAAAAAAGGAATACAATTGCAATTGTTTTCACCCACTCATTATCTTGAAGAGAAATTAAGTAAAAAACTTTTTATTCCCTTAATTCTCAATTTGCCACTTAAAATGTGAGTTTTTTTTTTTTTTAGAGGAAAAGACTTTGGAATTTCAATCTCAGGTTCTCGATCTTTTATCAAACTTAATATATATATATATATATATATATATATATATATATATATATATATATATATATATATATATATATATATATATATATATATATATATATATGATCGAAAAAAATATTTATTCATAATTCCTAAATAAATTGAAATAATTATATTAAATAAAGCAAACAAACAAATAGTTATATTGAAAAAAACAAATTTATTACCTCAATTTCCTTTAAACCAAACACAACCTTAAACATCACAATAAACTTATAGTAGAAGAAGGATGAGAAGAACCATCAAATTCTCTACACCAAAATCCCAACAAAAAAAAAAAACAACAACACACTCTCACTCAACCACACCAGACATTATCAGGTGCGAATATGTACGTAGTTTTACATTTAGACGAAAATTAGGACTTCCGGATAACTTTTTTATTGCTTCTTAAGATAGTTTTTAATACAAAAATTTATTTTTTGTACTAAAAAGTTGCCTTAAGAAGCACTTAAAAAGCCATCCAAATGAAGCCTAAGACGTATCAGATAGAGTAATAAACATAGCTGTACAACTATGTACTGCACATAATTGGATAGATGTGCCATTATCCAATTTTGTAATCCAAATCTGGTGGTGAAGTGCACAACTAAGTTACAAAATTGAGGACAACTATGCACGTACTCCATCTGATTGATCGTCTGTATATAAAATCACATATATAATCCACACTCTTATTCAATCTGATGAAAAACTACTAAGTGCAGACTACGCAAATAGTTATACGTGTTAACGAAAAATCAAGTCTAAGTACAGAACTAAGTATTCAATTATATACTTCAAGCAAATGAAGTATATAACTACGTACTCTACCTGATTGATCGCTTGCATGTAATTATATTCGTAATCCGCACTTAATAAAAAAATTCTCAAAAGAAGTAGGACGAAGATGAGCCGCCGAGCTGGTAATCATCCACAGAAATATTAGAGTACTCACTCGCCTCCGGCATCGGACCAAAAAGAGAGCTATCTAAATACCCCTCATCGAAAAAACTAATCTCCTCCTCCACCGTCCCAAAATAGTTAAATTCCCCTGAATCCAATAATGCTCCTTCGTGGCTGAAACAATCATGTGAACCTGGAACAACAATATTACTCTCCTCTTCCACAACAGCCGGTAACTGCAGCTGGCTGGGAAGAACAGTGACAGATGGAAGCAGTTGGGGTGGCGCAGGGGACGTAGTAAAGAAAGGTTGAGGGGAAGGAAGGTCCGGTGATAGAAACGGGGTTAGAGAGGAGCCTAGTGGGAGGTCTGGATAAGCGAAGTTTGTGCGGGCGCGAGGGCCGCGGAGAGAGCGTGCGGCGCGGTCGTAGGCCACGGCGGCTTCTTCGGCCGTGTCGAAGGTGCCAAGCCAGTGCCTTTCTTTCGTAGCAGGGTCGCGTATCTCCGAAGCGTAACGGCCCCATGGGCGCCGCCGCACGCCGAGATATCTTTGATTGGTGGTTTGGTGAAGGAGATTTTGTGTTGGGTTGGGTTGGGAAGGAGAGGAGTGGGAGGAGAAGAGATGGGAGAGATCCATTGCCGGGATTAAAAGGTGGAGCTTTGGATTTATGAATTGACTTATTGGTGGGAATGGGAATGGGAATGGGAGAGGGAACGGGAGTGGGAGTATATATAGGGATAAAACGTGCTGGAGTTTTAGAAGCTAACGAGCGATAAAAAGAGAAATTTTATATTAAAATATTTTAATATAATTTTTATTAGGATTAGGTGAAAAATTATTAAATTTATTTTGAGATTAATATTATATATGATTGCTTTGTATTATATTTATCTTCATAAAAATTTAATTATCTTTAACCTACAATCTAAATCTTAATATTTATTTATACCACAGTTTAATTCTCTTTCACATCAAAATTTATGCATGAACGTATGCATTTGATTTTAAAAAAAAAAATAGTTTTATGATTTTTTTATATGTTTTAATTATTTAGATATTATATAAATAAATATACTAATTTAGGTTTTTGACATATAAATTTATGAGAATTTTATAGAATGTATGTAAATGTCCTATGAAAAAAAAAGTTATTATTAAAATTGTTAAGGATGGGGTTCAAACACTTATTTATTTTGAGATAGCTACAATATATGATTAATATGTATTGTATTTATTCTGAAATAAATCTAAAATTTTAAAACCTCGTTCACTCTAAGAATTTGGTGAGGATATTATGGACCACATTTTTTCTTAAGAATTTCTTTAGGTAGTTTTTGCAATGGCAACATGTGCTTGAAAAAATTGGGAATTTTTTTGTTATGAAAGAATATTCTTTGATTTTTATATTGTTTGATGATGTAGAACAATCATAATGGGATGCTAGCAAGGCATGCAACTACCAAAAGTAGCTCAATGCATGCATATGCCATAATCAAATATTTTCCAAAGATGAGGAGTCAGGGAAATATTAACTATAAAATTAAGAAGTAAAGAAGCGGCTTTTTTTTACATGGAAAAAAATCATGCATGTGATAATTATTGTATGTAATATAGACTTCGTTTGTGATAGATTTTTCACTAGTTTTATTGATACAAAATTTTTTTGAAAGAAAAAAAAAAACATTGATAAAAATCTTAGTAAAGATGATGGATAAATGTGAGGTATTGTTGCAATCCTTCAAATCAAAATGATAGCAAGAGGTTGATAAAAGAAAATACAGTAAAAATTCTCTAAATTTATCTATGACAAAGAGTAATACATTAAAGAAAATCAATATTGGATTTTTTTAGCATGAAAAAAGGTCATGCGTGTGATAATAGTTTTATGTAATTTAGACTTTGTGATAGTTTTCTTACTATTTTTTACGGCACAATTTTATTTGAAAGCAACAAAAATAAAATTTATAAAAAAACTAGCTCAAATAAAGCCTTAGCAATGATGATGCATAAATGTGAGGTATTGTTGCAATCCTTCAAATCAAAATGAGAGCAAGAGGGTGATAAAAGAAAATATAGTATAAATTCTCTAAATTTATCTGATGACAAAAAATAATACATTAAATAAAATCAATATTGGATTTTATATGCAAGAAATTTTTTTGAAACTTATGTTTCGTTTGAGACTGCATTATTATTACTTCTTAAAGTAATTTCTTAGCACATGAAACCTATTTTAAGATGCAGTAATAAAATTATCTAACCTGAAATATTAATAAAAAATGAGACACGGAACCACTTTGATGATAAATATCCAATATTTGCAATAAAATGCTAAAATGTTTGAATCAAGGTACATACGTGTGGAAGGATTCAGTCCTTATTGAAGAACTTTTGGTAAAAAATATTATTTTGACGATACAAAAAAATATTGTATTTGATTCAATAATTAGTTGAACTTTGATTACATCTTATAAATTTGCTTATTTAAAAAAAAAAAAAACAGCCTTATTCGTTCATATATATATATATAGACACACACACACGAATTTCAAGTAAATTTTATGATCATGAATAATTTGTGTCGTTAAGCTCAATAAATTAATCAGTAGAACACAAATAGTAATTTTTTGCTAATTTAGATAACAGACTGAGTTAAATAACACATGAGCTCATTCAAACTCACTCACTCAAACACTAAGTGTATTACCTATAGAACTATTTTTTTCTTCTTCTTTGGAACCCTATGCTTCGCCCTAGCCATTTTGTCAGGTGGATCTAGTCATGCTTCTTTGGTCTCCAGCGGAGCTCAAAGATGTAATCTTCTCTCCTTTGATTTCGATTTGAGTTTCATTTCCTAAGTTTTGGTCACATTTATTTTCTCTATGCATTTTATTCAGGTTGCGCTCCCTCTTTGGTTACCCCCTCCAATTAGATATGCTACTATATCTAGTTCTAGACCTTTGGTTTCTAATATTTTAGTCAAACTGGATATCACTAAGAAATATCCTAATGAGGTTTGGCTTGGCCCATAAAAGTTTGGATATGCTTAAAAAGTTCTTATAAATGATTTTTCTTCTTTTTGTGGGGCACTATAAATGTAATGACCATGACAAATATGAATATTTTTATTTATATCCTCATTTAAAGAAAGCTAAAAAAATTAGAAAGTTAATGGTGGAGTTGGGGATATTTTGCCCCTATCGATCCTATTGCACAGGATCAATCATATATTATTATGGCTCTAGAAAATTCAAATGGGTTAAATCTTGTGGAAGACATTCTGACTCCATCGGCTATTAACTTACTGGGTAACTCTAATGTTGATGATGCTAATGGTTTTAAGGGTAATATTGATAACCATTTGTTAATTTCCTCTAAGGTTGCCTTGTGTTAATTCTCTTTGGTACATAATAATGTTAATTTCCTCACTAATTCTAATATGGAAGAGGTTACTGGTGATGTTTCGAAGAGTATTGATGTTTCTAACTTAATCCTAATTATTTTCATTCTCATTACCTTGCTCTGTCAAGATGACCATGTGGATAATGTGGATGGGCTCTATCAGGAAGTTCTAGATTCTAATGTGGACCACAATGCTCTTTCTTATGGGACTAGCCCTATTACTCGATCGGTTTCCATTTGGGATGATGGGGAATTTTCGCCCAGATGATGTGGTTTTGGATTATCCGGATTCTCAAATTGTGGCTGAACTAAATGTTATTAAAGTTTCTATAGATAATTCGATATTGTGTTCTTCTAAGCATAAAAAATATAAGAGGAAGAAAAACTTGCATATCAATTCTATTGTTTCTCGGGTTACTAGAGCATATGCTTCTTCTAAAAATGTTCTCTTTGTTTAGATTTTCTTTTATTTTCTTCTTTTGGAGCTCTTTGCTCCTTCGTTGGCATGTTTTGGGAATGGTCTTGTTATTCTTGTTATAATATTGGATCTCTAGTCTATAATTTTGATGTTGACAAATATTATTGATTGAATTATTACTTTTTCTAGAGAATATTTTAAATATTGTTTTTGTGTGTGAGCACTAACATAATAGGTAAAATACACATGCTGGACAAAACTATAGTAAGAATAGAAATTTGGTTGAATAAGATCTCAAGTAAAAGAGCATGTACTTTTATTTTCTTTATTTTCTATTTCTTAAGTCTAGCCACATAGGAGTGTATGTAATTTGGTGATCATACACACACACATAGGGGGAGTAAAAAAACTTTAAGTGAAAATTTTTTATATTGATAGTACGTTATGACTTACATCATACTATACAATAAGTTATATATGTTGGAATCCATGACCCCTAGTTTGAGCTTTTGATGATGACAAATAATACTGTCTAAATATCTATTCATTGAATATCATTTGATTTCTGTTATTGCCTGTGAGTACTAATATTTTAGGAAGGTCACAAAATACTCAGGACAATAAGAAGACTCAAGACTAGTTAGATTAGGAGTGTGAGTCTGAAACAATATAATTTTCTATTTTTTTATTTTTTTTCTTTTCTTGAGTATGGTCACAAACTGTATGTAAAAATTGAGCAACCATGCACACACATAGAGGGAGAGGGTTTTAAAAGAAAAATATAGATTTTTTTTCTCTGTTGATCGTACTGTATGACTTTATTTAGTACTATACGATCTGATCTATTTAAAACAATTTTATGTGAACAAATCGTACCGTACGAACAATATCATACTGTACGATGTGTTACAAATTCAAAACCCTAGCAGCCAAATTAGTTTAAGTATGTTTTATTATCCGTTTGTATTGTACGAACATGTTTGTACTATACGATTTTATTTGAATACTTAATTAATTTAACCCGTAATTAGTGGATTAAATCAAGGACTAATCTCTGATTGGTCATCATACTGTACGAACCCGTTCATACTATACGATGAACAGAGGCCCATTTTATCGTCCTGGATGATCCCTTGATTTGGCCTCATCATACGGTACAAACTCAATTGCACCATAAGATGAACATAGGCAAGTTTTGATCATCCTGTACGAATAGAAGAGTGGAGGTTCGTATGGTACGATTTAATGTCGTACGATACGATTGATTTTGAACTGTTCATAAATCTTCGTACCAAGATGAAGACTGTTATACATATCATACTGTACATTGTAATATCGTAATATACGATAGTAATGGATACTTTGCATATTTCAGGGATTTTGGAGCCTATTTTTATGTATCAAATTAGTAATCTTTTTGAGAGAGACATAAAGAGGGGAACATGATTAGAGAGGGAATCCTTGGGAGAGAGCTCTTGAGAAGTTTTTAGAGTTTGAGAGAGGAAGGAGAAGGTGAGCTTGGTGAGGGAGAAGAGGTGTGAGGAAGATCACAGGGTTGCTTCGTTCTTGTTGCATCTTGCTCCTCCTATGGCTTGAGAAAAACTTATGGGAGGCTCTCTAAGGGGAAGACTCTTCTACATCCATGACCTCGAGGTACTCTTCCTTCTTCAGGAGAGAGAAAAATGAGAAGGTACTCTGCCATCGTCAGGAGATTGAAAATAGCGCTTGGCACTCCGCTATGCCAGGTTGGTGAAAGTGAGTCTTGTAAGGGCTTCTCCGCCTTGCTGAGGGGGGCAAAAGGAGAGCTATAGTTTGTAGTGAAATTCACGGAGTAGAGGACTCCGAGGAGTGGACGTAGGACATGGTTTGACCAAACCACTATAAAATTCCAGTGTGATTTTTCCTTATTGCTTTTAATTTTTGCTTGCACTTTATTTTCATAATAATTGCTTAGTGAAAAATTGTGAAAAAAAAAGGTTTTCAGTTTTACATGTTGAGTTTAATTGATTGCTTTCGTATTAGTTAATGTTTTCTTCTTAAAATTTTAAAAACACAAAAAATATTAGAACTCTTTCTTAGGATTTTAAATTATTGCAACAAATTTTCACAATTCACCCCCTTCTTGTCAATCTAGTAATTTCATTTGGTATTAGAGCCTGTTTTCAAAAATAGTATTTTAGAAAATCTTGAAAAATGATCATGTCGCATTTTGGTAATCGTAATATTGCGGAGGGTTATTCAATAACCCGTCCACTACTTTTTGACAATATCTCGTTTGATTTCTGGAAAATTAGAATATCTACTTTTTTACAGTTTATTGATTACCACATGTGGATGTTAGTCAATGATGGATATATTGCACCTTTTAAAACTGTGAATGGAGTGAAAACTCACGTGCCTTTTAATGAATGGAGGATTGAGGATAAGGAATTAGCTCAATTAAATGCGAAGTACTTAAATTACTTTTTCTGTGCATAAAAGTCTTATGATTATATGAGAGTTTCTACCTCTGCTACTGGTAAGGAGATTTGGGATAGACTGTGCATCACATATGAAGGAATTAGTGAAGTGAAAGTGTCTAGGCATGATATTCTGTTGCATGATTATGAACTCTTCCATATGAAACCTAGCGAAATAATATCTGACATGTATACTAGGTTCACCCAAATTGTGATATCCTTACATGCATTAGGTAGAGAAATTTAAAATTCTAAAAAGGTTAACAAAATTTTTAGATGCTTACCTAGTTCCTATGATGCTAAAATTACTGTCATCACTGAATCTAAAGATCTTAATAATTATTTTATTAATAATCTGCTTGGTTCACTCATTGCATATAAGCAAGGGGTGAGTCAAAGGAAAATTAATGCATGTGAAAAGAAGAAGGAGCGAACGGTGGCATTAAAAGCAAACAATTCAGAAAGTGAAAGCTTTGTAGGAGAGGAAAAAGATGATATATCATTGATGACCCAACAGTTCAAGAACTTCTTCAAGAGAAAATAAAGGCGTCATCAGAATGGCTGGAATAAAGATAAAAGCTTGAAGTTTAATAAAGTTTCATCTAATATAATCTATTTTGAGTGCAGGAAGCCAGGTCATCTTCGAGCTGATTATCCCAACTTAAAGAGCCAACCTGCTAAAGAAAAGAGCGAGGACAAAGCAAAGTATAAGAAAGGAAAAATGAATACACAAAAAGCTTTTTGAGCTGACTCTACCTCAAAATCATCAAAAGAAGAAGCAGAGGAGGAGGTAACAAATTTGTGTCTAATGGCTAACGATAATCTTGATCAATCAGATCAAGATGAGGTATGTCAACTTTCTTATGAAGATTTATTGCTCATTTCTAAAAAAATTCATGACTCGTATAGGAAATTAAAAAAGATGCATTCTAGTCCTAATATTGAGTTTAGTAGTTTACAAACTGAGCATACTAACTTACTCAAAGAAAATTTTGATTTAGATAGAGATCATATGCTACTTCTTGATGAGTGTGATGCATTAAATAAGAAGCATATTAAACTAACTGAAATGCATGAAATCTTGAAAACCACTCATGTTGAACTAGAAGAAGCTTTTGATAGACTAGACAAACTTGCATTAGAAGTAGATCATAGTGAGAATTTGTTAAAAATAGAAGTTTATGGATTGACATATCAAAATAACACTTTTAAAGAAAAAAATCAAAGAACTAGAAAAAGAAAATGCACCACTCACATTAGCCCAATCTAGCAAACCCCCAACACAGCATGCATCACACAACTTTAGGAAGAGGCATCACCACCCACATAGGTTAGTGAACGCATTTCCTGGTGTTAGGTGCTTCTCTTATGGCATGCTACATCACATAGCCCGCACGTGCACAATTCACCATAGGACACACCTAGTATGGAGACCAAAACTGCATCCATCATAGCATAGCATGCATACATCTCATTCATGCATGCATAAGGAGGAACCCAAACTCACTTGGGTTCCCAAATCTAATCCTTGAATGAAATTATAGGGATGCTCTCACAAAAGACCTAGTGAGAGCATGTGGTACTTGGATAGTGGCTGCTCGTGACACATGAGTAGAGATATGAAGAAGTTCATTCTACTAGAGACATGAATTGGAGGCAAAGTAACATTGGGAGACAACATTATTAGTAAAGTGATAGGCTCAGGTATTGTTAGTAATGCTAAAAATTTTTTAATTAAAAATGTTTTATTAGTTGATGGTTTGAAACATAACTTACTTAGCATTAGTCAATTATGTGATAAAGGTTTTGACATTAAATTTTTGTCTGGCAAATGCCCGATTAGTTTAAATGAAAAACTTGTTTTAGAAGGAAAATGAATGAATAATGTTTACATGTTAGACCTTGATTGCATTGATAGTTCAGATTCTTTTAGCCTAAAAATAATGGTAGATGACTCATGGTTATGGCATAGGAGACTATATCATGCTAGTATGAAAACACTTAAAAATATTACTTAGAAAAACCTAATTAGAGGCATACCTAAGTTAGACTTTACTAAGGATCATTTATGTGATGCTTGCCAACTAGGAAAATAAGTCAAATCATCTTTTCATTCAATTAAACATGTGATCACCTCTAGGCCATTAGAAATTCTACACATAGACTTATTTGGACCCATTAGCACAGCTAGCCTAGGAGGGAAAAACTATAGATTTGTGATTGTAGACAACTTCACTAGATTCACTTGGGTTAGATTCCTAGTACATAAAAGTGAGTCATTTGAGGAATTTAAGGTATTCTCCACATGGATTCAACAAAAATTAGGTTGTGAAATCTCAACAATCCATAGTGATCATGATGGAGAGTTTCAAAATGATAGATTTGAATTTTTTTGCCAAGAGATAGAAATAGAACATAATTTCTCAGCCTCTAGAACACCTCAACAAAATGGTATAGAAGAAAGGAAGAATAGAACCTTGGTAGAAGCCGCTAGGGCAATGTTAGCGGAGTACACCCTTTCTAGATACTTTTGGGCAGAAGCAGTCAACACAACATGCTATATTTTAAATAGGGAAAACATTAGATCTAAGCTGAATAAAACTCCTTATGAACTTCTTAAGGGTAGGACACTGAATCTTTCACACTTATATGTCTTTGGGTGCAAGTGCTTCATATTGATTAATGGCAAACTTCCCTTAAGAAAATTTGATCCCAAGTCTGATGAGGGTGTCTTCTTAGGTTATTCATCTGTAGGTAAGGCCTATAGAATCTTTAATAAGAGAACCCTAGTAGTAGAAGAGTCCATCCATGTAGTATTTGATGAATCAAATAAGCCCTCTAAATATAAAATTAAAGATGATGAAATAGAGGCAATTCAAGGAGTAGAGACTATGACCTTAGGAGAAAGGTTAGACCTCAGGAAGATTTGCCTAGAGAATGGAGATATTCTTCTAGTCATCCTGAAGATTTAATTTTAGGAGACCCTTCAGAAGGTGTAAGAACAATGCATAAACTTAGAAAGAGGTTAGTCATTCAGCATCATCTCTATGATAGAACCTACAAGTATAGATCAAGCCTTAGGAGATGAATTCTGGTTTCTAGCAATGCAAGAAGAGCTGAACCAATTCACTAGGAATGATGTTTGGGAGTTAGTCAATAGACCTAAATAACAAAGTATTATTGGAACAAAATGGGTCTTCAAAAATAAGGTGAATGATTCTGGAACAATAATAAGAAATAAAGCCAGATTAGTAACTAAGGGGTACAACCAAATTGAAGGAATAGACTTTGAAGAAATCTTTGCCCCTATTTTTAGACTAAAAGCCATAAGAGTGCTCTTAGCTTTTGCTTGTTTCAGGAACTTTAAACTATATCAAATGGATGTAAAGACTGCTTTTTGAACGGGATAATTAAGGAAGATGTCTATGTTGAGCAACCCCCCAGATTTAAAAGTTCACAATTTCCAAACCATGTATTCATATTAAAAAAGGCACTTTATGGATTAAAATAAGCACCTCGAGCATGCTACGAAAGACTTAGCTCATTTCTATTGGATAGAGGATTTGAAAAGTGTAGTGTAGATACTACACTCTTTTTACAAAAGATTAAAAATGAAATTCTCATTGTTCAAATCTATGTGGATGACATCTTGTTTGGATCTTCAGATAAAAATATGTGTGATGAATTCTCAAAAACAATGAGTAATGAGTTTAAAATGAACATTATGGGAGAACTTAACTATTTTGTTGGCTTTATCGTGAAACAAATGGATAATGGAATATTCCTTAGCCAAACGAAATACATTAAGGATGTTCTAAAAAAATATGAAATTGATAGTGCTACACACATGAACACTCCAATGAGCTCAACAATTCAATTAGACAATGATCCTATTGGAAAATTAGTAGATCAGAAAAAATATAGAGGAATGATTGGATCCCTTCTTTACCTGACTGCCAATAGACCAGACAAAATAAATACCAATTGATTTATCCTAGTGAATCCGATAATCTTCCAATCTTTTATATGGATGCCTCTTTCCGTATTCTTTTCCATCGTGGACAAGAGCCTGAAGAACCCGACTTTGATGATGAAGAAGGAGACGCTGCCCCCGCAGTAGCTCAAGCTCGAGCACGATGACATGCAGCACCCCGAGCACCTACACCAGCTCATCCTCATGATGATTTGGTCGAACGCTTCGACCAACTTCAGACTCATCTCGATACACACATACAAGAGTAATGTCAGCAACATTAGGATGATATGAAATGATTTGGGGAACGCTTCACCTCGATTGATCACCGATTTGACACAATCCTTCACTATTTCTAACCAAAACCACCTTCACCTCCAAGTGATCAGGATCCTTTCCTTTGATGTGTATTTGTGTTGTATTTTTTTAGTGCTGTTTGCTCTTTTTCTAGTGCTGTTAAAAGGGGGAGAAGTTTGTTGTAGTCTGCTCTTATGTTTCCTTATGTTTAAATAGAATGCATTTCTTTTTCTATTTTGTACTGCATTTTCTTTTTTCTTATTTTATATTGCATTCCTTTTTCTTATGTTTAAATAATAATAAAAAAACAAAATAAAAAATACCATTCAAACTTGCCTATAATAAATATTATTTGACATCATCAAAAAGGGGGAGATTGTTGGAATCCATGACCCCTAGTTTGAGCTTTTGATGATGATAAATAATATCATCTAAATATCTATTCATTAAATATCATTTGATTTTTATTATTGCCTGTGAGTACTAACATTTCAGGAAGGTCACAAAATACTCAGGACAACATGAAGACTCTAGACTGGTTAGATTAGGAGTGTGAGTCTGAAATAATGTAATTTTCTATTTATTTAATTTTTTTTCTTTTCTTGAGTCTAGCCACAAACAGAATGTAAAAATTGAGCAACCATGCACACACAAAGGGGGAGAGGGTTTTAAAAGAAAAATATAGATTTTCTTTCTATGTTGATCATATTGTACGACTTTATTTCATACTGTACGATTTTATCTGTTTAAAATAATTTTCTATGGACAAATCTTACCGTACGAACAATATTGTATTGTACGATGTGTCACAAATTCAAAATCCTAGCCACCATATTAGTTTAAGTAAGTTTTATTAGCCATTCGTAATGTACTGTACGATTTTATTTGAATACTTACTTAAATTAACCCGTAATTAGTGGATTAAATCATGGACTTATCTTTGATTGGTCATCATACTGTACGAAGCCGTTAGTACTATACGATGAACAGAGGCCCATTTTTATCATCCCGAAGATTGTCCTGGACGATCCCTTGATTTGGCCTCATCGTACAGTACGAAGTCGATCATACCATACGATGAACAGAGATGAGTTTTGATCATCCCGTATATCATCCTGTACGAACAGAAGAGTGGAGGTTCATATAGTACAATTTAATATCGTACTGTATGATTGATTTTGAACTATTTATAAACCTTCGTACCAGGATAAAGACTGTTATACATATTGTACTATACGATGTAATATCGTACTATACGATAGTAATGGCTACTTTGTATATTTCTAAGACTTTGGGGCCTGTTTTTATGTATCAAATTAGTAATCTTTTTGAGAGAGACATAGAGAGGGGAATGTGATTAGAGAGGGAATCCTTAGGAGAGAGCTCTTGAGAAGTTTTTAGGGTTTAAGAGAGGAAGGAGAAGGTGAGCTTGGTGAGGGAGAAGAGGTGTGAGGGAGATCACATGGTTGCTCCATTCTTGATGCATCTTGCTCCTCCTGTGACCAGAGAAGAACTTATGGGAGGCTCTCTAAGGGGGAGACTCTTCTACATCCGTGACCTCAAAGGTACTCTGCCTTCTCCAGGAGGGAGGAAAATGAGAAGGTACTTTGCCATCATCAGGAGGGTGAAAATAGTGCTTGGCACTCCGCCACGCCAGGTTGGTGAAAGTGAGTCTTGTAAGGGCTTCTCCTCCTTGCTGAGGGCGACAAAAGGAGAGCTATAGTTTGTAGAGAAATTTCTAGAGTAGAGGACTCCGGGGAGTGGACGTAGGTCATGGTTTGACCGAACCACTATAAAATTTCGGTGTGCTTTTTTCTTATCGCTTTTAATTTTTGCTTGCACTTTATTTTCATAATATTTGCTTGGTGAGAAATTGTTAAAGAAAAAGGTTTTTAGTTTTGCATGTTGAGTTCAATTGATTGCTTTTGTATTAGTTAAAGTTTTCTTGTTAAAAATTTAAAAACACAAAAAATATTAGAACTCTTGCTTAGGATTTTAAATTATTGCAACAAATTTTCACAATTCACCACCCTCTTGTCAATTTAGTAATTTCAATAGAGAGAATGGTTTTAACAGCTAATTAAATAATTAGTTATTTCAACTAATTATAATACATGACTCATTTTGATAAAAAAAGCTAACCGTATGATTCATTTCGATCTGGAAAGCTTAGCCACAGAATGAAATAAGTAAGATATTCAAAATTTGAATTTTGAACTAATTATACTGTATGATCTGATTCATACAGTTTGATAATTTAAAATCTTACTTAAATTAACCCCCATAATTAGTCAATCAAATCATAGTTTAATTAATGTTAGCAAATCATATTATATGAACATGATTATACCATATGATGTGTAGAGATAAAATTTGGTTGCCCAAAGATCGTAAAAAAAAACATAATTTTTGAACTAATCATATAATACAGTATTCATAATATACTAGATGATTTACTTGAAATCAACTAACCATACTATACGATGAGAGCAGTACTGATCGATTAATATAGGTGATTTAGAATCATCCTGTATGAATAGAGGAAATAAAACAAATCATACTAGATGATCTCTAGACCATACTATACGATGTGTTTGAAAATAAAATAATTCATTTGAATGGCTATATATATCGTACTAGATGGGTCTAGTATTTGAACTTATCATACTGTATGAACTCCAATCATATTATATGAACATTGACGGATAACTTGAATTGTTAGGATTTCTTAAAGCATGTTCTAGAGAGTTACTTTTATGTTCCCTTTATAATTGTGAGAGGATTTTGTGACTAACAAAGGAACTCTAGGAGAGGAGGTTTTGGAATAAAATTAGGATTTGAGACGAAGGAGAAGGTGAGGTTGAGCTTGAAGGAGAAGGAGTGTGAGGAGATCACATGGTTGCTCCAAGCTAGCTAAACCCTTGCTCCTCTTATGGCCTTGGTGAGTCTTTGAAAGCTCTATTAGGAGAGAGAATTTTATATTAATTCATCGAGGTATTTTTCCTTCTTCAGGAGGGAGAAAAAGGAGTTGAAATTTCTAACTTTTTCTAGGAGGGAGAAAAATAAGTCAAGGTCTGCTACTGTCATCGGGAGGGTGATATGGTATCCGGTACTACTTGGCATTAGGTTTGATGAAAATGAGTCTATAAGGGATTCTCCACCTTGCTGTGAGAGAAAAGGAAGAGTCAATTAGTGTTAGTGTAATACTCGGAGCGGAGGACTCTAGGGAGTGGATATAGGTTATGTTGACAGAACCCCAACTTAAAGTTTCACACTTTTATTTTTCTTGTATTTTATTTTTTTGTTATAACTGCTTAGAAAAATCAGTGATTATCACTTCATATTATAAATCTAAATTTAATCGTAGTTAAATTAATATTTTTGATAATCTCGTTCGCTTCCCTTACTTAATTAGAATTTGGTATTTTCAATTTCTGAAAACTTTTTCAAAAATATTGTCATAGTTATTTTTAAGTTAGGAAATTTTTTTAAAAATAGCAATTCACCCCCTTCTTGGTGAGCCTCAAGATAATTCCTTAAGGTTTAACAACCATCATAAACTTTTAAGTGGTATCAAAGTGGTTTTAAAAAATAAGGTTTTAGAAAACTTTTAAAAAAGGTTCAATTTTGGTAATCCTAATATTGCTGAGTGTTATTTGATAACCCATCCACTACTATTTAAAAATATTCATTTTAATTTTTAGAAAATATGCATGTCTACTTTTCTAAAATCTATTGATTTAAGAATTTTACATAAGATTCAAACTAGCTATTCACTTACATTGAAGGTAATTAATGGTTTCAAAATTGATATTCCTTTTACTAAATGGAGTTATGAGGAAAGAGAACTCGCACAATTAAATGCTAAATATTTAATTTTTTTTTCTTTTGTGCTTTAAAATATGAAAACTATATGCGAGTTTCTACATGCATTACAGGAAAGGGGATTTGGGATAGGTTATGTATCACTTATGAGGGAACAAGTGAAGTTAAATAGTCTAGGCTAAATATTCTACTACATGTCTATGAAATCTTTTGCATGAAATCTAGTGAGACTGTATCTAAAATGTACACTAGGTTCACCCACATAGTGACATCCTTACATGCACTAGGTAGAGAACTCTCAAACTCTAAAAAGTGATGGGTTCAGGTATAGTTGACAAATCTAAAAATTTTATGATTGAAAATATTTTATTAGTTGATGATTTAAAGTATAATTTATTGAGTATTAGTCAATTGTACAATAATGGCTTTGATAAAAAATTCTTTCAAAAAAATGCATGATTGGTTTAAATGGAAATGTGTTAGAAGAAAAATGAATGAATAATGTTTACATGTTAGACTTGAATTGCATTGAATGTTCAAATTCCTTGTACTTAAAAAATATAATTGATGAATCTTGAATATAGCATAGGAGACTATGTCATGCGAGCATGAAGACTCTTAGGAATATCATCTAGAAAAATCTAGTTAGAGGCATACCTAAGTTAAGACTTCATTAAGGACCACCTATGTGATTCTTTCCATATATGGAAACAAGTTAGTTCTTAATTTCATTCAATTAAAGACATTAACATTTCTAGGCCACTAGAAATCTTTATATGGACCTATTTGGATAAAGTTGGCACAACTAGCCTAGGAGGAAAGACGTTTGGTTTTGTAATAGTATATGACTTCTCAAGATTTACTTGCATTAAATTTCAAGCACATAAGAGTGAGTCATTTGAAGAATTTAGGATTTTCTCCACCTGGATTCAAAGGAAATTGCAATGTGAAATCTCAATAATTCATAGTGATCATGATGGAGAGTTTGAATCATTCTATCAAATAATATGAATAGAACATAACTTCTCTGCCTTAGGACCCTCGGCATAATAGAATATCTAAAAGGAAAATAAGAACCTTGGTGGAAGCTTCTAGGGCAATGCTAGCTGAGTATGCACTCCCTATGTATTTTTGGGAAGAAGCACTGAATATTACTTGTTATATTTTAAATAGGAGGAATGTTATATCCAAGCTTAATATGACACCCTATGAACTCCTTAAGGGTAGAACACCCAACCTTTCTCACTTGAATGTCTTTACCTATAGATGCTTCATCTTAATCAATGGAAAATTACCCTTAGGAAAATTTGATCCCAAGTTTGATGAAGGTGTCTTCTTAGGTTACTTATCCATAGGCAAGGCCTATAGAATCTTAAATAAGAGGACCCTGGTAGGAAAAGAGTGTAACCATGTGGTATTTGATGAATAAGATAGGACCTCTGAATCTATACTTAAAGAAGAAGAAGAAGTGGATATCATTCAAGATGTTAAGATAGTTGCTATTTGCATGCCTTTCATTTTTGCAACTTATAAAGTTTTGATGATTTCAAACATTATTGTTCAAATGTGTAATTATCTCCTAACAATTTTGGAAGAATTGTATTTGCTCTTGTGTGTA
Source organism: Dendrobium nobile (assembly GCA_022539455.1). Lineage (NCBI taxonomy): Eukaryota > Viridiplantae > Streptophyta > Magnoliopsida > Asparagales > Orchidaceae > Dendrobium > Dendrobium nobile. The sequence goes on from CM039725.1 coordinate 11,121,088, forward strand.
CTGACATTTCAGGAAAAAACGAACTCCAGACTACGAAGACTTCAAATTAAATTCAGCATGAGATACTTTGTAAAATTTGAAGCTTGCACTTTTCTTAGAAATCAAATTGAATGGGAGTGATTGTATGTTGAGAAAATAAAAACATTCACACATAAGGAGATCATGTAGAATTTATACTGATCGTACAAGACGATCTTCTGTTCGTACTGGACGATCAGACAATTATCTCCTATAGAGCATTTGGAACGAATAGGAACTTGCTTGAAATTTTTTTTAAGTCCTATTCGTCCAGGACGAAATAAAATTATCGTCCAGTACAATTGGCTCTCTGAAAAATTCTCGTCCAGACGAAATAAAATTATCGTCCAGTACGATTAGCTCTCTGGAAAATTCTCGTCCAGACGAAATAATTTATCGTCCAGGACGATCAGTCCTCGGGAAAATTTTCGTCCAGATGGAAATAAATTATCGTCCAGGACGATCAGTCCTCGGGAAATTTTTCGTCCAGACGAAATAATTTATCGTACAGGATGATCAGTCCTCTGTAAAAATTTCGTCCAGACGAATCTATTTTCGTCCAAACGATTAACCGACTTAGGACAGTTTTCAGCAGTTTCTAGAATCGACCTTGTAATAACCGTTCCTACTGGACGAACCTAGTTCGTACAGGACGATCCGCTGTACGAAGACATTTCGTACACATATTCAAATAGGGTCGTTTCAGATCGTTTAAGTAAAATCGTCCAGGACGATCCACGATCGTACAGGACGATCCACTGCGTACAGAATTGAATACTTGCAGTTTTTGGGCGGTTTTTCTTGTCTTTTGTATAAATAGTCCAAATTAGACTGCCACCCGATATCTTTTTATCATTTGATCTTCGTGCCTATTGAGAGAATAGCCAAGGAAAGAGTTGAAGAGAGCATTCGAGGGAGGATTTCTACCACTGAAGCGAGAAGGCTTCACTTGGATTTCAAAGGTAAGAGTCTCTACTTGTGAATTGAGATTACTTCACTCTTTTCTTTCTTCCTTCTAGATTCTTGTGAGAAGATCTGTCAAGGAGATCCGGTTCTCTGCCGACACTTGGAGAGTGTGAACAGCTGAAGGGTTCTCTGCCCACACTAGGAGAGTGTGAAAGGACGAAGGGTTCTCTGCCCACACTAGGAGAGTGTGAAAGGACGAAGGGTTCTCTGCCCACACTAGGAGAGTGTGAAAGGACGAAGGGTTCTCTGCCCACACTAGGAGAGTGTGAAAGGACGAAGGGTTCTCTACCCACACTGGGGATAGTGTGAAAGGACGGACGGTTCTCTGTCAACACTGGGTATTGTGTAAAAGGACGGACGGTTCTCTGCCGCACCGGGGAGTGGTGAAAAGAGTGTGTTGTAAAGGCTTCTCCGCCTTGCTGTGGGTGCAAAAGGAGAGTCACTATTGGTATTAGTGCAATACTCAGAGGGTGCCTCTGGGGAGTGGATGTAGGTCTGGTTATAGACCGAACCACTATAAATCTGGTGTCATTTACTTTACTGTTTTTACGTTTCCGCACTTTTTATTTCAGTTTAAAAAACTCTGTGGTTGAAAAACCTTTTTCTACAAAATTTAAAAGAGATTTTATTTCGGTTCAATAATATTTAAAAAGGGGTGTTAAAATTTAACTTTGTTTTTCAAAACTACCAATTCACCCCCCTCTTGGTAGCCGTGGGACATTCACTTAGGCTTAACAACCTAATTACTAGACTCAACACAAGAGGTAGAAGCCATTGTTATAGGAGATAGAGTAGAACCTCAGGAAACATTGACTGGATAATAGAGATATTCTTTTAGTTATCCTAAATAACTTATTTTAGGATACCCATCATAAGGTGTTAGAACTAGGCATAGACTTAATAAGGAGGTTAGTTTTTTAAAATTAATCTCCATAATAGAACCCACCAATATAAATCAAGCCTTATCTGATGAATTTTGGATCCTAGTAATGTAAAAAGAATTAAATTAGTTTGTTAGGAATGATGTTTGAGAGTTGTTGAGTAGACCAAAAGATTATAGGGTTGTAGGAACTAATTGAGTTTTTAAGAATAAAATGAATGACTTTAGCCTAGTAGTATGGAATAAGGCTATGTTAGAAGCTAAGGGGTACAATCAGATTGAATGAATTGATTTCAAAAAAACTTTTGCCCCTGTAGCTAGACTACATGCCATTAGGGTGATCTTAGCCTTTCCTTACTTTAAATGATTTAAGCTATATCAAATGAATGTTAAAAGTGCTTTCTTAATTAGGGAAACACCTAGGTTTAGAAAACTCAAAATTCTCAAATCATGTATTCAAACTAAAAAAAGTCTTGTATGAATTGAAGCAATCATTTAGAGCTTGGTACAAAAGGCTAAGCATGTTCCTTCTATATAAAGGATTTGTTATGGGTAGTGTAGACACCACCCTCTTCCTAAAGAAAGAATGAGAAGACCTACTCATAGTGCAAATCTATGTTGATGATATACTATTTGGATGTACGAATAAAAATCTTTGTGAGATATTCTCAAAAACTATTAGTGATGAGTTTGAGATGAGTATGATGAGAGAGTTAAAACTATTTTCTTTTATTTAGTGTAAAATAGATGGATGATGGAACCTTCCTTATCTAATCTAAATATATAATGGATATTCTTAAGAAGTATGAAATGGTAAGGCTAAGGCAATAAACACTCATATGAGCTCTACCATACAATTAGATAACGATCCAAATTAAAAACTAGTATCTCAAAAAAAGTATAGCGGGATAATTGGGTCACTTATATATTTGTCTGCTAGTAGACCAAACATAATGTTTAGTGTGTGTATATGTGTAAGATTTCGAGCTGATTCAAAAGAATGCCATATAACTGCCTTTAAGAGAATCCTTAAATACCTGTTAGGCACTCTAAGCCTAAGAATCTGGTATCCTAAACACAACACTTCTTTTGAAATGATAGGATATTTGGATTCTGTTTTTTGTAGGATGTATGGTAGATAGAAAAAGAACTTCTAGAACATGCCAATTTTTAGGATAATATTTATTCGCATGGTCCAGTAAAAAATAAAACTCAGTAGCCCTTTTCATAGTTGAGGTATAATATATAGAAGTAGAGAGCTACGTTGCTCAAGTCTTATGGCTAAAGTAATGACTCTTAGATCTTGGAATAACTATAGGAACCATTCCAATCATGTGACAACACTAGTATTATTTGTATTTCTAAAAATATAATTCAACACATTTTCATAAAGAATATATATATTATGCACCACTTTATAAGAAATTATGTAACCAAGGGAGATATATAATTTCATTATATAGCTACAGGAGATCAATTGGCAGACATCTTCACTAAACCCCTAGCCAATGACCCTTTTAGGACTTTGAGGACTAAACTAGGTGTTAAAGACATTCATGCTTAAATCAAGATAAATAAAATTTAATCATTTGGAATCATTCATTCATATGTGTTAAATTGTATATATTTGTTCATGTGTATGTTTATGTGTTGTTGTTTGTTATTTATGACTATTTTTTAATAAAAAAAATATATTACAAATATTTCTTGATCATCACACACACACCTCACTAACTCACAAAATCATTCAATTTTTTATTGTAATGTACGATCGATATATGTATTTTATTATATGCACATATACACAAATCACAACCCTTAGTTTAATCAAAGGTCCAGATTAGATCCAAGATATTACATCATACTGTACAAACCATTACTTATACTATATGATCTATGTGTAATTAATTGTTGAGGAATTCAATTTGTTTGGTATGAAATTAGTTTTCAATTTTATGGTATGATACCTCTCTTTGTATTGTATGATGCACATGTCAAACTGGATTTAAACGAATTCAATTTAGCCAGTATAATAATAATTATGTTTTGTACTGTAAAAATATATGTTCGTACTATAAGATACATTTTATCAAATTCCATACCAATGACTCCTCGGGACAAACGAACTTCTTTAAAATCGTTCAGTATGATACCTATCATACTGTACAATTTTTCCACTTTTTGACAAATTATCCAAACAAATTAACTTCCCTAATTGTACTATATGAACTTAGATCGTATTATATGATCTGCTCTAATATCTATAAATTTGATGAATTTTTACATTTCAATTCATTCAGCTCCCTTAATCTCATACCTTTTGAACCTTAACCATCCAATGGCCAACATAAGCAAATGAGACAGAATGATCCAGGGGATATCCTCCTCCTCTCATCACTTTGATGATCAATTTCTATCTATGAGAGATGGAGATGCCTACTAAAAGTTCAAGGAGGCTCAATTCACCCCATCCAGAATGTTAAATCAACAAGCTCTCAAAATCAAGGGAATGAACCTCTTTGCCTCTGCAACTCTCTAATTCCTACTCACACTAGCCTTTCCTTTCAATTCTGAACTACTTTATGAATTCCTAGCCAATCTTAGACTAAATATAGAAACTTTTACGATGTTTACATATATTTGCCGCAACCCATAGAGATTACTAAGGAATACTTAGGGGAGCATATCAGTCTTTCGACTAAAAGACCTTGCCCACAATCCTTGATCTCTACAATTAGTTTTGATTGGAGTTATGTAAACCTAAATATTAAGAATGTGTCCATAAATCAACATCATCCCTTAGTCCACACCCTAAAGTAAAATGCCCAGGTTATCCAGCATATTATTAAAACTTTAATTATACCCAAGCTGGAGACTGTGTTAATATTAATCAACTGCTTTCTATAGTCACCTATCTAATAATGTCCAATACCCAATTTGATAAAGCATAGATGATTCTTGATTATATCAAAAATATAACTCCTATTCAACATCCCAATACAACAACAACCACAATATCAAGCCTTTGTCCCACTACATGGGGTCGGCTACATGAATCCTTATTCTCCATTGTGTCCTGTTAAAAGTCAAATTCTTGTTTAAATCTAATATCATTTCTAATATTTTCTAACCAAGTCTTTTTTTGTATACCTCTACCTTTCTTAACATAAGTAAAATATAATACCTCTACTTCTGTAACCGGGTCATCGGAAGGCTGCCATTTTATATGACCAAAACATCTAAGGTGACTCTCTCTAATATTTTCTTCTACTAGAGCTACTCCAACCTTTTCATGTATATGTTCATTTCATATCCTATCTCTAAGGGTAAAGCTACTCATCCACATGAGCATCCTCATCTCTATAACACTTAACTTAGTATTAAGCTTCTCTTTTATTGGTCAACATTCGGCACCATAAAGCATTGCTGTTTTAACCACTATCTTGTAGAATTTTCCCTAAAGTTTGAGGGAGACTTTTCTATCACACAACAAGCCCAATGTATTCCTCCACTTCAACCAACCAACATGAATTATGTTAATAATATCTCTATATATTTCACCATCTCTCTGAGTAATAGATCCAAGATATCTAAAACATGTACACTTATTAATGACTTGATCGCCAAAGTCACAATCCCTTCACTAGGTCTATTACTACTAAAACTACACTCCATATATTAATTTTAGATCTACTCAAGCAAAAACTATTAGACTCTAAGGTTGACCTTCATAATTTATGTTTACCCTCAACTCCCTCTCTAGTCTTATCAACAAGAAGAATATCATAAGCAAAACATATACACCATGGCATGTCTTCTTGCAAATGTCTAGTGAGAACATCCATGATTAAAGCACGAAGATATAGTCTTAAGGATGATCCTTAATGTATCCAATCAAAATAGGAAAATACTTGGTCAAACCACCTTTTATTTTAACACAAGTAATAGCTCCTTCATACATATCTTTAATGATTTGAATATAAGAGTTAATAACTCCTTTCTTTTCAATAACTCTCCAAAGCACTTCTCTTGGAACTTTATCATTTTCTTTCCTAAATCAATAAAAATCATATGTAGATCCTCCTAATTCTCTCTATATTTCTCCATCAAACCTCTCAATAAATGTATGGCTTCCATAGTAGACCTACCCAACATTAATCCAAATTGGATTTGAGAAACATTAGTATCACGCTGCGACCTACGCTCCATAACTTGTTCCCATAGTTTTAAAGTATGACACATTAACTTAATTCCTCTATAATTCGCACAATCTTGTGCATCACCTTTATTCTTAAAAATAGGAATTAACACACTTATTCACAACTCATCTGACATCTTTTTAGTCTTCAAAATAGTATTAAAAAGTTTAGTAAGCCAAGAAATTCTTTCATCTCCTAAGCATTTCCACACCTCTATTGGAATATCATCTGGTCAAATAGCTTTTCCACACTTCATTTTATTTAAAGCCTCTTTAACTTCTTTCCTAATTATAAAAATTTTTACATTTAAACTAATTTTTATAACAAATATTCTTATTTTTATCTTTTCTTGAACATTTGTATTCATCACCAATTATTTTTACTATTAAGAGATTTTCCCTTTGATACTCCAAGTACATCTTTTGTAATATTCTTAATATCACAAGCAACTTTTTCCAACATAATATTAGCATCCTCATGCACAACCAAAATATTAAGTTCTAAAATCTTAGTCTCAAAAATATTTTTGTTAATATTTTTTAATTACCCACATCTAATTCTAGAATATTATTTTACTTTATTTTTTATTTTCTTTCCCTTTATCTTAAAATAAAAAACTAATAATCGTTGTTGGGTACACAAATTTTCACTCGAAATAACTTTATAATATTTACAATATAAACAATCCAATTTTCTTATTAGGAAATAATTAATTTAAGTTTTACTATATTTATTTTTATAAGTGATGAGATGCTTATATCTTTTCTTAAATAAGATATTAGCTATTTAAAAATCAAAAGCTAAAGAAAAAACTAATATAGTCTTACCACCTTCATTTGACATTCCAAAACCATGGCCACCATGAATGCTTTTAAAATCATCTACCTCTCTCCCAACATGTCCATTTAAATCTCCTCCAATAAAAACTCTTTCTTCATGAGGTTTCTTTTGCATTAATTCTTTTAAGTCATTCCAAAATTTTAATTTAGAATCTATATCAATACCTACTTGAGGAGCAGAAGCACTTATAATATTAACAATCTTAGCATCAATAACAATCTTTAAATCTATAATTTTATTTCCAATTCTATTAATATTTATAACATTATCCTTCAAACTCTTATCTAAAATAACACCCACACAATTTCTAATATGAGTCCTACCCAAATACCATAGTTTAAATCCTAAGCTATCAATCTCCTTAGCCTTCTCTCCAACCCATTTAGTGTCCTGAATGTACAAAATATTTATATTCCTATGAATCATAATATCTATTAATTCCATTAATTTTTATGCAAGGGAACCTATATTCCAAGTTTCTATCATAATATTAGTTTCATCGGCTAGCTTCTTTGCCCACATCCATCCTTGATGTGGGAACCCTTGGTTATTTAACACTGCACCCGGGCACTGATGCAGTGGCCCTTACACATGTATCATTGTATTCTGGATATACAATGTGTCGCTTTCAGGGGATGCCCTAGCATTAACATAATTTTTTAAATGATTCATATTGTGATTATTTGATAAGTTTTATGCTGGATGTTGACTACCTAAAGAAACCCTCCACTTTTCTCATTTAAGATTTGGGACCTGACAACGATAATATTCTATTCAACATCCTTATACTCAAAGAAAATAAATGCCACACTAGGACACATCATAGTATATATCTTACACAAAAAATATCATTTTAACTATCATGCTCCTCTTGATATTCTACCCATTTTCTATACAAATGACTCCTTCTGTATCCTTTTCCATGTAGGGCACGAGCACAACGAGCTAGATTATTCTAAAAAAGTGGAAGCTACTCCCACAAGTGGACCTGCATCGCCACCAATACTTACTCCAGCACCTGCCTACCCTCACAAAGAAATAATTAAGTGGCTTGAGTGATTGGAAACATGACTGAACTTTCACATTGAACAATAATAATAATAATAATAATAATAACCACACTAGGAAGAAATGAGATAGTTTAGAGAAAGATTTTTCTTAATTAATGATCAATTCACCTCCATCAATAAACATTTTCAATAATCACCACCACCACCACCTGATCAGGATTGATCTTACTTTTAGTGGTTGTTTGCTGTGTTGCATTACTTATGTCTTGTTATGTTTAGCTTGTATTTTCCTTTCTAAGTTACACCTCTTTTTAGTGATGTTAAAAGGGAGAGAAAATGTATGTTTGGTTATATATTTATGTTTAATAGATTCCTATGTTAGCTCTTATTTTTTGTTATTCTATTTTCTTTATATCTTTCATTAAAAATAAATAAATAAGTGAAAAAAATGCAACCCCTAATTTTAAAAACCATCACCTAGTTAGGGTGGGGGTGGGGGGAGGGGGGTGTTAGGAGAAAAAAATGTTTATCTTACCTATAAACCAACATTATTTGTTATCATAAAAAATGGAGAGATTATTACATTCTAAGATCCCTAGTCTATAATATTGATGATGACAAATATTATTTACTAAATTGTTACTTTTCTTAGTGAATATTTTAGATATTTCTTTTGTATGTGAACACTAAATAGTAGGTAAAATACACGCTACTCAAAACTACAACAAGACTCAAGATCGGGTAGAATAGGATGTCAAGAAAAAGAGTTTATACTTTTTTTTTTCTATTTCTTGAGTCTAGCCATATAAGAGTGTATGTAATTGGGTTACCATGCCCACACACTCACAAGGGGAGTAAAAGACTTTAAGTGGAAATTTTATGTGCTAATAGTACTATATGACTTATAATCATACTATACAATAAGTTAGAGAAAACATGAGCTTAATGACTAATTGAAAAATTAGTTTATAAACTAATCATGCTATATACGATTGAGAGACAGTATTGTACAAGGATGAATTAAGTAAGATACTAAAAATTTGAATTTTGAGGTAATTGTCCTGTATGATCTGATTTGTATTATATGATAATTTGAAAACTTACTTCAATTAATTATCATAATTAGTCAATCAAATTATGGTTTAATTAATAATAGTACATCATATTGTATAAACCTGATTGTACCATACGATGGGCAGAGACAAAATTTAGTAGTCTCAAAGATCATACAAAAAAAAACCATAATGTTAGAACTAATTATATAGTATGATATTCATATCGTACTATACGATCTACATAAAATTAACCAACCGTACTGTACAATGAGAGTAGTAAGGGATGATTGACAGAGATGATTTCCAATTGTCCCAGAAATTGTATGTACGAATAGAGGAAATCAAATAGATTATACTGGATGATCTCTGGAATGTGTTATACGATGTGTTTAAAAAATTGAACAGTTTATTTGAATGACTACCTACGTAGTACTAGATGGGTATAGTTTTTGAATTGATTGTAATGTACGACTAGTGATGACTAATTTGAATTGTTAGGGTTTCTTGAAGCCTATTCTAGAGAGTTGTTTTTTAGATTCTCTTAATAAATGTGAGAGGATTATGTGACTTCTGAAGGAACTATGATAGAGGAGATTTTAAAAGAAATTTAGGGTTTTAGAAGAAGGATAAGGTGAGGTTAAACATGAGCACGGAGTGTGAGAGGATCAAATGGTTGCTCTGAGTTAGCTACACCCTTGCTCCTCATTTGTCCTTGGTGAGTCTTTGAAAGATATCTTGGGAGAGAGGCTTTTGATTCAAGTCCTTGATGTACTCTACCTTCTCCAGGAGGGAGAAAAAGGAGTTGAGGTTCTTTACCTTCTCTAGGAGAGAGAAAAATGAGTCAAGGTCCACTACCATCACCAGGAGGGTGTCATAGCATCTGGCACTCCGCCGCATCAAGTTTGGTGAAAGTGATTCCTTAAGGGCTTCTTCACCTTATTGTGAGAGCAAAAGGAAAGTCATTTAGAGTTAGTGCAATACTCAGAGTAGAGGACTCTAGGGAGTAGACATAGGTTAAGGATGACCAAATCATTATAAAAATCTTTGGTGTAAATTTTTATTTTTCACACTTTATTTTTCTAGAATTTTATTTTTATTATAACTACTTGGGTAAATTTTTTATTATCGCTTCATTTTGTAAATCATAATATCATCATAGTTAAATTAATATTTTTGATAAACTCATCCACTTTTATAATCAATTAGATTTTGGTATTTTCAATTTTTGAAAACTTTTTAAAAAATATTGTCATAGTTATTTTGAAGTTAGGAAAAACTTTTAAAATTGCTAATTCACCCCTCTTTTGGTGAGCCTTGGGCTACTTCCTTAAAGTTTAACAATTGTCACAAACTTTCAGCTCTTGTTGTGGTTCATTATTGGTGTTGCCTTGGTTTATTTGGTTTGGCATTTCTGTGTTGGCCCCCCATGGGTCTCTTATTAGTTGTGTTGTTATTTTGATGTTCGTGGGTGTTTAGGTGTTGGTTTATTGGGTGTTTTTCCTATTTTTTGGTGTCTTAGTGTTCTGGCTAGCTATTTCTGCTCTCCAATTTTATGTGGTTGGCTTTTGTGCTGAGTTCTTCCTTTTCTTTTCTTGGTCTCTTTGGTCCTGCTCTGATTTTTTTCTTTAGAGTCTTTATTTTCCTGCGTGATAGGATGAAGGTTCTTGTCTTGGTTTTGGTTTGCTTGATTGATATTTTATTATTGTTGTTGGTCTTGCTGGGTGCTCATGTTGTTTCTCTTCTACTGTTGTGGGATTTTACAAAAGTTGTTTCTCTTTTGCATATATCTTTTGGTGGTGTTCTGGTACTCTTTTGCCTTTATTGATTAGTTTTATTGGTTTGTAGGTGGTACTGATAGCCATTTTGTTTATTACCATTTTTTGGGTTTTGGCTCCTAGTCACCCAAGATTTCTTTTTTAGGTTTATCTTTTTTCTTGTAATTAGATGGGATCTTTGGTTATAGTTTTTTTCCCTTTTTTGATCTAGCTCTTCTAAGCATTAGCGAGCTAAAGATTTTTTTTATTACTTGTACTTTTCTTTATTAATATGTAAGCCCGTCAATGAGTTTTAACAAAAAAAAATGTGTCACCCATCCTTCAAACCTACCTTAGAGTTACTAATAGAACCAAAGTGATATAAGAAAATGTAAAGATTAATAAATATTAAAATGATTCCCTACTACCTCCACATACAATATTTAGATTACTAATACCAATACCAGATGTCTAACACGTTTCTATCCATTCAATCCAGTGTGGGTGTATTTTCAAAAGGAAAATTGGATAAGAAGTTACTATAATATTAAATTATAACTTGCCTTTTCATGGTGAAAATTCCATGCATTGAAATGAGATATCGTATAAGCTAAATAAAATCAAGAAAGAGTTTAACTTAAAATTTAGACTCATATTATATTTCAATTTTCATTTTTTAGGAAAAATTTAATTTCATTTCATTACAAAAAAGGTTACAAAGTCCTTAGAGGGATCGAGAACCCATTAAATGCTCAAAGATCTATATTCAAGATGAAAACCTAAAGAGTCATCGATCCCAATCTAGGTATAAGAAAAAAAAAAAGGCAGGCCGGTGGCCATACCCAAACACTTCAACAGGAGTAATAGGACCACATCAAAAATGCCAAGATCTAATAAGAGTTAAAAAAAGTATATCCTATAAAATATCAAAATTATAGAGAAGAAATAATCAAGGAGCCTACACATACCTTATTGAAAATAGAGAATGAAGGACATCCAAACTTGTAAGAGAATGAGAACACAACTGCAAATAGCAATATAGAAGTAGAGCCACAAAAAATGGGCAACTAAAAACATAGAAGAATAGAAGAAAATACAAAGCCAACACAAAAAATCAATCATATTAGTAATGAAACCCATCTAATAAACACTACCCATAAAATACACCTAACCCAACCACAACCAGGAAAATATAAGGAAAGCCCCTAACATAGATAATGAAATCCACAATTAAGAAGCTCAATAATAAAGACCAAAATAAAACAAAAAATTATTAGGTCTAGTGAGAGTTTCCAAAACACCAAAACAAGGATTAAAATAAGGATATAACCATCATGGGAGAAAAAACTATAACTCTAATACATCGAGACAATAAAAGTCTAGAAACAATAAGATACCCAAAAGGCCTCCACTAAATAATCTAGCACATTAGACCATAGAGATAAACATAAAGCCATAAACAGATAAACCACCCAATTAAAGAATTTACCAACAAACATAATACATGAAATCAAGAATGTAGAAAATGGAACTAGTGAATAAAATATGAATCCAATAACATAGAGATCACCCATAGAAGAAATAATATAACCCAATATAAGATAACATTTAATAATTAACCATGTTTTGAAAGATAGTCCTCCAATATGGAAAGGGGAAACAATAAATAGAAAGATCATAATAGTTATGAAAAAGCATGTTTGGAGAGGTTCAACAAAACAAAAATAGGAAATGGTTATGAGAAAGCCAGTAATATAGAATCACCCACAATAGAACAAACATTGCCTAACCAAAAGATTACATTATTATATTAGGAATACTCATAATATCAAGCCTAATCAAGCCTTTTAGAAGTCCAAGGCAAGAATCTTTGTTAAACCAAATCGTATTAGATATCTGTTGACCTCATTTTTGTATGAGGTCACTAAGGCCCTTCCAAACTCTAGATTAATTCTAGATCCTAGGATTCACTCTAGACCTTAAGATCCTTTCCTAGAGCCAGACCTTAGGATCCACTCTAGACCTTAAGATCCTTTCCTAGAGCTAGACCTTAGGGCCTACTCCAGAGCTTAGGATTCTCTTATATCTCAAATTCTAGAACCCCTCTAGATCCTAGATCCTAGATCCTAGAACCCCTCTAGATCTTAGGACCAATCCAGACTCAAATCAATCCCCACCTTTGATCAACACCAACCTCAAATCAATCCATACCTTTGATCAACTCCAACTTCAAATTAATCCCTACCCTTAATCAATTCAAATCTCAAACTTCATTCAATTCAAATCCAAATTAATTCAAGCTTCAAACACATCCAAACTTTGGCCCAATCAACTTGAGAATCCAAACTTCAATCTAGACTTTGATCCTACCTTTGATCTAGCTTTGACCCTATCCATTCATTAACAACCACCACATGATTGTAAATGATTTGGATACTTCAATATTAATCATTCAAACTTGAAATCCATTCCAAATCCAAAAATCTAGACTCAAATCCAAAGTCTTAAGGCCCTGTCCTAAAGACCTTTTTCAAGGATTTTTCGAATACTTCAAAACCCAGTAAAATGACCTCTGATTCAGAGTCTATCACTTGCAAAGTGATAAGACATGTCTCTGGAGGTTACCCTTCAAATTTGATCTCATTTGGATGACTCTTACCCTTTAAACTTAATCTAACTCCAAATGTTACAAAACCTTTGAATATTTACAATCCATGCCACTAGGCCTTTCACCTAGTGGAATTTGACTTTGAATCCCCCTCCAAATCTTTTGATCCCTCCTAATATCTTGATATTGACTTGTTAAGCAATGATCTACATCTTTTTAGATTCAATTTGACCCAAAATTGACTTGAGTCCAAAATGACCAAAATACCCTTAAATGGGGATTTTTGGACTTTTGGCCTAAACTCAACTTGATTTGACTTATCAACCTTTGAAATCATCTTCAAATATCATTTCAATGGATCCTAAATGACTTTACAAACACATTGAACCCAAACTTACTCTTTGGTTTGACCAAGTTGACAAAGTCAACTATGGTTGACCAAATCAACCCTTAACCTACAAACTTGTCAAATTCAATCATTCAACCCATTTGAATCAAATCAATCCTTCAAAATCATTTAATTGGACACCATTCACATGTCCAAAGATTTTCAAGTCAATCCTCATCTTGGATTGACTTGGTCAACTCATTTGGGGAGGTCAAAATCCTCTCCAATTACATGTATTTGCTCAAAACATCAAATCCTTGACCTCAAACTCTTGGCCACATCATCAAGCCACCTTGGCAATCCATGTATTTGTCTAGAACCTGCTCAAATATGATGTGATGTGACCCATTTCCTCCCCTAGTAGAGCTTAAATCAGCCCCTTTAACAAGGCTTGGCATTGGTTCATCTAAATGGGGAAAAAGGTGTGGTCCCTCTTCACATGGACCAAGAGAAGTCACTCTCAACCACCAACCCTATTCCATAGCTTTGGGCAGCATAGGGGACACTTGGCACTCATCCAAAACTACTCCAAATCAAATCTCAACCATCCAATCCAAAAGCCAAAGTTAAAGTGGGGGAAAACTTGACCTAAAGGGGGCTTCTTCATCATTCCCTTTGATATGATCAAAAGCTCCAAACTCCAGCAGCCCCCAACCTTCTAAGAGCTCCTCCTACACACTCCAGCACATTTCAAGTCCTTCCCAAGCTTTTCCCAACCATTTCCAAGCCTCAAATCACTATTTTAGTGAGGAGAGAGCATTCTAGAGAGAGAAAGAGGACTTTCACATATAACTTTCGATCCGACGAGATCCAGCTCTTGGTGTCTTCATCAAAGTTGTAGAGGATCACTGCAGCTTTCCAACAAGCCCAAGATCGCAAAACTCCGACGGTCGGATTGTAAGTTATACTCATTTTAATTTTAAATTTTAATTTGCAACTGTAGCAATTTTACAATGAATGGAGCCTCCAAACTTCAGGCATTGTAAGATCATATTTCCCTCTAGCTACAGTTCAAATTTCGTGCAATTTCGTCGAGTATTTTGAAAGATATAGGCATTTGAAATTTTTAACTCTGGTTCAACCAGAGCCGTCCGATCGAGCCGTAACGCGATCGGACGGCCCAGAATTGGCCACGTCGCCCCAAACCGCGCGGCCCTCCTCTGGGTGAAACACGGGTCCATCCGGGATCTGACACGTGGCATCATGCCACGCCGGCGGATTTGACCCAAATCTGAATAAAAAATACTTTAAATGCTTCAAATCTTTCAAAATTCACAGAAAATCGAGTTTTCCACCAAATTGGGCGTTGTTGGGCTCGATGGAAAGATAATCGAATGTAGTATTTATTAAAATTAAAATTATATTGTTTTGATTTCTTTATTGTGAGATATTTGAGTTTATGTGAATTTCATGTATCGCAATTTTCTCACAATCCAGTGATCAAATGAATCCCAAATTTTGGTGGATAATTATTGAGTATCTTAGACATGTTTCATAATTTTTCTAAGTTCAGATGCTCAATAGATTTCTGTGATATGAATTTTTAAGGTAAAGGGTCTATTTTGAACCCTAAACTTTGAAAATTCATAACTCCTTAGGGTTTTAATATTTTGCTGTGATATTGCTGTGGTATGATTTTATGTATGTCAGAGTTAGACACACCAAGTTTCATGCCTATTTAAATAGTAGAGACATATAGGAAAAATAATTAAGGACATGTCTAGAAAACTTAGAAAATTCATAGGGGATTGTACACACACCCAATAGGGGTGAAACTTGAACATAGTAAACTTAGTGATATCATATACCTTAGGTTTAAATTTGAGTCAATTTGGAGGTCATTATGTTAGAAAATTAAGCATGTCAAATTTCAGCCTTTTTAAGGACTTAGAAAATTCAATAAATCATCATAAATTTATATTAATTCCAAAAAATACCCATAAGACCTCTAATCAACCATATTTCAACTCTTAATCATTGAAAATTGAAATTACTTTAATTTGACGTTAAAATCCATTTTAATTTAATTTTAATCAAAATCAATGTTTAATCCATTTTAATTAATTAAAAATTATTAAAAATCCCAAAAAATCTTTAAACACTTGCTGATCTCTCCTTAGATCATTTCGAATCTTTGGAGTTGATTTCAAGAAGTTTAAGACTCATTTGGGTTCAAATCATTAAAAGGGCCCTTAATTGAAATAATTTAATAATTCCAATAAATACCCAAACTTCCGAAATTCATAAATAATTGTAGAAAATTCTAAATCAATCAAACTCAGTGGCTAATGACTCTAATTAAAATCTAGTATTTTCCTAAAAATCCAAACCCTCAAAATCTGGTCAAAGTCAAAAAGTCAACATTTTGGTCAACTCTAAGTCAAAATCGGGTTAAAACTTCTAAAAATCATAACATTTCATAGAAAACTCCAAATTGAGTGTGCCACCTGTCTAACAACTCATAATTAGGTCTAGTATTTATTAAAAATCTGAAACCCTTAAGATTAACTCTAATTTTAAAAGTCCATTTTTGACCCCTTTGTTAACACATCCGGATAACCTCTTAAAACCCATTAACCCTTTCAAACTCCAGAATTTTCTTAATAGGCTAATAAAATTCTCAACTAATCTATTAAAATCAGTAACTAACTCTCTTTAATATCAATCCACTCCTTTAATTCTAACAAATTTAAATAACTTAATCAACCCTGATTGCTGCTGCGTAACCCAGGCCTACGAGGCTATTAGCTTAGCCCCAAGGAAGGTGAAATAAACTTCACGGCCTCGGTGTGAAACAAAGGTAGTAATCAATTAACTTTTAAAATAAGTTTAATTAAAATTTTTAATTTATTAATACTTAAATCTTAACATTAACTCCCCTTTTAAGCCTTAACAAACCCAGACTTTTAGACAACTTCAACTAATAACCCACTTTAGGACCTACCCCAGCCACACGACCTTTCACACACACTTTAGATGATGTGCTAGGACAACCAACTCTAGATCTAGGTTAGGCCGGTGTTTACTTTACTGCTGTGTGCCGGATTTTTTCGTAGTTTTCACTGCATGTTGTGGATGAAATTGCTTTGCTGTGTCTGCTTACTTTTCTGCACTCTGTGGATGGTTGATGTGTTTGGCGATTAGATTAACCTTAGGTTAGGTACGATATGGATGCTGACATAATTTTCTGCAGGTGGCCACGCTCATGCAGGGCAATATAAAAAGGGGGCAAATTAGGCCTAAGGTTGGGTGATGCCCTTCCTTAGACCCAAGGCTAGGTATTCCCTACCTTGGTTTCCAGTTGATCCGTCTACTAGGAGTAAGTCTTCTATCAGCATCCTGTAGACCTAAGGTTGGGTGATGCCCTTCCTTAGACCCAAAGCTAGGTATTCCCTACTTTGGTTTCCAGTTAATCTGCCTATTTGGAGTAAGTCTTCTATCAGCATCCTATAGGCCTAAGGTTGGGTGATGCCCTTCCTTAGACCCAAAGCTAGGTATTCCCTACTTTGGTTTCCAGTTAATTTTGCCTATTAGGAGTAAGTCTTCTATCAGCATCCTATAGGCCTAAGGTTGGGTGATGCCCTTCCTTAGACCCAAGGCTAGGTATTCCCTACCTTGGTTTCCAGTTGATCTGTCTACTAGGAGTAAGTCTTCTATCAGCATCCTGTAGACCTAAGGTTGGGTGATGCCCTTCCTTAGACCCAAAGCTAGGTATTCCCTACTTTGGTTTCGAGTTAATTTTGCCTATTAGGAGTAAGTCTTCTATCAGCATCCTATAGGCCTAAGGTTGGGTGATGCCCTTCCTTAGACCCAAGGCTAGGTATTCCCTACCTTGGTTTCCAGTTGATCCGTCTACTAGGAGTAAGTCTTCTATCAGCATCCTGTAGACCTAAGGTTGGGTGATGCCCTTCCTTAGACCCAAAGCTAGGTATTCCCTACTTTGGTTTCCAGTTAATCTGCCTATTTGGAGTAAGTCTTCTATCAGCATCCTATAGGCCTAAGGTTGGGTGATGCCCTTCCTTAGACCCAAAGCTAGGTATTCCCTACTTTGGTTTCCAGTTAATTTTGCCTATTAGGAGTAAGTCTTCTATCAGCATCCTATAGGCCTAAGGTTGGGTGATGCCCTTCCTTAGACCCAAGGCTAGGTATTCCCTACCTTGGTTTCCAGTTGATCTGTCTACTAGGAGTAAGTCTTCTATCAGCATCCTGTAGACCTAAGGTTGGGTGATGCCCTTCCTTAGACCCAAAGCTAGGTATTCCCTACTTTGGTTTCGAGTTAATTTTGCCTATTAGGAGTAAGTCTTCTATCAGCATCCTATAGGCCTAAGGTTGGGTGATGCCCTTCCTTAGACCCAAGGCTAGGTATTCCCTACCTTGGTTTCTAGTTGATCCGTCTACTAGGAGTAAGTCTTCTATCAGCATCCTGTAGACCTAAGGTTGGGTGATGCCCTTCCTTAGACCCAAAGCTAGGTATTCCCTACTTTGGTTTCCAATTAATTTTGCCTATTAGGAGTAAGTCTTCTATCAGCATCCTATAGGCCTAAGGTTGGGTGATGCCCTTCCTTAGACCCAAGGCTAGGTATTCCCAACCTTGGTTTCCAGTTGATCTGTCTACTAGGAGTAAGTCTTCTATCAGCATCCTGTAGACCTAAGGTTGGGTGATGCCCTTCCTTAGACCCAAAGCTAGGTATTCCCTACTTTGGTTTCCAGTTAATTTTGCCTATTAGGAGTAAGTCTTCTATCAGCATCCTATAGGCCTAAGGTTGGGTGATGCCCTTCCTTAGACCCAAGGTTAGGTATTCCCTACCTTGGTTTCCAGTTGATCCGTCTACTAGGAGTAAGTCTTCTATCAGCATCCTGTAGACCTAAGGTTGGGTGATGCCCTTCCTTAGACCCAAAGCTAGGTATTCCTTACTTTGGTTTCCAGTTAATCTGCCTATTTGGAGTAAGTCTTCTATCAGCATCCTGTAGACTTAAGGTTGGGTGATGCCCTTCCTTAGACCCAAAGCTAGGTATTCCCTATTTTGGTTTCCAGTTAATCTGCTTATTTGGAGTAAGTCTTCTATCAGCATCCTATAGGCCTAAGGTTGGGTGATGCCCTTCCTTAGACCCAAGGCTAGGTATTCCCTACCTTAGTTTCTCCAGTTCTCCTGTCTAGTAGGTGTAAGCCTTTTAATAGCATCCTATAGGCCTAAGGTTGAGAGATGCCTTCCCTTACACTCTTAAGATTCCACTTCTATTCGGTCAACGCCAATGTGTGCAGCAGAAGTTCCTTTAACCACACACATTGGGGGTCCATTTGTTGACCTCATTTTTGTATGAGGTCACTAAGGCCCTTCCAAACTCTAGATTAATTCTAGATCCTAGGATCCACTCTAGACCTTAAGATCCTTTCCTAGAGCCAGACCTTAGGATCCACTCTAGACCTTAAGATCCTTTCTTAGAGCTAGACCTTAGGGCCTACTCCAGAGCTTAGGATTCTCTTATATCTCAAATTCTAGAACCCCTCTAGATCCTAGATCCTAGAACCCCTCTAGATCTTAGGACCAATCCAGACTCAAATCAATCCCCACCTTTGATCAACACCAACCTCAAATCAATCCATACCTTTGATCAACTCCAACTTCAAATTAATCCCTACCCTTAATCAATTCAAATCTCAAACTTCATTCAATTCAAATCCAAATTAATTCAAGCTTCAAACACATCCAAACTTTGGCCCAATCAACTTGAGAATCCAAACTTCAATCTAGACTTTGATCCTACCTTTGATCTAGCTTTGACCCTATCCATTCATTAACAACCACCACATGATTGTAAATGATTTGGATACTTCAATATTAATCATTCAAACTTGAAATCCATTCCAAATCCAAAAATCTAGACTCAAATCCAAAGTCTTAAGGCCCTGTCCTAAAGACCTTTTTCAAGGATTTTTCGAATACTTCAAAACCCAGTAAAATGACCTCTGATTCAGAGTCTATCACTTGCAAAGTGATAAGACATGTCTCTGGAGGTTACCCTTCAAATTTGATCTCATTTGGATGACTCTTACCCTTTAAACTTAATCTAACTCCAAATGTTACAAAACCTTTGAATATTTACAATCCATGCCACTAGGCCTTTCACCTAGTGGAATTTGACTTTGAATCCCCCTCCAAATCTTTTGATCCCTCCTAATATCTTGATATTGACTTGTTAAGCAATGATCTACATCTTTTTAGATTCAATTTGACCCAAAATTGACTTGAGTCCAAAATGACCAAAATACCCTTAAATGGGGATTTTTGGACTTTTGGCCTAAACTCAACTTGATTTGACTTATCAACCTTTGAAATCATCTTCAAATATCATTTCAATGGATCCTAAATGACTTTACGAACACATTGAACCCAAACTTACTCTTTGGTTTGACCAAGTTGACAAAGTCAACTATGGTTGACCAAATCAACCCTTAACCTACAAACTTGTCAAATTCAATCATTCAACCCATTTGAATCAAATCAATCCTTCAAAATCATTTAATTGGACACCATTCACATGTCCAAAGATTTTCAAGTCAATCCTCATCTTGGATTGACTTGGTCAACTCATTTGGGGAGGTCAAAATCCTCTCCAATTACATGTATTTGCTCAAAACATCAAATCCTTGACCTCAAACTCTTGGCCACATCATCAAGCCACCTTGGCAATCCATGTATTTGTCTAGAACCTGCTCAAATATGATGTGATGTGACCCATTTCCTCCCCTAGTAGAGCTTAAATCAGCCCCTTTAACAAGGCTTGGCATTGGTTCATCTAAATGGGAAAAAAGGTGTGGTCCCTCTTCACATGGACCAAGAGAAGTCACTCTCAACCACCAACCCTATTCCATAGCTTTGGGCAGCATAGGGGACACTTGGCATTCATCCAAAACTACTCCAAATCAAATCTCAACCATCCAATCCAAAAGCCAAAGTTAAAGTGGGGGAAAACTTGACCTAAAGGGGGCTTCTTCATCATTCCCTTTGATATGATCAAAAGCTCCAAACTCCAGCAGCCCCCAACCTTCTAAGAGCTCCTCCTACACACTCCAGCACATTTCAAGTCCTTCCCAAGCTTTTCCCAACCATTTCCAAGCCTCAAATCACTATTTTAGTGAGGAGAGAGCATTCTAGAGAGAGAAAGAGGACTTTCACATATAACTTTCGATCCGACGAGATCCAGCTCTTGGTGTCTTCATCAAAGTTGTAGAGGATCACTGCAGCTTTCCAACAAGCCCAAGATCACAAAACTCCGACGGTCAGATTGTAAGTTATACTCATTTTAAGTTTAAATTTTAATTTGCAACTGTAGCAATTTTACAATGAATGGAGCCTCCAAACTTCAGGCATTGTAAGATCATATTTCCCTCTAGCTACAGTTCAAATTTCGTGCAATTTCGTCGAGTATTTTGAAAGATATAGGCATTTGAAATTTTTTAACTCTGGTTCAACCCGAGCCGTCCGATCGAGCCGTAACGCGATCGGATGGCCCAGAATTGGCCACGTCGCCCCAAACCGCGCGGCCCTCCTCTGGGTGAAACACGGGTCCATCCGGGATCTGACACGTGGCATCATGCCACGCCGCCACGTCATCGCCAGCTGATTTGACCCAAATCTGAATAAAAAATACTTTAAATGCTTCAAATCTTTCAAAATTCACAGAAAATCGAGTTTTCCACCAAATTGGGCGTTGTTGGGCTCGATGGAAAGATAATCGAATGTAGTATTTATTAAAATTAAAATTATATTGTTTTGATTTCCTTATTGTGAGATATTTGAGTTTATGTGAATTTCATGTATCGCAATTTTCTCACAATCCAGTGATCAAATAAATCCCAAATTTTGGTGGATAATTATTGAGTATCTTAGACATGTTTCAAAATTTTTCTAGGTTCAGATGCTCAATAGATTTCTGTGATATGAATTTTTAAGGTAAAGGGTCTATTTTGAACCCTAAACTTTGAAAATTCATAACTCCTTAGGGTTTTAATATTTTGCTGTGATATTGCTGTGGTATGATTTTATGTATGTCAGGGTTAGACACACCAAGTTTCATGCCTATTTAAATAGTAGAGACACATAGGAAAAATAATTAAGGAAATGTCTAGAAAACTTAGAAAATTCATAGGGGATTGTACACACACCCAATAGGGGTGAAACTTGAACATAGTAAACTTAGTGATATCATATACCTTAGGTTTAAATTTGAGTCAATTTGGAGGTCATTACGTTAGAGAATTAAGCATGTCAAATTTCAGCCTTTTTAAGGACTTATCAAATTCAATAAATCATCATAAATTTATATTAATTCCAAAAAATACCCATAAGACCTCTAATCAACCATATTTCAACTCTTAATCATTGAAAATTGAAATTACTTTAATTTGACGTTAAAATCCATTTTAATTTAATTTTAATCAAAATCAATGTTTAATCCATTTTAATTAATTAAAAATTATTAAAAATCCCAAAAAATCTTTAAACACTTGCTGATCTCTCCTTAGATCATTTCGAATCTTTGGAGTTGATTTCAAGAAGTTTAAGACTCATTTGGGTTCAAATCATTAAAAGGGCCCTTAATTGAAATAATTTAATAATTCCAATAAATACCCAAACTTCCGAAATTCATAAATAATTGTAGAAAATTCTAAATCAATCAAACTCAGTGGCTAATGACTCTAATTAAAATCTAGTATTTTCCTAAAAATCCAAACCCTCAAAATCTGGTCAAAGTCAAAAAGTCAACATTTTGGTCAACTCTAAGTCAAAATCGGGTTAAAACTTCTAAAAATCATAACTTTTCATAGAAAACTCCAAATTGAGTGTGCCACCTGTCTAACAACTCATAATTAGGTCTAGTATTTATTAAAAATCTGAAACCCTAAAGATTAACTCTAATTTTAAAAGTCCATTTTTGACCCCTTTGTTAACACATCCGGATAACCTCTTAAAACCCATTAACCCTTTCAAACTCCAGAATTTTCTTAATAGGCTAATAAAATTCTCAACTAATCTATTAAAATCAGTAACTAACTCTCTTTAATATCAATCCACTCCTTTAATTCTAACAAATTTAAATAACTTAATCAACCCTGATTGCTGCTGCGTAACCCAGGCCTACGAGGCTATTAGCTTAGCCCCAAGGAAGGTGAAATAAACTTCACGGCCTCGGTGTGAAACAAAGGTAGTAATCAATTAACTTTTAAAATAAGTTTAATTAAAATTCTTAATTTATTAATACTTAAATCTTAACATTAACTCCCCTTTTAAGCCTTAACAAACCCAGACTTTTAGACAACTTCAACTAATAACCCACTTTAGGACCTACCCCAGCCACACGACCTTTCACACACACTTTAGATGATGTGCTAGGACAACCAACTCTAGATCTAGGTTAGGCCGGTGTTTACTTTACTGCTGTGTGCCGGATTTTTTCGTAGTTTTCACTGCATGTTGTGGATGAAATTGCTTTGCTGTGTCTGCTTACTTTTCTGCACTCTGTGGATGGTTGATGTGTTTGGCGATTAGATTACCCTTAGGTTAGGTATGATATGGATGCTGACATAGTTTTCTGCAGGTGGCCACGCTCATGCAGGGCAATATAAAAAGGGGGCAAATCAAAAAAAATGCATAAATATTATATACTCTTTGCACAGGTGCTTCAGCTGCTAAAGCCCCCTAATCATAAAAAGAGCGTGGCCAGTGTGTTTACTTTCTTTTCTGCTCATATACAACTGCTTGGGAATAACTGCTTTTTATACATTAATTGCTTAGGATAACCCTGCAGGTGAGTCTAGATTTTTATTTTGATATTAATGTAATTTGTGTAAGTGTCAAGTGTTGTGAAAGTTGATTTTGAGTTGGGATACATAGATCCAAAGCTTGGATTCCAAAGAGGAAAGGATACCCCTTTGGGGAACACTCCTTTTCCATTTGGAAATCCAAATTTGGATCATACCTTTTCCTTACCCAAAGAGGAAAGAGTGGCCTTCTCCCTTAAAGGGAAGTGCCCTCTTCTCCATTTGGGTAATCCACTACGAAGATTCCAAGAAGATTGAAGAAAAGGAGTCCAAAGAAGAACAAGACTGAAGACTTGAAGATTGAGAATATCCCACTCAAAACTACTTGCGTCATTACTAGGTTCAGAATCCGGGTTGTTGTCAGTGGTGCCCGGCCACTTTACTTTCTGCAAAACTCTGGTTTGTAATAAAGAAGGCAACTTTGCCTATGGACATTTATTAATTAGTTAATTTATATTTGATGTGACGAATTGATTGCCTTTAGGACTACCTGCTTTTATTAGTTTTTTGGCGATTGTGTGCCGCTTTTGTTTTCGCCTGAATACGTGAGGCTCGTGAGGGTGTGAAAGTTTTATATTCATAATCTTAAAAGTCTAAAATTTTAGTGGGTCTGAATAACATAGAAAGATAACGAATCTAGGGAATTAGCCGGGGATCGACCCCGGGGTCGCATGCATATTTCTGCATTACTCTTTCCTTGCTTTAGACCCTTCCCCGCTTGCGGGTAGAGTCCGGATAGTCTGACCTATGAGGACGAGGTGCCGGACCTGGGGAAGTCCAGTCTTCTAAAAAATTATTTTATAAGCCTGTTTTTAAAAATTTCAAGCATATTTGATTTGAGGTTGTTAACCGGCATGCATTGCATTAGATACAAATTAAAGAGTCAAAATTTTAATTTCATAGTCCTTAGCATTTTAGCACCCAACATAAGTCAAAGGGGCCAATTAGGAGAATCTCTAGATGTCGGCCCCGACCCTCTAAAACTTTAATTACAACGTCCCCACCACTCTTACATAAAAGACCGGACTCATCTCTTTTAAATCGACTAGGTGGTTAGCTGGCTCCCCAATCCAGGCTGGGGTAAGTCTAGACCTTGCACTGCATTAGTTAGGATCGGATGACTGTGGTCCAGTATCCAAAATAGATTTAGGATCCGGGGCAGATCTTTGATTATAAGACCCCAAATTTCGGGAATATAATCCCAAATTTCTAATAAAAATGCTCAACTCTAATTAAAAATTCCTTTCAGTCCTAAAACATAAAGCCTAACACTTAGATTAAGTTGGGACACTTCCGGATGGTTCCGGAATCTCAAAGTGTCCCCTACCTCTCATCCTTTGACTCCGTTAATAACTGCTCAATTTTGATCCATTCCCTTTTGATTTTCCAATAATTCTATTCATACTTTGATATCACTCCTAGAAATTCTAACAAAATTTTGCCATTATTTTAATCGAGAGTTTTCGTAGGAGACCTCGTTTTCCTACGATGTAATTAACTACGAGGGCTTGCGCTCGTAGGAGATTTAGAACCACACACGCACCTGATTTTAAAAATTGATTTTTCAAAACTCAATTGGATTTCTTTGGGAAAATTTAAAATATTAGTGATCATTATTATCATATTCAAAGAATTATCATCGAATGATATTTTCTCCCTTCGGGGAGATACATCTTTCTTTGATAAGGCTTTGGATGTGAACCTAACGATCACACTTCTTAAATATTGTAGCTGGATATTCAGTTGAACCTCATTTTGACCCTTCGTGGCCATAAGAAGTTCTCTTTAGCATCCGGTCATAATATTCAAGATGAATTTCATAATTCTAAATCTGAACGCCGTTATGAAATTTTATGTTCGTCCTTCGGGGTGGTATAATTTTTCTAACGGGATGATTCAATTTTAGAATTAGAATTAAATCTCAATTTTAAAGCTCCCAAAGAAAACTAATCTTTTCGAAACATGTTTTCAAAATTCCACCAACAATATCTTAGAACCTTTCTTAGCCAACTAATTAGCACAAACATTTCCTTCACACTAAACATTTAACTTTATTCACGAAGACTGTTTTTTTTTTTAAAAAAATTATATTATGGCATTTACATGGCATAATTAAAGAAACCAATAGTTTGGAGTCAAATTCAATCCGAATATTCAAAATATTTTTATTAATACAAGGTAAGATGTGAAAGTTTGATAGGGATGTTAAGCCCAAATGAACTAGTCCCATGGCTAACTAAGAGGGGGGGCGGGAGTGAATTGGTATTTTAAAAAATCTTTAAGCAAGAGCACAAACTAAAACCAAAGTTCACCACAAAAATCAAAGTGTTGAAATAAAATACTGAAGCAATAATAAAGAACACAGAAATTTATAGTGGTTCGGTCAACTCGACCTACGTCCACTTCCCGGAGGCGCCCTTCGAGTATTGCACTAAATACAGTGTCTCTCTTTTTTCCCCCACAGCAAGGCAGAGAAGCCTTTACAACCCTCCTTTCCATTGACCCCGATGAGATATAGAACCCAACTCCTTTTGCTTCCTCCAGAAGCAAGCAGAGAACCCAACTCCTTTTACTTTCTCCTAAAGCGGGCAGAGAACCTTGATCAGATGCTGAAGTAGACCTCTCTAGAACCGCCAAGGAACTAGGGATGACGACCGAAGAAGATGATGATGGATCCTTGCTTGGAGCAACCTTTGTGAAACCCCACATAAACTCCCCCTCACAAGATCCTCTCTCTCTCCATTGCTCTCCCTCTCTTCTTAGCTCTCTCAAGTTAGAACATCGGTAAAAAATCATTTCTTGGGTAGAATAAGAGGTCTTAAATAGAAGAGCTTCATAATAGCTCTTAATTGCAACAAACTGACTTTATCATCCAGGGCGATATAAATATCATCCTATATGATTAGTACAAATTAAGCTCAATTAACCAGGATGATTTGGGACGATCAGAAGGTTTTTGTTCATATCATCCAAGATGATAGGATATCAGCATGTATAATTAGTACAAGTCATTGATTATCATCTAGAATATTGCCCTAAATGAATGTCTAGACGATGGAAAAATAACCCGATCATCCGGGCCAATCTCGTAATCATCCCGGACGATTAGTTCAATTTATTGCATATCATCCATAACATCATCATGAATAGAAGCTAGCTGATATTTGATCATCCAGGAACAACTAAGGTTTTTAAACTAATCATCCCGGCCGATCCTGCGATCATCCAAGATGATATGAACAAGCAATCAAATTTTAATTACCAGATTAATTTAGGCATAATTGTATTACATCATTCAGGATGATGTCCTGGATGATGTCCAAAAATAAAAGCTACCTAAATAGATTTGGCGACTAACTCTTTCTGATTTGAGCCTATCATCCTGGCCGATACGAATATCGTCCAGGATGATGTGCTTAATATTGGTTGCCTTAATCAAGATGCCCTAATTAGGGTTTCTATTTTCAAGTGATCGTCTAGGCCGATGTTTGGATCATCCCGGACAATGTGAGCAAAAATAAAAAACTCAAAAAAAGTTATAAAAATTTCTCCCAAGTGTGTATGTGCAAGATTACTCTAGCATCAAGAACCACATCATTTACAATTGACTCAAGAAAAAGAAAAGATTACAAACTGACTTAGATCTAATCTACCCAATCTTGAGCTGGTTCAAATTACAGTTTGATCTTGTTAACCTAAAATGTTAGTAGGCAAGGCAATCGTAGAGAAACAGAGGTGTTTGCTATCATCAAAATACTATTTTCTGAAATCAAATTCGCAATAAGATCCCTTATAAAGATCTCTCGATTCAGCAAAAAAAATATTGCCATTGGAAATATTAGAAGAAAAATCACATAAGAACTCTCCTTGATGATCCCTAATAATGCCACCACATCCAACACTACTATTATTAACTGAGCCATCAATATTGAATTTAAACTCAAGATTTTGAGGATTAATCCACCTCAAAATTTTGGGAATTTTGATCACTCATAATTATGACAATTAATGTTAAAAAATTATGAAAAAATACCATTGCCTCTAAAGTACTTAGGTGTCACACCCTTAGTAATAAATAAATGTTGGACTTTTAATTTTAAGTAAATGATAACCCTTTCATAGTTCATTTAAAAAATTCTTCCTCTTTAAGCCGATTTAAATATATTGAATTTTTAAAAATTATTTTTCAACCACAGATAAACACAAAAATAATAAAGTAAAAAGCAGCAGAAAATAATAAGATTTATAGTTGTTCGATCAAACATGACATGCATCCACTCCCTGAAGTCTCCCATTCAGGCATTGCACTATTATCGCAAGTGTCTCTTCTTTTGCCACCACAGCAAGGTAGATAAGCCTTCATAAAAACTCTCTTCCACCACTACCCGGTGCGGCAGATAGCAATCATCCTTTTACACCCTCCAAGTGTCAACAGAGAACCGTCGACTATTCACACTCTCCAAGTGTAGATAGAGAACATTCATCCTTTCGCACTCTCCAAGTATAGACAGAGAACCTTCATCCTATCACACTTTCTTAGTGTAAGCAGAGAACCCTTTAGCTGTTCACACTCCTCGAGTGTTGGCAGAGAACCGGATCTCCTTGAAAGATCTTCTCATAAGAAATCTAGAAGGATAATAGAAAAGAGTGAAGTAATCACAAATAATAAATAGAGATCCTTACCTTTGAGTAACCAAGTGAACTCTTCACGCTCTAGTAGTAAGTACTCTCTTTCAATCACTCTCTCTCACTCTTTCCTTCAATTTCCCTTTAGTATACACGAAGACCAATTGACAAAAAGATTTCATGACAGTCTTAAATGGACCTTTTATAAGAAAGACACGAAAAACTACAATTTTTCAAATATGTGTGATTAAGATCGTCTCGTATGATCTCATTTCATACGTACAAATAATGTAAAATCTGTTGTGTACGAGCTTAATCTGAACTGGTATGAACTGCCTTCATACCTGATCCTCATCCCATACGAACATGGTTCATCCAATATGAATGGTTTTTCATAAAGTTCGTTGGTACAAAAAAAGTCGGATGAATATTAAGTTTCCAGAACATAGAAGATCATCATGGGACGAACCATAATAATCATCTGGATGAATAGTTCATTTTGAAAAATCCAGAGACCATCGTCATGGGATGAATGATAATTATCGTCTGGACGAACTCGTCCAGAGCCCATCATCCTGGGATGAACAAAAAACATCATCTGGATGAACAGTTCATTTTGGTAAAAATAGAGCTCATTGTTCTAGGATGAACCATAAATTTCTTCTGGACGAATGCATCCAGAGAGCATCGTCCTGGGACGTATGATAAATATCATTAGAATGAACAAGTCCAGAGCCCAATGTCTTGGGATGAATGAAAAACATCATTTGGATGAATAGTACTATAAAAAATTTTTTTGACCCTCTTTGTTTGTTCTTTCGCTCATTCTGGAGTTTTAACTGACCAAATCATCCCGTACGAACATGGTTCATAATATACAATCAGTTTTAAAAACTATGAAATTTAACTCTCCCTCGGTGTGTGTGTGTGTTAAGTTACTCAATTATAATCATACTCTCTCAGACTCAAATAAAGAGAAAAAATATAGACTCCAATGTTACAAAACATTCTAAGCCAATCTTGATTTGAAGTCTTCAACAATCTAGAGTATGATTTTCCTGAAACGTTAGTACACACAAGAGCCAAAAACATCTCTTCCAAAATATGTTAGGAGAAAATAATAATCAAAATAATATTATTTGAAATAATCAAAACATAAAAGTTGTAAGAATGTAAAACATGCAAAGCTAAGTATCAACTCTCTCAACAAACTCCCCCTTTTTGATGATGTCAAAACTATTATTGTTTGTATAAATTTGAAAGTCCTATGTTTCTCCTAAACTCTCCCTGAATGAATAAGCATGTGAGAATAAGGGGCATGATTGTTGAGCTAATCACATTTTTTAATTTTTTAATTTTAAAGTTTTTCACAAACACCAAACAATCACACTAAAATGTCAAAACAAATAAAATACAAACAAAAACACAAAAACTCATAAATTTTTTGTTCTCTGCTTTAAATTCTGAATATTATATGAGACTTGTGGGGCTCATGAATAGGTTGTTAGACCTAAGTTAATGTCAATGTCCCAAGGCTAACCAAGAGGGGGGGTGAATTGATAATTTAAAATTCTACTCTTGTATTTTTAGAAAACCTTCTTAATTATTATTGCAAGTTAAATTTAAAGTTTAAAAATAAACTTTTTAACCAGAGTAAATAACTTGCAGTAAAATTAAATGCGAAAGAATAATAAGAAAGAACACACCAGATTTATAGTGGTTCGGTCAAACCTTGACCTACGTCCACTTCCCGGAGGCACCCTCCGAGTATTGCACTAAACCTCTAGTGACTCTCCTTTTTCCCCCACAACAAGGCGGATAAGCCTTTACAAAATCACTTCCACCTTCCCCAATGCGGCGGAGAAGCCGGGTTCTTTGACACCAAAGAGATCATTTTCTTCCCAAAACTTCCCTCAAGAGGACCCTTGAATCCGATGGTACTGAGGTGCAAGCTAGCCGGAGAAACAATGTGAATATCCCCTCCATACTCCCTTAAAATCCCCTCCAAGGATCTTCTCCCTCTCAAACTCCACCCTTTCATCTCTCCCTTTGAAGTTCTCTCTTCAAGTTTTCTCCAAAAGAACGAAGACACAATGGCTGCCAAAGATATACTTGTTGTCCTTTTACACTCTTCAAGTTGTTGAACTTCACTTGAGAGCCTTCAGAGGAGATGGGCAGAAACTTGAAGGAAAAAAAGAGATCCTTGCTTTGGCTACCCTTGTGAATCCCTCACAAACACCTCACTTGATCTCTCACTCTTCAATCACACAATCTCTCCCAAACACTCACACTCAATGATCCCTCTCAAGAGAAAACAATAACAAAGGCTTTTGTAATAGTTTCTATGACTCCTTATATAGAAAAGACAAGAAAAAACCATCCAAAAATTGAAGATTTTAAGTTATGAGCACTCACGATTGTCCCGTATGAACCTATGTTAGTATGTACGAACTGTTCAAAAACTATTGCGTACGAACACGTTGTGAATTGGTACGAACTCATCGTCCTGTACGAATAGAACAAATTCAAAGTTCGTCAGCACGAATCATCAAGAAAAACTAAACAAAAATAGAACAGAGAAGTTAGTCCTTGTACGATAAAAAAATATCATTTGTATGAACTATGCTTTTGGTAAGAATAGAGCTGTTCGTCTCGGTATGATTGAAAAATATAGTCCGTACGAATTGAACTTAAAAAAAATTTCTTTCTCTTTTTGTTCCATTGCTCATTAGGGCAAATAACTGACCAGATCATCCCGTACGAAGTGGTATCGTACAGTACGATCAGTTTAAAAACGTGAATTTTAAAACTCTCCCCGGGTGTTTATGTGCTCAGTTACTTAAATTATAATCACACTCTCTTAGACTCAATAAAATGAAAAATACATACTTCAATTATAATTAAACTCTAAATTGATCTTAATTTGAAGTCTTCAACAATCTGGAGTATGATTTTCATGAAATGTTAGTACACACAAGAGCAAAAATAATTCTTCCAAAATATGTTAGAAGAAACAATAATCAAAACAATAATATTTGGAATCATAAAAAATATACAAGTTGCAAGAATGTCAAACATGCAAAGCTAAGTAGCAACTATCTCAAGAGTATGGCCATTAAAAAAAAAGTTTAAGAGTTTCAATATGAGAATAACATTGACATTTTAAAACCAAACAATTACCCATATCTTGTAATTTACAATCAATAGAAATAAATCCCTTAAAATTTTCTAAGAAAAATTAGAAATACATGTAGAGAAAAATTCCATATTTTTTAAAAAATGCTATTATAGTATTTTTTATATCTAAAGTTATTCATACCCTTTTAAAACTAAAGTCATTATCCTAAGATAATTTAAATATATGAATATCTTTGAAAAAATGATTAAGTGGGATGTCACAAATTATATCAATAATATTTTGAGGCACATGACTCAATAAAAGATTTTTACACCATTTACCATCCCTAATAAAGTTAGACACCTACAATGAAGAGATTAAATGAGTGTTAAAGCAAGAGTCAAGAGACCTAAAACATATCCGGTCATCCTGCCAAAAATGTGATGAATCATTTCTTAATATCTATTACGGAGTAGATTCCCTAAGCCATTTTATTTTGCAAAACCTGCTCCAACTAGAAAATTGACCTATTTTGAAAAAGCAAAGAGTATGAAGAATATTGTTATGATATTTTTGATCCATAAACCTTGCTCGTAGATATTCATTAGTTCTAAGTTTTTACTAAAGTTTATAGGGAAAGCTTTTAACCATGTCAAAATAGATTTACACCCCAAACCAAAATGGTAGATTTGGAGCCTTTAGGAGAAATGGGAAGGCCCAAGTAGATGAAATGCTCCCCATGTAAGGGGATGTGTAGCAAATTATAGATATCAATTGCCTGGGGGTGCCATTAGAAAAGACAATAGAGCTTTTGAAGTAATTGACTTTGAAGCCAAAAAAGGAAGTGAAAGCAACAAGAATGTCATTAAGAGTAGAAGCATTTTGCAAGGTCACTTTGCCAAATATCAAAATATCATCAGCATATATTTGGTGGGTGAAGTTGAGGTTATAATATAAATTCCTTGAAAATAATGGTAAATGAAGCAGACTAAAGTAAGCAAAAAAGAGCATCCATGGCAAAGAAGAAAAGATAGGGAGATAAGAGGCAACCCTGTCTAAGACCAGAGGAAGAGGATAAATATCCATCCACCCACCTTTGCAACTAAGAGAGAAGTGCACAAATGATATATAAGCTTTAATATAAGAAATGAAAATTAAAAGGAAACCTTTCTACTCAGGCCTTTAAAGGGTGAACTCCTTGGAGATTGAATCAAGTGCCTTATAGATATCTAATTTAGCACAAAAAGCCCTATGGGCCACCCCTTTGTATAATTCTATTACAGTTTTAGAGGCCGAAAAAATATTTTCTAAAGAAATCCTCTCCTAAATAAATTCTGCTTGAGTAGGGTGAATGAGATCATACATTATGAGTTTGAGCCTTACTAGTAATAATTTTTAAAATAATTTTATAAAATGTGTTATAAAGAGAAATAGACCTAAAAATAGTAACATTAAGGGCATGTTTAAGCTTTAGGATTAAGTCAATAGTAAAAGCATTAATGTATTAGATAAATAAGCATGATGGAAGAAAAATTTAACTACCTTACAAACTTGACGCCCAATAAAGAACCAATTATTTTATAAAATTCAAATGAATGCCAATCAAGACCACGGTCAGAAGAGGCCATGGAAGACAATATAATTACTTTAATATCCTTGTCAATAATAGAACTAATTAACAAGTTAGCCTGGTCAAAATCTAAGGAAGCACCCGAGTCAATAGAAGTAAGATTTGATATGAAAGGTTAAGCAGAGTTATAAAGGGAAAAGAAGTGGTTAATAAGGGCATAAGAGATATCAGGAGTAGAAGAGAAAGTGTCGACAGTAGTAGAAAGCTCTTTGATCTTACTATAGCTACCCTTGATCCTAATTTTAGCATACAAAAATAACAAATTTCCTCACCCTTAGATAACAAATTATTTTTACCCTCTACCTAATCCTTGAGGATAAAGAAGTAGCATAGAAAGATAACTTGTCATTGTACTCAGATAAAGATGAATTCATAAAGGGATTTATTAGGTCCCTAATAAAAAGAGATAAAATTTCTGACTGTTAAAGCTCAAATGGTTTAAAGAAGTTTGTAAGAAAGATGAAGAAGACCAATTTTCAAGCTTGACTGCCGCTTTTAGAGCCAAAAATTGCCGTTACAAAATATAAATTAGATTTCCTCTCTTTTAAACCATTAAAACGTTGATATGGGTCAACCAGAATTGAGGAAACTATAGTCAATAAGCTTAAAAAAAAATCTATGTATAGTGCTCCCCTCAACAAGAGAAAGCAGAATGATGGGAGACTGGTCAGAGTAACTAGAACTATGTTACAAATCTAGATTCAAGAATTATAATTTTTATGATAGAAAACATTCATGGCATTTATGTTTCCTTAGTACTATTACTACTGTGTATCTATTTTGGTTGCCCTGCTACTAAAGTTTTAGGTCCCCAAGGTTAATTGCAAATCAAGATAACTCAAGATTGGGTAGATTAGGACTAAGTCAGTCTATAAGTATAATTCCAATGGCTTTTCATTTTCTTGAGTCAAATGTAATAAAGTAGATCCTTATGCTAAGTAACCTTATGCACACACACACACTTAGAGGAAGAAATTTTGTAAGTTTAAGGGTTTTTTTTATTTTTGATCACATAGTACAAGAAAATCCCAAATCATCCTAGAAGATCAATTCAAAAACAAAAACTCTAATTAGGGCTACTTTGTTAAGACAAATGAATTAAGCAAATCATCTTGCATGATACTTACATCGTCTTAAACAATAAACTCAAATCAGAAAGAATCAGCCACCAAACTCTTTTAGGTATGGTAATATTTTTAAAAATCATACGAAACTATCCCATATCATCCTGGATGATTCATTACAATCATGCCTAAATTATTCAAGTGATTAAGGAAAGTAATTAAGGTTAGATTGATTGATCATATCATCCTGGATGATCGATCATATCGTCCTGGAAGATCAGTATGAAAAACCTTAGTCTTATCCTGAATCACCTGGACGACCAGAATGATATGTAGGAAATTCAGTTCAAATTTATTATCATCTAAATGAATCTCCTGGATGACCAAAACAATTTTGTGGATGATATTCCTTAATTTTGAACTAATTATCCAGGATGATTCAAGCATCGACCTAGATGATATGTTATATCTCTTTATCATCCAACATGTATCTGCTGAATGACTAGAATGATGTAATGGACTATTTATATGATTTTGAACTAATCGTATAGGATAATGTCCACATTATCTTGGATGAATAGAATAAATAGTGAGTTCAAATCATCTATCCCAACCAGATCGTTATGGCTGAAAGGGCTGAAATACACTAATCCTACATGATGATTTGTCGATTGTCCTGGACGATCTTTGATGACAAGTTGAAAATTAGGGAAAATTTTAAGCCCTTCTTTATAAGATCTCTTGATCACTATTGAGAGGATCTTTTGCTACTTTCCAAACCTGAGGGAGCTTAGAGAAGGAGAGGGAGAGCTTGGGAGAGAGAGAGAGAGAATCTTATGAGAGGGTGTTTGTGAGGTGTTCATAAAGGTTACTCCAAGAAAGAATTCAAGTCGTCTTCTCCATTCTTCATCCTTGGCTCCTTGGTGGCTCTAGGAAGGTATTCTTGAGCAATCAATCAATATTCTCTTCCTGCTTTAAGAGGAACCAAAAAGAGTTCGTGCTCTTTACCTCATCGAGGTCTGTGGAAAGGAGTTTATAAAGGATTCTCTGCCTAACTATAGGACCAAAAAGAGAGTCAATGTATTTTAGTGCAATATGTGGAGGAGAGGCTATAGGGAGTAGACGTAGGTCAAGTTGACCGAACAATTATAAAATCTGGCGTGTTCTTTCTATGTTATTCCTGCACTTTATTCTCTACATATTAATTTTTGTGGTTGATTGCATTTATTTTAAAATATTTAAGAAGACTTTAAAAAGTTTTTTCCTTTATATTTAAGATTTTTTAAAGCTATCAATTCACCCCCCTCTTGGTTAGCCTTGGGCTAGTTCATAAGGGCTTAACAATCCTAATGAACGTTCAAGTGGTATCAGAGCGAGATTCATAAAATTTAGTTTTTAAAAACTTTTAAATTTCAATCCATGGATAACTTTGGTACCCAAAATACTATGGAAGGATATTCCATTACCCGACCACTGTTGTTTTATTATATACCATTTGATTTTTTGAAAACTCGTATGTCCATATTTTTTATAATTTATAGATTATCTCATGTGAATACTTGTTAAAGAAGGATATTCTGCACCAACACGTGAAATCAATAGCACCAAAACTGAACTTCCTTTTAATGAATGGACTTTTGATGATAAGGATCTAGCATAACTTATTGCTAAATGTTTAAATTTCTTTTTTATGCATTGAAATCTGAAGATTACATATGCATTTCAACTTGTACTACTGGTAAAGAAATATAGGATATTTTGTGTATTAATTATAAAGGCACAAGTAAAGTTAAGCAATCTAGGTTGAATATTTTACTTCATGACTATGAACTCTTTTACATGAAACCTAGTGAATCGAATCTAAAATGTATGCTAGGTTTATTCAAATTGTGACCTCCATGAATGCCTTAGGAAGAGAGATAACTAACTATGAGAAAGTTAACAAAATTTTGAGATGCTTGCCTTCTTCCTTTGATGCTTAAATTATTGCTATAACTAATTTTAAGGATATGAATGTTTACTCTATAGACAACTTACTTAGATCACTCATTTCTTACGAGCAAAGAGTGAACCAAATACAACTTGATGCATGTGAGAATAAGAAGGAGAAAATTGTAGCCTTAAAGGCCAATGATACAGATTCTAACTCTTCTAGTTCTGAAACTTATAATGTTGCTTTAATTACGAGGAAATTTAAGAGCTTCTAAAGAAAGAAACAAAAGCATCATCAGAAGTGGAACAAAGGTAAGAGTAGCAAGAATTCTAAAAGTTCTTCTGATGTGATTTTTTTTAATGCAAGAAGCCAGGACATGTAAAAGTTGATTGTCCTACACTTAAGGCTCACCCAAGCAAGGAGAAGGGTGATGTGAAACCTAAGTTCATGAATGATAAGAAATGGATCACAAAATCATTTTTGGGCAGATTTTGCATTAGTCTCTTTTGAGACTGAAGCTAGGAAGGAGACAACAAACTTGTTTTTGACGGCGGATGATCATCTTAGTCATTCTGATAAAAAAGAGGTATGCAAACTATCATATGATCAATTGCTTGAAGTTTTTGAGAAAATTCATTCATCTTATAAAAAGCTTAAAAAATTGCATGCTATCTTAAAACTTAAATTTTTGAATTTACAAAAAGAGCATGAAATTATAATTAAAGATCATTTTACACTTGATAGCAATCACATGAAACTATAGGATAAGTTTGATGAATTAAACAAACAGCATGAATTATTGAAAGCATCCCACACTGAACTTGAAAATGATTTTAAAACATTTATGGATGAATCTAAAAGTAGGATGCACTATTTGAAAGTTGACAATACTATTTTAGAAAGTGCTAACTTATTTTTTGAAGCTGAATTGAAAATACTTGAGGAAAATAGGATTCCACTTACACCTAAACAATTTTTCAATCTTGATTCGAAGCAAAAAATTTTAAAACCTAGGAAGAGACACTATAACCCGAATAGATTAGTAAACCCTTTTCCTGGTGTTAGATTTTTTTTCATGTGGCCAACTAGGACATATTTCCCATACATACACTATGCACCATAGAACACATTTGGTGTGGAGACCCAAATTGCATGATTCATAGCATAACACACATTCATTTCATTCTTCTTTCCGTAAGAAGGGACCCAAACTTGTTTGGGTTCCTAAATCTAACGTTTGATGGTTTTGTAGGTGTGCTCTCACACAAGACCTTGTGAGAGTATGTGGTACTTGGACAACGGATACTCATATCATATG
The DNA here is from genome assembly GCA_022539455.1 of Dendrobium nobile. Taxonomy (NCBI): domain Eukaryota; kingdom Viridiplantae; phylum Streptophyta; class Magnoliopsida; order Asparagales; family Orchidaceae; genus Dendrobium; species Dendrobium nobile. The sequence continues at coordinate 11,158,318 of CM039725.1, forward strand.
ACTGGAGATGCCAATCAATTCATTTTGTTGGAGGCCACGGTTGGAGGAAAGGTCACTCTTGGAGATCTCACCACCAAGAACGTGGTGGGCATATTTATAATTAGAAATCCCAAGAACCTTTTTATTGAAAATATTTTACTTATTGATAGCTTGAGTCACAACTTACTCAGCATCAGTAAGCTTTATGATAAGAGCTTTATCATAAAATTCTTGTCAAACACATGCATTACTAGCTTGAATAATAATACTATTTTGCAGCGAAAATGAATCAACAACATTTATATGCTTAATTTAAATAATTTTGAATGTGCTGCATTTTTTGTTTAAAAATTATTGTTGATGAGTATTGGTTGTGTCATAAGAGTTTATGTCATGCTAGCATAAAAATAATTAGAAAAGTTACCCCAAAAGACTTAGTGAGAGGAATCCTCAAGTTTAAGTTCAATAAGCACCACCTTTGTGATGCCTGTCAACTAGAGAAATAAGTCAAATCCTCTTTCAATTCCATTAATGACATTAGCACCTCTAAACCTTTAGAAGTCCTTCACATAGATTTGTTTGGACCTATTAGCACTGCCAGCTTAGGGGGAAAATTCTTTGGATTTGTTATAGTTAATGACTACTCGAGGTTCACTTGGATTAGATTTTTATCACATAAAAGTGAGTCATTCGATGAATTTAAATCTTTCTCCACTTGAATTCAAAAAAAGCTAGGTTGTGAGATCTTGACCATCTATATTAACCATGGTAGAGAGTTCAAAAATGAGAGATTTGGAAACTTCTATAAGGATTAAGGGATTAGTCACAACTTCTCAGCTCCTAGGACACCTCAGCAGAATGGGATAACTGAAAGGAAGAACAAGAGCTTAGTAGAAGTCGCTAGAGTCATGCTTGCTGAGTATTCAATTCCAAAATACTTTTGGGCTGAAGTGGTAAACATAGTTTGTTATGTATTGAATAGGGTGAATGTTAGATCCAAACTGAATAAGACATCCTATGAGACCATTAAGCATAGGAAACCTAACCTTTTTCACCTCCATGTCTTTGGATGTAAGGTTTTGATTCTAAATAATGGGAAATCACTCTTAGGAAACTTTAAACCAAAATCTGATGAAAGAGTATTCTTGGGCTATTTAAGTGTAGGGAAATCCTTTAGAGTATTTAATAAGAGGACTTTGGTGGTGGAGGAGACTACTCATGTAGTGTTTGATGAATCTAATTCTGAGAAGTCTAGAGTTTAGGAAGAAGATGAAAAATGTGAGCTTACCCAAGGAGTAGAATCTATAAATATGGAGGAAAGGGTGGAACCTAGACACACTTTGCCTAGAGATTGGAGATATTATTTGAGTCATCCTAAAAGATTTATCTAAGGAGACCCTTCTGAAGGTGTTAAAATTAGGTGTGGACTTAGAAAAGACATTAACCACTCAGCCTTTATCTCAATGAGTGAACCCACCAATAGCAATTAAGTTCTTTCTGATCAATTCTGGATCTTAGCCATGTAAGAGGAATTAAACCAATTTTTTAGGAATGCTATTTAGGAGCTTATAGAAAGACTGAAGGGCCAAATTGTAGTAAGATTCAATTGGGTCTTTAAGAAAAAAAATAAATGATTCTTGTGTGGTTGTTTGGAATAAGACGAGATTGGTGGCTAAGAGGTATAAACAAATAGAAGGGGTTGATCTAGAGGAAACTTTTGCCTCTGTAGAAAGATTGGAAGTAATTAAAGTGCTAATAGCCTTTTCATGTTATAAAGGATTTAAGCTTTTCCAAATTTTATTTCAATAGTACCTTTTGAAATTAGGTAATAAAAGAAGACGTGTTTGTAGAGCAACACCTAGTTTTAAGAGTTTCTAATTTCCAAATCATGTTTAAAAATTAAAAAAGGCTTTATGGATTAAAACAGACACCTAGAGCTTGGTATGAGAGGCTTAGCTCATTCCTATTAGAAAGGGAGTTTTTTAAGTGGAGCGTATACACCACCCTTTTTTTAAGAAAAGTAGGAGATGATTTACTCATTATCCATATCTATGTTGATGCTATACTTATTGGATCTTCTAATAAAATTTTATGAGATGATTTTTCTAAAGCAATGAGTAAAGAATTTAGATGAGTGTGATGGGAGAATTATCCTACTTTCCAAAGTTTATAATAAGGCAAATGGATGACGGAACCTTTCTTAATCAATCCAAATTCACTATAGACATCTTAAAGAAATGTTAAATGGATAAAGCCAAGCTAATAAACACTCCCATGAACTCCAATGTCCAGTTAGATAAGGATTCAAATAAAAAGTCTATTGATCAAAAGAAGTACAGAGAAATAATTGGATCACTACTTTACTTGACTACTAGTCGACCTGATATAATGTTTAGTGTTTGTGTTTGTACTAGATTTCAAGCTGATCCTAAATAATCCCATTTGTATGTAATTAAAACAATCTTTAGATATCTCTTAGAAACCCAAAACTTAGGAATCTTATATCTTATGCATAACACTTCTTTTGAAATTATTGGATATTTTGATTTATTTTTGCAGGGTGTAGGGTGGATAGAAAGAGCACCTCTACAACTTGTCAATTCATAGGATAGTCCGTAGTCTTTTGGTGTAGTAGAAAATAAAACTCTGTTGCATTTTCCATTGCTAAATTTGAGTATATTTCCTTAGGAAGTTGTGTGGCCCAAGTCCTTTGGTTGAAGCAACAAATTCTGGATTTAAGATTATCTGTAAGCACAATTTCAATTCTATATGATAACACTAGTGCCATATATATCTCTAAAAATCCTATCCAACATTCATGAACCAAACATATTAACATAAGGCATCACTTTATTAGGTATCATGTTACAAAAGGAGATATTAATTGAGAGTATTTAAAAGTTTTGAAAGGGATCTAGCTTGTAAAAATGACAAGAGGCATAAAATGAACCCAAAAAGAAAAACTAAAAAGATGTGCAATGATCACAAAAAAACATAAAAGATACACAAATTATATCAAAAATCAAAAGATATACAAAGTGCGCCAACCAGTTAACAAGAGGCACAAAATGAGTCCACAAGAAAGAAATCTTCCTTCTCTTTCAAATCTTTAAATATTAAAAAAATTCCTGTGTCACTTGTTATTTTTAAACACTTAGTTTTGAAATTCATGATTAGGACTAATTATTTTGCTATATTATAATATAAGATATTTTTCTAGAATGAAGTATTGAATTGATCATATTTTCTTATCTTATTATTTTTTCTGAGTTAGATCTTTATCTTTGAAAGATGGTTTGCCCTGTAAAGTTTGAACTGGGGTTAATAGGATCGATTGTTGTACCATTTTTTTGGAATTTGATGATGTTAACTCAATTTCTTACAAAATTTTAATTCAATCACATTAAAATTTAATCTTATTCTTGCTTTGAAAAAAAACTTTATTTTTTCATTCTTTTTGGTCATTTTTACCATCTTTTTAGTGTTTTATGTTTAATTTTTTACTTATTTTTTATGTTTTCAGGCCTCTTCTGATCAACTCCTTCAATCATCAAAAGTTTCATTTTTTAATAACATCATCTTGGATGATATTGCAATCATTCTAGACGATATCATCAAATCACCCTTCATCATCCATTTGACAATTGCTCTGACTCAATTATTTTAGATCATCCTAATTGATCTACATCATCCTGAACTATTTGATCGAATTTTGCTTAATTATTTGTGATTGTCCTGGATGATACACCTGTTTGTCCTGGACAATGCATGTGGCAAAAATGGTTACATATTTTAAATGTGACCAGTGCAATTCATTATTATTAATTATCCTAGATGATTCACCTAATCATCCTAGATGATACATTTCATCAATGGTCATCTAGCATGACTCCTCGGGATAATCGACTATGTTTAATCATCTCGGACGATGTCTAATCATCCTTAATGATAAGACCTCCTTTTTGACCAATCATCTTGTACATCATAAATTCTCATGATCACCCTGGACGATCTTGCGATTGTCCTGGACGATGTTCCTGATTATTTATAAATAGCTAATTTCAAACATTTTTCTCACCCTCAAATCCTTCAATCCTTCTTTCATTCTCACTCATACTCTCAATCCATATCAATGGCTGGTGGGAAAAAGTCCAAGATGGCGACCAAAAGTTTCTCGAGGGTGTATGTCAACCCTCGATTCATTGACGCAGCTAGCCAAGCTACCTATCTTTGATACAAAACTACTGGATCACACCTTAGAGGATTATCAATCCCCTAATGCTCACTTACCCGATATTGAATCTGTTTACTGACGCCTCTCTCATTTTCATTCTGATACAGGCTTTCCCATTCAATTCTGAACTCCTCTGTGAGTTTTTCACTAGTCTTTGGATCAATGTCGTTTACACTGCCCTATAGTCCTATGTTCACATATGCCCAGTAGAGATCACCTACCAGGATTTTCATGAACTCCTCTAACTTTATACTACTAGAGACAAGCTTCACATCTTCTATTCAGATCTTGATTATAATTGGGGTCCTGTCAACCAACTGCTAAGGAACACTAATGTCACCTACCATGATGGTTCCTTAAGCACCTTAGTGAAAGATGTTAGGATAATTCAACATGTTCTTAGAACCTCAGTGATCACAAAGGCTGGTGACCATGTCCACATCACTCCCCTTCTCTCAATCACCACCTTCTACATAATGGAATATAGGGAGTTCAATGCCACTAATCTTCTCTTTTATTATATTGAGCACCTTACCAGTATTAGGGATCTAGGGCATAAGATAAAATCCAATCTTGCCTTAGGACACATCATAGATTTGTGCTAGAAACCAAATACAACCTTCAATATCCTACCCCATCAAATTATCAACCTGCCTACTACACCAATAACTACTTCCATTTTCTTTAAAGAACTCATCTCCATCTGGAGCATGAGGAGGTTGAGGGAGCTGAGGAGGAAGTTGTTCCTGCACCTGTTCTGATTTGCCAGTAGTCACATCTAGATCAGCTGGTAGAGAGGTTTAACTAGTGGGAGGCCAGGTTTAACTCCTATATTGTTGCATAGGAGTAGCAACATGCGGTAGATATTGCTTGATTTAATGCATATATGGCACACTAATAGTAGCAACAAGACCAGGATATGGTCTAGTTTATGTATAAGTTTACTTCCATCTCTAGTCTCTTTCAGGCACCACCACTACCTCCTTCACCCGATATGGGCCCTTTAAACTTATAGATTGTTTTTTATGATGTTTTTTGTATTTTTTGTACTTATTTCTATACTTTATTCTATTTTGTGTTTGTTTTCTATTTCCTCCTTTTGTGATGTCAAAAGGGGGAGTAGATGATTAGTGTTAGTGTTTTTTATTGTATTGTTTAGTGTTTGTATTATTTTTATTATATCACCTGCTTGTTTTAGTAAAATATATATTACTTTGATTATACTATTCTCCTTTATTTTATGGTTCATTTTTATTAATCTGCTTGATTCAAATTTCCTAACAAATGTTTGCCATTATAAAAAAGGGGAAGATTGTTATAAATATTGATTCAAATATTACAATTTTGATAATAGCAAACATTCATGGCATTCATGTTTCCTTACTAATGTTACTATTGTACATCTATTTTGGTCGCCCTCCTACTAACTTTTTAGTTCTATAAGTTTAATTACAAATTAAACCAACACAAGATTGGGTAGATTAGGACTAAGTCAGTGTGTAAGTGTAATTCTAGTGGTTTTTCTTTTTCTTGAGTCAAACGTAATAAGGTGGATCCTGATGCTAAGTAACTTTGCGCACACACTCAAAGGGAGAAATTCTATAAGTTTAAGGGTTTTCTATTTTTGATCACATCGTATATGATGATCCCAAATCATCCTAGATTATCAGTTAAAAAATAAAAATCCTAATTAGGGCTCCTATGTTAAGACAGCTAAATTAAGCAAATTATCCTGGATGATATTTATATTGTCTTGGTTGATAGGTTCAAATCATAAAGAATCAACTGCCATACTCTTTTAGGTATGATAATATTTTTAGAAATCATACAGGATGATCCCATATCATCCTGGAAGATTCATTATAATCTTACCTAAATTAGTTAGGTGATTAAGAAAAGTAATTAAGGTTAGATTGATCAATCATATCATCCTGGACGAACAATAAGAAAAACCTTAGTCTTCTCCTGAATCACCAAGATGACCAGAATGATATGCAAGATGATCATTTGAAATTCATTATCTTCCAGATGATTCTCCTGAATGACCAAAAATATTTGATGGATGTTATTCCCTAATTTTGAACTAATCGTCCAGCATGATCCAAGCATCATCCTGGACGATACATTATATTTATTCATTGTCCAACATGTATCTACTGGACGACTAGAATGATATACTGAATGATTTATATAATTTTGAACTAATCATATAGGACAATGTCCACATCATATTGGATGATCAGAATAAATTGTGAGTTTTAATCATCCAGCCCACCCAGATCATCCTAGCTAAAAGGGTTGAAATACACTAATCATATAGGATGATCTATTGATCGTCCTAGACAATCTTTGATGGAAAGTTACAAATTAGGGAAAATTTTAAGCCCTTATTTATAAGATCTCTTGATTACTATTGAGAGGATCTTTTGTTGCTTTTTTGACCTAAGAGAGCTTAGAGAAGGAAAGGGATAGCTTGGGAGAGAGAGAGAGAATCTTATGTGGGGGAGTATGTGAGGTATTCACAAAGGTTGCTCCAAGTAAGGATTCGAGTCATCTTTTCCTTTCATTGTCCTTTGCTCCTTGGTGGCTCTAGGAATATTTTCTTTAGTAATCAATCAAGGTTCTCTACCTACTTCAAGAGGAAGCAAAAGGAGTTTGGGTTCTCTACTTCATTTGGGTTAGTGGAAAGGAGTATGTAAAGGTTTCTCTGCCTTTATATGGGAGAAAAAGGAGAGTCTCTATGTTTTAGTGCAATACCTAGAAGAGAGGATCTAGGGAGTGGATGTAGGCAAGTTGACTGAACCACAGTAAAATTCAGTGTGTTCTTTTTATGTTATTCTTACAATTTATTTCTCCGCATATTAATTTTTGTGGTTGATTGCGTTCTTTTTTAAATATTTGAAAAGACTTCAAAAAGTTTTTACTTTGTATTTAAGATTTTTTAAAACTACCAATTCACCACCCCCCCCCCCCCCCTCTAGGTTAGCCTCGGGCTAGTTCATAAGGGCTTAACAACCTTAATGAACTTTCAAACTATCTATCATATAATAGGATTGGAGAAACCTATCATACCAAAGAGCATTCACTAAGCACCTATCTAGCTTAAGGTGAATGAAAAGGTCGGATTTTTTAATGAACCAAGTATAATAAATCCCATTTGATCTTCGATCACTCAAGCTAGCCTAAAAAAACATATCATTAAGTTCCCACATTTTGTTGAGATGCAAATGATTACCAACAACATTATCATAATAATTTTTGCAACAATTCAAACCACCCAATAGAATCTAGGGAAAATTTATGTTAATAACTAGGGACTTGAATTTATCCTATATAATAACCCTCTCTTCCATAACATTAGAGGAATAAACTACAAAAAATTCAAATGAAGAAAGGTTATTAAAAGTGATAATAACATTAATTAATTGGCTAGAGATGAAGGTAGAAGAAAAGGAGATGGAGGAAGAATTCCATTTTATCCAAATTCACCTAGCTTAAGAGTGTTCAAATTTATGAACACTGTCCTCATTAGCAAATAACCTATGATTGCTGGAAAACCAAGGATTATCAAGAGAACTCACTTGAACCTTAGCTCCCATAATACATAGCATTTCAACTTGCAGTCTTGGATAAGCTTTCTTGGACAAAGGACTTTTTCAGGATTATAAAAGACCATAATGCTCTGGGAAGAAAGCTTAAGACAAATCATTGTGTGCCTTGTGGACACATTTTGATATGGCAATTTTAGAAACTTGAGAAATAGGGGATGAGGAAACATTTTGAGAAGGGTCTTGGAGGTAGTCAAATTTATTATGGAGGAGGGTAGAGGATTGAGGGGAAGGGACATTGATAATAGGAGATGAGAGCCAGAGACACCGACCTTTGGATGTTTAGGTTAGGAATATATTTTTGGTAGGATAGAAAATCTATTAGAAGGGAAGAGGAGATAGAGGAGCTAGGAGTATGAGAAACAATTAAGATGGCTATTTGGAGGGGTTAAGAGGAATATGATGTGGGTATGAGCTAGTTAGGTAATGGGGGAGTGTTCGGGTTAGAGGGGGGAACAGGGATGAGGAGGGAGAAAGAAACTAGTTGGACAATGACTAGAACCCTGGAGATAGGTAAGTTTATAGATTAAATAAAAAATTCTTTTTGGGAAATAGGTTAAATTGAAGTGCGATTCTTACTTTGACCTTAGGTGGAATCAGGACCTTTAGAATGAATATAACATGAGGGAGGATAGAATGATCCTTTTTTGGAATAAGGTTTTTGAGTGAGCAAAGGATCCACAATACTCACAGGCAATAGGCTTTCATGCATATTAAATGTTTAGGTTAATCAGTTTACCTTCCACATATATGATGACATTCGGTAATACCAATTTGTTAGAAATTTGCATACAAATATGAGCAAAAGTTCATCCTGATTTTTGAATTGTATGCCTATCCACCATTAAGGGATACCAGTAGAAATTGTTATTTTTGAAATGTCCTTTTAGATTCTAACAAGGAAGAGGGAGATAATAGATTTTTTACCCATATAGGGATAATGGAGAAATCTTCTCATTCTTGGCCTAAATAAGGGATGCCATTTTTGTAAGATGAATAGACTTCCAAGAAAAAAACTAAGGTACCTTGTATAGGAGAAATCATAGTACTCCGTATTCAAAAAAATTCATGAGAAAAAATCCTTAGAAAGAGGAAGCATTTTCATATTACCATTTAGAGGCCAAGCTTTCTTAATAGCTACAGTTAATGCTTCATAGTAAAGTGAATGAACAAGAGAAAATCCAACCAAACTCATATTAATTCAGTTGAGCCACTACAAAACTCCTTCTAAGAGAAGGGAATAACCTTCCCTTATGAAGGAACAAAACATAAGGGAAAAGGTTTAGACATGGATTCTCTTATGGTGATACAATTGATCTAGCTACATGAAAAAGGAGACGCATAAAGGGATGTACTTGAGGGAGCATAGGTAGAGGCCATGAGGGGGAGGCAGCCCACCCCCCCCCCCCCCCCCCCCCCCCCCCCCCCTCCCTCCCACCCTAAAAAAATAAAAAAAGAAAAGTGCAAGTGGAGAACCAAAGGAAGAGGTGGCTAAGGCAAAAGACCTAGCAGAGCTTGACTCATAGACTCTCAATGGAAGCACAATCCTTTCCTAAATTTGATTTATTAACTAATAAAATTTCCTTTTTATTCTTGAGATTGAAGGAGCATTTGCTCTCTTTTTCAATTCATTTATAATTTTTAAAATTCACTATTTATAATTCTATTACCTACTAGATTAGGCTCTATAATTCCAAAATATTTCATTAAGATGACTGACAAAAGGTCTATAAAATTCCTTTATCATGGCGATTTTACTTGTAATAAGTTGCATCGTCTGCCTTGGAATAAAACTTATCTTCCAAAACATTTTGGTGGGCTACGCAATCCTAATTTTGTGGCTCCTTATTTAACTTATGGTTGTTCTCTCATGCTCAAGCTCTACAATTCTAAATTCCCTTCTTGTTGGCTAGTATAAGGCTAAGTATGATTCTCCCATGAAGCCTCCTCCTCTTGACTATTCTATATTTTGTAAATATATTAATAATTTTATTATTAACTCCACATATTTATTCTTCTTTAGCAATAATCCCCTCAGTACAGCTTCCATATTGTGAGATCATTAATGTGATGGGAAGAGTTTGGTCGATTTGTTTGGCAGATTTGTTTGGCATAGGGTTTCTTTCTTCCTTTTTTAGTTCATGTAGGTCGATTATGGATTTCATTGAGGGTTCCTCTTGGAAGCTACCTCCCTATCTTCCATGCCAAATCTTTAAAGCGATCTGGGCTATTCCAATTTCATTTATCTATTTTATTTCTCTCAGATTTAACTGCTTAGATTTCCTTATGTTTAAATAAATTTTAAAATCATTTTATTCTGAGAACCAAAGTTTTCCTGGAGTAAATTTGTTTGGCTCAAAATTTAGCTCTAAAGTACTCAATTTATACTTAGCTAGCTCTGGCTGGATGTTTAAAAACTTCTGATCTGCTATTTAGGAGGGGATTGTAGGTGGAGCTTACATGTTGCTTATGTAATCATGGGGATGAGAGTGTCTTTCATCTTTTTTTCAAATGTGAATTATTTTTTGCAATTATTTCGGCTCTCATTTCATTTGTTATTGTCTTCTTATGTAAAACCCAAAATAATTTATCTTTTTGAGTTCATTTAAGGATCAAATTTTGATCACAAGGTGCATAGGAGATTCTATTATCTGGTTATATGTTGCTCCCAATACTTTTCTATGGAAAGTGAGGAACGCTAGAAATTTGTGAATCATTTTAGATTCATTTCTACTATTTATTATTTTTTCAAATTGGCATTTCATACTACTACTCGTGGCTAGCAATTTAACCAATTGATGCAACATTTTTTGTGCTCACGTTTTTGTGTTGGACCATGGAAGATAATTTGATTGTGTAATTCATTTCTGGATATTATCGTGGTTTCTCCTTCTTTTTCCTATGATACATTTCTATTTCATCTTCTTTGTTACCTTTATTCTATTTACTGGGGTATACAGAATTGGTTTCTACTAGATCTAATCTGGTCAGGCTTATTTTTATGCCTTTTTGTTGGACCGTGATAAATGGTGTGAATATTGAGCTCTTCCCTATAATGGCCTTTTCAACAACCTGAATTTTTCATGGATGAAAGGTTTAAGAACATGGGAAAATCCTTATATGTGTGGCTTTTTTTTTGACTTCTTAAGTACATTTTACATTTGAGTCCAATATTTTTGGGTTTTATTTCATTTAGGTTTGCATTTCAAGTTTTGTTTTCTTTTGTAATTCTTATTCCATTGTTTTCTTTGTTTGCTATTATTATTGATAGCACATCTTCTATTTTGTTATATTTCATCTAATTGTCCCTTTGTCAATGAAATGGGCTTTGCCCCTATTTTTATGGAAAAAAATCCAAATCACCTTCCTTAAGAGGATAAGTACATATAATCTAGCTAGGCGAGTGAATATTTTTATAAGTAAACAAAAGAGCGGTAAAAAAATTATTTATAATTTATCCATTCTGTTACGAACCTCCATAGTAGGGTCAATCATTTGAAGCGAGTAAATGGGAAAAGAACACATAACACCCTTAATTAACACTAGTTTATCCCCCCAATAAAGAAATTTAAATTATTAAGAAGAAAACTTTTTAGAAATGTAGGAGAACATTTTATCAAATAAATGGATTTTTTGTGCCCTTTATGTAAAAGGGTCCCAAGAGAATATATAGTAAGAAATAATTTTTTAAAACCAGTAATCATATTTATATTATTGCATTGCTCCAGAGAAATGTTTTTGCCTACAATAAAAGTACTTTTGAAATTGTTAAACTAGAGCCCACATTTTTTTTCAAAAATGTTAAGAAATTTTTGGATTTTCTTGATGCTACTTAAAGACCTATTGTAAAATAGAATAATGTCATCGACAAGGTAGAGACAAGAAATATTTAAGGAACCAGTGTTTCTATAAGTAATTTTATAAAATGAATAGTAATGCAACAAACACTTGATAAATATTTTACATGAATAATGTATAAAGTGAGGGATAGTGGATCCCCCTTTCTAACACTCGGAGAAACTTTAGAAAAAAAATTAGATTTATTATTTTTAAATGATAGAAAACTATATATTTTCAACAATGTTCTTAATTAACTTAATGAATTTATCATCAAACTCAGAAAGATGAAGCATGATGAAAATAAATGTTAAATTAATATTATTATAAGATTTAGAAATATATAATTTAAATATTAATTTATGCCCATAAACATTTTTGTGGACATCATGGATTAACTCTTGAGTAAGTAATAAATTGTTAGATATACTTTTCTTTTTAATAAATACAGGCTGATTCATAAAATAGTTCTTGGAAGGATAAAGGCCATCCTAGAAGCCAAAATCTTAGAAATAAGATTGTGAAATGTAGCATAAAGAATAATGGGTCTAAAATCATTCCAATACAGGATTGTTAATTTAGAATGATTATTAAGCTTGAAATAACTTAGGAATACTATATTTATTAAAGAAGGCCAAGATAGTTTTCTGCATATCTTCTTTAATTTATTGCCTACATTTTTGAAATAAATTAAATTTAAAGCCATCAGGACTAGGAATAGAGACTTCATTCATATCCATTAGATATGTGAAAAATTTCATGCTCATCTAGACATGTCGAGAAATTTAAATTATCCTTAGATGAGATAAGGGAAGAAGTAAATTTGGGGAAGGACATTAGTTCCACAACTTCCTCTCTTTCAAGTAAATTGGGGAAAGTACATTACCAAAATATTTTTGTTCCACCATCTAAGAACTTGCTTGACTCTTCTTTTATTTTAAAGCCAAAATAATCATATTATTATTACAATCAAAATAAGGCAATGGATCCATCTAATTCTCCTTGACTCTTCTTTATTTCTAACTCTAACTTCAGTTTGACATATATTTTAATTCAAAGGATTTTCTTTCTTTCTTGCTTTTACGTAGTGATAAGATATTGGGTGAACCCAAATATGATATATTTTTCATCACTACTGAAGAAGGAAAATATTAAAGATGTTATGAAGTCAACTAACTTAGTATCAATTCAAGATGTGTCAATTAATTTTGAGGGAAAACCACATGCTAAATGGAATGTTAATTATATCATGGGTTAACCTTAATAAAGAATTTTGAATTGTCCTAAGTCTTTGACTCAAATGAGAATTTAAGATGATCAATCTTAATAAGAATTTCTCATGAGTTTTCTCAAATGGAGTGATAAAGCCAAGAATAAACTTAGATAATATTTAATTTACAAATGTCACCATAAGAGAAAACTTCATATGGCAAACAAAAGCTTTTATATATTTTATTAGGTCATTTATCTTTATCACATGCCTTAAGATCTGTTTTCTATCAGAGTTAAACCACATGACATATGACAAATCGTTATATCCATGTAGTACCCTTAAGAAATAAGATTTAAAGGTCCTAGACTTCAACCTACAAGAATGTTAAAGATTAAGGAATTCAAAATGTTTTTCAAACTTCAATACATCAACCAATAATTATACATTTTTAAAATAAGAAAAATAATAATATGGTTGAATAGGAATTTTGAAAATACATTTGAATTTACTTTAGATGATTACTAGAAACCTAGTAAAATTATCTAAACTTTTATATTTTGAGATTTTAAAAGAAAATGAGATTAAATATATCTTCATCTAAGGCATCAATCCACCTAAGTGGTGGGAGGGAAGGAACATACTTTTCTTTTTAGCCTTGATAATCATAGGTCTTATTCTTTAAGTGATTAGAGGAGTCAGCCATATTGAACTATGTTATAATTTAAAGAAAATATAGGTAAATTTCTTTTAATAGAAATCAACCTGCTATTTTCTCTAACAAAAATTATTTTTATAAGCTTGACTTATATTTGAATATTCAAACTTTTCTCAAATTAAATTGACTTTAATCTTGACAATCTTGCATAGATCAGATTATGGATCCTATCTTAGCAAACATATAAAGCTACAAAAGCTATGTAACTACAATATATTATTATGACAAATAGAAAATTTTGATATGAAGGCTTAAGCTTTTGGACCCTGTCCTACCACACATATTAATCTATTAAAATATATAAGTACAACATGTTGGTTTAGATATGGAGAAAACTTTATTTTAAAACCTCAATTTTTTTCTTAAGATTTGTCCAACCACATATCGAGTTACAAAAATATATAACTGCAACATGTTAGCTAGGACAAGGACAAGTTTAAAATTTTTATGGATTTAAAATTCTTTAGACCCAATAAAAATAATATGTTTAGTTACTAAAAGAAGAATCAGTATATACTACTAAAGATTGGGCAAAGAGAATTCTTTTTTAAAGTAGTTATATGAAGAGGAAAAATAAAACATCTCGTCAATAATTAACGGGGGTTCTATAAGACCTCATTTTATAAATTCAAGAGATGCCAATCAGATTATCCAAGAATGAAATGAATAATAGAACCAATGGAAGAATGGTAATTACAACCTATGGAAAACATAAGTATACTACCGATGTAAGGGTATGAATTACTGCTAAATATGGAGAGAGGATTAATCCCCAACAGATTTGCTAGAAAAACCTGTGGGGGAAAAAATATAACGTCGCCATACAGATTTAGATTTCTCCTATTTTGTAATTGAATACTGCATTGAGAATAAAGTACAGTCTTGGGGGATTGTCACAATTTTCTACAATGGATTCAATATCAAAATAGGGTTTTAGAAAATGATATTTCTATGATCAAACTTACTTCAAAGAATAATATATCATCTCGAAAGATAAACATGAAATTCTATAGAATGTGTTTAAAAATAAAAATAGGTTTTTTGAAAAGTTTATCTATTCTTTTATTTAGATGTAACAATGAAAATATTATATCATCTTAAAATACGAACATAACATTCTTCAAGACATCTACAAGCAAGAATGGGTTTTATAAAATTCATTATTTCTAAAGTTGAATAAAATAAATATAATATTATATTCTCTAAAAAGATGATAATGATATTCTACAAGTATATTTAAAATTAAAAATGAGGTTTTTTAAAAAAATATCTACGTTTCCAAAGATTTTTTGCTTATTCTATAGGAATAAAACAAGGTATATTTTAATCTAGGGTTCTCAAATCCCTGTAGGGGCAAGCCCGGTAAGGCTCTATAGTTAATTACATCTTAAGAGGGGTACTCCTAAGAAACTCTCGATTAAAGCTGTAATTTCATACCCTTTGATTACAAAATAGAAGACAAGGTAAGAAGTAGGAAATTTTCAAGGAGAAAGCTCAACGTTGAATAGTTATTAACAAGTCAAAGAAGAAAAAGTAGGAGGTGCTGGATTCTAAGAAACTCATATGTAACCTTAGTCTACCTTATATTGAGCTTTATATTTTAGGAGAGAATTTTTTAGGTTTGAGTTAGTATTTTATTAGAAATTTGGGATTATATTCCTGGAAGATGTAGACTTAAGATTTAAAAATTTGCCTCATAACCTAAATCTAAATTAGGTACTACAAAGTAATAACCTGAACCTATATAAAGAAGTGCAAATTTGGACTTACCCTAGCCTAGATTAGGGAGCCAGCTAACCACCTAGGCACTTTAAAACCATATGTCTGGCCTCTTTATGAAAGATAGGTAGGGACATTATTTAAGTTTTAAAGAATTGGGGGTTGACATCTAAGACATGTCCTAATTGGACCCTCAACTTTTGTAGGATAAATGATGCTTGAAAGTAAAATGTAATTAAAATTTTTGACTCTTTCTAATTTGTATCTAATATAATGCATGCTAATTGACTCTAATGCATAAAATGATTATAAAGCAATTTTAAAATCAGGCTTAGAAAATAGATAATTCTCTAGAGATTGCACAACATCCTATTGACAGAATTGTACCCTAAAATGCCAGGTGGTCTACCATAATCCATAGGTGGGGAGGTGCCTAATAAGGAAGAGAAGCTAATAATATGCATATGTTAATTCTCAGTGATCCCGAGCTTACTTCTTAAAT
The DNA here is from genome assembly GCA_022539455.1 of Dendrobium nobile. NCBI lineage: Eukaryota > Viridiplantae > Streptophyta > Magnoliopsida > Asparagales > Orchidaceae > Dendrobium > Dendrobium nobile. The sequence continues at coordinate 11,174,125 of CM039725.1, forward strand.
CATTAGAATTTCTATGTGAGCCTAAAAAATTTATTATGGTTTTAAGTATAAAAATTTTATTCGTACCCTCATAAAAACTCTGATTGTATCCAGGCTAAAACAAAATATGGTATACAAGAAAACTTAGAAAAATAGGTAATTATATTGTGAAAATAATATAAACAAAAAAAATAAATTATCCAAAATATAATATCCAAAGTTCATATGGCAAGTGCCATTTTAGTTACACAAGAATTTACTATAAAGTAAAGTGGTTGGGCACCACTAACAACAAGACCAGGTTCTAATCCTAATATTGATGCAAATAACTTTGAAATAGGATTTCTCTTATTTTCTTCACTTCTTCATCTTCTCTTCTTTAACTTCGTTCCTTCTACGAGCTCCTTGAATCCATCAGGCATGTATGACAAGAAACTCATCCCCGAAGGGGTATTTTCTTTTCCCTTTGGATATCAAAATCATCCTGACTTGATTTTCCAAATAGAAGAGAATGCTCCCCTAAGGGATATTCTCTTCTCTTTAGGTACCAAGTTGGATGTAATATCTCACTTTCAAATCACTTTCACATTACAACTTTTTTCTAACACATTTACAATACATTTCATTTATAAAAGAAAATTAGAGCACTTGTAGGGTTATCCTAAGTAATTTCTAATAAAAAAATCCCAAGAAGTTATTTATTTGCATTTAAATTACATTTCACTATCCACATTTGTCCATACTCTTTTAATTTTAAATGGAACTTAGAATTTTGCACCTGTATAAAATTTTGTCAACATAAATATTTAATTTAACCCCTTTGATTCAAGACCCTGCATAAGTATGGCCACCTGTAAAAAAAAAGTGTGAGCATCTAGATTATTCCTAACCTTGGGGTAATCTATCATCCATCACATCATTTCTTAGATTATAGTAATAAATAAATAAATAAACAGACCAATCATTTTACAGCTAAGATGTAATGAAAACCATGAGAAAGCCTATCACACAGCAGCAAGAAAATAAACATCTGCCTAACCTAAATCTAGAGTCAGTTGTCCTAGCAAATAAATCTAAGTGTGTGCAGTAGGCTATGTGGTTACAATATATCCTAGGTCTATTATTGGTTGAAGTTCTCTAATTGATTGAATTTAATTTGTTAAAAGGTCAAGGGATTTTTTATGTTCAAATTCAAGTTTTGAGTAGGTTGTTAGACCTAAAGCAATTGTCCCAATACTAACCAAGAGAGGGGTAAATTGGTAATTTAAAAATCTCTTGGTAGATTAGAAAATCATTTTTAATTTTTTTTAAATCACAATGATAAATTTTTTCCAAAAATGTTTTTCAACTACAAATTAACTTGTAGAAAATAAAAATAGTAAAAGTAAAGATATAATGAACATAAAAAATTATAGTGATTCGGTCCAACTAGACCTACGTTCACTCCATGAAGACTCCCTCTTCAGGTATTAAATTATACCAAAGTAACTCTCCTTTTTCTCCAATAGCAAGGCAGAGATTACCTTATAATTTAACTCTCTTCCACCAATCCCAGGTGCGGCAAAATACCATCGTCCTTTTTCACCCTTATGTTGACGGCATAGAACTATCATCCTTTCACTCCCTCCTATTATCTGTAGAGAACCAACGTCCTTTCACACCCTCTTAGTATTTGTAGAGTACCAGCGCTCCTTTGAAAATCTTCTTTTAAGAGTCTTCAAAAAAGTAGGGAAGAACTTTGAAGAACAAGTAAGAGATACTCACCATTGGGCAACCTTGTGAATCTCTTCACAATTCTCTCTTAAAAAATCTCTCTCTCCAACTATAAGAAACTCTCCCAAACACTCTTCAAGTGTACTCTCAAAAGAAATTTGAAGTAGGAGTTCTTAGACAGTCAGTTTTAAGAACTATTATATATAAATGACATAAAAATCATTCAAAAAACTAAAAATTTTAATTTGATCGTGATGGATCGTACAATATGATCACACATCGTACGTATGATAAGGTCAAAAATGCTCGTACGATCATGTATGAATCGATTTCATACTCTGACAATCATATGTACAAATTGTCATCGTACATTACTATCAGTTCAAAATGGAATCAATTTATTCGAGATGATTTTGTATGAATGCATTATCATACAGTAGATTACTTTTTAACATACAAGTTTTTACACTCCCCAACTGTGTGTGTAATGATTTTCCTAAAATGTTAGTACACATAAACAACACAAATAATATTTCCAAAATATGTTAGGAGAAATAGCAATCAACACAAAAAAGATTTTGGAATCATCAAAAAAACACATAATATAAAAACATAATTATGAAAACTAAGTTGTAACAATCTCCCCCATTTCTATGATGATAAAATAATTATTATTTGAGTTAACATTTAAAGCAAATTTTCTTGTTAGCTCTTCCTAAATGAATGACCAATTTAAAAGAAGGGGTTCACATAAAGATCAAAAAACACAAACCTAAAAATTAAAAAGAAACAAAAACTACTAAAATAAAAAATAGCTCAAACAAAATATGAAATAACTTGAACAAAAATATAACTCAAACAAAAATATGAATACAAATAAAACTAACAACTAGATCGAAAACACAACTCGAACTTGAATAGAACATACACACATTCACAATACAATACATACATACACACAACACACATACGTCTAAAAATCAATCAAAAATATCAATCATCAAACAATATTATCTCCCCCTTTCACAACAACAAAAAGGGAAGAAATTCTTGAAATAAAAAGTTTCTATAGATAAATCAAAAGAGTTAAAAAGAAGAAGATTTTAAACTAATTTCACATACATCATTAACTTCCTAATGCTAAAAAAAAAATCAAATTTTAAATTAAAGGACAACTAAGATATGAAAAGTCAATCAGGTTCACTATTCATGTTAGACAAATTATATATAAAATTAATTATTGCAAAATGGACAAAATAAAGATTAAGTAGTTTCTAATTTAATAGTGAAAATGATTGTCAATTATATGGATTTGTATTAGAAATAGAATGATAACGAAAAGAGCAATATGAATTTTTTAATTGGTGACATTGCTCATCTTTTCAAATATTTATGGCACACTTTATTTATCTTTTCTATTTGGGCTAATTTTGTGTCTCTTTTCACTTTACGAACCATTGCACGTTTTATTTATATTTTTACATGCTTTGTGCATTCCTTTTTTTTTTTTAACTTTTTTGGTCCTTTTAGTATCAATAATCTTAATTCAAATTCCGCTAATAACAAAAATAAACACATTGAAAAAAAATAAAAGAAATAAGACATCTACTTTACAATAATTATATCAAAATAATACTTGTCTATACGAACATGAAATTGATCTTCTTATCTACATCTATTCATAATTTTAATTTTAATTTTTAGAGATCAAATTTTGCAAGGAAATTAATTTGTAGAACAAAGTAATTGAAAATCCATTCCAAAGATCAACCACAAAAGATTCTTCTCTAAAAAATATAAACATTTCATGAAATAAAAATCAATGAATGTCAATAAAACATTCCATAATTTCATTGATCATTAAAAACCCATACAAATAGTTTTCTATTTAACATCACACCAAATAACATTATCCTGGAAATGCAAAAACAATACATGTATTCACCAACACAGAAAATTACTAAAATCACAAGAAAAATATCTCAACAACAAACTCGTATTCTCATCAGAACTATAGTACAAAAGTACAACTAATAATCCCAGGGGCCTTAATCTTAAGGAGGTGGTATAATTAAACACTAAAAAATAACTATTCATCATAGCTATATTATTATTGACCGAGTCAAATTTCCTACGGATCCACCCCATATCTTCATTATGTCTCAGGTTCTATTGGTTAAGATGTGTCTCAATTTGATCAGAATGTTGATAAAAGTAAGATTCCATTTGGTCAAAATGCTGCACCATTTCTTGGTAGAAATTCTTGTCATGTCCAAGTGCAGGTGCAGGCGCTGGAGCAAGAGCTCCTCCTTCTTCCTCAAAATCATCACCCTCAAAACTTTGAGCTCGTCTAAATAGTGCCCTAAAAGAGGCATTAGTAAAGTAAATATAGAGTTCAATCGGAGGATCAAGATGTATAAGATTGTACTTCTTTTCAAAGATATATACAACTAGATGTCCTAAAGCCGCATTTTTCTTTCTCTTATTATGAGGAAGTCCAATATCAAAAAGTTTGTTAATATAATACATGATAAGTTGGGCTTAATCAAAATATTTTTTATTACTTATCAAATAAGTGACTGTGGGCAAAAGAGGAGTCAGGTTAATGTGATCACTAACTTTTGAAATAGTTAAAATTCTCAAAACATGCTGAATAATTCGAGCATTTTGATTGAGAGTGTACACACAAGATAGATGACTAACTTGGGAAATAAATCTAAGAGTTTGATTTACTTGTAACGAATCAAATTCGGCTCTAGAGGTAAAGGTGTGCGCTTTAATTCCTTGAGTTTTTTGGTGGAGGAAGTTGCTTAAGTCTTTCTTATTAATTTCTACTCATTGCTTGAAAAAATAAGAGATAATCCTAGTGTGGTATTGGTTTACTTTCATGTTAGCCAAAAAAATTTAAAAGATTCTTTATGAAAGGCATAAATGAGAGTCAGGATAAATGAAAACTAGGTTGAGGTGAATAGAGGCATGACAAAGAAATTAATATCATTCTGAATGAGGAGTCGACAAGGGTTAAATTTTGCAGCAAAATACCTATAGAAAGCATCTTCAAAGCATCTTCATTTTTTTTTGATAGAAAATTGTCATCCCTATCAAATCAGGAGGAAGATCTCTTAGAGGTGCGAGGTCATTTGCTACTGCTTGTCATTCCTAAGATTTGGACTCTAGAATGTTTGGAATGGATAAGAATGTGATGAAAAACATGTCCAAGATCCTTCTATTTAAAGAAAATTGACCTATCGTATAGTATTAAATATGGATTGTACTAATAATTTTAAAATCGTACTGGATAAAAAAATTTCAAACATACAAATGGATATGGCCAAAAATGAAATGACTTTTTTGTAAAATGTCATTTCTGAGGTATCCTTTCATACAGATTTTTTGACCAATAGATTGTATAGACAAACACATGTTCGTTCGGGATGATCAAAATATTAAAGATCATTTTATGATGATTAAGTTTGTCCCCCATAAGGAACTGACAATAGGATCGTACAGATGAAATTCTATTTCGAACGTACAATCTATGATCAATAACTAACATTTTCTAAAAAAATCATCCCCAATTGTGCAGACAAAATAACATATACCATACAGTATGATGATGTCATTATACAATACAAAATCCTATAAAATTTGATTTTCATGTTATCAACTCAGAAACCTATTATGTCATGCTACAAAATTTGTAAAATACAAAAAATTTCATGCAGTATGAAAAGAACACTTAAAAAATAAGATATGATAAATAAAAAATCTCATCAAACAAAATGACATGCTTCCAGTAAAATCAGAAAACAAAGCAAGCACAAAATTAAAAAAATAGAAAACAATCAAGAAATAAAAAAAGAAACAAAAAAAAAACAAACTCTTACAATCAACCTAAGAAAATAAACAAACTTAAAATTACATAATAAATCAAGTTTTTAGAATTTTAATTTAAGCATTAAGATTAATCACACCAAACCTGATCTTTAAAGTGTTAAATGTGTCAAAAGCTAGTAATTTTGTAAAAATGTCTGCAAGTTTATTCTCCATAACAACGTAATGCAATTTAATTTTTCGTTTAACTACATTATCTATAATGAAGTAACATCTTATATCTATATGCTTGGTTCTAAAATGTTGAATAAGATTCTTTGAAATGCATATGGTACTAGTATTATCACAGAAAATTAGAATTGTTCCAATAAAAAATCTTAAGTCAATCAATTGTTATTTTAACCAAAGAACTTGTGCCACACAACTACCTAAGGCAATATTTTTCTTCAGCAGTAGATAAGGCTACTGAATTATGTTTCCTATTTGACCAAGAAACTAAAGAGTTTCCTATGAATTGATAAGTTCGAGATGTACTTTTCCAATCAACCTTACATCCTATAAAATCTAAATCAAAAAATTCAATAATTTCAAAAGAAGAGCTATGCTTAGGATACCAAATCCCTAAGTTTTGAGTTCTTAAAAGATATCTCAAAATTCTTTTAACTGTTGTCAAATGTGATTCATTTGGATCAGATTAAAATCTAGCACACAAATAAGCATTGAACATTATATCTGATCTACTAGCATTCATGTCAAGTAATGATCCATTTATACTTCTAAATTTCTTTTGATCAACATATTTTCCCTTAGAGACCTTATCTAACTGCACTAAGGAACTCATTAGTGTAGTCACTAGTTTAACATTATCCATTTCATATTTATTGAGTATTTCTTTAATATACTTTGACTGACTAATAAAAGTTCCTTCATTATTTGTCTTTATTCTAAAACCAAAAATAAAACTCAAATCTCTAATCAAACTCATATCAAATTTAATACTCATTATTTTTTAAAAATTATCATAAAGATTTTTATTTATAGATCTAAATAAGATATCATCAATATATATTTGAATAATGAGTATGTCATCTTGTATCCTTTTCAAAAAAAGCGTGGTGTACACATTTCCTTTCACAAATAATCTCTCTAATAGGAAAGTGCTTAACCTCTCATACTAAGCCCTAGGTGCATATTTTAGTCTATACATTATATTTTTCAATTTAAACACATGATAAGGGAATTTAGAATTTTCAAACCCTTGAGGTTTCTCAACATAAGCATCCTCTTATATCACCCTATTAAGAAAGACACTTTTAACATCCATTTGATACAATTTAAAACCTTTAAAACATGTAAAGGCTAACACACTACAGGAAAAAATGTCATTTTTGACGGGCATTTTCATTGTAAAATGGCTAAAATCCGCCAGAAATACTAATTTCTGGTGAATTTCCGGCAAAAAACTTTTCGACGGTAAAACATGCGTCGAAAAAGCCCTTCTAGCGTTAAATATTTTGCTGGAAATATTTCCGGCGGATTTTCAGTGAAAAATTTGTTGGAGAAATATTTCCGACAGAATATTTTTGCGTCAAAAAATAAGAAAAAAATAAAAAAAAAATGTCAAGCAGCTGTTCGCCTACTCCATCTAACCCGAGCAGGCCCCCAAGCTAACCTCAACCTGCCAACCTCAAGGCTAACAAGAACAACCCCCACCCAGCAACCTCTAGCGGACCAGACTGGGCCCGCGCTTATGCGCCTGCGGCAGGGTTCAAACCCCCACCACTCAACGTTTTACCCGACCGTTCCAACCACTAGGCCAAACATCAAAAGCCACTAAGAAATAAACTTTTTATATTTAAAGTAGAACTGATTAATTTATATTAAAAATAATTATAAGTAAAGCTAATTAATTATAACATAATTTTAAAATATATATTAATATATTCTAACATAATTTTAAAAATATATTAATATATTCTAACATAATTTTAAAAATATATTATTTTTTAAAACTCTAAATAATTTAATTTGATAATAAGTCACTAAATTATTTAAATTAATTAACAAAATAAATAATTTTAAATATTTATTATAACAATTTTGTAAACATATTTAATTTTCGTCAAAAATCCGCCAAATATTTTGTCGGAAATTCCGTCTAAATTACATCCGTCGGAAAGCAAATCGAAAAATATGATGGATCTCCATAAAACATTTTTCGTCAGAAATCCGCCAGAAAATCCGCCGGAATTTCTGTCAAATTTATTTTCCCCGGAAATTAGCTATTTTCCTGTAGTGACAAAACCTTAATTGCTTCAAGTATGCCTATAGGGGCAAAGGTTTCTTTAAAAGAAATCCCTTCTATTTGATTATACCCCGTTGGCCATCAATCTTGCCTTATTTCTAATCACATCTTTTAAATCATTCATTTTAGTTTTGAAAACTCACTTAGTTCTTACAATACTTTGATCCTTAGTCCTTTCAATCAATTCCTAAACATCTTTTCTTACAAATTGATTTAATTCTTCATGTATGGCCAAAATCCAAAATTCATTTGAAAGTGCTTGATTTATATTAGTGGGTTCAATCATCGATATAAAGGAAGAATTGTTCATTTCTTTGCTAAGTTCATGCCTAATCTTAACACCCTTACTAGGTTCACCTAAAATCAATTCTTTAGGATGATTCTTAGAAAATCTCCATTCTCTAAGCAAAGGGTTTTATTTTCCAACATCTTCTTCAAAATTTGTTTTTTCAATTTGTTGGGAGATATTTTCAATATGATAATCTTCTAACCTTGGCTCTTTCAAAATGTTAGATTCATCAAAAATAACATGTGTGATCTTCTTAACTACCAAAGTTCTTTTCTTAAAAACTCTATCGGATTTGACAACACTAGAATATCCAAGAAATTTTCTTTCATCAAATTCAGGATCAAATTTTTCCAAAGGAGTTTTAATATTATCGTGAATGAAAAACTTGCATTTAAAAATATAAAAATGTGAAAGATTTGGTGTTCTACCCATAAGAAGTTCATAGGGTGCTTGTTTAACTTGGATCTAATATTCACCCTATTCAGAACATAACAAGCTGTACTAACTACTTTAGCCCAAAAATACTTTGTGAGTATTTGGCCAACATGGCTCTAGCGGATTCAATTAATATTCTATTCTTTCTTTCTATTACCCCATTCTACTAAGTGATTCTAGGTGCTGAAGTTGTGATCAATTATTTTCTCTTTACAAAAATCTTTAAATTTTTTATTTTCAAATTCTCCTCCATGATAACTTTAAATTGACAAAGTCTCACACCCTAATTTTCTCTTAATCCAAGTACAGAAGTTTTTAAATTCTTCAAATGATAGACTCTTATGAAATAAAAATTTGACCCAAGTGAAACTTGAAAAATCATTAACTATCACAAATCGAAACACTTTACCTCCTAGACTTACAGTGCTAACTGGTCCAAAAAGATACATGTAAATGATTTCCAATAGTTTGCTAGTTCTAAGATTCTTAATGGAATGAAATGAGAACTTCACCTATTTTCCTAATTAACATGCATCACACAGGTGATCCTTAGTAAAGTTTAGTTTGGGTATTCCTCTAACTAATTCTTTTTGGATAATTTTCCTTAGATTTTTCATGCTTGTGAGATAAAGTCTCATATGCTATAACCATAATTCATCAGTAATTATTTTGAGATAAAAAGTATTAGAATATTTAATAAAATTCAAATCAAGCATGTACAAATTATTTACCCTAATTCCATGTAAAATATCAATTCCATTTTGACATATTATGCAGCTCGTCGGAAAGAATTTTACACTATAACCTTTATCACATAGCTGACTAATACTTAATAAGTTATGTTTTAAGCCTTCTACTAATAAGATATTTTTAAATGAAAAATTGTTTAAATTTCTAATCATACTTGTGCCTACTACTTTCTCGTGGTATTGTCTCCAATTGTAAATTTGCCTCTATTCTTGGCTTGTAGTGATATGAATTATGTCGTATCTCCAATCATATGCTTCAAACATCTGCTTTCTAGGTACAAAATTCTCTCATGAAATCTTTTATAAGAGTTTTTTGACAAGATAATTAAATGTTAGACTTGGGAACCCAAAAAAGTTTGGGTTCTCCTCTTGGCAAAAATAATCTAGATACATGTTTGATATAATTTGTTTTATGCATCTTAGATCTCCACATAAGATATGATTTATTATGAATAATACAAGTATGAGAAATATGTCCAATTAATCCACAAGAAAAATATTTCACTCCAAGAAAAGGATTTATCAATCTATGTGAGTTATACTGTCTTTTTCTTGGTTTTAAAGATTAAGGCTTCAGATCAGTATTAAAAAAATCTACAAGTGTTGGGGAAATCCTATTTTCCTCGAGAGATTTTATTTTCTCTCTAAAATATGAGTTAGAACTTTCTAAAATAGCATTATCAACTTTTAAATAGTGCTCTCTATTATCATATTCATCCAAAAATATTTTAAAATCATTTTCAAGTTTTGTGTGTGATGATTTCAATAATTCATACTTTTTGTTCAAATCATCAAATGCATCCAAAAATGTCACGTGGTTGCTATCAATCAATGTATGATCATTCCTAAGGATTTCATGCTTTTTTTTGTAATTCTAAAAATTCTGTATTCAACCTAGCATGGGATTTTTGAGTTTTCTATGAATTTTCTCAAAAACATCAAATAACTCTTCATAGGTTAAGTCATGTACCTTTTCTTGATCTAATTGATCAAGATTGTCGGTCATTAAACACAAATTTGTGACTTCCTCCTCTACTTCTATTTTTGAGGAATCTGAAGCTGAGTCTACCCAAAATGCTCTCTATAATCTTTTCTTACCCTTCCTTACATTGCTTTTCTCCTTGACCATCTCATTATTAGAATTAGCTTTAGGATTCATGCATTATGATTTGATGTATCCAAGCTTCCAGCATTCATAACAAGTTATATCATTAAAGGCCTTAGCATTCTTATGGAACTAACCCTTATTTCACTTTTGATGTCTCCTTTGCTTTCTCTTAAGAAAACTTTTGAATTATCTTTTCATTAAGGAAATATCATCTTCATCCTCATGCTGAGACCAATCAATATCTAAGTCATCCACTTTCAATGAAATATTTTTCTCCTTCTGCTTGTTACCTGCATCAATCTACCTTTGAGTCACTCCTTGCTCATAAGAAATTAGAGATCCAAGAAGATTATCAATAGAATAAATATATAAGTCTTTTGATTCTATTATAGTAGTAATCCTTACATCATAAGTAAAAGGCAAACAATAAAGAATTTTATTTACTTTTTTAGTATTCATTAGTTCCCTACCTAAAGCATGTAATGAGGTGATTGTTTGTATGAAATGAGTGTACATGTAAGTAATTGATTCATTTAGTTTCATGCAAAACACTTCATTATCATGTAGTAAAATATTCAATCTTGATTATTTCACCTCATTAGTTCCTTCATATATAATGAAAAGCATATCCCATATTTCTTTTCAAGATCTACAAGTTAAGACACACATATAATCTTCATATTTAAGTGCATAGAAAAAACTATTTAAACATTTAGCATTTAACTGGCCTAAGTCTTTTTCTTCTACAGTCCAGTCAATAAATGGTGTTTAAATTATAATATCATCTACAAGTCTAGTTATCCTAGTATATTCTTCATGTAATAAAATTCATATGCGATACTTAAGTGATTGAAGAAAAGTAGATATACGAATTTTCCAAAAATTGAAAGGGATGTTATCAAACAATGGTGGTTTAGTGATTGAATACCCTTCAGGTGTGTTACGATTTCAAAAAGTAGCATGATCTTTTTTAAAAAGTTATAGAAACCTTAATTTTTGAAAGTAGGCTCTGATACCACTTGAAAGTCTGAATAGGTTATTAGACCTAAAACAAATGTCTCAAGGCTAACGAAGAGGATGGTGAATCGATAATTTATAAATCTCTTGCTAGATTAAAAAAACTATTTCTATTTTTCTTTTAATCACAATAATAAAATTTTTCCAAAATGTTTTTCAACCATAAATTAGCTTGTGTAAAATAAAAATAGGAAAAAGTAAATATAGAAAGAATACATAAATTTATAGTGGTTCGGTCCAACTAGATCTACATCCAATCCCTGAAGACTCCCTCTTTAGGTATTGCACTATACTAAAGTGACTCTCATTTTGCTCCCACGGTAAGGAGAAGAAGCCCTTACAATTAACCTCTCTTCCACCAATCCCCGATGTGGTAGACTATCATCATCCTTTCCTACCCTCCTAGTGACGATAGAGAATCAGTGTCCTTTCACACCCTCTTGATATCGGCAGAGTACCATCATCTTTTCACACCCTTATGGTGTTGATAAAGTATTATCATCCTTTCACACCCTCTTTATGTCGGCAGAGTACCGACACTCCTTTGAAAATCTTCTTCTAAGAGTCTTCAAGAAAGTAGGGAATAACCTTGAAGAACAAGTAAGAGATACTCACCATTGGGTAACCTTGTGAATCCCCTCATAATTTTCTCTTAAGAAATCTCTCACTCTCCAATCACAAGATATTCTCCCAAACACTCTCCAAGTGCACTCTCAAAAGAAATTAATAGTAGGAGTTCTTAGATAGTTAGTTTTAATAACTCTTATATATGAATGACACAAAAACCCATCTAAAAAATAAAAACTTTTAATTTGACCATCATGGATTGTATAGTACGATCGCACATCATATGAACGATCAGTTCAAAAACTGCTCGCACGATCTTGTACGAACCAATTTTGTATTAAGCTAGTCGTATATGTGAATTGCCATTTTACAGTATGATCAATTCAAAATTGAACCAATTCATCCGGTATGATTATGTACAAACACATTTTGTACTCTGGATTGCATACTATACGAACCCAATATCGTATAATATGATCAGTTTAACCAAATCATGCTTCATTTCGTATGAAAATGGATGAGTCCATTTTGTACTTTGGACGTCGTCTATACGATCCCAAGTTTGTATTGTACGAACAGTTCAAAAAATTTACCTATTTATATGAACAAACTGATACATACCAATTTCATACTCTAAACATCACTTGTATGAACCTATGATTGTATAGTATGATTAGTTCAAAAAATTTTGAGTTCATTCGGGATGATTTGGTATGTAGCCATTTCGTTCTCTAGACATCATTTATATGAAGGTAACTTCGTATTGGATGAATAGAACTTAAAAACTTTTCCTGGTATGATTCGATCAGCTTTATTATGGAGGAACACTCAGGTCAAATCATCATGTATGATCCCTTATCATATTGTGCGATTAGTTTTAAAAATATAAGTTTTTACACTAGGCTAGTGTCTGTGTGTACGGTTACCCAATTAAAATCACACTCTCTTAGACTCAATAAAAATATAAAAAGTACAGGCTTCAATTATGATAAACCCTAATATAATCTATCTTAAAGTCTTCAACAGTTTGGAGTATGATTACCTTGAAACGTTAGTACACACGTACAACATAAATAATATTTTTAGTATATATTATGAGAAACGGTAATCAACATAATAAGATTTTGGAAACTTCAAAAATACACATGATATAAAAATATAGTTATGAAAATTAAGTTGCAATAGCTATAGCATTAGGTATCGCATCTAAGGGAAATCCTATGGGAACGATATATATACAAGGATATGAAGACCTTGGAGCTAAAGATGGATTCCATATGAGGTTAACATGATCAGAAGCAATTTTACTAAGATATTTCACATATGTAATAAGAGAAGGAAATAGATGCTCATTATTGAATAGGATTATATCATGTCTTTCCAAAATATTATTATTATAGTAGGTTTAACATGATCCTATATAGCCAACATTTGTTAAGCCATAATCTAGTATCACACTATTGAAATCATCCATAGCATCAATAATGGGAGAAGAGCCTCCCAACTTTTTAGCAACATTAGTAATGATGTTAGAATCATACTCCACCCCCCCCCCCCCCCCCCCCCCCCCCCCCCCCCAAAAAAACCATCAAGGACCTTTATAACTATTATTAAAGTAAACCAAATTTTATCATAAAGCCTTCCTAACAAATTTAGAATAACTAGCATAAATAAAGATATACCTTACATAAACATTAAACAGTAAGAAATACAATGCAAAACTATATTAATGTCATGAACTATGGAAAAATTAATGTTGTATTTACAAAAAAAAAATCATATTTAACCATTAAAATTAGCATAGGATAAATCAAAACCCAAATGCTTTTGACAAAAAAATAATCTTAGAAGTATTTGTGGACCTATGAATGGGTTCTGCTCAGCATGGGATAGAGTACAAAGGGTATACGACCATGCCATCCTGAGGGATGAGACGATCACAAGCCTTCGCGCTCTTTGCAAGTTGGCCAATGGAAGAGCAGACTAGATCACACATATGATTAATCCTTGAGGATAGCAGTTCTCACCAATGCAGCTCAATTGATGATAATATACATGACTTGATTAGAATAATGGGTTTCCCCCACCCGATACATTAGCTCGAGTGGGATTTATTTGATGGTATAATTTAGTTTTCCACAGGTGCAAGCCCCCATGGTTAATTACATCTGAAGCTGGGATTTGAGAAGATTCTCGATTAAGGATCCTATATTATCCTTTCAAATGGGATTGGCACATAGGAAGAAGACTAGGAAGTTCCTACTCAAAGGGAAGAAAGGGTTCAACTCTGCTTAGTCAACACACACAGCTCAAGCTAACACCTTGAGGGACTAAGATAGTAAAATGAAACTAGAGAAAAAGAAATAAGCAATGCACTCAAAGAATATAGGAGAGAAGGATGGAAATAAAATCATCCATGTGATGTAGATAGGTAGGATTTATAGCCCCTAAAGAATAGGGAACTTACCCATCGATGAGGCATAATATGAGACACCGAATATAATAGCCTTGAACCCTAAATCTAGAGTGGGTTCAATATTCTACAACACTAACACCCGTGTCTTAGCTAATGCATCTTGGGCTTATATCTTACTTGAAAAGGAAAGCCAGCTAACCACCTAAGCACATAAAATCCATGATGTCCGGTCTTTATGAAAGATGGGTGGGAGGCTGAGTTTTTGGAAGTAAGGCTAACATCTAGAGAGTTTCCTAATTGGCCCTGAACTTATATACAGTGAATTCTCCTAAAGTTAATGCAATTAAATTTTTAATTTAATTAATTTCTAATGTAATGCATGTTGGTTAAAAATTCTTCAAATCATGAATGCTTGAAAGTTAAAGAAAAGGCTTAAAAATTTTTTTTAAGACTGGACTTTCCTAGATCCAGCCCTTAATCCTCATAGGTTGGATTATCTGGACTATACCCACAGGCATGAAAGTGTCTTAAAGAAGGAGGGAGAAAATGTATTAATATGCATGGGACCCTAAATGACTCTGGTTATTCCCTAAATCATTATATTTCTATGTTATTTAACTCCTAAAAATATTAAATTTTAGTTATGAGTAGAAAACATTTTAGTTCTTAGATAGCCTAGTGAAATCAGGCCACACACATACAAGAAAGAAACTTTAAAAAAGTAGGCAATTTCTATGACACAAATAATAGTAAACATAACAATATAAATAAAACTAGTAAAGTAAAAAAAGAAAGTCCATGGTAAGTGCCATATATAGTACAACCTAGAGTTTATAAAAAAATAATGGTGGTCAGGCTCCACCGACAACAACCTTGATTCTATTCCTACTGAATGAAAGCAAGGCATTACATCTTCAAGTCTTCATCTTCATATAGATATTCTTCCTCATATAATCTTTTTCAAACTTTGTACGGTTCATCCTCTAAAAGATGACCCAAATTAATAAGAAATTTCCTGTGAAGGGTCTTTCTTTTTCTATTTAGGTATATGGTATTTGAAATGCCTCACTTTTAAGACTTTCACAACTCGATACTTTACAAATTACATCATTAAAAAGAAAATAAAAACTTCCTATATGGTTATCCTAAGAAGTTAAATAAAAAATCCCAAATAGTTTATATATAAAAAGTAAAGTACACATTTCCAATCATACTTGACCATGCTCTTATTTATTTTTAGGGGCTAAGCAACTGAAGCACCTGTAGCAAGTAGTTATATATATCAACATTATTATTTATCATTTTATCCCCATTTATTAGTGCTACATAAGCATGACCAACTGCATAAGACATTATTAGTATCAAAAGTGTCTCTAACCTATAGGTGATCTATTACGCACATCACATCACAAATAAAGGAAGTACATTAATAAAATAAACAATCATAACAAATCAAGCCAACTAGCACATGTGTCACATGCAAGAGCGTCATAACACAGAAAATAAAAAAATCAAATCACCACCCTAACCTAGAGCTAGAAGTGATGCCCTAGTAAATAATTTTATGTGCGTGTAGAAGGCTGTGTGGCTTTGGATAAGTCCTATGTTGGCCAATTAGTTCAAGTTGTTCTATGTTCTAATTTATTGAATGCTAAGAAAAGAATTTTGATTAAAGTTTAAATATTAATGCATTATGTTCCATTATAATTAATTAATTTGGTTAGTCAATTTTAATACTTAGGATAGTGTTCTTTAAAGTTTAAGTTGAATTAATAGATTTTAGAAGGTCTCGAGTCATCCTAGCCGCTAGGTTAAGGGGGTCCAAAATATTACTTTTAGAAATAGGTTAGGTTTTAGGGTTCCAATATTTTTGTTAAATATTAGACCTTACAAGGAGTAATTAAACGTTGAGTTGGATGGATTCAGAGTTTTTTAGAAAAAGTTATGAATTTTAGAAGTTTCAGGCCCTAATTATTTTATTTTATTTTTTTGAAACCCACGGCGGGGCCTACGCATTCATATAAAGGGAAAATTACAAGGTCCTTAAAGGGACCTCAAGCTTTACTTCCGCTCAAAAGAGCTACAATCCAAAAAATAAAAAAAACCTAAAAGCTCAAGATTCCTGCTAATCCAAAATACAAGGAAACCTAGATACATTCTACGGTGCTCAAGGCTAAGTACCCAAAAAATGGGGAGACAGTTCAAATCAGCTTTCAGCATATACTCTCTGATCCAAAACTGAATGACACATTGAAGAGCACAAAAGAAACCTGCAAAACAGAGGAAAGAACAGCACAAAAGAAAATTGAACAAAATTTGACACATACCTATAACAAAAAAATAATACCACCCAAGTTTTAGGTAGAATGTCTTCCTACATGAAAACAAAAAACCATTAATATAACAAATAACATAGGAAAGATAATCATTAGAACCAGTCCAACTCCAACCAGTCAAAGCAGCAATAAGCTCCAACATCCAACAATTCCGGAGAAAACTTCCCCACCTGATACCAAAAAAATTGTGAATAACCCCAGAGGAAGTCCCAAGAGCACAATCCCCAAAATACCCACCAGCAGAAAGACGGATGAAAAGGATAAGACAAAGCATCCGGCAACTAACAAAGAAACCAAAGGAATCCACCAGGAGTAGGGTGAAACAATAGCAAACATTCCAACCCCCACACCTTCAACCTAACTAAACAACAGGGCTCCCACACATACTCATTCTCAAAGTAGCAGGTAAAGCAGATAAACTAACACAAACAACTATCAACAAAACATAAACCAAAATACCCATAGATGATACCATGCTGAGGGACAAAACCCAAAAAAATACAGTAAATAGCACCAGCATAATACGAATCAGAGATCCAATAATAATTTCTCACAGCCATCCAAAACCCAAGAACCATCCACAACTAGAAAAAGGAGAACTCAAAATAAATAACACCCGAGAAAAACTCAAGCATAATCCAGCTCCTCAACCACCCCAAAAACAACCAGCCAAAAACCTTAAGGCCATCCAGGCAAAGATACCCAAACAACGTCAAGTGAATAAGAATAGATAGAAACCAAAACCTGCTATCAATGCTCCACCCAGAACCATAAAGGCAAAACCCATATAGAAGTAAAACCACCAAAGCCTCCAAACCACTATTTAGACTTGAAATAGCACCAGGTTTAGACAACAAAATAGATCCGCACCAAGGGATCAAACCACAAAATAATAAGATAGTCGATTAATTTCTAACATAAGGGAGAGAAATTTTTCAAGTCTAATAAGGCCTCTAAGAGGCGCAGGATAAGTAGCTTTCATGAATTCATTGAACCGATAAATACGAGCTCCAAACAGAGCGAGCCACCGAGCACAGGCATTACCATCTTTAAGGACATGAGAATAATCAGTAAGAATTGGAACCATTAAATACTTGATAGCGCAAGCAATATAAAAAACCTCAGGATCACAAGGAACATCCACACTATTCAGTAAACATTGAATATTCAAGAGACACTCAACCTCAATGGTAATTTTGGTAATACCAAGGGCAAGATAACTATTAAGCCCATAAAGAATAGAGTTCAAAATAGCCAACCGAGGATTACAAGGTGAAGGCCCCGCAAAACCAAGAATAGAATCTCCATAGCCATCTCTAATAATGCCACCACATCCCCTAATATTGTTATCCACCTCAGTACCAACATTAAGTTTGAAAAAATCCATCCTCAGTTTTAACCATAACACCAGACGAGTAATCGAAGAAGTGGGAAATTGCTGCATCTTGAGACCAAGGTCAGTAATAACATGGTAACACTAATAAAAGCCATTCATAGAAATTAAGTTAACAGAAGTCAGGCTAAATAATTTTTCTTTCACATTTTGAATAACCCTGGATAAATCCATTTTAATGCCATTAAATACAACATTGTTTCTTTCCAATAAAAGATACCAAAGAATATTTCGGGCCCTAGTTAATGAACTAAGGTTGACCGGATAATTGACCTTTCAATTTAAGTTGGTTTCTAGAAACCTAATATTAATAAATTTTATATTATAATTTGAGTTAAATGCCTTTTAGTTTACCCAATTTGGAATTTTTTTGAATTAGTTATAAATTTTCAAAGTTGGGGAGTTTAGTGAATTATTAAAATTATTTAATTAAAGGTATTTTGGGGATTTTCATCGAAACCATTCCCAAACTACTTGGAATCACCTCCAAAGGTCATAAATGACCCAAAGATTTGTTCCCAAGTGTTTGGGAAAATTTTGGAATTTTTAATAGTTATTAATTATTTAATTTAATTAAAAGAGTGATTTTTAGACAAAATTAAATCAAGGTTTAGATTGAAATCCAATTAAGGAGATTTTAATTTTCTAAGGTTAAGGATTAAATTATGAAGAGTTTAATATATTATGGGTAATTTTTCTAAGTTCGCTAGACATGTTCTTAATTATTGTCCTAAAGGTGTCGCTAAGTTAAGTAGGTTTAAATCTAATATTTAATGACTAACCCTGAAGGTAACATAAATGGGAATGCAATAAAATATAAGCACACCATGTCCTTAGATCTATGAGAGCCTAGGCTAGGTGCTCATGCATCCTACACATACAAAAGATGATTAAATAAGCAGTTAAGCGCAATTAATGATGTGATTACTGAATGATTGGAGCCCAATCATCCATTAATCCTTCACCCATGAATGTTATTCGCATGCATAGCCTATGTTTAAAATTTCATAAAGTGGATCTCCCAAAATTAAAGAAATTTAATATATATAATTTTAAAAAATTTTAAAAATACATATATATTAATATATAGGTTCAAAAAATAAAGTAATTAAAAATAATTCAATTTATATAAATTCATAAATATATGATAGATCCACTAGTCACCCAAGGGAAGATTCAAAATAACTTCAAAATAATATTTAATTTAAAAGTATTTGATATATTAATGATTTAAATATTGAAGTCTCTAAAACTCCAAAATTTTGTTAAATATTAAAGTCTCTATAATTTTAAAATAATTTTTATAGATTTAAAAAAAAATTACATTTTTAAATCAATTAATCATTAATTAGATATTTAGATATTTAATTATTTAACTAGTTAAAAATACATAAAAGAATATTAAACTTAATTTTAAAATTAAATAATTAAGATTAACTTTCTAATTTTTACAAAAAATAAAATATTATTTTTCTTTAAAAATGATTATTCATATATATGGATTATTTAAATATTAATAATACATTAATATATCGTCTTCCTTGTCATGCCGACACACACACAAGGATTAATTAATTAATTTTTTCCCTATGCCCTAGCCGTTAGGCTCCTCTGTGCGATTTCATGGCGATCTCGTCGCTCCGCCTTCGGGAGTGCTCCGTTCATTCTCCGGTCGGTGTTGACTGCCTATTCTTTCTCTTGTTAATATGCATGGCCCTTTTATCTAGTGTTTTTCTTTCAGTTTTGCCCTATTTTTGGTTTCTTCTTTTCAGGTTTTGAGGTCTCGTTGAGGCTTCGGTTAGTGGGGGGGTGATGATGTCTACGACGTCGTGCAGACCGACTGTTCCTTCTGTTTCGATTGGTAAGACCAGATCATTCAAGGATGTTATGTTGGGTGGTTCTTCATCTTCGACTTCTAGGGTTCATTTTGTGCACTCTTCCTTTAAGGGTTGTCCGGCTCTTTTGTTTGAGGATTCTATGGTTTCTCAACTTGCTGCACCATTCTCTTTTACTCTAGTTGGTAAATTTGTATTGTGTAGACCTAATCTTGATGTTATTCAAAAAAATTTTAATGCCTTAAAACTGTCTGGTTCCTTTAACGTGGGATTGTTGGATCCCCGGCATATTGTGATACAACTATCTAATGATTTAGATTATAGTCACATTTTTTCACGCCGTTCTTACTATATTCAAGGTTGTCAAATGAGGCTTCTTAAATGGTCACCGAATTTTGATGTGGTGGAGGAATCTCCCATTGCCCCGGTGTGGATTGCTTTTCCTAATCTTCGTTTACATTTCTTTAACACTCATATTCTATTTGGTATGGCTTCAGTTTTCGGTAGACCTTTACAAACTGATCAAGCTATGGCATCTTTATCTAGACCTTCTGTGGCACATGTTTTAGTCGAACTTGATGTTACGAAGAAGTATCCTCATAAAATATGGCTAGGGTCAGAAGTTAATGGTTACTTTCAAAAAATAGAGATTAAAAATTTACCTATATTCTGCTCTCATTGTAAAATACATGGTTATGCGATTATTGAATGTTTCCGATTGCATCCTAATTTACGTAAAGGGAAAGGGTCTTCTAAAATTAATGCGAATGTTGGTAAGGAGGATTTGCTTGTGGTACAAATTGCGGTGGGGAATGGTTCTGGTTCTATGAACATGGGCTTGCAAGACGGTGAGCAAATGGGTGTGGTTCCTTTGGCTAAGGAATTGGAAGAGAATCTTATTAATAATGCTTCTATTATTAATGTGCCTAACCATGCTAAGATTTTTATTGATCCTATTTCCAATGAGAAGGATAATAATGCTCATGATTTTTCTTCTAATTTAGTTCCTACTTTGAATCTGATGATTATTCAGGATGACGGTTTCTCTAGTAGGGATCCTTCTCATTTAGATCATGACAAGTGGTAGGATGCTATTCCTGTGAATAGCTCGGATAATTTTGTTATTGTCCTGGATCTTGGGGATATTGATTCCTTCAAAGCTAATGATATTATTAATATTAATAAGCATGATATTGTTAGTAATGATCCTATTTTGCAGAAGACAGACTTACCTCCTACTACTATCCAAAACGATACTGATCGGTTTGAGAAGAATATTTCTACTTTGGAAGATAGGGTCTTTTACTTGGAAGGTCATAAGCCTTCTCTGGAGCTTTCAGGTAATTCGAATAATGATGAATTACTTTTATAGACACTTCGATTCCTAAGTTCTTCTCTTCTACTTCGATTGTTCTTATTCCTAAGAATAATGATGTTAATTCTTGGAATGATTATAGACCCATTAGTTTGTGTTCGGTTTTTTACAAATTAGTTTCTAAAAATTTTTATGAATCTGCTTATGTTACTTTTGCCTAAAATTATTTCTCCGTACCAAATGGGTTTTGTTAAAGGTCGTGTGATTGCGGACAATATTTTGTTGGCTCAGGAATATTGCCATGATCTTGATGTGAAGGTTAGAGGGGGTAATATGATTATGAAGTTGGACATTGTTAATGAAATTACTAAACGACAAGAGGGGGGGTGAATTGTAAAAGTCTTTCTCTTAATAAAATTAACCCTAAACAAGAGTTCTAATTTTTTTGTTATTTTTGAAATATTAAAACAAAGATTTATGCAATTTTACTTTCACAAAAATCCACGTGCAATAGATATGACAAAATGAAAGTGCAAGTAAAAAGTAACCAATGATAAAGAAAGAACACACCAAGAATTTTATAGTGGTTCGGTCAAAATATGACCTACGTCCACTCCCCGGAGTCCTCCACTCCGGGATTTTCACTATAAAAATAGTTCTCCTTTTGCCCCCCTCGGCAAGGCGGAGAAGCCTGTACAAACCTCCCTTTCACCAACCCGGCGTGGCGGAATACCAAACTCTGTTTTCGCCCTCCTGGCGACGGCAGAGAACCTTCTCGTTTTTCTCCCTCCTGGAGAAGGCAGAGAACCTCGAGGTAACGGATGCAGACGAGCCTTTCCCTTGGAGATCCTCCCTCAAATCCTTCTCGGGCCACAGGAGGAGCAAGATGCAGCAAGCTTGGAGCAACCGTGTGATCTCCCTCACACCTCTTCTCCCTCACAAAGCTCACCTTCTCCTTCCTCTCTCAACCCTCAAGAATTTCTCTAGAGTTTTCTCCCTTGGAATCCCTCTCTAATCACGTTCACCCTCTCTGTCAATCTTACCCAAAAAGAACTTGATTGATATCTCTAAAAAGGCTCCAAAAAACCTCTGAATTCAAAAGTAGCCGTTACTGTTCGTACAGTACGATCTGGTATCGTACAGTACGATCTTCATAAACAGCCGTCGTCCTGGTACGAAGAAGTACGAACAGTACAAAAACAATTCGTACTGTACGATTTAATATCGTACGGTACGACTTACAAGATACTATTCGTACAGGACGATGGTCTGGACGATCGGATGTCGTCTCTGTTCATCGTATGGTACGATCACTATCGTACAGTACGATGTGACAAAAACCAAGAGATCGTCCAGGACGATATCCGGGACGATCATACTTCGTCTCTGTTCATCGTATGGTACGATTGACATCGTACAGTACGATGTTCAATTTTGACTTAGGCCTGGATTACATGCACTAATCACGGGTTAAATTAAGTAAGTAATTAAAACGGATCGTACAGTACGAACATGTTCGTACAGTACGAACGGTGCAAAATCACTTGCTTAAGTTAAATCACGGCTAGGGTTTTGGATCTGAACATATCGTACCGTACGAAGGACTTCGTACAGTACGATCTATTCACAGATATGCCCACATAGCTTGGATCGTACGGTACGAAATAAAATCGTACAGTACGATCTTCAGAGAAGAATTTTAGTAATATTTTGCAGTTAAAAAGGAACTCTCCCCCTGTGTGTGTGCATGGTTGCTCTTACTCTTACGCATTTTGTGGCCAGACTCAATAAAGTAAAAAATACAATAAATGAAAAATACAATGTTTGACTCATACTCCTAATCTACCCGGTCTTGAGTCTTCCTTTCTTCCTGAGTCACTTATGATCTTCCTGAAATGTTAGTGCTCAAGGAAAATAACAAATAGAATAATAATCAATGAAAAGCAGTTCCAAAACATTCATTATTTGGCATCATCAAAATCTCAAACTCGGGATCACGGGTTGCAACAGTTAAGGCTTATGATAATATTAACTGGAGTTTTATTTATAAAATGTTGAATTTCTTTGGTTTTGATGAGAAGTTCATTTCTTTTATCAAAGTGGGTATTGAAAGTCCTTCTTTCTCTATTATTGTGAATGGTAAGAGTCATGGCTTCTTTAAAGCTTCCCATGGGCTACGTCAAGGTGATCCCATCTCTCTTGCGCTCTTTATTATTGCTGCGGATTTCCTATAGGGGGCTTTCGGATCTGTTTCTCAAATGCCCTAGTCTCTACTTTAAAACGTCGGGTGGCATTAACATCTCTCATTTATGCTTTGCGGATGATTTCATTGTGTTTTTGAATGCTTCGAGGAATAAGGTTAACAAAATTTTGAGATTCTTTAAACGGTTTGAATCTATTAGTGGTCTTGTTTTTAATAAGAATAAAAGTTGTTTTGTTATTGCTACATATGTTTCCTCTGATAGGGTTTTGGATATTAAGAATCTTACCTCATGCTTTCTTACCTTTAAAATATTTGGGTATTCCGCTTTATAAGGGTAGGAAGAAGGCTTTCCTTTTTGATGGTTTAATTGCGACTGTGCAGAATAGACTTTCTTCTTGTGATTCCAATTTTTGGAGCTTTGGTGGTCGTCTTGTCCTTATTAAAAGTGTGCTCTCTTCCTTACCAGTTTATAGCTTTCAAACTCTTTTCTCTCCTAAGTTGGTGTGCTCTAGGCATGACAGAATTTTTAATAAATTTTTAAGGGGTTGGGTAACAACTCTAAAATTCATTGGACCTCTTGGGTGAATTGTTATGGGTCTCTTCGAGAAGGGGCTCTTGGTTGCAAGTCTATGTTTGATTTAGTTTATGCGTTTTCCTTTAAATTGTGGTACAATTTTAGGTATAATGTGAGTCTTTGGGCCAAGTTTATGAGGGCTAAGTACTGTGGGGGGTTCCATCCTTCCAACTGTTTTTATTATAAAGGTGAGTCTAACGTTTGGCATCGACTTTGTATTATTAAATGGAAAGTGGAACCCTCTTTATTTTGGGGTCTTGGGGAGGGAAATATTTTCTTTTGGCAAGATCGTTGGGTTAATGGTCAGTCTCTGGATTCTTTACTTAATACCATTTCTATTGACACTATGAAGGTTAATTTTTACTTTTTTGCTAATGGTTGGGATTTGTAGAAGCTGTTCCAGATTCTTCTGGAGTTTATTATTCAGCTTATTCTTAATATTCCTCTTAACCTTAATTCTAAGGATGTTTTGCTTTGTACTTTTACTAAAGACGGTCTTTTTAGAATGAATGATGCTTGGCACTTTTTAAGAAGTAAAAATGATGTTAACAAGCTTTTTAAAATGATATGGCATAAGAGCATTCCCTCCACGATTTCTGTTGTTTATTTGGAGGATTCTTCATAAGTATATTCCTACGTATGAGTTGTTAAGAAAGAGAGGTTTTATTATTACTTCTAGATTTCAATGCTGCTTTCATGTTGAGAATATGCATCATGTTTTTATTTCCGGTCCTATTGCTGTGAAGGTTTGGAGTTTTTTTTAGGCCTTATTTCATTTTAATTTCTATAGCCCTTGCATCAGTGCTTTTAATCTGCTCGATGGTTGGTTTGTGAGCAATAGTGGTCATGTTCGGAATGTCATCCCTTCCCTGATTTGTTGGTTCATTTGGTTGGAGAGAAACGACTCTCAGTTCAATGGGATTGCTATGGATCATCAAAGAATCATTCAGAAAATTAAGGATAAGGTTAAGGCTCTTTTTTCTGCTAAGTTACTTGTTTTGAAAAATTTTAAGAATTTTCTTTTTACTATTAAGGATTTCGGTATTAAGATGGAGGTGGCTAATTACCTTGAGCATACTAGTAGTATTTATTGGTGCAAACCTTCTCCTAACTCTATTAAGTTGAATATTGATTGTATTCATGTGGGGAATAAGACTAGTGTTGGTGGTCTTATTCGTGATCATAATGGGGTTTCTTCTTGGGTTTTGCTGGTATGACAGGTGACAGTGAAAGAATGGGTGGTCTTCTTATTATTGTTCTTCATGGGTTGAATTTGTGTGCTAGTCTTGACCTTATGAGTATTATTCTGGAGGTTAATTCTTATTTTAATTTAAATTTTCTGCTTAATCTGGATGATGTTAACTATTCTTACTCCTTATTCTACATTAGAAGGAGTATTAGAGATATCTTGGCCTCCATTAACTGTTCTTTTCGACTATTTTTGATGAGGGCAATGCTCCTGCTCTGGCTTTAGCTAAGTTGGGCTATAATTATGCTAATATTGTTGAATTCTCTCTTAAGCAGTTGCTTGACCCTATCAAAGGCATGGTTAATTTGGATTGTATGGGTTTACCTTATGTTAAAGGTTAATTTTTTTGGGTGCTGGAGGTTGTTCTGCATCTCTGGTTGCCTTGTGGGGGCTCTGAGTCGTGTTTTTTTTTTTTCTATGTTTCTTCTTATTTGCTTCTTTGTGGTGGTGATGGTCAGAGGCTTCCTCTGTTTTTTTTTTTTTTTTTTTTTTTGGTGGCTCTGTTGTTCTAGGTGTTTTGTTCTGGCTATATGTGGGTTTGTTGTTGTTGGGCGGGGGAAATGCTATTTCTGTGGCTTGTTTGGTTCTGTTTGGTTCAGGTTTGCCTACGGGTAAACAGCTACTGTTTGGTGAGTGTGGTGTGTTTTTATTTTTGCTGCTGGTTCTTTCAGATTGCTATTTTTTCCTGGAGCATGGCTGGATGCATCATGCTTGGTTGTATCCTTTTTGGAAGAACTTTAATCTTTTGTTTAGTATTGTCAATTGGTATATCTCCTATTTGCAGTTTCTTTTCTATATTTTGGTTGTGCAGGCTCCCTTTTGGGCGTTTGATTGGAAGATTTCTGTGGAGTCCTACGGTTGGGAGCATTTTGTTTGCTTTTTGTTTACTCCCTTTTTTTGGGTGCTTTCCCTTATGCACCGTAGCATATTCCTAGGTTGTTTTATATTGTTCTATAGCGGGGAATTCAAGCTCGTAGGTTTTCTTTTATTTCAATTTTGTAGCTCTTTAAGTGGTAGTGAGATTGAGTCCTCTTAAGGACCTTGTAATTTTTCCCTTTTATTAACGCGTAGGCCCCTCTCGTGGGTTTTAATCAATAATAATAATACATTAATATATAGCAATTATTTAAAATAATTAAATATTAACTTAAATTTTAAATTAAAATAAGTTAAATACTCTCTGAAATAATTAAATATTATTTTAAAATAAGATTTAAATTTTATAAAGTATTTTTATTATTATAGTTAATTATTGATTAAAAATAGAAAATATTTGATAATTAATATAATTTCAAATATAATTATTTTTTTAACCACATTTTTTTAAAGTTAAAGATAATATTTTTCTAAAAATTGTAGTATATAATATGTATATTTTTTATTTTAAAAATATTTTTTAATTATTCTGATTAAGAAAAGATTTTTAAAAAATAATTTAGAACTCAATTTAAAAAAAATGGAGACATGTCATTTTTTAGAGACGAGAATTGCAATTGGATATCCCCATTTTCACTCATTTTGAATATAAAAAATAATTACCATTCATAATATAATTTGAGGAATTTTATAAAATTTAAAATTCATATTAATATCTAATTACATATTAAACATCTGATGATGACTTCTCAATGAATGGAGTATCTAATGATGAGAAAGTGTTCTCACATGATTTGATGACCTATCATAGATCATTAGCATGTGCAATTCCCTCTCTTTCTAAAATGTGATCTACATTCTTTATCATATTTATAAGATTTTGGGTCTGTTTGGGACAACTTTCTAGCTATTTTGCTTCTAAAAATGATCACAGTTTTGTTTGGGTACTATTTCTACACTATTTTGTTATTTTTTATTGCTTTTTACAAATTTTTATAGTACAAAGCTGCTTTCTATAATAATTGTAGCGAAGATGATTTCTCTATAACAACTTCACAACCAATTTTATAAAACATTGAAGCCATCCCAAACAGACTCTTAATTTATCCTTAAAGAATAATAAAAGGTCTATTAGCTTATTTTAATAATTTCTAATCATAAATTTAGGTGTGATTTTAAAAAGTAGATGATTGGAATATATGCTAATCATAGATTCATTGTACCAATTGGAAAAAAGGACAATCACATCAACTATCATTGCCTTGTTCTAACAAATAATTTATTGATAAATCAAGTAGTAGTTATTTTTATGTTTATTTTTACATATTTTAAAATGATGAATTTTAAGACAAAAATTTAATATATATGTACTTTAAATTTATGATTTTTGTACTTAATTTTAAAATTTTTATTAATTAAGTAAACTGAAACCCATTTTATCCTTGAAAATCATCTCAATTTCTCGAAAAAGAAAATTTGGTTATAAGATAAAATTTGTGAAATTCAAACCCTTTAATATAATTGATGGTTAGCTTTAGATATATTTTTTTCATTTTTTATTTAACAGATATTTATCAAACTATTTTTACTCTCTTTTTCATAGTGTGGGAATTTCATATATACCTTCAAGAGCTAATGAAAAATTAAGAGCATTAGGTAACCTTCATTTTTTATTTATTTATTTTTTAGTTCTTTATAACAGAGCAGGAATGCATATCATGTTCTAGTAGCATGCATAAGTATTTAAATAGTTAATTTTAGTTTTATGATTGCAATTCCATGTGCTCGCAATTTAGAACAATTCTATCATAAGCTCCACAAGTCATTACCTTTTTAAAGCCTTGGCTCCTTTAATCTGATGTCATGGAGAGATTTTATAAGTCTTTTTCAAAATAAATGGCAGCAAAGGGCCATGGAATATATTGAACATGTCAGAAAACATGTTGGTTTGCATGTGGTGTTGAAGATTAAGGGCTCATTTTAGAAGATTTTTTTTTTTTTTCATATAGCTATTATTATTTTATTTTAATTAAAATATTTTGGTTATTTTTTTAAGAATTTATGATAATAAAAATCTTATAGCTAAGATATGTTAATCATAAGAAAATTTTTGTGTTTCTCAAATAAATAGAGGGACATATATAGGTTTCATTTGGGATAGCTTCTTTACGGCTTTCTGAAGCAACTTTTTATTAAAAAATTACTTTGGAAAATATTAAAAAAGCTGTCCCAAATTAAGCCATATAAATTGTAGAATATGTTAAATTGTAAATTTTAATTCATGACCTACAAAGAAAATGTGTTATGCAAATTTAGCCTTTGGTTAACATTTATGAGTATTTTATTAAGGACATTTTGAAATTTAATTATATTTTGACTATAATTTTTTCCTTACAAAAAGGTGTTGTAGTCTTATATTTATATCTAAGAAATTATTTTTATTTTTTTTGGATAATCAAGCTAAAATGATATTTCAACAGTGGCAATATAATATAACATCAAATGAGTGAATTTGCATAAAAATATATGGATGTTCTACATGATGAAATTATATTATATTATATTTTATATTGATCTCAATTTTTGAAATAGTTTCAACTATTTACCAACATAAGGGGACAAAAATATCTTAGCAAAATCTGCTCAAGGTTCAGCCTTTTCTAATGCTAATCTTTAATGATTAAAGGTTATATAGTTCAGGTCACAAGGTTTGATATTTCTAAGCACTGTATACTTTGGATTGATTCCTCTTCTTGCATCATCATCAAATTAATCATTTGTTAAGTGGATTTTAATAAAGTATTATAAAGAAGTTTGGTTTAATTGTTAATTTATTGAAAAATACAGTTTTAATTAAGAGCTCCAAGATAGATATAACTATTTGAATTAAATACTACTTGCTAAAAATATTCTCAATAACTTTATTTAGGATTAAATTTAGCTTATTCACCAAATATTAATTAATTATTTGAGCCTTTAAATTACTAATTTTATATGTACTCACACAACTGATGATTACATATTGTTATTGTTTTTATAACAAAGGGCTTTCGCAGCACTTTATATTGACTTTTGCAGTGGTTTTAATGACACAAAAATCTTGCAATGATTCTAAAATTGCTGCACGACCGTTGTAATTAGTATTTGCTGCAAGGGATTTTTATAGCGGTTTTGCAACCGGCGGGTAGATATTGAAGCTTTTTTTTTTTTTTTTCCTACTCAAATAAAAATTGTATTATAGGTCTTCTCTTTAACTTTTCATTCTCTTCCTCTTTACCTTTTTC
This sequence comes from Dendrobium nobile, assembly GCA_022539455.1. Classification (NCBI taxonomy): domain Eukaryota; kingdom Viridiplantae; phylum Streptophyta; class Magnoliopsida; order Asparagales; family Orchidaceae; genus Dendrobium; species Dendrobium nobile. The sequence continues at coordinate 11,203,602 of CM039725.1, forward strand.
TCGTCTTTCATTTTTAGAATCAATTAGATATCATGCCTAGTTGTCATTTGATCATCTCAGACCAATTATTATTGCTCATATTTACCTTCAATGAATTTGAGATTAACTAAGTGAAGAAAAAAGATCCCGAGTAATTGTACTATGAAGCAATAGACTTCGTTTGGTCTTTATATTTTTCAAGCTCAAATTGAGACCAAATCATCATCGGTTGTATTAAGTTATGGTGTGTCACATGTGAGTGATGTCTTAAATATTTTTTTCATTTTCCTACCACAGCTAAGATGAGTTACCATTCTTCACTTGAGTATGCCATAGGCATATATTTCATATTTTTCGGAAATTGATTTAATCATGATATATTCTCACTAATGAGTAACATTTTCATAAATTCTTATATATTTCTCACCATAAGTTAATTAGATTGTGATGTGTTGAGCAAAACTTTTACTTGGAATTTATTTAACTAAAAATTTATCAGCTCAAATTACATAATCTAGATTATATATACATTAGATTATTTCTTATGAGAGATAAAATCTTCTATTGTGGATAGCTATTAAAGTCGAAGCCAATCGAAATAGAATCTAGGTTGAAGTTTGAATAATGTTCAAACTATGATCACAATGTTCAACCAAAGTTTGGACTAAACCCAATAATCTCCATCATAGTGAGCTCCCATTGCGGTGAGATCCCATTAATGCTTCGCCCCAATAAGTTCTTCTTCTCCTGCACGCATTGTTGCATTGATTGATGCTCGACTCCAATAAGCTCCTATCATGAATTTCTTGTTCTTCACATGATATTGGTCTAGTTGATGTTTACTCCAGCAAGCTCCCTCATGAATTGCTCCTCCTTCACACTATTGATCTAGTCTAAGTCTTGTCCCAACGAGCTATCATCAATGCCTTTTTCCCTTCAATTTCCTTTTCTCCTTGAAAAGGTTCCATAAAGCTCCCATCATAATACCTCCTTGCACATCACTTGTCTCATCCATGCCTAGTAGCAGTGAACACTTGCCGCATTCCTCCTCCACAATTTGATGTTGTCAATGTTTGGCCACAATGAGCTAGCTCCTCTTCACCTTCACACACTGATCCTATAGATGCATGCCCTTAATGATTTGAAGCAATGTTTGAACCAGTTTGGGCAATGTTCAAAAAAAGATTCGAATGAGTAGAATTTAACAAACAATCCATAGTTACAAGAGGTTACCCTTCATTTAAGATAATATCATCAAATATAAACTTTCTAACATATTTATGTCAAAGAAAATATAAGAAATCTATTTTGTCAAATTAAGAGTATTATAAGACCAAAAATTAAATTGTTCAATATTTTAGGTTGAATAGCATAAACTCAACTCAATATTACCTCACAGGATAGTAACAAACCAAAAGTTATTAATTCTCAAGTTGATAATCAATGTTAGGCATTCATTATTTATTCAATTTAACTCATTATGATGTATTGCATTAAAAACAAAGAGCAAGAGAGGAGCCTCATACGAAGTAGACATACAAAAAGATTATACTCGCTCAAAATAATCTTGATTTTAATAATTCAACTCTTCATTATATAATAATAAATAAAATAAATAGTTAGAATCAATTTCCATTTCCAAGCTCTAGCAATTTTTAAAAAATAGGTACTTTTTTTTCATTAGACCTTGAGGCATGACATATATAACCTTCCTTCAATCATTCTCTCCGACCATAATGTAGGCCTTTTTTAACTTTTAAAATACTTTATGAAAATTATTTTACACCAAATTGAAATTCAATTCTTCTTTTCATCCTTAAATTGATGAATAAACTAAAGGAGTAAAGCAAACCTTTGAAAACCCACTTGATGGCTAATTATAGGAAAAGGTTTAAAATTATATATTTTGCGTATTAGCCTATATCTCAATTTGCATAGAGTAGAATTATCTCTAGAACCAACAAAACTTTAGATTTTGAAATAATTTATGGCCAAAATCCTATATAATTGATTGATGTAACATACCTCCTATCTCAAGAAATCATTGATTCTATATTCATATTTATAAAGAACTTTCAAAGCCTACATAATGGCATAAGATAATATATTACTTTAAGTATTGATAAATATATTTTTAAAAAAAACCATGAATGATCAACAAAATATTTTAAAAAGTTAGTTCATCATATCATTGATTAGCTAATTCATCATATCATTAATATTAAAGATATTTTATCAAATGAAAAAGTTTAGTAAAACTCCACTCATTCACTACAGAAAATAGTTTCTCACTTGCAGAATCACTCATTTTAGGAAATCGATTGCATTATTACTTAGGAACACCCATTATATAACCATTAAGCATCACTTTTTAATTTGTTGAAAGGATAAATGATATATTAATGTCATATTACTTACTCGTATTAATTTAGAGACTATAACCCCATAATTTCATCATTTATAAAATGTTCTTAGATATTAATTTTTTCTTTCATTCTCTCTTCTCCTCTGTCTATTGTTTTCTTTAATTAAGGGGATCAATTAGATATTATGCCATTTGGTCATTTGATCATCTTATACCATATTTGATTGCTCATATATATTTACCTAATTCGAAGAAATTTGAATCAACTTAATAAAAAAAAGGATCCCTAGTTATTTGTACAATATAGTTTTGGCCTTTGCTTGGCCATTATATTCTTCAAACATAAAGAGATCATATCATCTTTGCTATGTGAGTGATGTCCTAAAAAATTCTTTTATTTTACTACCACAGCTAAGATGAGCATCACTTAAGTATGCCATAGACATCTATATATTTCTTATATTTCACAACTTGGTTGAATCATGTTATGTATTCACCGTAGTTTAATTAGATTGTGGTGCTTTGCCTATTGAGTAGTGCTTTTACACAAAAAGATTAAAATATTTTTTTCCGCTAATTTTCTCTTAAATTTTACAAATTATTTTTGACCTAAAATCAACATTTTCATTATGATTTAAATTTAGCAATCACTTTATTTTATGGCTACTTTGTAGAAGACTCCTCTCTCTCTCTCTCTCTCTCTCTCTCTCTCTCTCTCTCTCTCTCTCTCTCTCTCTCTCTCTCTCTCTCTCTCTCTCTCTCTCTCTGTTATGCATACATCATCATATGATAGAAAGTTTATATTTGATCAAATGTATTCATATATCTATATCAACAATGTGTGAAGGATGAGCAGTAAACATTAATTTCATCGACATCATGTGAAGGACAAGGAATTCAATACAGGAGCTCATTGGAGCCAAGTATCAATCAGAAAGGCAAAGCATAACTGGGAACTAGTCACAATGGGAGCTCACTATGATAAGAGATTGATGAGATTACTTTAAACTTAGCTTCAAACTTTGTGATCCTAATTTGTGTGATATCCCTAATCCGAAAGGCTGTACACCCAGCACCATAGGAGAAAGCTCTGATTCCTCTTTGGCATAATGGTCTCTTGATTTTATCCCATTAGTGTAACTTTCTAATAGGTCATCATCTTAAGAGTGCTCCTATATGAGCTCGCTTAACGTTGAGGTTTCCAATAAAACTCCAACTGTTACACAAGAAGACACCTCAATGTTTAAGAGTTTAGTTTTATTTCTCTAAGGGGTTTCACAATCTCCTCGACTTATGTAATTGACGTTCTTAACAATTTCCTTAGCCCAAAATCATCAACTATGCAGATAAGATTATAAATATGGAGTTTCTATCTACCAGCTGGTGTATTGCTCTGATACCATTTAAAGCAATCAAAACTTTCAACCATCGAGATACTATTTGCTTTGACTTAGTGGCCTCATGATTTTATTCCATTAGTGTAAATTCAAAGTAGCACAATTAACTTTGGATTTTACAATGAAACTGCAACTGTTACTCGAAAGGACGGCTTGGTATTTGATAGTTTAGTTTTATTTTCTCAACGGGCTTCAAAATTTGAACCTTGTTCACGGTTCAAACCGAGATTCTAATTCGGATCAAATCAATTTCAATGGACTTCGATTTCAATAATTATCCACAAATAGAAAATTTTATCAATATTAGAAAAAATATTATCTAAAGTGAACTTTCATATATATTCTTTGAAAAAATAGATGATACATTATGAGATACATAAAATCTAGATTATGTAATATGAGGTGATCAATTTTGAGTTAAATAAATTCCAAAAAAAAATTGTATATTAAAAGCTGATGACTAAGCATAATTATCAATAAGAACAGAACTAATTTTTTTCATCATATTATTTCAATTATTTGAATAAGACCGGCCATGGGAAAGTCATGACCTGCAGAAGTGTCAGAACATTAAAACTTAGATATCTCATGTCATATGAAGCAATTGATGTGATGAGAAAGGAGGGCCCCAAGAGATTTAAGTGGTGCAGGTTTATATGCCGACATGGCTTTCTTCATCAGGATAAGGCTTCAACTAAGCCTTGGTTTACAAAATCTTGTCAAAGTTTTATTATCTATTAATTATTCAGTTGAGGTTCGCCATCAAAATTTATGCTTAAGATAATCGACAATAAGATATTGGTTCAGTAATTCCAAAAACATAACTAATCAAAATGGCTAGGTTTGATTAAAATCTTGAAAGATTTGAAGATTGTTTGATCCCTCAAATAATATCATGAAAATTTTAACTATACTTTAAGTACTTGATTTGAGCTAATTTAGACTCAAATCAGAATACTTTTGATGTTGTTGAACTAATCTCGTTAAAAAAATCATTTTGACTATATAATTAGGTGAATCGGAGTTCATATGATCTTAAATGAAATTCCATCAAATAAATTTTTTGATGACGTATTAATTTTTATCATAAATTCTTACCCATGGTATTCACAGTAAGCAATAGATGGGAATCAAGGTATTTTTAGGGTTGGATTGATAGTTTTGTAACAGTCCAAACTCTTAACAATCGAGATATTGTCTACTTTAGCTTAAGTATCACAATTTTGTCTTGTTAGTATAACTTCCCAGTAGATCACCCATCTCAGAATTGATTCGAGATTAGCATGCTTAACTACGGAGCTTCTTAAAAAAATTTCAACCATTACACCAAAAAATGCCTCGATGTTTAAGAGTTTAACTTTCTTAACTTAAGGGGTTTAACAAGTTCATCCTTAAATATATGATTATCTATTATCATTATGGTTGAAGGATGAGAAGAAATAGGATTAAAAACCCTCTGACTTTCAAAAGGACTAACAAGATCATCTCTTTAATGTTAGAATCATGATTGCAGTTAATGTTAGAATCATGAATGCCAAAATCTCTTTACATAAGGAATAAATTCTTTTATCTCACTAACTATAGGCTTCTTAAGAGAGAAGGGGGTAAAAAAATAGTCATTGTTATATAAACATATACCTAATGAAAACAAGTAAAAATTAAAAGTAGGATTAAAAATAAATTCATTGACCAGTTCATACCTCCGGTCATTACTATTTTTTCACCACCGTTATTTATTCCCTATTTTGACATTCCGTCTCTTAGAACCCTCGAACATGATGATGTATGTATGTGTGAAAAAAATGATAAATGTTGAGCCTAGCAATCAAAACAAAAATTTCTATTAGCTAGCCCATCAAGAACCGCTAAATCAATACTAAAATTTATAATCAACATTCCAATAATCCTAAACTTCAATTCAATTCCAAACTATCTTCAAATTCAAGCTTCGATTGAGATGGCTTTCTTACTGCTTCTTAAAGCAGCTTTTTAATATAAAAATTAAAATTTTTGTACTAGAAAGTTGCTTTAAGAAGCAATAAGAAAGCCGTCCCAAACAAAACCTTAAACTTAATTTTAATCACAATTCATATCTTTGGAATAAAAACCCATATAACTAATATGTGACTTCGCATAGAAGTCAATAAAAACCCGTGAAAAAGAACTGTATCAGTACCAATAACCAGCAATAATAACACTAGGGAAAAAAAGCCTTACAATAATTTAATGGCAAATGAAATATAATTTTACCAGGATTTAATGAGAAATGGAAATTAGCCCAAAATGATGTTTTATCGCAAAACCCGTTTATAAATAGGCGAGGAACATTACATTCATTTGAGATATATACGCAACAATTACATATGATGCAAAACACACTTAGCACAGAGTAATGACAGAAATTAGACTAATTAGAATGCAATTAGCAAACAGGACAAAGCAATGGCTGTGAATTACAATCCACATTGTTTACATGAAGCCAGTGAGAAGAAATCATCAGCAAAAACTGTCGATAGCTTGCTCGGTCGTTGTGGTTTTAACAAAATAGTAGTTTGATGGCTCTACTAAGTTATCATTAGAAAATATAATCCGGTCTGAAAGAACCTTAATACAAGCAGCAAGTGCTTCACGCATCCAATCATATCTACAAAGCTTCCACGCTTCACTTACGCAAACCTGTAGATACATTGCATTGTAATTACAGAATATTTATATGAAAAGAAATCAATAACATTATAAAATGTGGCTTGAGACTAACCCATCTCCTCTCATGGTTGTCCTGCTCTGGCCAATATTGAAGCTCCTCAGTCACCTCTAATGCAAACATGTAGCCTTTACAAGTTCCCTCCAAACTGCAACTATTTTGTCTGCTCTTGCTTCTAAATTTCCACTCACCTAATATAGATTCCTGTTTGTTGTAGAATGACTTTTATGAGTAAATATGACAGAACATAGGCAATTAACTGAAGAGTACCAACCAAAGCTGATGAATAACTAATGAAATTGATGTCAACCAATTTAATTTGCCAATGCTAATGACTAGCTAATAATTTAAGGAAATTGATGTCAACCATGTTAATTGTGGAGCTTATTTTTTGCCCAATGAAAAAAAACACACTATATAGATTTAATAGCAAGCTTTTTCATTAAGAGCATTTTAAAAATGTAATCATATTTCTAGTTAAATTATATTTTTTCGTTATAAAGAGGAGGGCATTATCTTACGTTTGAATCAGAGGATTTATGATAGAAATTCTCTACAATCGAATCATGGTTGAAATCTGCAACCTTAGAAAGAGGATGTAGCTTATCAATTGAATGAAGCTTTATAAAATTCTTGTGTATTCTGTGCATTAGATCTTATTTTTTTATTTTTAGCTATTTTTCGCTCTACGTATTCGATAAGACTTCTCCTATTTCCCCACAAAATAAGAACTTCTCTTCTAACACATTTATTTGAGCTGGACTATTTATAACTTCAAAACAAGAACATAGAGCAAGTAGACTCAATTAATGATTCCAAAACAAACAGTTCAAAGATCATGGCAGAAAATTAATTTAACATCATGGAAGAAAAAGAAATGGTGCGATAAAGACAACAGTTCAAAGATCAAGAGCAAGAATCTAGTACCAAAGAATTGTATGCAGATGGGGTGGATAATTTCATCAAAAAAACTGAAATGTTCCTTAGTTTTCCTTGTAAAGGATTTCGTCTGAAGTCACACTTTCAATTGTTTGAAGCAATATTAAGATTTGTGAGAGGAGAAATCCTTAAACCCATTGAATCTTGTAAATGGTAAGATTTAACCAATTCTGAATGTAATCAATCATAGGGCTGAAATAGGATTAATCACAATAATAAGAGTTAAAATCCCTTAAGTTTTGTTTGGTAGTATTTTAACTAAATCATCCTCAAATCATAACTAAAATAGGATGCCAAACTACCCCTAGTTAACATAGACAACAACAACAACAACAACAACATCAAGCCTTTATCCCACTACGTGGGGTCGGCTACATGAATCCTTTTTCTCCATTGTGTCCTATTAAAAGTCAAATTCTCGTTTAAATCTAATAAAGAAAGGTCATTCTTAATATTTTCTAGCCAAGTCTTTTTAGGTCTACCCCTACCTTTCTTAACATAAGTCAAATCTAATACCTCTACTCTCCTAACCGGGTCATCGGAAGGCCGCCGTTTTATGTGACCAAACCATCTAAGGCGACTCTCTCTAATCTTATCTTCTACTGGAGCTACTCCAACCTTTTCACGTATATGCTCATTTCGTATCCTATCTCTAAGGGTAAAGCCACTCATCCACCTGAGCATCCTCATCTCTGCCACACTTAACTTAGTATTATGCTTCTCTTTTAATGGCCAACATTCGGCACCATAAAGCATTGCAGGCCTCACTACCATCTTATAGAACTTTCCCTTAAGTTTGAGGGGTACATTTCTATCACATAACAAGCCCGATGCATTCCTCCACTTCAACCATCCAACTTGAATTCTGCTGATAATATCCCCATCTATTTCACCATCACTCTGAACAATAGATCCAAGATATCTAAAACGTGTACTCTTATTAATGACTTGATCGCCCAAAGTCACAATCCCCTCACTAGGTCTATTACTACCAAAATTACACTCCATATATTCCGTTTTAGATCTACTCAAGCGAAAACCTTTAGACTCTAAGGTTGACCTCCATAATTCAAGTTTACCTTCAACTCCCTTTCTAGTCTTATCAACAAGAAGAATATCATCAGCAAAAAGCATACACCAAGGTACATCCTCTTGCAAATGTCTAGTGAGAACATCCATGACTAAAGCAAAAAGATATGGACTTAAGGCTGATCCTTGATGTAACCCAACCGAAATAGGGAAATACTTGGTCGAACCACCTTGTGTTTGAACACAAGTAATAGCTCCTGCAAACATATCTTTAATGAAACAGTGGTCAAACATTGTACTAGACATCAATTTGAGCTTTCAAACATGATATAAGAGTGCAACTAGGCTTTCGTTTGTAACAGTTTTATTATTGTTTTCTAAAGTAATTTTTAGTATAAAAAATTCCAATTCAAAAAATTTTGTACTAGAAAGCTGTTTTAGAAAGCAGTAAGAAAGTTATCCCAAATGAAGCCTAAAATCAATGGACTAGAATAGCAAACCAATTAAGAGAAGATTACGTTAATAATTCCCCTAACACCTGCTTCCTCCAAAGCTTCACGACAAGCTGCTTCACCAAGGGTCTCATCATTTTCCCATCCGCCCTGAAACAAAAAATAATGAAATTCCATAACTACAAGAAAGAAGATGAGAATTAACCAAATCAGAGAACAAAATGAAATTTATGTAGATAACAACCTTTGGGAATATGAGATCACGACGATTAGGAGAAGAAATCATGAGAACTTCCAACCTATTAAGTAAACCATCCCTAACTTTATCTTGAACTAGCTTTAACCGGTAAGGAATGCATCTGTTGCAGCACAATAAAATACACGCAAAATAATCAGGTAAATAAAAGCATACTTTGTACCACTTTAATTACTTTGATGGAAGTTTACTTTTGATACAATTAACGGATCTAATAAATTATATTTAACATCAATTTCACATAGTATTCTATTTTATAGAATCAAATGAAGTCAACTAAATAAAAAAATAAATAATGATAGTATCAAGAAATCTTGGTATATTGAAATCCGAATATACAACTGCTTTGAACAAAACTAACAATAGAAAAACAAAACAGATGGAGTTTACTTATAAAATGCTTATTGCAGAGTTTGAATTGAAAGATTGTGAAGAAAGTAAATTAGATTGTATCAAAGCAATTTGGCATTATAAGATAATGTTTTGAGTATGCTTCTGAATCTATTGATTTCTGATTTCATCCTCTTTTGACATTTCCTTTAGGGGCTGTTTGATACTCTATTTTAGGAAGTATTTATGCAAGATTTAGCTAAATCCTTCCAAAAATAATTTTGGAAGCTTTGAAAATCCAACTATTTTGGTAAATTTCTTTTCAAACCTATTATTAATTAAATTCAGAATTTGTTAAATTTCATCCTTCATGGAATTTAAAGATTTCTTCTCTCACAAATCCTAAATTCTGAAATAAGTCCTTAAATAGGTTGCCAGTATTTAACTAGATTAACAGTTGTCCTGCTAAATAATTTTTTATTTTTAATCCTCTTAAGACTTCCTAGGCTGAATTAGCAGGACTACCTAAACCTTAATAGCAGCCAAATCCCTTCATCTAACAAGAGCAGATGTTTGATAGGAATGTTAGGATCTGACAAATCCTAAATTTAGCGTATAATAGGGTTAAAACATGAGATACCTAAACAGAGTGATTCAAAGTCCCAGAATACTGTTTGGTAGCATTTAAGCTAAATCATGCTTGAATCCTATCTAAAATAAGATACCAAAAAACTGTTTCAAAATTCTTCTCTAACATAACTTAAATTCAAAACAAATAGTAAAGCGGTTTATCAGATTTAGTGAAATATAACAGTTCTCGTGCCAAACAGTTAAAGGTTTTTAATCCTTTCAAGATTTACAAAATCCTACTTGCAGATAAACCGATTAACATTACAGAACGAAAAAAGATATAGTAATACCCAGCAACTAGCCGATAATTTTCATCAAAGCGCTGGCGGTTGCGCCCAGTGCGAGCAAAGAAGACTTCAGGTGCGACTTCACCCATGGATTTCCTAATTTAAAAAAAAAAATTAAGAAGTAAATCAGAACCGGGACAACTGAACCGACATCAAATTAAAGAAAATTGACAGAAAATAAAGAAATGAACCTCAAATTTAACATAAATCACCTTCAATCGTCCCAATCTTAATCTCAAACACAGACTTTCACAACCTTTCAGATCTAGAGCAGAAAGCTGTAGAAGCAGCACCAGGTAAAAGAACTCCGAGGTACAAATTGAAGAAGAAAAGAACGAGAGCGAGAGAGAGGGCAAAGCTGTGGGCAAGATGAAGACGGTGAAAATCTTCTAGAGCCAAGAGATAAACTTGTGAGACCAGCACTGCCTCTGCAGCTCTCTTCCCGCCGAATTTATGCTTCGCGGGTCAACACAACCCATTTAACTTCCATTTGATAAAAATATAAATTAACGAAATCCTACAGTGATATTAAGAATTACGATAATTTGAGTCCAATAAAAATTACGCTAATTGAGTCTAAACTATTATTTAATTTATTAATATAATGAGTTTAGTAACAATTTTGTTAACTCTCCTTAATTTGTCTGGTCTATTTTGGCAATTTTAATTAAACTCAATCAGGGGCCATCCAACTTCTTTTTTTAGGGTGGACAAAATTTTAAATAGTTAAACAATAATAAAAAATAATAAAAAAATAAATAATAAAAAATAAAAAATAATAATAATAATAAAATAAAAATCAAATAGTAATAATAATAAAATAATTTTTTTATAAAAAAATTTAACGAACATAATGCTATCAAATTTAAAAGAAAATTTTTTTTATCATTTATCTTCAAATTTAATATTGCTTTTAAAAATAATATAAATTAGAGTATAATCATATACGTTATGCTTAAGCTAGACCCTAACTTAGAAAAAAAATAATAATAAATGAGCTTAATGTTACCAAACATAAGAAATAAAGGGATAATCAAACTATCAAGTATGAATAATATTTAATGGATTTAAGAATCGCTCCCTCACAAATCATAAATCAATAAAAAATAATTGAAAAAATAGCAATTTTTTGGACTTCAATGCAATAAAACAAAAAGATTTATTTGGATCGAAATTATATACTTCAGAGTTAAATGGATTTCAATGAAATGCAATAAAAAATATTAGAAAAATAGAGAGCAAAAAATAAAATTTATTTGTATAGAAAATATATATTTTTCTCTTATTTTTTGGAATTCTTTTTAAACCCAACTTATAAATCATAACACTTCTTTTTCCATTGAAAAAGTTTCACTCTCACTTTATACAAATTAGAAAATGCTTCTTCATCTTCCTAAATGGTGGGCAAAATATTTTTTTAGGGGGTCAAAATTCCAAATTTGTCCTCCATATACACTTTTGTCCGACCATGATCCCAATTAGTAAATTTTATTGATTTTGTTTAAATAAGCTAAATATGTATTATCAATATTAACTCAATAATTAATTATATTATATTATATTAATAAAATGATTGGAGGTCCGTCATCGGGCGATAGTGGTCGGAGGATAGTAGTCGGGTGACGGTGGTCGAGAGGTCCGTAGTTAGACAACGATGATTGGAGGATCGTAGCTGGGTGAAAATGATCGAAAGGATCATCGTAGGGAGATGGAGGTCGAAAGGATTGTAGCTAGGTGACTATAGTTCGAAGGATCTTGATGCGTTGATGGAGATCGAGCAATACTTCGACAGTGGTTATCAGGCGATGGCCCAATGACATCATCTGGTGATTGTACTACAGTGGTGGTTAGGCCTTGGCTTAATGGTTGTGGTTGGTCATTGATCTGGCAATGACAGTCAAATTTTTGGCAATGACAGTCAAACAATAGCCAATGATGATAAATGTTATTTGGCGGTGGTGCTCAAGTGGTGCTCTAGGATCCTTAGAGCTCCCTTGAGCATGCCAAATTTGGAGATCATTTCATTATCTAATTAATGTCCTTAAGTTTCCAATAATGCTTGAGGCCCTTGATTTGGTCTCATTCAAGCTTCAATTGGACAAGTTTTGGTATCATTAGGTTCATCTCATTGGCATGTTTAGATATAATGCAGTTTCTTAAAATTAAAGTTTGAATGGGCTTGAATTTATTTTTGGAGTTTTTCAACTCAAATATACCTTGAGATTTATGCCTCTTGATTCAAATAGTGGTTTAATAGAAGATGAACAGTATTTGGATGTGATGCTCGCGTGGTACTATGAGATCCTTGGAGCCTCAAAACTCATTTGAATCTCAAGCAAAAGTACAAGATTTAAGATCCGTTGAGCATATCATGCCTCATAAATATGGTTGAAATCCAAAATACTTCATCAAACAGACTGTATTGACTTTCGTAATTACCGATTGTTTCTTTAGTATTTAAATACCTCAGAGATGTTTGAATTATGTGATATGTCAGTCAAATTTGAAATGAAAAACATCTGCTAGCAAAATCCAAGATATACAAATTCAGAGAAATATAAGTGAATGTAAACTATTTCTTTCACAAGTTCAAAAATATCAATGTATAATGCGTATTTGGAATGCTTGATGCTAAAAATGTGTAAACACCAATTACTAATCATTTTAAAATATGATTAGCTGATGCTAACAAACTAGGGAAGAAAAGTCATATATGAAGAACGCTCCATATGCAAATGTAGTTAGAAGATTAATGTATGGAATGACCAGATCTTTGTTATTCTATGATCATTACTACTCAATTTATGGCTAATCCCCAAAAAATGCATGGGCTTCTTGTAAAATGGATGTTGAGATATATAAAAGGCTCCATAAATCAAGAATTGTTATTTGAAGATAAAAAATTGAAAATATATATATATATTATCAATGGTTACATTGATTCAAACTTTGCACTGTGTTTAGATGTTAGAAGTTTAATTTCAGGTTATATGTGTACTACGAAAGTTCGCGAGATTGTGAGACCTCAAAGAACTAGCCCGAGTTGCACCAAGAGGGTGAATTGGTAATTTAAAAAAAAAATGCTTACTTCAAAAAAATAATGACAATATTTTTTAAATAAAAATTTCAGTAATTGACAATACCAAATTCTAGTTGATTGTGGAAACGAATAATTTTGTCAAATATATAAAATTAACTATGATGATATTCTGACTTTAGAAATGAAACAATAATCATAGATTTTCCCAAGCAGTTATCACAGAAATAAAATGTAGAAAAAAGTAAAAGTGCGAAAAGGAAAAAATACAATTGAAATTTAAAGTGGTTCGATCAACCTTAACCTATATCCACTTCCTGGAGTCCCCCACTCTGAGTATTACATTATCATTATAGTGTCTATCCTTTTACCCCCACAACAAGGCGGAGAAGCCCTTACACAAATCCCTTCCACCAAACCCGGTGCGACTAAGAGCCAGAAATTTGTCACCCTCCAAGCAACGGTAGCGCACCTTCAATCTTTTTCTCCCTCTTGGATAAGACATAGTACCTTGAACTCCTATCTCACCCTCCTCATGATGGCAGAGAACCACATCCTTGAGCTAAAAAATTTCTCCTTGGAGCCACCCAGGAAACCTAGCTAGACACTTGGAGGAACAAGACAAGGCTCTTGCTTGGAGCAACTATGTGATCTCCTCACATTATTTTTTCCTCACACACAAGCTCTCCTAGATCTTCTTCTCAAAGCTCCCTCTTAAGAACACTCAGCAGCCAAAAGACTCTTGAAATAAGTCAATAAGAGAGATTAAATACAAGGCCTCACAAAAAGCCCTAAATTTAATTCTAGCATCACTGCTCAAGTGTACGATTATGAATCGTCTAGAATGATTAGTTCAAAGTACTCCTATTAGTATTGTATGAAGAAATAGGTATTATACGATCATTTCAAGGAATTGAGCTGATCGTCCAGTGTGCTTGAGAGCATCATCTAGTACTATTAGTTCAAATGACTTCGATTATAATCCAGTACGATTGGCGATGATTTAATTATCATTCCAAGTAAGAATGAGTCATACATTATGATTGGTCAAATCGTCCTATATGATCTGATTGGATCAATTGAACCAAATTTGTTCCCTAATCACATGATTAATTTAGGTAAGATTAAATTATGTCATATAGTATAATACCTTTCATCTAGTACGATGAGTACAAAATTTGAATTTCAAAATATTGCCTATATTGTGATTAGTGGTTGGGATCCTAATTTCAACTGATTGTCTAGTACGATATACATCATACAGTATGTTTAATTCATCTTACATTAATTATCATAATTAGTCATTTTAATAATTTTTAGTAGCTTATCGTATAGTACGATATGGATTGTATAATATGATTAGTTTAAAAAATTAACTTATGTTGTTATCACTAACTCACTCCTTTGATTATGAGTGTGTGTGTGTACATGATTTCTAAGCTTAGTATCCACCAAATATTTGAATTAAATCAAGAAAGAGAAAAATACATAAGAATTGAATATACAGACTCTTCGCGACATACTTAACCCTAGTGTACCAAATCTTAAATAGATCAAACTTGCAAGTGTATGATGGACATGAATATTAGTGCATAGAAAAAAATATATATGCAATAATAACAATTAATAGGAAATAGAACAGTAAGAAATTCAATAATGTTTATTATCATTAAAATCATAGGACTTGGGTCCAGATTTACAACAATCTCTCTCTCTTTTTAATGATGGTGAATATTGTTGGTAAATTATCTCAAATAATGCATTTTTGCTATTTCCTAAACTCCCCCTTACTAGGTGACTATTTCAAGAATAGGGAGATTTTTTTTACAAGGAAAATAATACAAAAGTAAAGAGCACACAAACAGTAGAAAAAAAAAAAAGATTAATCATTCAAATCACAAAGTACAACCTATCAACAACAAACTACTTTCCCTTTTGACATAACAAAAAGGAGGAAATAGCTAAACAAAGTTGCTAAAGATAAACACATACTTCACAAAGCATAATAGTAAAAATAATACAAACACAAGGATGAAAAGATAAAGAAAACTAAAAGTATGAAGGATCCAAATCAGGTGGAGGTGATAGTGGTGGTTAGAAAAATTGATGAATTGAAGAAAAGACTCCCCAAACCAAGCTATGTCATTGTCGTGCTATTGATGCTACTATGCTACAAAGTTGTCAAAGAGAGTCATATCAATGTCTTGCTGCCATTGCTACTCTTCTATGTAGGTGTCAAATCGAGCTTCTTACTGGTTAAACATCTAAACTAGCATATTATACTAAGATTGTTGGTGGACAAATGTTGGTGCTAAAATTGGTGCTGATGCTAGACCTCCCTCTACTTCTATTGGCTTGTCATCCACATAGAGAATAGTATGATGGCAAGCACTGTGAAGGATGTGGAAGGAGCTATTGGAATAAAAAATTTGAAGGGGATATGGGGGTACATGGAATTGAAAGTTATATTTGAATTCAAGGACGAAAGCAATTATCTAACCTAAGGAAAGATTTGACTTTTTTTTATGTCTAGGAACTCTAATGCATGTTAGATGCTCAAGATATTGAATGATTAGATAATTTGCATTGGAATCTATTTCAGCCATTATGAAGTAGGTAGTCATGGATAGAAGAGGTGTGATGTTAATTTGATCCCCATCTTTTGAGTTATGGTGTTACTAAGGATATGCTAAATGATTCTAGCATCTGGCACTAAGGAATTGACATGAGTGATGTGGTATCTAAGATTTATTTCCCTAAGGGTAGTATTTGCAAGTGTTTAATCATAGTAAGGATTTGAAGCTAGAAGACAAATGTTTTTTGCAGTTGTGGAAAGGTGAAGGAAATCATGAAAGCCTTGGTATGTGATTTCAATAAGCCTTCTATTTACCTAAGATTGGAGGGTAGTGCCCTCTCTATTGATTTAGAGACTAGAAAATTTTTTGAAAAGAAGTTTAGTATTAAATGGGTAGGCAAGTGTGAAAATAAACGTAAGGGTTTATGCGAATAAAGAGTGAAAGTACTTGGAAGTTTAAAACTTCTTAGTTTATGATCTTATATGGTGTGATCCTGATAGTTTTGTACCTATTGTATGCTTCTTCATCAGTGACTTTGGCAAACAAAGAATCCACTGGCCATCGAGAAGAACTTCTAATTAGAGCTCGTGAATGCTTCCCTCTAGCTATTTCAAAGGACAAGATCTTTAGGGATGAGGTAAGAAGAGTGAACTAAATTGAGTGAAGAAAAGCTTTGAATTTCCTCCCTTTTTATAGAATGGCTAAATTGTATAGTACGATAGAGACCTCATATAGTACGATAAAGTGAAATCAATTTAATCCAATCTGATCAATCAAAAAGGTAGTCTTATTGTAAAATATGATTATAATCATACTAGATGATTAGAGAAAAGATGTTCGCCCCAATTCCTCAGCCTGGACAATCATTGACTGGTTAGATCATCCTGCATAAACGGGTGTTCATATAGTACAATATGATATTAAATATCATACCAGCCAAATTCAATTTGTATAACATCCATTGCCCTATGTATCGTATAGTACAAAGTAGGTGTTCGTATAATATAATCACCAATGATTGATCAATATTAGCTATTGGATGTGATGTGATTAATGATTTAGTATTTTGTGAATATCATACAGTAAGATGTGGGATCGTACAGCATGATAAGAGAAAAATTCAAAAAGTGGTATGTGATGATCAAGAAAGCTCCATAAAACAAACATAAAATAAATCACATAAACAAAAGAACCAATACAGATAATCATAGACAAAAAAAAACATAACAACATAATTTTTTATTTTCTTTTACCAAAAAAAAAGCAACAATATGAACAATCATAAAATAAATTCAAATAAAAGATATACAAAAATATTATTATTTTATTTTTTTGTTTTTGTTTTTAAATCATCCTTATTCAAGCATGAATATCTGTAGCACCTACTCTAGTCCTTAAGGTGCTAAAAGTTTCAAAAGCTTGGGGTTTTGTAAATATATTTGCCAATTAATTTTTAGTTGCTACATGATGTAGCTCTATATACCTTTTTTTCACATGGTCTCTAATGAATTGGTGCCTAATGTATTTGTGTTTGGTCCTTGAATGTTGGATTGTATTCTTTGATATATAAATGGTGCTAGTGTTATCACACATAACTTGAATGGTTCCTACAGATAGTCTAAGATCTAAGATTTTTTGTTTAACTTATAGGACTTGTCCAACATAACTCCCTACAGCTACATATTTTGCTTCAGCAATAAAAAGGGCTACAGAGTTTTATTTTCTACTAGACTATGAGACTAAAGATTGTCATATGAATTAGCATATTTTAGATATTCTTTTCCTATCTATCCTACAACCTATAAAGTCTGAATCAAAATATTATGTGATCTCAAAGGAAGTACTATGTCTAGAATACCATATTCCTCGATTTTAGGTTCCAATAATATATCTAAGAATTTGTTTAACAACATTTATATGGAAGTCTTTGGGATTAGCCTAAAATCTAGCACAAAGATAAACACCAAACATGATATCAAGTCTACTGGCAGTCAAGTAAATGAGTGATCTAATTATCCCTATATACTTTATTTGATCAATTGATTTTTCATTTAGGTCATTATCTAACTAAATAGTAGAGCTCACATGAGTGTTATTGCCTTAGCATTATCGATTTTATATTTCTTAAGGATGTCATTGATATATTTTGATTGACTAAGGAAGTTTCATTATCCTTTTGCTTCACATTAAATCCAAGAAAATAATTTAGCTCTCCCATCATGCTCATTTCAAACTCCTCACTCATAGTTTTTAAAAATTTATCACAAAAATTATAGATCCAAATAATATATCATCAACATAAATTTTCAATATGAGTAGGTATTCTCTTTCTTTATTTAGGAATAGGGTGGTTTCTACACTACTCTTAACAAAGGCTCTATCTAGAAGGAATGTGCTCAGCCTTTCATACCATGTTGAAGGTGCTTGATTCAACCCATACAAAGCCTTCTTCAACTTGAATACACGATTAGAAAGTTTTCAGTTCTCAAAACTTAGGGGTTGCTCAATATATACATCATCTTTAATTACCCCATTTAAGAAAGCACTTTTAACATATATTTGATATAGCTTAAATCCTTTAAAGCAAGCAAAGGCTAAGAGCACTCTAATGACTTCTAGTCTAGCTACTGGGGCAAAAGTCTCTTCAAAATAAATCCCTTCAATCTGATTATACCCCTTAGCTACAAATCTGATCTTATTTCTCACTACGATTCCATAGTCATTCATTTTGTTCTTAAAAACCCATTTGGTTCTTTTACAACATTCTGGTCTTTAGGTTTACTCATCAACTCCCAAATATCATTCTGAACAAATTAATTCAATTCTTATTATATTGTTAGCATCTAGAATTCATCAATTAAGGCTTGACCAATATTGTTGGGTTCTACTAAAGAGATGAATGCAGAATGATTAATTTCCTTCCTAAGTATATGCTTAATTATAACACCTTCAGATGGGTTTTCTAATATTAGTTCTTTAAGAGGACAAGAAGAATATCTCCATTCTCTAGGTAGTGGTTCTTGAGGTTCTACTATATCTCCTAAGTCAATTGCTTCTACCCCTTAAATTACCTCTACTTCTCTTTTTATAATTTATATTTAGAGGTTTTATCTTATTCATCAAACATAACAAAGGTAGACTATTCTACTACCAAGTTTCTTTTGTTAAAGATTTTACAGGCATTACCTACAAATGAATAACCTAAGAAGACTCCATCAAACTTGGGATCAAACTTTCCAAAGGGTGATTTTCCAGTGATTAAGATAAATCATTTACACCTAAAGACATATAAGTGAGAAAGATTGGGTGCCCTACTTTTAAGGAGTTCATAAGGTGTGTTATTTAGCTTGGATCAAACACTCACCCTAATTAAACATAACAAGCAATATTTACTTCTTCTGCCCAAATGTATCTGTAGAAAAAATATTCAGTTAGCATGGCCCTAGCAGCTTCTACCAATGCTTGTTTCTCATTTTAGCTATTCCATTCTATTGAGGGGTCCTAAGGGCATAAAAGTTGTGTTTTATTCCAATCTCTTGATAGAAGGATTCAAACTTATCTTTTTTAAACTCTCAACCATGATCACGATGATTGGTTGAAATTTTACATACTAATTTCCTTTTAATCTAGGTGGAGAAAGTTCTAAATTCTTCAAATGACTCACTCTTTTGTGCTAGAAATATAACTCAAATAAATCTAGAGAAGTTATCTAATATTATAAATAGCCATAAGACGCAGGTTTGTTACCTCCTCCTCTTTTTATGATTTTGATGATTATGAGAAGGAGTCGGCCCAAAACACCTTATATGTCCGATTCTTCCCCTTCCTAAATTTAACCTTTTATTCACTCTTCTCCTTAACTTGGTGAGTTTTCAAGTTAGGGCAGTCTATTCGATGATGTCCTAATTTCCTATATTCAAAGCATATGGTGTCAAATGATGCTTTAAAATTCTTAGTGCTTTTATTATTATTCCATTGTTATTAATGACACATTTGCTTCCTCTTTAAAAAAATTTTGAGCTGGTGAGTCATCAACGTAATGCCGTCATCCCCCTTTACTACAAAAGTACCACTATCTAAATCATTCACTTTTAATGTCACAATATTCTCTTTCTTGTTTTCACCTGCATCATTTAGTCTATGACTCATTCCTTGCTCATAGGAAATGAGTGTTCAAACAAATTATAAATATAATATACAATCAAATCCTTAGATTCAATGATTGCATTAAATTTAGCATCATGTATAGTAGGCAGGCAGTGTAGGATTTTATTAACTTTTTGGAATTTGAGAGTTCTATACCCAATACATGCAAGGATGTCATTATCCATGTGAACCTAGTGTATATTTCAGAAATTAACTCACTAGATTTAATGCAAAATAGTTTGTAGTCATGTAGTAAGATATTTAACCTAGACTATTTTACTTCACTAGTTCCCTTATATGTTATGCATAATCTATCCCATATTTACTTCTCCATAGCGCAGGTAGATACCCGTATATAATCCTCAAATTTAAAAGCAAAAAAAAAAAGTTCAAACATTTATCATTTAATTATGCAAACTCTCTATCCTATTAACTCCATTCAGTGTAAGGAATTTCAGTATTTATTATATTGACTATTCATGATGAAGAAAATAACTAGCTTATATCATATGTCACATCCTAAAATCAATTGATTATATAAAGTATACATGTGAATCTTCTAGAAATCAAAAGGAATGTTGTCAAAAAGTGGTTAATGGGATATAATAACCCTCAGTAGTATTTCAGTTACCAAATTGAGCCATAAGATTTTTGCTTGATGATTTCAAAAGCAAAATTTTCAATACCCACTTTGATATCACTTGAAAGTTTGAGGAGGTTGTGAGACCTCAAAGAACTAGCCCAAGGCACACCAAGAAGGATAGGTGAATTGGAAATTTAAAAAAAAAAATGCTTACTTCAAAAAATAATGCCAGTATTTTTGAAAAAAAAAATTCAGTGATTGACACTATCAAATTCTAGTTGATTGCAAAAGCGAATGATTTTGTCTAATATATTCAATTAACTATGATGATTTTTTGACAACTTTGTCGCACAGAGGAGGTGAAATGGATTTGGTTACTCCTTCACACCAAGTTTTTGAAAGGGACTTGGCTACTCTATCACATTGTGTTGGTGCAAGTTATTCTATAACGCCTTTTTTGCCTAGCTGTGGAGGATGAAAGAGAGTCACTAAAAATTTTAGTGCAATACCAAAAAAGGGGGGCTTCAGGAAGTGAATATAGGTCAAGTTAACCAAACCACTATAAAATCTAGTTTGTTTTTCTTTTTATTTTTTGTATGTTTATTTTCTTACATATTTAATTTTACTACAATCTAGATGAGTTTGATAATTATTGTGGTTGAATAAATTGGTCGCTACTTCAAAAAGAAAAAAAATTAGAAAAAATATAATTTTGTTATTTAGGTTTTTATAAAATAAAAAATACAAAAAAATAGTTTTTTGTCTTTATTATTTGCTTACGCCTTTAAGATTTTGAATTTTGTTGTTTATTTCAAAAGGGATTTTTTTAAAAGATTTTTAAAACATCAATTCACCCACATCTTGGTGTTTCATTCTATAGTTCAATTGGTTTCACAACCAACTATTAAACTTTTACTTTCAACTCACTAGATTACCAAAAACAATATGTTACAAATCTTGATCAAATCCTGTGATTTTGATGATAAAAAATATTATTAAATTTTGTACTATGTTATCTCCTATTAATTGTTAATATTGCATATTTATTTTTTCAATGCACTAACATTTCAGGTCCACCATACACTTGCAAGTTTAATCAACTCAAGATTGGATAGACTAGGGTAAAGTATGTTGTGAATAATCCATTTTTTTATTTCTTATGTATTTTTATCTTTTTTGAGTCAAATCATGTTTTTAGTTGATACTAAGCTTGGAAACCATACCCACAAACAATCAGGGGAATGAATTAGTGACAACATCATAAGTTACATTTTCTGAATAAATCATACTATGTGATCCATATTATACTATACGATCAGCTAATTAGAAAATAATTAAAATGACAAATTGTGATAATTAATACAAGGTGAACTAATTATAATGTATGTTGTATATCATATAGGACGATCATTTATAATCATGATCCCAGCCCCTAATGATATTAGACAATATATATCATACCATATGTTGTAATTAAATTTTACCTAAATTAATCTTGTGATTAAGGAATAAATTAATATTAATTGATCCAGTTTGATCATACATAATGATTTAACAAACCATACTATATAACCCAATTCCTAGATGG
The DNA here is from genome assembly GCA_022539455.1 of Dendrobium nobile. NCBI lineage: Eukaryota > Viridiplantae > Streptophyta > Magnoliopsida > Asparagales > Orchidaceae > Dendrobium > Dendrobium nobile. Next base: position 11,225,900 of record CM039725.1, read on the forward strand.
CACAATAATTAAATCATCATCAATCATACTGGAACATAATCCAAGTTGTTTGAACTAATCAATATTGGATGATGCTTTAAATCACCATGGAAGATCAACTCAATTCCTTAAACTGATCATACAACACCTATCTCTTTGTATCATACTAACATGAGTACTTTTAACTGATCGTACTAGACGATCAGTGTTTCCATAATTGAATTAGGTCTTTTTGTGAGGCCTTGTATTTAAACTCTCTTATTGACTTGTTTCAAGAGTCTTTTAGCTACTAAGTGTTCTTAAGAAGTAGCTTTGAGAGAAGTTCTAGGAATGCTTTTAGAAGAAGAGGAAGAGCTTGGGTGTGAGGGGATCACACGGTTGCTCCTAACAAGTGTCTTTCCTTATTCCTCCAAGTGTCTATCTAGGTTTCTTGGGTGGCTTCGGGGTGAAATTCTTTAACTCAAGGACATGGTTCTCTTCCATCACTAAGAATGTGAGAAAGGAATTCAAGGTACTCTGCCTTCTCTAGGAGAGAGAGAAAAATATTGAAGGTCTGCAGCTATCACCTGGAGGATGACAAAGCTTCCGCCTCTCTGTCGCACCGGGTTTGGTTGAAGGGATTTATGTAAGGGCATCTTCACCTTGCTGTGGGGGTAAAAGAAAAGACATTATAGTGATAGTGCAATACTTGGAGTGGAGGACTTCAATCATATAAATTTATTTTGTTTTTTTTCCCTATATTGTTATGTAAATGGTATGGTTTCTTGTATATCCTTCTCTACACCTTAGTTTGTTTCTTTTTCTTTGTTTTGTGAGATTGTGAGCATAATGTTAATTTTTTGGGATTTGGTTTCCTAAATATGCCAGCAATTATTCGATTCAAATTTTGTCTTCTAACACACATCAGAGCTCAATCCATGGTCATGGCTTCAAGAACAAGCTAAAGCATTTAAATAGATGTCTGGCTTCAGGCACAAGCTGAAGCTTAATTTAGCACCTCAGCTTCTAGTATATACTAGATTTCTAATTTCTTGGTTTTCTACATCTTGATTTTTTTTTATTGAAGATCAGCAAATCAACAACAACTTATTTATTTTTGTTCGCATATTTATTATATGATTTTGAATTTGGAAAAATTTTGAATTATAGTTTAATAGTAATTATGCACACTCTAGTCACCCCTCACCTCTTGGTGTAGTCTTAAGCTCACAATTGGTATGAGAGCTTGTTGCTCATAATAATTTTCTTTTTGTTGATTTTGAACATAAAATGAAAATTGATTAAATCTATTTTTTTAATAGATTTTACATATTTAAAAAAACTTTAATAAACTTATTTGGCTTAACTTTCAATTTATTTGAATTATTCAAAATGTATTTATATTTGAAAATCATTTTATATATAATATAATTAATGATCATGTGCATAAATTATTAGTATTCATGATCTTGATCATAATGTATTTAATATATTTATGAGATCCTAAACTTTTAAATCTAGTCTTATGTTTGCTAACAATGGTTAAATGTGTTACTTATATTATTATTCTTTTAATTAAAGAAATGAACTCAATAATAATTTAAAGACTACTCCTTAATTGTATATTTTATATCTTAGAAAGCTTAAATAATCTCAAAAATTTCATTAAATTTATCATATTATGATAATTATGGCTTGTTGTGTCCTGGAAAATTCACGGCAATAGAGAGATATCAAGTTTAGTGTCTAAGCTTTGTATGAAGATGGTTAGAGGGACTGTAATCGATGGGCGATGATGGTCTGAGGGACCTTAGTCAACGTGTGATAGTGGTGACAAGTATTTTCGGACTTTTAGAGATTTGATGTCCAAAAATAGGGGGGCAAATGATATATCATAAAAAAATTGTATTGATCCAGCACAAATCTTGAGGAAAAAATAAAGTTGGAAACTTCAAAAATTAAATCTAGGATATAGTCAAACTAAACGTCTTGGAATTACGAACCCAATGACACCAATTTCGAACCAATCCGTGCTTAAATGAGTTGAAATCAAAGACGTGCATTTGGAGGTTTCAAACTATAATTTGGATTATCAAATGGTTTCTAAACGTAACATGCTTATAGTCAAATTAAGCGTCTCAATGAGACAAATCGCTCGAGCCAAATATCGCCAAATATTGATATAATTAAGGCCTTTAAATGCCTATTAAATTGTTCATGATCAAAGGATTCCACATCGGCCTTCCATTCAAACCACTCACAATTTACCCTTGATCTTCATGTTATTTACTGGTCATGCCACTCTCAGAAAACGTTAAATTGACCCCTCATTTTTCATAAAAAGGACCTAGGGGGGGAGGCTGAAAAAAGAAGAGAAGAGAAGGAAGCAAGGAAGAGACTCCTCCTCGACCACCACAAGACATTCACCTGACAACCTACAGACATCGGAGTTCTGCACGAATTCCACCTAATGCTAGAGTTCTTCCCAGCCTCCGACTGACGTCAGTTCTACCTGACGTTGGACCTCCACTCATCACCGGACTTTTACCCGACGTCGGACTTCGCTCGTCAACGAATTTCTACCCAATGTAGGACTTCTACTTGATGTCGAACTTCTGCCCATCATCAAACTTTTGTTGGACTTCAATCTGATGCCAGACTTCTGTCAATTGACAGACTTCTACCCAATGCCAGACTTGTGTCTATCACCATATTCCTATCTGACACTAGCCTGTCACCAGAATTCTGTCAGGCTTCTACCCGATGATGAACTTTTTCCCGTCATTAAACTTTTATCTGATGTTGGACTTTTTTCCATTAATGAACTTCTCCTTATGCCATCCTTCCGACCTCTATCGTTAGACAACAATCTGTATGACCTCCATCGTCCGTCGACTACAGTCTTTCCAACTTACGTCGCCCACCAACAATGATCCTTCCGACCAAACAAATATATCAATAGCAATTGTTTGTATTCCTACCATGTAATGTACTCTATATGATGTACTTCAAGTTAAGGCCTTCCCCCATTGAAGGGTCTCTTTTGTAATCAACTACAAATATTAGTGGATTCATTCAAATTATGATAGGCCCCATGATTTTTCCCCTTTTTAGGTTTTTTCACGTAAAAATCTTGGTATCTCTTATGAATATTTCTATACTCTTTCTTATCTTAATGTGTATTGGATCTTCGTAAAGTAAAGGCGTTAAAATTTATATTTCTCTACCACTGTGAATACTTTAGGCCGTAATAGTTTGACGTCGTCTATGGGAACATGGTTCAAAACTAGGGGCAATTTTTACTCCAACCTTAAAAGGTCATTCGTGTCAACATTATGGCATCAACTATTGCTACATCAATTTTATGGGAATTAAATATGGACTGAGGGTAACCTTGACTATAGTTGTGGTTAAGATGATTCCTCCAACTCCTCCAATATTTAAGATGATATATTGGATAATAAAGTTTCTAGCAAATGCAACAATGCTTTCAATAAATTTCAACCTTTATAAAACCCACAGTTGGACTTTTACTCCTTGGGCAAGGTTTTATTCTCGACCACTAAAAGGTAGAAATTGTCTAAAGATAAACTATATTTCACCTTTGATTTAGATACACATGGCATTCGCCTCCTCCCAATCAAGATAAAATTGATCTCAGGGGGATTTAATTCGACCTCTTCCACACAGGTTAACATCATCGAGCAGGGTTCTGACATACAACCTCGAATAGGTCATACATCCTTGGTGGATTATCTCGATCTCTTCCATACATGTTAACATCATTGAGCAGGGCTTTAACATACAATCTCAGATAGGTCATACATCCTTGGTGGATTATCTCGACATCTTTCATATATGTTAATATCATCAAATAGGGCTCTGACATCCAACCTTGGATAGGTCATACATCATTGGTGGATTTTCTCGACCTCTTTCATACATGTTAACATCATCGAGTATGGCTCTTACATAAAATCTTAGATAGGTCATACATCCTTGATGGATTCTCTTGACCTCTTCCATACATGTTAACGTCATCGAGTAGGGCTCTGACATACAATCTTAAATAGGTCATACATCCTTGGTAGATTTTCTTGACCTCTTCCATATAGGTTAACTTCATCAAGTAGGGCCCTAACATACAAACTTGGATAGGTCATACATCATTGGTGGATTCTCTCGACCTCTTCCATATAGGTTAACATCATCGAGCAAGGCTCTGACATACAATATCAGATATGTCATTCTTCCTTGGTGGATTCACTTGACCTCTTTCACATAGATTAATATCATTGAGCAGGGCTCTAACATAGAATCTCGAATAGGTCATACTTTCTTGTTGGATTCTCTAGACCTCTTCTATAAAGGTCAACATCATAGAGCAATGCTCTGAGTAGACAACATTCTCTCTAAAAATGATTTCATGAAAGTAAGTGATTTATAAAGTCATCACTCATATAAATATCTTAGCAATATAAAAATGCCTTAAAAAATATGGGGGGGGTAATATATCAAAGAATGTCTCAAAGATGCGTAAGCAATTCAACTTCCTTTAAGAGACAAGTTCTCAACTTCATATACAATATCAATGAAGTTACACAAAAAATCATCCATGCAAGTTAATATCATCAAGCAACAAAAATTTTTAAAATGGTCAAATATTATAGATGGATTCAAGTGACCTCTTATCTATTATGAATTAATGCATTTCCTACTTCTTCTTAAGAAATATTATAATATGATCATCATCAAGCCTCCACTCAGTTGATATTATAAGTGTGTTGCCAGACTACTAACATAGTACACTACTTTGGCTCCTTGAATTAGGGATATATGATGTCGGCGCACTTCTATATGGATGCATATTGCCTTAACAAAATTCCACTGGACACCCTCCATCACCGGCCCTTTGTCTGATGTCTGTCAGCAGTACTTTACTTCATATCATCCATCATCAACTTCTCGCTCAACTACTGATAGTAGCACACCCTCCAACTTTCTCCTTCAGCTCTCCATACGACTGTTGACTACCAACGGACTTCCACTATATCCTCTATCGTTGATGGACTTCCGCTCAAAAAATGCCTAATGCTCCCCATCTACTAATAACTTATAGTTCTATTCCGAAGTACTATTATTACTAGATCTTCTCAAATCATCATCACATGCAAGAAGCATTTGATCTTCTTCTATCAAGTATAATTTAGTGGGAGAGTATGCTCTCATCGAAACTTTTTTTACACAAGAGAGGGGCACTGAAGCTTGATAGGGAAATGCCGCCTATATCCGATGGTGGAATGCCTCCAATATAAGAAAAAGAACACAAGAGAAGAAAAAAGAAGGAACAATAATCTTCTTCTATATAAGAGAGTGGCACTGAAGCTTGATAGGGGAATATCTTCTATCTTCGATAATGGAATATCTCCAATGTAAGAAAAAGAACACAAGAGAAGAACAAGGAGGTAAAATCCCCTTCTACACAAAAAGGGCACAGAAGCTTGATAGGGGAATGCTGCCTATCTCTGATAGAATATCTCAAATGTAAGAAGAAGACCATATGAGAAGAAAATAAAAGAGAAAAATTTTAACTTCTACACGAGGAGAGGGGCCCTAAATTTGAGTAGGGGATGCCGCCTACAAAAAATAAGGGAAGACCTCAACTATAAGAAAGTAAGAATAAGATAGCAGAAAGAAAAGTAACGATATAAAAATTCTAATTTTTACACAATGAGAGAGGCCCTAAATTTTAGTAGGGGATGGTCCACCTACAAAAAATAGGAGAATGTATCATTTGTAAGAAAGTTAGAATGAGAAGGGAGAAGGAGAATTGGTGCAATTTTCATCCTAACCCAATGGGGTATTTATAGGATGAAAAAAGAGGAAATTTATTTGAAAAAGAGGGGGAGATTTTGCCTCCAATCCATTTGAATTTTGAAAAATAGTTCTAGAAACTTGTTTTAGAATTTTTTATAAATTTTTAGAATTTTTTGGGTCAAAAAATGACCTTTTTAAGAATTATTATAAAAACAATTGATGGCCTCACGCAGAAAAAAAATTAAAGAGAGGCGCAGCTCGCCGACCCCCTTTTAAAAAAGAACTAATGTGCCCATATTAAATAAATAATAATTTAAAACTCAAACGGCGTGCCCCTTCACCTGTGAGCTAACGCGGACTGCCACTGGCGGCCGGCCGGTTCGATTGTCTACTCGTGTCCGACCCCATTTTTGGTTTGGACGGCTCAAATCGGACATTTTTGGGATCCCCGGAAAGGTTTTTCAACATTCCAGATCCAATTTTGATACTATGGAGCTCAACGGAACCTCTATGATCAAATTTGAACAATTTTAAATTTTGGAAGTCAATTTTTTTGTGATTCAGCCAATGTAAAATATTGAAACAAGTATTTTTTGACTTATGGAGCTTATTTAAGTAGGGGATAACTGGAATATCTTTAAAAAATTATTTTGATCAAGCACAAATCTTGAGGCAAAAATCAAGTTGGAAACTTCAAAAATTAAATCTGGGATCATTTTAGCTTTAATTTGGAAAACTTATAGTCAAACTAAATGACTCGGAAATACGAACCCAATGACACCAAATTTGACCCAATCCAAGCTCAAATGAGTCTAAGGCTTCGTTTGGGACGGCTGTCTTCCTACTTCTTAAAGCGGCTTTCTAGTACAAAAATTTTAAATTTTGTACTAAAAAGTTGCTTTAAGAAGCAGGAAGAAAGCCGTCCCAAATAAAGCCTAAATCAAAGACTCAAAGTGCATTTGGAGGGTTCAAAGTATAATTTAGATTACCAAACGGTTTTCAAAAGTGACAGGCTTATAGTGGAATCGAGTGCCTCGACAAGACGAATCCAATGAGCCCAAGATCTCCAAAATTTTGATATCATTAAGACATTCAAATACCTAATAAACTATTCATGATTAGAGGATTCAACATCGGTAGTCCATTCAAACCACTCAAAATTTAACTTTGATCTTCCTACTATTTACTGGCCATGACACTCTCAAAAAATTATAAATAGACAACTCGTTTCTCATAGAAAGGACCTAAAAGAGAGGGGGGGGGGGGAGGAGGCCCAAGCAAGAAGAGAAGAGAAGGAAGCAAGGAAAATAAAGAAGAAACTTCTCCTCGACCACCGCCGAACTTTCACCCAGCAGCCTACCAACGCCGGAGTTCTGCCCGAATGTCATCTAACTCTAGATTTCTCCCTAGCCACTGGCTAACGTCGGACTTCGACCTGACGTCGGACCTCCACTAATCACCGAACTTCTACCCAACGTAGAACTTCCGCTCGTCGCCAGATTTCTACCTGACGCTGGACTTCTACTCGACATCGGACTTCTGCCCGTCGTCGAACTTTCACCGAACTTCTATCTGATGCCAGACTTATGTCAATCAACCGACTTCTACCCAACTCCGGACTAGCGCCCGTTGCCGGATTCCTATCCTACACCGGACTTTCGCCCGTCACCAAACATTTGTCGGGCCCGTCACCAAACATTTGTCGGGCTTCTACCCGACATCATACTTCTGCCCGTCGTCGGACATTCGTCGGACTTCTATCTATCACTGGACTTCTCCCTGACGTCATCCTACTGACCTCTGTCTTCTGCCAACTACAATCCTTCAGACTTACATCACCCACCAACTACAATCCTTTCGACCAAACAAACATATCAAAAGTGATTCTTTGTATTCCTACCAAGTAATGTACCCTATATGATATACATCAAGCTAAGGTCTTCCCCCAAGGAAGGGCCTCATTTGTAATCTACTACAAATACTAGTGGATTCATTCAAACAGGGCTAGGCCCCATGATTTTTTCTCTTTTTAGGGTTTTCAACGTAAAAACCTTGGTGTCTCTTATGAATATTGCTACTCTCTCTTATTTGATTACGTACTGGATCTTTGTACAAAGCTAAGACATTAAAATTTATATTTCTCTACCAACGCGAATACTGTAGGCTGCAACAATATCAAATCATCAATATTATAATTCTCTTCTATGCCTTAATTTCCATCTCACTCGTCTTGAGCTTAAAGCTAATGGCTCTACGACTACTAATCGTGTAAGGTAAATCGATTATTTCTTTGTTGGATCGAGCAGCAATATCACTTGAAATAAAAGACTGGAGATGTTTAATTATCTTAAATTAAGGGATTCAACTTCATTTACAATGCCAGATAGAGGCAAAGAAAGAAATACATAGATGAAGATCAAGTGGCACAGGCGCATTGTTTCGTTTTTGGAAATTTTGTGATAGAAAATTTTCCCCTTTTTTCCGGCTGCCAGTTTTGTTTAAATCTCTCCACCTTTTTATTAGTATTTTGAGATAATATTTTAACATTTTTCACTCTTCTTACACTTTATTTGGGATAGCTTTCTTATTACTTTCTAAAGCAACTTTTTACTACAAAAAATTCTTGAACTTGAAATTTTTATACTAAAAAGTTGTCACAAAGGAAACCTTAATTTGCACTCTCTCATACATTATGATAATAGATTTATTCGTGCTTTCTCACCCATTGATATTGAGGATTATGTATGTTATTTTTATATCAAATTTATGCGTGAGATACTAATTTTGTTTCACCTAAATTAATCATATAATTCTCTTTGATGCTCTTAAAGAGAGGTGATTTGAGCACTTACATCATAGTCATAGTATATTCAAGTGTATCCACATGATTCTTGCCTTTTATGTACTACTTTGAATATTCTAATAATTAAGATGTTGAAATATTGTATTTAATTCTCATATTGGGCTCTCTTAACATTAATAATACACCTAACTTTTGTCATGAACTGAAACAACTATAACCTCCTAAACAATAAGAGGGCAACCTTAGTGGGGCAGACACTAACATTTTATTTCTTAATTTGCCTATCAATGTATAGAAAAATAAGATATTACAAAAAGAAATATCACATGTGTAAGTGAAAGATTAAACAAAATGAACATTATTGATGAGTTTAGAAAAAAGACAACCCATACTTATGTGGATCCATGATCTTAATTAAACTATTCATTAGCTTGTCATTTGTCTTCTTCACTTAATTGTCTTTTAGAGGTTTCATTTCAGCTTAATAAAGTCATTATCTTATGTTTAGAGATGATAATATTTAGGGTTGCTTGAAGAACTTTCCCCACTACTATTGCTAAATGTTATATGAATCTATATATGTGACAAAATATATGTTATGAGATTTTGAAATAAAATATATTGGGATAAACTTCAATGATCATAATATATTTTATATCAGAATATCTTAACATAAATTTATATAATTTCATTGAGCTATGATCTTGATTTTGGACAGCGCAACAAAAATGAAATATGCAGACGCCCTAGCACATAAATATCAAATAGACCAAATACTTTGAGAATTAATCAAACAAAATACCTTAAAGAGGATGATGATGACAAGTTGAGGAATATCAAACACAATACATTGTTTGTATATGTAAATTTTATGCATATAAAATTATACTTTCTTCACTTTATATGCAACTTTTCTCTATAATTGTAGATAAGATGTTATGCCACTTTTGTTAGCCAACAAGTTGAAGTATACAACTTAGGAAGATTACAATGCATAGATAAAATTGTTGTGAAACTTATTTTTTGATTAATTATTGTATGTCTTTAGCATTTTAAAATATTAATTTTGTAATTACTCATAATGATTTTATAAAACTTATATGCTTACCACATAATTCACTGATCTAAATTTTGATAATTTCTTGTAAAATTATTTAGTCAGTCTATATACATACTAAAATATATGCATAAAAATATTATTCTATTAAAAAAAATTAATTTATTAATATATTTGTCGCTTAAAAATTTAAATATTATATAAATAAATACAAAATATTAAATAAAAATTATGTAGCATTTATATCAATCCCCCTAATTTTATTTAATGATTTGTGAGCATTTTTAATTCTCAACCCTTTACAACACAATGATATAACCAAATAGGCACAATCAACCATAAAAGTCTCAACCAAACAGCACCAACAACTTTCAATAACTTTTCATAACTTCTCTGACAACAGCTTATCACCTAACTTTTAAAACGACCACATAAATTAACATTTTAAAATATGCAAATGAGTATGTTAATCATGTAATGAGCAACTCAAAAAGAATCTGAATTTCAGATCAGAAACAAATAAGCTGAACGCGACAAAAAGAAGTAATATGGAATGGCATCAAACAATTCAAAAGAAATGGAAGCTAGCACTAACAGAAACTTATTAAATAATAAGCTAATAAAATTAAAGTAAATACTTCAGTAAATAATTAAGGAAAAAAAAGCAGCTATGCCTCAACTCAACCCTCCAATGCTAAATAGAGTGGTTCTCCATGGTGAATGTACCAGCTTTAACGATCAGTGTTTACTATTACTAAGCTTGTTTTTAACTTATTTTCGATCTGAGAGCTTAATAATGCCAGAATCAACCAAAGGCTGGAGCTCGGATTTTGTTAGATCTCTCACACTCATTTCTGATGATTCAAGGAATGCTGAAACAACCTTGCAACTGTAACGAACAGCAAATTAAATTTAATCACGGCCTATGATTTGGGATTTTGGTGATAAATGATTAAGGCTTTGTTTAAGATGGATTTTTTACTGCTTCATAAAGCAGAGTTTTAGTATAAAATTAATATTTTTATACTAAAAGGCTGTTTTAAGAAGTAGAATAAAAGTCGTTCCAAACGAAGCCTACGCGTGTGTTTTTTACCTGTGACCTTTAGCCCAATTTGCACTCTTTCCTTCCAAAGCCATTTTCCATAACGTTTCAGCAAAGGAAGGAGAATCCAATATAAGTTTTCTGATGGTCCTGCTGGAGTGGAAGTTCTCAAAGATGTGATCAGCTTCAGATTCTTCAGACTTGGGAAAAGTAGCGACTGTAGCTATTGCTTTATGCAGATCAGCTAATCTGTCACTTAGAGAATGAAGTATGCCATCACTTCCACCAACAGCAACCTGCAAGAAATAAAGCAAGAAGTTCACCACAGATTCTGATCTTATTGGAAGAGAGTTAGGAAAAAAAACTGGCATAAAGCTCTTTTTCAATCATTTGACAAAGAAAAAATTTCCCATCCACGAAAATTTTTTCAAGAGTACAAATAAAATCAACATCATTCATCCTTATCAACACATATGTAGTTTGGTATTATATCAAGCAAAAAGTACAAAATTTCATGCCCAATCAATGACCGGTTTCATGTTTGCGCATCATTGATTATTATACAAATAGATGCATGTATCAATGAAATAGATGAAGATGGCATTCTTCCATAATTAGAATGTTCAAATTTTATGCAAGTTGAAACTCATAACCAACCTACAAATTAACTAACCAAAAATTTTAAATATTTTAATGCCCCAACTTCACAAAAATTTTACAATTTTCATACTCCAATTTAACCCTTTATTATTTAATTCTGAACCATTCTGCAACAAAAAAAAAGAGGTTTCAACACTAAGAAGCCAGCCTATGCATACATAGGTCAACAGGCCTTAGCCGAAAAGAAATTAATTATAACTGTTCAAATTATCAAAATTTCTATACAAAATCTTTAGTTAACATAAAGGTTAAATAAGTAAGCTAGATGCATTGCCAAGAGACAGGTCATTCTGCCAAAAATTTCCAACAATGTAAAAGTCATATTTGATGTGTATTTATGAATACAGCATGAAACTAATTATCCAGGGTTCAATAAGAAGCCAAGTGAAAAGAAGTCCAAAAGAGAAATGAAATACATAGATAAGACATGCGGCAATAGCTTCCCCCAAAAGCACCACATGTCATGAACATCTTATTCAAGGAAAATAACCAAAACAAACAAAAAATTGAATCAACAGCATAAAAAGATATTAAATCTTGCTGAAGACAAATGAAGTTGATTAACCTGCATTATCTATAAATAATAGGAAAATGCACAAGAAAAAATCAGTCGTTTATTGGTATAAATAAAAATGCAAAAGACATGAAGCATACTCTCACTACTACTTGATATAAACAACAACAACAATATCAAGCCTTTGTCCCACTACGTGGGGTCGGCTACATGAATCATTTTTTCCCATTGTGTCTTGTTAAAAGTCAAATTCTGGTTTAAATCTAATAAAGAAAGATCATTTCTAATATTTTCTAACTAAGTCTTTTTAGGTCTGCCTCTACCTTTCTTAATATAAGTCAAATCTAATACCTCTACTTTTCTAACCGGGTCATCGGAAGGTCGACATTTTATGTAACCAAACCATCTAAGGCGACTCTCTCTAATCTTATCTTCCATTGGAGCTACTCCAACCTTTTCACGTATATGCTCATTTCGTATCTTATCTCTAAGGGTAAATCCACTCATCCACATGAGCATCATCTATGCCACACTTAACTTAGTATTATGATTCTCTTTTAATGGCCAACATTCTACACCATAAAGCATTGCAGGTCTCACCACTATCTTATAGAATTTTCTCTTAAGTTTGAGGGAGACTTTCTATCACACAACAAGCTCGATGCATTACTCCACTTCAACCATCCAACTTGAATTCTACTGATAATATCCCCATCTATTTTACCATCACTCTAAACAATAAATCCAAGATATCTAAAACGTGTACTCTTATTAATGACTTGATCGCCCAAAGTCACAATACCCCTACTAGGTCTATTACTACTTAAACTATACTTAATATATTCAGTTTTAGATCTACTCAAGCGAAAACCTTTAGACTCTAAGGTTGACCTCCATAATTCATGTTTACCTTCAACTCCATCTCTAGTAAATAATAGATCTAACAAAAACATCCTTTGAGAAATAAGGTAATATACCTATCTTAAGGGGAAAAAGCTCAAAATAATCCTCCAATTATTTGAATGTAGCCAATTTAGTCCCAAAGTATAACATATCCCTAATTTTATCCATTGACCATAAAAAATTGATCCCAATTTAGTCCCTCATAGTCCACTTGGGATCAATTTCGCATAATCAAGAGACTAAATTAGGATTAATTGTTTATCTAAATTTTCAATAATTTTTATATAAGAAGACAATTTGAATCAATTTTGCATAGTCAAGAGACAAAATTGGAGCAATACGATAATCTAGATTAAATTTGCCACAAGTGAATAGTGAGGGCTTTACTTTGGGCTTCTTCACTTATCTAAAAGAAAAACAATGATGTGCATCAAAGTAAAGAAAGTGTTTTTTTTAGATAATTACCTCTGAAGAGCATCAAAAAGCTGTGCAAACAAAGTGAAACAGCATGATCACCCTATGTTTGTGAAGTTTCTTAAGTTTTCTACATTCTATCAATAAATGGATGAGTTCTCTACAAGTTACTAATGCTTTTTCCATAGCATATCCGCATCAATAAGTTGCCTTAAACAGAATATGCATATGAAATGCTCACGTAATTTGAGAAAGAGAAAAGAATCACCTCAAATATTACTTCTCTGCCAAAGTTTGATCGAAGTAGCTCATCAGCAGTGTCGATACAAGTCTCGATTAGACACTGAGACATTTAGCCAAATTTACCAATTAACATAAGCCAAGAAAGATTGTTTAAGACTTTCCGGTAAGCAGATTGCAGTGATAAAGTCAAACATCTCAACCAATGACTTCCGCTACTGATATATAAAAGAAAAAAAGGCACCACACGTAGCGCAACTCAACTAGTAAAAGAAGACGGGAGCAAGTTTGTTAGAGGAGAAAAATAACAAAACTTAAGAAACAAGTGCACTTGAGTAAATGATTGAAAAAACCATGTGTTTACAAAGACAACGAAATCATTAAAATTGAAGTGCAGCAATGCTACCTCTAAATTAAAAGTTAAAAGGATTAAAGATATAGATTTTCCCATATAAATGCATCAGCACGGCACTTAAGCAGATAACAGCAGCATATAAGCTAAAAGATACAGAAACTGAAGAATTCAATACGCCAGGAATACAAAATCCACTTAGTTGGAAGGTCACAACCATCAAGGAAAATATCACAACCTATGCTTCTAACAGTATACATAAAGAGTTAACGAAAGACATTTTGGATATAATTCACAAGAGAACAGTAGAAAAAGCTTGCAGACGGAAAAAGAAAACAAAATTGAATGACTAGCAATACAATACATGAACTAATGAAGAAAACAGTAAAGTCCTAAAGTGTGTGGAACATAACTGAAAATTATGACCTACAAGATGCATAGATTGAAGAATTGAGGATTATCCTACATATAACTACATGATAATAATCTCTTTTAAATGATCCATTCATTATCATTTAGATTTCTAATTTTTCTAATAATGCTATTATAAAAGGTGTGGTAGTGATTCTGTTGGCCCAATCTAATGACAGTATAAAATTCAAAACAAATAATTCGGGCACATGGACGTGTTAACCTTATAGAATAACCCTTCAACTAGTAACAAATTTCTCTTGTTCCAAATTAATAGTGATAAAGAAATTTTCTTTCCAAAATACCATACTACATATTTTCCTTCAGCTTTTTTGATTCATTAAGCTCTGAACACATAAAACTTGGAAAAGCGGATAGTAGGGCCATCTCCATGCGCAGACAGAAAATAATTCTGTTTTGATACTCGCACACTTGTTAGACTAAAGGGGAATGTCTCACCTCAGCCAGACCACTCTCCACCAATAATTCCTTTCTCCTTACTAAGGCTTCCTTCTTACCTCCCACAGCTGATTGCATGGTCTTCAAAGAATCATTGTACTTATTGTTTTGAGTCGTTATGGCTTCTGTATCAATTTCTAATATCTTTTCTGGACCTGCTTCAGTGGCCCCCTCTTCCTTCTCATCCTAATGTATGGGAAAATTTAGACCCGCTTTATAGTTTTATAATACCAACAAATGTATCAATGTTAAAACATTAAAACAATTGCCTGTGTGCAAAGAGAAGGTACGGTTGAATTAAGACAAGCTAGATCATCAGGGGTAAAATAGCGGTGGCACTGCGGATGGAGCAACAGCAATAATGGACGCCTTCCATTCTGGTATTTCATCAAAAAAACAAGCATTTTTAAGAAATATAAAAACGACTGTATATCAAATTGATGGATGGAATAGATTATATGAATTCACACCTTATCCAGAACAAGTTCTTTTAGCATAGACTGTAGCTCACGTATGATAATCTGAAATTGGACATGGAGGTTAAATCTAGTAAGTCTAGAACCCAGCAACTTTGAATGATATACTGACCTTTGTTACAAGCTTAGTGTCATCAACAACTGAAAGGATGCAGGAGAGCAGCTGTTGGTAAACACTAGATATGAGCATATAGAAAATCTGGGAAAAATAATCTTCAGATTCTAAAATAAAGAGGCAAAGAAGATATTAACAGTTTTGCATGAGTTAATAGAATGACGAATGTAAGAAAACTAGTAAAAAGAGTTAAAGGGAGTCTGTTGTATAGAAATTATTATTAATAGGATCAGAAAAAACTCTAGGAAGCACGAATACTTCAAAAAGCCATTTGTGTGTGTTGGATAGCATGCGTTCAACACTAAAAAAATATGTTTAATGTACATCATCAAAATTAGAGCCGGACAAGGACGGGACATACCGCCACATGGCTAAAACATACCTCAACACGGTCAGGTCATGTGTTTATGATGATTTATTTTTAAGTCAGCTTTACAAACTAATTTTTTAATAAATGATCCTGAATGCTCTAGTGAAAAGGACATTAATGCTAGTGGTGAAGAAAATCATGATGTTGAGTGTGTTGAGTCAATTATAGATACATCGATGATTTTGTATTTTCGAGGTCATTCTGAGGATTACATATACTTCTTTCGTGTCATTTGTGCGGACAATATAATGTTAACATTGAAAAATCATGCTTATCTAAAGGATTTATTATAAGCTTTTTTAGGTAATATTTTTAAGTGAAGACTTAAAAAATTCTTTGTTTAGTGCAAGTTACATATGCCGGCGATTTTCGAACCTATGATTCTTGCAACTCAGTTGTCATATAAATGTAGAAACTTGGGTTTTAATAATTTTGTAGCTAATGTGTCCAATAAGATATGTTTTTTTTTTTTTTTTTGTGAAAGGACGTGCTTACTTGCTCTATTGTAAAAGATATTGAACAAATGTTGTATACTAAAGTTGTTGGAGAAGAACCATCTATGGGACTTCTGTGTATGATAGTTTCTTAAGGGTCAATAGGAGAATTTTACATAATGATTTAAGAACTTTGACATGGAAGTTGAGTAGTGGATGATAGCTGTGGTTTTAAATATCATCCTTCAATGATGCAAAAGAAAAGTGGTGGCCATCCAAAAGTTAATACTATTGAGGAGTTTGTTGATACTATTATATACGATGTCCTTACTTTTGCAAGATTTATGAAAAATCAGATTACTTGGTCTACCGTTGTCGTATAATCAGATTGGATCAAGTGTTGTCCTTGGACCGATTGAATCATTTTACCTACAACGAAGTTACTCATCTTAATAAAACAACTGCTGATCATGCTCCTTTGTTAATTTATGCCATTAAATCTGTTTCCACTATCCTTCTCAGTTTAGATTTAAAAATGTGTAGACATCATTCAGTCCTGGATTTAGTTAAACAAAATATTTGGCTCTTGTTCTTATATATACATAACCTATGGAGATTGCGGTTAGAACTTGAGATTCTTTTACCCTGATGACATTATGCCACAGAAGCGTTGCTGAAAATATTATATGCTGGGTTAATGGTTTTGGTAAGGTGTTTTCTGAATGGATGTTTTGATGGGGACATTAGTTGGAAAGTCTACCGTCGACGTGGCCGTAGATCTACGGCCACGATTTGCTCGATGTATTTCTGATTTTAGTATGGTCATTTTATTTTGATGTATTTTATTTCTGCATTTTTTCCCTTTTTACTCTTGCTTGAGGGATTGAGTCTTGTAGCCCCTCGAGGGTATTTTAGTCTTTTATTTTATGTCATTGTATTAGGCTATTTATAGCCTTCATCTTGTACTTGTGATGATTAATGAATGATATTAAGAAATTTTCCTGCATTTGTCTTCTTGAAGCTTTTGAGAGAGCTTGAGAGAGAGTTGTGAGTTTGGTGGAGCCTAGTAGAGGCCACCCGTCGTACCCAACAGTCACCTCCGGTGGCTCTTGGTTTATCTCCCTTCTTTCTTTTCGTTTCCTCCAACATCCACCTCCGGCCATTCCTCCACCACCACAAATCACCACCTCCTAACCTCACCTCCCAAAATCCATCTCCTCAAAAGAAAACCGCCCCCTCCCATTCATCCCGCCGGCCATCTCTCTAACCGCCGGCCTCCCCTTTCATTCCCCACCCCAATCCCATTAATTGCCGGCTCCGTCGCCACCATCGCATGAATTTTCAATTTTTGAAATTTGAAATTTTGAAGAGTGAAAATTTCCAAATTTGTCCGGCACCAAATTAGGAAAGTTTAAATGAGGTTTCAATTTCAAATTTGAATTGAAACGGATTTGAAAATTTTCTTTATTATTTGATTGGAGCCAATTTGGAAACCCATTACACTCTCATAAACCCCTTTCCCCCTTGCTTTGCCGCCGGCCCCCCTTGGTGACTCCACCTCCTTTAATGCTCCATTAAGGCTCTTAATTGCATGGTTTTGAAATTTCAAATCTCAGATTTTTCCCTCCTCTTCCACTTAAAATCTGAGAATAATTTTTGGTATGGAGATCTAATATTATTTCTTCATCCCATCTAGTCTTTTCTTAACCCTAGCCTTTTTTCCTCCCTCCCACCGCCATCTCTCTCCCTCTCCTTCTCTAGTTTGTTTTCCCTTTACATGATATTGATTCATGGCCAACTCGAAGGGTGATTTCGACTTTGCACCCGACGGCCAAGGCGTTGTGGATCTTCTCCTCTTCTCGTCGTCGGCGTGAATTCAACCCTTGGCGGATCCATAGAGATTTCTTCTTCCCGTAGTCCTTGTTGAAAGGGACCAACGAAAGGTGCGTGGTAATTCACAACGTCTCTCCGGAAAGGTGATCTTCTTCCTTGATTCATTTTCTTCAAATTCTACTTACTTTTATGAGAGTTTGTTCACGCAAAAGATTGTGTCTACCAATCGCCATCCATTAGTAATCGTAGGTTTATTACTTCTTGGCTCTTGATCTAATTGTCATAGTTTGGTTATGTTGGAAACTACTACTTATGCAATGCTTTAATTTTCTTAAGTGTTTTGATTTGGTTTAGTCTCTTGTGTCGCTTGGCCTAAACGGAATTGACCATTTATGAGTTTTACATTGTTGTTCTAATCACTATTAACGAAAATCTGAAATTGTTCTTAATTTATTTTGTGCAAGTTTTCCAATTTTGCATGTAGTTCTACATCATGTTTGGTATTGGAATTACTACTGTGGCTGCTTTGTTTCCAGCTGTAGTTCATACTTCTGCGAAAATCTTAAGTCTTTTGAAAATGAAGATGGCGATCTGTTTAAGCTGCAGTCTTTGCTACCTGGTTATGTTATCACACAAACTACTAACATTTCAAATGCTCATAGGCGGAGTGTCAAATCTCTCCTGATTCTAGTTTCAGGTTCAAAATGGCAGGGAAGTTGATGATTATATCTAGGGCATTAGTTCAATTCTAAAACTTCTATAGCATAAATCTATTCCCATTACAGTTTCTCTATTTGTCTGGATAATTTTTCATGATGCTCTGACTGTTGATGTTAGGATGCAAAGCTTTGCATTCCAGTTGGCTTCAAGGTGTCAGTGTTGTTCTTTCATGTCTTCTGGAATAGCGAAGTGCTTCGAGTGTGTGGCCAGCTCATAATGTTTTTTTTTTTTTATTAAGTTGTCTAATCTTCTGTCACTCTAGTAATTACTGCTTGGAAAAATTATGTGATGAATGTTAAGCCTGGTCAAATCAGGTATTTGATTCCAATTTGCATTTTGTGGTTTCTATAAGGGAATAGAAATGACTCTAAACATAAGGGAAAAAAGATTTGCGCAAGTAGTATTGTGTGTCAAATTGATAATCAGATTAAGCTGTCGCCTGTAAATAAAAGCCAAGCTGATTGATGATTGGGCTATTAAAGGGAGGAGTTTATTGTATGGTTATTTTTCAATGTGCCCTCCCCCTAGAACTTCTAGAATCACAAGACTGCTAGATGGTGGAAACCTCTATGATGCACGGACACGGACACGGCGACACGGACACGACACAACACGGACACGGGACACAGTTTTTTTTTTGAAAATATAGGACACGGGTACGGCGCGGACACGACAATACATTTTTTTACATAGTGTATATATATTAATGTAATATCATATTAAAAATGACAAACAATAATAAATGAATGACATGATAACTTGTCTAGCTTATAATATAAAATATTTAGTACAAAATATCTAGTACAACCACAAAACTATAAGCAAATAATCACTTACTACAACATCAAGCATTTAAGCTTCAACTACTAGGATTAGCTTTAGAGGTTTGTTTTGGCCTTCAATATCATCATCATTGAATATCACTACTTTCAACTCTGGTTCAACAAGAGAAATATTTGTAATTGTGCAAAAAGAGAGGAGATGAAAATACCTTCACTGCCAAAGAGAAATGAAAATGAAAATATTCGATGAATGGGTATTAAATGCAGACGTTGATTTGGTGTTGTGGATATGAAATAAGAAATTTAGTTTAAATCTCGACAAATATAAGAAATTATATTTTTAAAAAATTATAAAATATTTAAGATACGCGTGTCCAATTTGTTTTTAATATTTTTTTAATCGGACACGTTGTCGGCGTGTTCGACACGTGTCGGAGGAGTGTCGGATGAGTGTCGTGTCGGACACGGTGTCGGACACTGCACACCTCTTTGAGGAGAAGTGTCGGTGCATCATAGGGAAACCTGAAGCTGGTTGGTGAAGCTCAATCTTGATTAAATGGTGATGGGTTCGTCACAGCTCAATGTTAATGGCTGTGCTAGAGGAACTCCAGAAGCAGTTGCTGGTGGCTTGCTTAGAGATAATTCGGGTCATTAATTTTTTTTTTCCTTTTAATATCTTTTTGGACCTGATGATATTCCAATAGAGGTGTGGAAATGCTTAGGAGATGATGGAATTTCATGGCTTAGTAAACTTTTTAATACAATTTTGAAGACTAAAAAGATGTCAGATGAGTGGAGAATGAGCGTGTTAATTCCTATTTTTAAGAATAAAGGTGATGCACAAAATTGTGCGAATTATAGAGGTATTAAGTTAATGTGTCGTACTTTAAAACTTTGGGAGCGAGTTATGGAGCATAGTTTGCGGCGTGATACTAATGTTTCTCAAAATCAATTTGGATTCATGCCGGGTAGGTCGACTATGGAAGCCATACATTTATTAAGAGGTTTGATGGAGAAATATAGAGAAAATAAGGAGGATCTACATATGATATTTATTGATTTAGAAAAAGCATATGATAAAGTTCCAAGAGAAGTGCTATGGAGAGTTCTTGAAAAGAAAGGAGTCAATAATGCTTATATTCAAATCATTAAAGATATGTATGCAGGAGCTATTACTTGTGTTCAAACACAAGGTGGATTGACCAAGTATTTCCCTATTTCGGTTGGGTTACATCAAGGATCAGCCTTAAGCCCATATCTTTTTGCTTTAGTCATGGATGTTCTCACTAGACATTTGCAAGAGGATGTACCTTGGTGTATGCTTTTTGCTGATGATATTCTTCTTGTTGATACGACTAGAGAGGGAGTTGAAGGTAAACTTGAATTATGGAGGTCAACCATAGAGTATAAAGGTTTTCGCTTGAGTAGATCTAAAACGGAATATATGGAGTGTAATTTTAGTAGTAATAGACCTAGTGAAGGGATTGTGACTTTGGGCAATCAAGTCATTAAAAAGAGTACACGTTTTAGATATCTTGGATCTATTGTTCAGAGTGATGGTGAAATAGATGGGGAAATTATCAGCAGAATTCAAGTTGGATGGTTGAAGTGGAGGAATGCATCAGGCTTGTTATGTGATAGAAATGTACCCCTCAAACTTAAAGGAAAATTCTATAAGATGGTAGTGAGGCCTGCAATGCTTTATGGTGTCGAATGTTGGCCATTAAAAGAGAAGCATAATACTAAGTTAAGTGTGACAGAGATGAGGATACTCAGGTGGATGAGTGGCTTTACCCTTAGAGATAGGATACGAAATGAGCATATATGTGAAAAGGTTGGAATAGCTCCAGTAGAAGATAAGATTAGAGAGAGTCGCCTTAGATGGTTTGGTCACATAAAACGGCGGCCTTCCGATGACCCGGTTAGGAGAGTAGAGGTATTAGATTTGACTTATGTTAAGAAAGGTAGGGGTAGACCTAAAAAGACTTGGTTAGAAAATATTAGGAATGACCTTTCTTTATTAGATTTAAACGAGAATTTGACTTTTAATAGGACACAATGGAGAAAAAGGATTCATGTAGCCGACCCCACGTAGTGGGATAAAGGCTTAATGTTGTTGTTGTTGAATATCTTTTTGGGCACTCAGAAGGCTTATTTTGCTGAATTTTCTGCTTTGGCTCATGGATTAAAACTTTGTTTGATTTTGGAATAACCCATTTATGGATTCAAGTTGATGCGCTGTCAGTTTAGAAGTTGGAGCTCAGCCACCGGTTAATGATTTGTTCAGTTTCTATTTGTGCCGACAAATGATAATAAGATTGTGAAAAATAGATTGAGGTGGTTTCAACATGTACCATGAAAAGACATAGCATCCACCACTAAAGCTAGCACATAAATTAATATGAAAAATCTAAAAGGAAAATATGTGGAATGACAACAAAATAACAAGCACATCAGCAAAAATACTTGCATAAAACAGAACTATTGTGTTATTTAGCAATTAAAAGGAATTAGGGATTTGAAAACTCCAATCTCAAACTGATGCAAACTCCCCAAGAATAAGAGCAAAGCCAATAAGTATAGTATTGATTCTAGTTAAGCCTAAATAAAGTCTGGCTCAATCTAATTAAAATTCAATGCCTAGCCTAGCTAGTTTATTTAGATCTGATCTAGACCAAGCCAAAAAATATTATCAAAATTTTTTATCTAGAATTCAAAAACTTACCTGCAACAATACATCCACAAATGCATAGTTTCATATATATACAAATATCAATATACAAATGCACGTGCATACAAATACATTTTGTTTCAACCAAGAGCTATATAGTTCATTTTGATAAAAGCCCAACTAAAACTAAATTCAATTAGAGCTAAAAGCTGATTCCATTTTTTTGTGATGCACAATAAAATTTTTAGCCAAGAAAGGAATAAATGGAGCATTCATAAAGTACTAGCAAAAGAGTTGAGATAGGCCTCTGACGTAGATAATAATGAAGAAAACCAAAACAAAAACAAAAATTTTTTAAACATATATTTATATACACAAAAACATACGTCTTATCTATGAATTTTAATGTGGCAAACATCATGAAAATCATAAGAAGCAACTCATATTATTATTGCACTACATAAAATGCACATTGCATAATGCGTGGAAATGTTAGCTAATATAATTGATAGATGGAGGCATAACGAACAAACAATTTTGATCATTACTGTGCATCTGCTTTTCGAGTGCAGATTGAACAATTTAAAACTAATAGCATAAAAAAATATCGGTCAAGTTCACAAAAAATGTATAAATTGCAAATAGCAACGTAATTGCTGGACTAGGATTCTAAATAAAAATATAAACTTGACAGGAATACACGCTTCTAAACTAAATGAGGTACTCACAAGACTCCCATACTGGTCAAATGCTAGCTTTCTGATGTGATCCTTAATTCCCTTAACAATTTTCTTTCTATCCTGTTGATTAAAAGGAAAAAAAGAAACAGTTCACAGGTACTGAAGAAAATAACCAGAAGTAGCTTAAAGTGTTAGCTACTTGTACAAAAGAAATCACCAATATCAGAAACTCTGAAAGAAACTTTTTATAAATTACTAATGGACGGTATCATCATAAAAATAAGATCAACAGAAAGGCTAAATACACAAACCCTCATAACATACCTTTGCAGTTCCATGCTTGATACAAAAGATGCCAACTTTAAGTCCATCTCTCGTGTGCATCATGCTCACAAGGGGAATTCTCGTCTTCCTTCTTTTGTTTTTCCGTTTACTAGATGCATGAAGGCCGTCATCAGTGACAGACTCTTGAGAGAGAAGAGGCAGCAACTGTTGAATCACATCTGCAGCAGAGGACTTCGAAAAGTGCAAATCAAATTAATTAGAATAGTTATAACGCTAAATAAAATTTACAAGTTATGTTAAATGATTTCATCAAATTGAAAATTATTACCCTGTCAGCTATTGTAAAATACTCCACTAATGTGGCGTGTATGATTGAGTAGTCCACAATCCCCTTTTCTAGAAGTGGTTGAATTATAGAGGTCATATGTTGTAATACCGAAGATTTCTGTAGTTTGAGTTTTGAAATTAAGTCTGCCAAGCTGATAGAAGTGGGATAGACCACATTAACTACCACTAACAAAATAAAGTCCCGCAGAAACAAATAATCTTACAAATCAGACATAAGGGAAAACAATAATCCGCCTTTGAGATATGCCAACAACTCTTGATTGCAAAGGTAACAACTTGCAAAATAAAGCTAAAATAAAAATGCCAATAAGTGGAGGAAGGGAAAAAAAACTTGAGCATAAAAAAATGAAGTATAATGAAGATTCTTTTATAAATGGTGAAACTGATTTCGAGCAACTAAACCTATGCTTGGAAACATCATGAAAAGGCTGCATGTAAACAACTCAGAATTGATATGAGCTCAAACCGTATCATGTTCCAAATATAAAACTCAATGTTAATACAGATACAACCTATGATGCACAGATACGAATACGACACGACACGGATATGGGACACATTAATTGTTGAAAATATAGGGCACGGAGATGGGTTTATAATTTTTATATTTTAAAAATAGTATATAAAAATTGAATAAGTATAATATTAAAAATAATTTAGAAATAATAAGTCATTTAACTAGAATTTATGCTTAAATTGATTAATATTAGAATGTCAAGAGTTGAGCGTCGATGATGTGTGTTAGACATCGAAAGAGGAGACAACAATGTTTTCGAGGGTTGGGCATCAATGTTATGCGGGAAGTATTGGGCGTCGATGTCAAGAGGTCATCTATCAGAAGGCGTTGCTTGTCGTTGTTAAGATGACATCAAATAAAGATGAGTTGTCAAGTTGTGGGTATAGAAATTGCTAGCGTTGAGCATCAATGTCAAGATAGTGTCAGACATTGATGTTGAGATGGTTTTGAAATATCAATGTTGTAATGAAGTCGATGTTGAGATGGCATCGAGCATTATTGTGAAATCAAAGTTTTGACCCACCAAAAGAGAAATGAAAATGAAAATATTTGATGAATAGGGTATTGAGTGTGGGCAATTGATTTGATGATGTGGATAGAAAATAAGAAATTTAACTTTTATATTTTAAATAAATAAAATTTTAAACACAAGAAATTATATTTAAAACAAAAATTTCATAAAGTATTTAAGACAAGTATATTGGACATGTGTGTCCAATTTGTATTTAATATTTTTTAATTGGACACGTGTCGAACGCGTGTCATGTCGAATACGTGTTAGATATTGTATGTCTCTTTGAGAAGTGTCAATGCATCATAGGATGAAACAAACTTCAAGTTCACTCAAGCTACAATCCCTCTCAATATTGAGCTTGGTTTGGCCTTGAATGTAACTTAGTTGAGTTTCTTTTGGCCGTGGCCCTAAATATGGTTCAATCTTGACCTTGGTTTGGGGTCATATCTTGCTTGGTTATGGGAACACATCAACCAAACATATGTTAAATTCAAAGAATTGGTTTCTAAAATCATGTTGAACTGGATTGTGAGCTATGTTGATTATTGATTTATTATCACAGTGTAGCTTCATGAATCATTCTCACTTGATTCTTAGGTCTTTTAGAATCATCTTGATCCATAGTAACTTACATAAAGCTAAGGTCATAGCTCTGAACTCTACTTCTGCACTAGATCTTGCCACCACATTCTATTTCTTACTCCTCCATGTAGCAAAGTTTCCTCCAAGGAATGTACAATATCCTGAGGTAGATCATCTATCTACTAGTGATCCTGCATAACCTACATCATGCATAATCTGCATCAATATATGCTTCTAGGGTTATTTCACATTCTCTTCTAAAGAGAATCCTTTTTTCTATATGCTTCTTGAAGTAGTGCAGTATTCTATCTATTGCTTGCATGTGAGTCTGCTTTGGATTTTGCATGAGATGACTGACCACGCTTACAGTAAATATTATATCTAGTATGGTGTGGGAAAGGTAGATTAATTTCCTCACAGGTCTCTAGTAAGCTCTCTTATCTACGTTTGGATTCTCTTAGCTTCCCCTAAATTGAGATTTGGCTCTACTGGTGTTGGTGTCGGTTTACAAGCAAGTTTACATGTTTCTTTAAGAAGATCAATAATATATTTCTATTGTGAAATGAAAATTCCTCTGCTGGAGTGGGTAACTTCAATTTCAAGAAATATTTCAATCTACCAAGTTTTTTAATCTAAAATTCCTTGGCAAAATATTTCCTTAGAATCACATTCTCATTTTCATCATTCTCAATCAATATGATATCATGCACATAAATCAACAAAATTGTGACTCCCCATGAGTTTAAGTGCTGAAGAATAATGTGTGGACCCCTTGGCTTTATTGATATCTATTAAGTAAGCTCTAAGTGACTAATTTAGCCCATATAGAGCCTTTTTTTAACTTATATACTTTGTTACCCCCAAAATTCTCCTTGACTGCTAGTGGAATCTCCATAAACATTTCTTCCTCTAAGTCTCCATACAGGAATGCAATTTTGACATCCAGCTATTCTAGATTTCAATTATAATTAGCAACTAGTGAGAACAAGATCCGCACGGTGTTCATCTTGGTCACATGTGCAAAAAAATCCTGGTAGTCAATTTCGTAAGTCTGAGTGTACCCTTTTGCTACCAATCTTGCATTATTCCTAAAAAATTTCACAAAGAACACCCATTTGAAACCGACTGGGTTTTTTCCTACTGGTAGATCGATGATCTCCCAAGTATTGTTCTACTCCATGGCCTGTGTTTCATCTTTCATGACACTTTTTCAATTCTCTTCAGATAAGACTTCAAAATATTGTTAAGAATATGAATATCATTTAGTGTAATCAGGAAATTTTTGTGTAAATGTGATAAATTATGGAAGGATACAAAGTTAGTTACATGGTACACGGGAGATTTTTTAGGTGAACTTGTGTTTACCTCAATTTCAGGAGATGGTTCAGATTCTTAGGTCTGATGTAGAGCATAATTTGGATTTGTACGCCTGGAATATACATTTTCAAACCTCATGTTATCCATAATAGCTTTGTCCTCAATTTCCTCATCTTTAATTTCAGGTTTAGGAGGATTGGTTTAAGGTGGAGCTAGAAGGTCAAGGGGGCTTCTCATCTTCCCCAGTTTCAGTCTTTTCCACAAAGATGAGGTTTGGTAAAATAAATTTTTTGTTTATCAAAAGTAACATCAACAGATGGAAGGATTTCTTGGAGGGGTAATACCATTTATAGCCTCTCTGGATGGATGAATATCCAATAAAGATACACTTAAATGTTGTTGGATCTAATTTTCCTTTATTTTTTACTGTAATTGTGAACATAGACAATGCACCCAAAGATTTTAGGTGTGACGTTATTATGGGTTCGAATTTCAAGGTAAAAAGAAGATAGAATATTCATTAGTATTTTTAGTCCCAAGATTTTTTAAGGTAGTCGATTTATGAGATATATGACAGTCAGAAGGGCTTTCTCCCAGTAGGATTTGGGTACATTGTGGTGAAATAAAAGTGCACGTGTGAAGGAAAGAAGGTGACCTTTTTTTTTTTTTGCAACTCCATTTTGTTGCGGGGTGTGAATGATAACTTTTTTTAGAGTAAGAGAATAGGGTTTGGTTAAAGAAATCTTTGGCATCGTCAGACCGAAATTTATTTATTTTTACCCCGAATTGGTTTTAGATCATGATGTGAAAAATGAGGAGGATAGTGCTAATATTAGATTTATTTTTAGAAGAAAGATTCAAGAGACTCGAGTATGGTCATCAATAAATGATACAAATTATCGGGACCCTGAGATGTTAGGGATTTTTTTGGGTCCCCATATATCACTATGAATAAGGTAGAAGGGATTATACATCTCTCATTTTTGTTTAAAAAAAAAACATGTTTATGTTTGGTAACTCATAAATTTCACAATGAAATTATTCATTTTTCAATACAACAACAATAACAACAACATCAAGCCTTTATCCCACTACGTGGGGTCGGCTACATTAATCCTTTTTCTCCATTGTGTTCTATTAAGAGTCAAATTCTCATTTAAATCTAATAAAGAAATATCATTTCTGATATTTTCTAACAAAAATTTTGGATACATATTTTTTAAGACATCAAAAGATGGATGTTCTAATCTAAAATGATGATGCCAAATAGTAAATTTTTTACTAAATATGGATAACAAGGAATAACTATTATTGGTAATAGTAGGTGTGTTCGGCTCTTCCAGATAGTGCAGTCCATCTTTCTCCTTAGCAAGTCCAATCTTCTTCCTCGATTCCTAGTCCTAAAATAAGCAACAAGTAGGGTCCATAAGACTTAGCAATTATAGTCACTAGTAAGTTTTTGTATAGAGATTAGGTTTATGGATAATTGAGGTAGATGGAGTACATTTTCAAGAGTAAGAGAGGAAGATAGGAGTAATGTCTCCTTGGTTGGCTACTGTGATAAGAGAACCATCAATAGTGATGATTTTCTTATTACTCGGGCACGAAGTGTAATTGAAGTGGGTAATGGAGTGTGTATATGATTTGTGACTTCTGAGTCAATGATCCATAAATCTTTCAAATAATTTTTAGAGACACTTAATATAATGGATATGAAAAACTTACCTGAAAGTGCATAAGAAGAAGATGCAGATGATTTTTTAAGTGATACCAAGAGTTGTTTTAACTTCTCAATATATTCTTTGTTAAATTCTCTAAAAGATGGACTGTGTTTCTAAGCTAGACATACTTGTTGTAGAGTTAGATTGTGATGCCCCTCCACCCCCCCCCCTTTTAATCCACTTCTTTAATTTCACTCCTTATTTGAAGGTTTTTCATATAACTTCCAGCATGTCTCTTTTGTGTGTCATGATTTCTTGTAATATTTGCACCAGAAGAAGTCTTTATTGTCTTTAGGTTTTTAGGAATCGTCATGGTTTAAAATTGCGCAATAAAAGGCAAGCCTTGAAGCGGGCCTCAGCGCAATGTGGTCCCTTTAAGCCTTAAAGCCTACGTAATAAGTTAAGGTTTTGAGGCTTACGCCTCAAGTTTAATGAGGCGCGCCTCGCCTCACATTTTTGAAGCGCCGCCTCTAATAAAATTAACCTTTTTTTTTCAGTTCGGACCCCTAATTGCCGATGTGGAGTCCTGTCGCCTAGTGAGATGTCGACGTGGCATCAACATTTAAACCCTGGTAAAGGTCGAATGTCAGACGCTGCGTTACAGTTTTCAAGTTCCAGCAAACGTTCCAACTTCCAAGCATTCCCTCAGTTCTTTCTCAGTTATCGTCACCCACTAAGAAAAAGGTAATTTGCTGCCATGATTTATGTTCAGTTCTGCGTATTTTATGGTTATGTTATGCGTAGGTGTTCAAGGTTTTGAAGTTCTTCATTTTTTTTATGCTTACGCTATGCGTATGCGGTGCTTCTCGAAACTTTTTAAATGTTTGATACTTTGATTCAATCGGATTTTCTCTGTATTTAGGGTTTATGAATTTATGTTGAAATTTGAAACATAAACCCTAACTAAATTTTAAGCACAGAGTACTCTATGCGTATGTTGTGCGTACTATATGCGTATGTTATGCGTATACTGTGCGTGATAATTGCTTATATCGTGCGTACATACTGTGTGCATATTTTATGCGTGCGTATAATTTGCTGCCAAATTTTCTAAAATGTGCGTTATTTTGCGTATGTTGTGAGTACTTTAAGCGTATGTTGTGCGTGATCTTTGCTTGTGTTGTGCGTATTTTATGCTTATGTTGTGCGTTTTTTGTGCGTATCTTATTTGCTTATTCTATATATTTTTATTTTTTAAAATTTTCAGATATATGTTCGTCCAATTACCTATCGATGCTATGTTTCTACTTTTCGATCAATCTGTGATAACTTTGATCAGCAAATTTCTCCTGAAGTCGTGGACACATTGAAACATTTAAAGATCATACAATTTTTGCAATTTCCTGAGTTTGAGCAAAATGTACCTCTTATTTATGAGTTGATATCAAGGTGAAACATTTCAGAGCAATACTTTGTTCTAAAAGGTGACTCCATTCCTTTCACTGTTGATGAAGTGGTCCTACTTACTGGTCTGTCAAATAAAGGAGAAGAAATATCCTGGCTTTCCTTAACACATACTTTAGTTACATCATCGAAAATTAAGGCAGACATGCTGGAGTTAAATAAGCAAACCCCCCCAGACTATGTTAAGAACATTTATCATGAATTAATATTCAAATTTACTTTTTCAACTTAACAACTTCAAAACCTCTCGGTTGCTTCAAAGAATAGCAAATAATCCAGATGATTTTTAGTCAATAAACTAGACTAGTTCAATTAGGGAATTTTTAGTTAGAGAGTTTAATAAGACCTCCTCCAAGATTTCAAATAAGAAGCCACCAGGTTATATCAACGGTTTTGTACCTCTACTAATTGTGAGTGCTAAATGCTAACTGTTAAATTCATTCAAATTTTTATTGGCTCAATGTGAGTGCTAAAATCTTCTTTCATCTTATGCAGATTTGGTTCCTAAATCATACTTCTTTTCATGCTTCTATGTATGCTGACAAAAGGCCCCGTTTTCTATGATGGACTGATGATATTGTATATACTACAGAGGTGGTCACTAACTTATTTGTTAATATAAGGAAAAGTCAGATTTATAATGTCCTCCAGGCAGTTTCTCAGGCTGAAATGGATATGATTAATGTCAAGAAATATCCATCAGACAGACCTCCATCCCCTGATTCCCCTCATGAAATATCCGCCCATCAAAACAACCCCCCAATCTCCCCATCATACCCCACCTCCTCAGCAAGACCCCCACCAATCTCCTCAGCAAGACCCCCACCAATATCCTTAGCAACCACACTTTAGTTTTATGCTAAAGCACTTGAATCTCTCCAAAAAATAATAATCAAATCCTGCCAAGAAACATGCACAAAACTTTTTCTTAAATTTGAAGGTAGACTGAGCTCAAAGTTTGAAGACCTAATTGAAAGAATTGAAGTTATTGAGGTCAAGCTCAAAAATCACATTGATCATAGTAAAATTTTTCTCATAAAAGATATGTTAGCTACTTTTCATCTTCCAATAAGAAACATAAATCAGATATCTCTCCCCACAGCCCCAATAAACCAATCCCCCAAATGAGCCAATCTCTCAAAATGAGGCAATCCCCATCAATGAGTCAATCCCAACAGAAATACAACTTATTCCATATACAAATACAAATCAACCAATACCAGTAGATGACATTCATATAAATCCTTTAACTTATGTTTATGCAAATGAAATAGAAAATTACAAAGGTCTTTTGAGTTTGAGTTCTGAGAAGAGAAATTTTGTCCATGAATGTTTGAAAAAATTCAATCAAAGGTAAAAAAAATGCAACTTATTTTATATTTGAATATTTGTATACGTATGATATACGTTAATTATGCGTATGTTATGCTTATGATACGCGTATGTTATGCGTATCATATGCGTATTGTATTATATGCGTATAATATGCTTATTATACGCGTATTATATGCGTGTGGTATGCTTATGTTATGCATATGGTATGCTTGTGCAATGCGTATTTATTTATTTATTTTTTTTGCAGGGACGATAGTGTCTTGTTTGTTAGTAACCTTCTTATTTCCAGAGCTGAAATTGACGAGTTATTAAGCGACAATTATTTAGGCAATGAACATGTAGATCTTTTACCCTTTTATTAAATGAGAAGTGTAATCTTATGCCTGACAAGTACCATAAATTTCTATACATCTCTTCAGTCTATTGGGTTAGTAACTTAATATTCAATTAATTAGTTTAACAATTGGATTAGTACCTTAGTATCAATTTCTTACATTTACTACTTGCACTTGCAGAATAACAAAGGAAAGGATAAATTGTCCAAATTGCAAATCGATCATATAACCGAACTTTCTGTTTCTTCAAACAACATTTTATTACAGCCAATCATTGAATCCGTGCACATTACCTTTCTGGTTGGTTTGCTGAAAGAACAAAGTGAAAATTTTATGACTCGTTGCCCCACCGCGTCAAAGAGCATGGGCTTGTTGTTCCAAAAATCGTAAGTGTTAGATAAACATGAACTCTTCAATTTTTAAAAAATTTACATAACTAATCCTTACTCTACGTATTTTTCAGCTTAAAGCCCTATATTCTGACACGAAAGGAGCTTTTAATAATGATATCATAAAATGTAAGTTTTCTACCATTAAAGGTGCACCAAAATAGAAGAACTCTGTAAATTGCAGAATATATGTCTATAAATATATAGAAAGAATCAGTCTTGAAGGCAACACTAATTGGACTGATAGTACAAATTGGCAAGAAGACATGCCAAAGTATAGGGAAGAATTTGCATCTGAAATATTTTATAAAACGTTGGTAAAATAATAGTTTTTCATTCTGTAAAATATTTATCAATCTGTAAATAACAGTCTTTTACTTCTGTGTATAAATGTTTATTTCTAAAGAATATATTTTTCAATTCTGTGTATAAATATTATTTACATTGATTTGATTAAAAAATAACTTATTAAATGATAATACGCATAAATTATGCATATCGTACATATTGTGTAAGCATATTGTACGCATATATTACGCATATCGTAAACAGATAATAAGCATAGAATACGCATAATATGATGTTAGAAAGATTTTGTGATTGGCATTTGCGTTTAAAGATTAGTGTTTGAATTTCTTATTTGTTTTAACGAAAATATAATTTTATAAATATTTTTTAAACGTTTTTAAATAAAACGCATAACGCATGCACAGAAGACACATAAAATACGCATAATACACGCACATATTACAAAGTAAATTTTATTTATCAAATTATATTAAATGTTTTTTAAGAATACGCATTACGCACGAACACAACACGCATATCGTACGCAGTATACACGCACATAGTATGCACAAAAAACGCACATAGTACGCATAATACACGCACATATTACGCAGTTAATTTTATTTATCAAATTCTATTAAATGTTTTAATTAATATCTATCTTTATTTTTAAGTTACTTACATTAAAATGATGAGGAATATGTTTAATACGTTGAACTTAAATTTATTATTACAAATTAGACGCAATGTGACTATTATGATTTCATTTTTTAGTCTTGAATATGATATTTGAACAAGTACAAAAAATTTATGGCTCTTGGTGGATTCTATTTAAGGAAGAGAAATAAGGAATATGATGTTTGAAAGATTTTATGCTTGACATTTGCGTTTAAAAATTAGTGTTTGAATTTCTTATTTATTTTAACAAAAAAAAATAATTTTAAAAATATTTTTTAAACGTTTTTAAATAATACGCATAACGAACGCACAAAAGACGCGCATAGAGTACGCATAATACACGCACACATTACGCAGTTAATTTTATTTATCAAACTTTATTAAATGTTTTAATTAATATCTATCTTTGTTTTTACAAATACTTACATTAAAATAATGAGAAATATGTTTAACACGTTGAACTTAAATTTGTTATTACACATTAGACGCACGCACAAAAGATGCATAGAGTACGCATAATACACGCACATATTACACACATAAGATGCATAGAGTACGCATAATACACGCACACATTCTATTAAATATTTTAGGTTACTTATATTATATATGGACTGAGGGGCCGTGACATGAATAATAATTTTCATTAGCTGTGGACTGACGGGTGGCAGATATGGTTGGGAGGGTTGGTTGAATTTTTATGAGCCATTATTTACAATTTATTGCTTACTATTGTTCAACATTAAAATTTCCACTATATAATACGGGAACGCTTGCTTATGGTAACGCATGATTTTTTCAAACATAAGTAATGCAGGCTTGACAAAAGGTTTGATTTTTTACTTCAGAGCTTAGTCTAAGGTTGCTGTTAGATTGTGATTCTTTTGAGGATGAGGATAAATAAGTACATTTCAAAATTAGGTAATCCTTAGCCTCAAATGAATCACAATCTACCAGCAACCTTAGACTTCACTCTTAACTCCTAAGTAAAAAATCTTACCTTCTATTAAGCCTGCATTACTTCTGATTGATAATCATGTCTAAACATCAAAGCAAGCTTCTCTTATAATTATTTTGGTTTAATATTTTTAATAGAATGTACATAGGTTCTCTTATAAAATTGTATTTGTTATAAATATTCTTTTAATTTGTTCTTGTGTTTTTTATATTGTACATAGTCATTAAAATTGTATTTATCAAATTCTATTAAATGTGTTTTTTTTTTATTTTTTATTTTTCAAAATACGCAATATTCACGCAAAGAGTACGCACATCATACGCATGGTGTGCACATTATATACCCATATATTACGCACAGCGTACGCATAGATTACGCACAATATAATATTGAACACATCAGTACTCATACTATAACCAGAAAATAATATCTTCTATTAAATATTAATACAAAATCAGACATTAAGTTACAACTACTCCAACTGCTAATTTACAAATACTTTAGAATAAGTTTTACAAAATATACATAAAATACGTATAGATTACGTCTCACATACGCAGTATATACGCCTTAAATACGCATTACATACACAGTATATACGCAAAAAATACGCACAATATAAAACTGAACACATCCAGAAAATTTATCGACGACTCGACATTATATAATACTGAACACTTCCAGTATGCATACTAAACCCTAAACGAGAGCTAGTCTCTTCGCCTTTTGCTTGGAGGTTTCTTCTACTGCGAGTTGGGTTGCTGTCTTCTCCATCCGATCGGTGGCCGCATCTGTCTGAGGCTGCTATCTCCTCCGACCTGCATCAGGTCATAGAAAAGATTAGTAAGAACTCATTCACTTCCTATTTTTGCTCAATTAGAATGGTCAGAAATAAGGATAAAATTGCATCAGGTCATAGAAAAGATCCAGTATGAAAACATAGCACTCAGGTGGATATAGAAGGCAATGATAAAATATATGTCTATCTGAAATGCAATTACTATGATAAAGTTATGAAAGATGGTGTGACTAGGATGAAGGAACACCTTTCAGGTTCTCACAAGAATGTTGCTCCATGCTCCAAAGTTCCTGATACTGTAAGGGATGAGATAAAGTCATACATGAATAAGTCTACCACATCAAAACATCTTGCACAGAAGCAATTTGAGGACAGACTTGATGTTGGATCTTACTACGGGAGTGAGCGCAGCGTTAGGGATTCATCTTCTTCTATGAAGCCCATTTCATCTGGGGGTGCTAGAGGGCCTATGGATCATTATATGGTTGACATATCAGAGGATAGGCCTTCTACTACACAGAAGATGGCCCCAAAAAATGCAAGGGAGGCGCGGAGAAGTGTAAGGATATAAGCAGATTCTTCTACGAAAATGCAATTCCATTTAATGTTGCAATATCACCTGTGTTGCAATATCACCTGCTTATTACAATATGATTCGTTCAGTTAGAGCATTTGGGAGAGGGTTCAAACCTCCAACCATGTATGATTTAAGAATATGAATTTTGAAGGAGTTGGAAAGCACTGATAAAAACATCGAAGAAATTAAGAAGACTTGGGCCCAAACAGGAGTAACAATTATGTCAGATGGGTGGTCTGATATCAAATATAGAAGTCTGATCAATATCCTCATTAATAATCCTTATGGTACTGTGTTTTTAAGGTCAATTGAAGCATCTGACCAGGTCAAAGATGCTGAGTTCATATTTGAATTATTAGATAGCATTATTGATGAGGTTGGAGAACATTTGGTTGTACAAATTGTGACAGATAATGCAAGTTCTTATAAGGCTGCAGGTAATAAATTTATGGAGAAAATGAAACATTTGTACTAGACTACATATGCTGCACATTGCATAGATCTGATTTTTGAGAAGCTTGGGGAGCTACCTCAACATAAAAATGTACTCACTAAAGCCAAAAAAATAACCAAGTTTATTTGCAACCACTCTTGGGTTCTAGCTCTTATGAGAAATTTTTTTAAGAAAGAAATTCTAAGGCCAGCCGCAACAAGATTTGTCGCCGCTTACTTGACCTTAGAGAGCATGTTGGATGATAGGCACCCTTTAGAGGCTATGTTCACATCTACACAGTGGTTGAGCTATGCTTGGGCGAAGAAGGCTGGGGGAAAAGAGATTAGAAAGATTATTTTAAATGACATATTTTGGCAAAGTGTCTTATATGTCATTACAACTACTAGACCTTTAGTTCATGTTTTAAGGATGGTGAATGCTGAGAAGAAGCCTACAATGGGTTTCATCTACAATGCCATGGTTGAAGCCAAAAAGATGATTGCCTCCAACTTAGGAGGCAGTGAGAGAAGCTTTAGGGAAATTTGGAATATTATTGATGATAGGTGGGAACTACAACTTCACCGACACTTGCATGCCACTGGCTACTACCTAAACTGTCAGTATCAATATGCAGAGAACAAGTCTACAACCCCTGAAATAAAGTTTGGATTATATCATTTAATGGATCGTCTAATAAGTGATGCAACTAAAAGATCAAATGTTGACTTGCAATTGGTACCTTTTAGGAACAAAGAAGGTTTTTTTGGATTACAACAAGCAAAATATACAATTGTCAAACGATCTCCAGTTGAGTGGTGGATTCAATTTGGTGATGAGACTCCAGAATTATAGCATTTTACTGTGAAAGTTTTGGTCTTGACATGCTCTTCATTTGACTGTGAAAGAAATTGAATTACCTACAACCAAGTACATACAAAGAGGAGAAATCGCTTGTCGACATTGAAGATGAACTCACTGGTGTACATTATGTACAATAGGAGACTCAGAGATAAAAATTTGAAGAAAAAAGGATTAATGGATGATGAAGATCCTTTACTTTGCGATGATGTGGCATCTAATGATGAGTGGTTTGTAGATGATGAAGTTGAAGTGATGCCGTCTGAATTACAAGATGAAGATTTAAATGTTTATTTCTTTGATGGTCTTAAAGCATCCATATCCACCATAACTCAAGAACAAATCAAAAAAGGTATATAAATAATATAGTTTTCTTTTCTTAAACTTTTATTAATGTATTACACTATTATTCATTATGATATTGTTCAAAAATATTTAGGGAAGAGGAAGATAACTGATAATGAGGAAGAAGAAGCTAATTGAAAGATATTGGACTCTATAAGAGAGGGGGAAGAGGAGAGAACAGTTCATCATAATGATGATTCAAATGAAGACCCCCTTAGTGATGAGTGATGACTAATGAGTGATGACAGTGCTGATGACTAGTGAGTTCTTATGTGATATGCCTCCCTTATTTATTCTCAAAGATGTGGTAAGTAGCATTTTTATGTTTTATATATTATTTACTCATTAGTATATACAAAATTTATTATTTTATGTTTACGCAATTTTTTGATTTTGAGGCTTACGCCTCAAAACGCCTTAAGGCTTACGCCTCGCCTCACGAACGAAAAACGCCTTAATACCCGAATACGCAATTTTAAACATTGGGAATCGTTAATCTTTTTTCCATAACGTCTCTTTGGTTGTCACCATTATTGAACCTTCAACAGTCTTTGGTTCCAGCATTAGCCCTCATTGGCTTTCCTCAACACGAATGAGAGAGAAATGGTCTCATTTAATAAAGGTGTCTCTTCTTTGTCAAGGATCTGAACTCTAACCTGATCAAACTCCATATTTAATCTTGCAAGAAAGTCATACATTCTATCTTTCTCAATAAAGCTTTTTAAGATAGCAACATCTTCTGGATATTTGGTCTCTATGCATGTAGCGATTAAGTTCTTGCCACAAGCTTTGAAGGAGAGTGGCATATTCTGTCACAGTCTTGCTTCCTTGTTTTGTGCTTCCCACCTTGACCTTCATTTAGAATATTTAAGCAGCATCCCGAGCTTTCGAGAAAATTTGTCTGGCGACATCCCATATGCTATGATGCACCGACACTTCTCCTCAAAGAAGCATGCAGTGTCCGACACCGTATCTGACACGACACTCGCCCGACACTCCTCCGACACGTGTCGGACACACCGAAAACGTGTCCGATTAAAAAATATTAAATACAAATTAGACACCCGTATCGGACAAGCGTATCTTAAATATTTTATGAATTATGAATTTTTTTAAATATAATTTTTTTATTTGACGGGATTTAAACTAAATTTCTTATTTCCTATCCACAACACCAAATCAAAGAAGCATGCAGTGTCCGACACCGTATCTGACACGACACTCGCCCGACACTCCTCCGACACGTGTCGGACACACCGAAAACGTGTCTGATTAAAAAATATTAAATACAAATTAGACACCCGTATCGGACACGCGTATCTTAAATATTTTATGAATTATGAATTTTTTTAAATATATTTTTTTTATTTGACGGGATTTAAACTAAATTTCTTATTTCCTATCCACAACACCAAATCAACATCCGCACTTAATACCTAATCATCGAATATTCTCATTTTCATTTCTTTTTGGCAGTGAAGGTATTTTCATCTCCTCTTGGTGACTGATAAACGACATCGACGCCTGACTCTCGACATCCTAATACTAATCATTTTAAGCACAAATTCTAGTTAAATGACTTATTATTTTCAAATTATTTTTAAAATTATATTTATTTAATTTTTATACACTATTTTTTAAATATATAAATTATAATGCCGTGTCCAACCCGTGTCCATGTCCAATATTTTCAATAATTGACGTGTCCCATGTCCGTGTCGTGTCGCCGTGTCCTTGTCTGTGCATCATAGCCCATATGTCATTTACAGTAGATAGAAACATGAAAATATCACTAATCTCTGGACTCGTGAATTCCACAACTATGACATAATCAAAGTCTGCTTCATCCCATGCCCAAAAATTAGAATTTTCTTCTTTTGTTCATACCCCAAGGAGCTGATTCATCTTTCCTTACCCGTTAAGTAGCTCTTCATAAATTGATATCACTTCAAGTAATTCTTCTCATTCAAGCAATAGAAATGTTACATATTTTGGATATCTCCTCTTCCTTGGTGCATCATAGAATTTTCTATTTAGTCAAAGCTTTGGAAGGAATTAACTTCAGACATTGTGACGACAAAGGGTAGCGATGAAAGCTATATTAATCAAGCATACAAGGTGTAGGGCAACAATGAAAGTTGTTTGGGTTATAGATAGGATAGCTAGGGAGTAATAACAATAAGGGAAGGCCGGCAATGAAGGCATGACAAGGCAGCCTGGAACAATAGCCCTCAGAATTCCAACAACGATAATGAAAGCCGGAGGATTATGTATCATTAGGCTCTGATACCATGTTAAATTCAGAGAATTTAAGAGGGAAAAGGCTTAATTTTATTACACAAAACTATCCTTATTTATAGATATATATAAGGTCTCTTCATAAAGAAACAAATAACTATATAATCATGCATAATTGCCAAATATAATCCTTCCCAAATCAGCCACCCAAATATGTAAGGAGATCGACATGATCCAGGTGAGCCTCCCACAAATCCCCATGTTGGCCATAGGATCAAGAGCCAAGGGATGGCTGGGATTTAACAAGGAGATCAGCATGATCCAAGTGAGCCTCTCGCGGATCTCCATGCTAGCCGTGAGATTAAGGGCCAAGCGACGGCTAAGATTTAACAATATTAAGCTAAAAATCAACCTGCATAAGTAGAATTAAGAGTAAGACACATAATGTCCAACATGTTTGGTGTGATTACAAGAATCCTGTGTTCACCTATTAGCCCATGTGTTTCATATGTGGATCACTACTGATTTAATGATTACAAACTTTATGTGGTGTCATTTAATGTGATTTGCTAAGTGCTTCTACATAAATCTTTTAAGATAGCAACAATCAAAATCAAGACCCGAGCTTTGCCAAAAGTCTAGGCCGTTTAGTTTTCATTGTAATATTGATTGAGTTTCTATTTAGCTAAAATATGCAAAAATAATATTGTTTATAAATTTAACAAAAATATGCTAATGTGTTGCTTATTAATAAGTACAACAAAACAAATAGTGAAAAATATATATACTTTTACATTTTAAATACAAAACTATTTTGTAAAACCAACATTTTCAAATACCATCGCATGGTATTGTACCACTCAATCAAATAATATATTTTGAGTATTGAACTATTTTTTTGAACTTAGCATATATTTTGGTTTACAGTAGATTGAACTAAACGATCAAATCATACAGTACGATCTATATCATATAATATGATAATGATCAAATAATATAATCATAAATTTGATCTTGTCATTAAACTAGTCGTTGCAACATAATTAATGATTTAAAAGTTTATGAATATTATTGTAATATGCTAATTGTATAGTACAATCTTCTCTAATCCAATCAATTTTGAGAGCTGATCATGCATGTGATCCAATTGTATCGTATGATCCAATTGTTAATATGATAAACTCGAATAATGATTCGTATGGCTTTTATCTTATGGGTAGTTTCTAATGGTTAATAAGGTTAAGATTAATAGCTATATGAAATTCATTGATTAAAAGACTAATGATTACTGTGCTCATATGCCTAACTTTTTAGGTCATTTGAAGAGAAAATTTAAAGAATACCTAAGTGTTTATCATCATAAAGGTCTCCTCGGCTCTTGTGTTCATCATCATAAAATCAAAATTTCAAAAATACCGAGCACCTTAATGCCACAGAAGACAAATGATGGATTTTCCTGCATGTAGCTTCGGGATGATTACATATTAGGAGGCATGCACATGATGTGCTAAATAAGTGAACTAGCAAAACACAAAGAACGGGATGATGTGGCCCCACACTTTGCAAAAATATCATATTCATACCGCAACAAATATGAATGGGTAAAAACTCCAAATAGTTTGTGGAATTTTCTATAACACACTGAAGTAACGCCCAAAACAATAACCTATTAAATTTGCATCCTAGTGATCACTAATCATACTTGAGTAATCAGAAAACACACACAAATTAGCTATACATGCTGAGGAATTCAGATACCAAGAAAAAAAGTTCAACCATTTTGCATCCACTAAATGCAGAGCATGTTGCACACTAGTTGAAGCTAACAAAATAGGATGATGCAAGCAGAAGCTAATGCATGAAAAAAAGCCTTCATGGCAGATAATATATCGTTGAATCTATAATTCACAGCTAAGAGTACAAAACTGATGCGCAAGCCAATGGAAAAAATGTATAGCGCAATTACCTTCCAGCATTTGTCAAGGTAAGGTCTTTGAATAATTGAAGTTCAGTCGAGTACATTTCCATCAAAAGGCGTTGTCTTTGAGACCCACTTGCCAAATGATACGCATGCTCAACAACTGCAAAGATAAAAACAAGAATTTAGCAGATGCAATAATAGTTAGCAATTGTAACTCCAAAAATTAAGGAAAATTGGAAGATCAGACACAATGTTGACTAAGTAATAGATTTTTCCTGCCGCCATCATAATCAGTTAGAGAGAAAAAATAAACAGCAAAAAAAAAATACTAGCGCCACTGCCTAAAAATAATGGGAGCAATAGCAACAAAAAATTTGAAGGAAGAATTAAAGAACTGAAGAGGATGATTTTTCATATCTTTTGATAACAGCACGTCTTTTGTAGCAGCAAAGATGGACATTGAACTCAACCTCAAAGGTGAGCACCAGTAAGAAACTCCACTAGCTCAAAACATACAAGGATTCCAATTAAATAAGATGATTCGAGTCAAGATGGATAGCTAGTAGCCAAGTACTGTTTTTAGACTTATAGTCCAATACTGACTAATAGCAACCCACTTTAAAACATAGTTTTAAAGATTTGCTACCTATCAGCAGTTTAATAGATGGGAATCACAATGAATACCACAGAAAACTTATTAGAGAAATTATTGATTACATGAGCCTCAATGTCCATCATATATATTATGATTAGCTCATTAGTGATTTCATCAGGTATCATTAAATAGTTTGCTAGGTGTTCCTTTTAGGGTTTTTCATTAAGAAATGTCCACTAAGCAAGTCTGTAATACTTGCAATTTAATAGCAAGCTTAAGATGATGAATTCAATGCATTCAATGGCACAGCGTGAAGATCCAAAGTTCATTAGTCGAGTGTGTCAATTGAGGTGCTATTCAATGTAAATTTAGTGAGTAGAATTCAACCTAGAACTCAAGGATAATAAACACAAGATAAAATAAATTTGATTTTAACTATATATATACTAAACACATTTTTCATATATATATATATATATATATATATATATGGCTTAAGTTTGCATTTATTTGATTTATTTTAAATTAAATTATTATGGGAAAACTGCATTATTAGTGATACAGCTTGTTATCATGTACTTAAATTGCTCATTATTATGTTCTTATCACTTATGTCTTTTCCAAATTTAATTGAATTTAAATTTCCTAATTATTTCATTAAATTTGCTAAAAAGGATTATATATATATATATATATATATATATATATATATATATATATATATATTATATATATATATATATGTGTGTGTGTGTGTGTGTGTGTGTGTGTCCGTGTGCGAGCGCGCGCGTGCGTGTTTGCGTTTGCGCACGCGTGTTATATTTTTAGTAGAAAGGAGAAAAAAACTAGAATTATGATTGTACTATTTAAAATCAGTTTGAGACATTTTTTTTATGAAGAAATCAAAGAGCTCATCCTGTGCAAATCCTTTAAAAGCCATATTTTGGGTGATTGCCTAGCCGGTCTTTCAATCTTAGTTATTATGCATTGAGTTTCAATTCAAACTTTGGTCTTTCAATCTTAGTTATTATGCATTGAGTTTCAATTCAAACTTTGTACAATCAAGCGTAAAAATCTTGTAGCTTCATACACCAAAGCTTTATGGAACTTGGAAGGTATAAACTTTGTAATCCATAATTTCAGATTTGTTTAGCCCATAAAGAAGATTAGTGTTGCCGTTGTGGTAGCCAAATGTAGGAGAACACAAAGTGTAGACCATTGTGTCATTAAGGAGGAAGTTTCTCACGTATAAAAAGGGAGTTAGTGGAATCTTAAGCAAATAAGGTGCTTAGGCATAGATATTGGCTGATTGGATACCAGACAACATAAAAATCCTATCGACTTCACTCTCTAAATAAATTTAAATTCTTGCACATTAAAATTCTTGCTTAGTTGAAATGTCAAAGCGATGATTTGATGCTCACATTCTTATACATAAGTTTTTCAATAGATCTCATTCCTTGTGCTTTATGTTTTGTTAATCACAATTCGCATTATTTAACATTATAATCATCATCTTTACTATAAGAATACTTTATTATTACGCTCATATTGCCTGGTGTTTGATGAATTAAGAGATTCATAAGCATGCGTGGTTGAATAAATCCAATACATTGAGTTTGTTGCTCATTCATATGCCCTAACATTTGATTCAATAACATAAGACACTTATTGGGTTACACTTGTAGGTGAATTACATGAGTTTACAAATTTGGTTTCTAAAACCATTGAGTGTGCTATCACTTCTATTGAGTTAACACTAGAACACTTGTTA
This sequence comes from Dendrobium nobile, assembly GCA_022539455.1. Lineage (NCBI taxonomy): Eukaryota > Viridiplantae > Streptophyta > Magnoliopsida > Asparagales > Orchidaceae > Dendrobium > Dendrobium nobile. The sequence continues at coordinate 11,268,822 of CM039725.1, forward strand.
GATTTTAGAACTTTGTTACAAGTTGAACGCATTAAACCCTATTTTCATTATTGGCTTTGAATTTGAATATTTATAGGTTATTCCCTATTTCTTCAATACATAGGGACCTGTCTGGATCATTGCATGAAGCCAAAAATAGAAGGGTTGAATGAAATGAATTCAATTTCTACCCCACCTTTAGATGTAGGAGAGGTTCAAATAGACCAATCACCATATCCATAACTATTAGTAGCATTGATTCTAATATATTTTATTATTTTTATTATTATCTTTATGTTGGTCTTCATTTGAACTCAAGGACAATACAATTTGGAATCAAGAGCCTCAATATCAAAAATATATAATGAGCTAGAATTTTTGTCCAAGTAAGATCTATAGTTTCACATCACCATTACCATCTCACATTGTTAAGCCATTAAAGCCCAAGTCAAAACAAATATGGACAGCCATCTTTTAAAATAGAGGGTTGCTCCATCTTCTATCAACTTCATTCAATCGAATAAAAGGCCTTTGAATTTTCAAGATAATTATAAAGTTAAAAAAAACTATGTATTTATTATAATTTGACGATCCTTTGAATTCCTTGTCTTCACCTTATGTGTAATATTTATAAATACCATGAAATCAATAAAAAAATGAAATTGAAATTGAAGTAGAATTTTTTTTTTTTCGAGAAATCTTTGTCTTTTTCCTTAGGGAATACTTGATGGCTAACCATTTATCCTTAATTTGGTGGTTTTGGAGATCCCTCTTTAGTGAGAGATTTGAGACTTCTTATTTTTATTTTATTTGTGAGGCTTCTTTTTTATATACTTCTCATCCATACAACTCCTTTAGTGATTTGGAGCTTCTCTAAGTTCGCACATTAGCACACCGAATTATTTACAAAATAGTCGAGCTACCCAAATTATGTCCAAACTCAATCAACAAATTCTCCTTTTCAATCTCTATAACAAAACCTTCACAAAACCACCCTAAATAACTCAAGATCCTTATTCCTAACATCCGTAGCTTCCCAAAGAGTGTTCACACCACTCATAACTCCAAATCTAACTTTCCCTTAAGCTTCCCAATAAATCAGCCACAACATAAACAATCAAGATCCAAATCTTTCCTTATATGTCTTGACCACCCTTTGATCTTCCACCTCCCAAAATCTACAAGCCCTGCAATCACTCATAATACATTCCCCTACATCTCTTAAAATAAAAAAATAATAATCAGCACCAAACACACAACCCTAGCACTTACAACTGCAAGTTTTAAAGCCTTTAGTTAGCAACTTCCTAACCGCTCAATGTAGCCCATGTTCCTATTAATGTTGGCTTGCCTGAAAATTCATGCTTTGGTAAAAGCATGCAAATGCAAAATCAAACTATGGAGCAAAACATAGAGACCATCTATAATACACCGTTGTCAAGAATGCCTATGTATTAAAACTCAATCATCAAGATTGACTCATGCAAAAGTGCAAGCGATCAAGGAGCATTCAATGTATAGCGTTCAATACTATATACAGTCACAAGTAATATACTCAAGCTATGAGTTTCAGGATTTACAGAAGGCTCCTAAAAATGAAATTCTATCCAAGCTCTATATATGATGAAATTCTCAAAATTCAATTGTTCGCAAGAAGTTTCTAAGATCTCCTATAGACTTTTTAAGGTATTGGGACTTCATGTTCATTATTTGAATGGGAGCACATAATACATATAATCAAGTTCATACAAAAAAAGTAGAAATCCTCTAACGATCTTAAGGATGAACTCTTTAGCGTACATCATGTACAACAAGAGAATTAAAAAAAAAGATATTTAAAAAAAGGTTGAAGAATAACAAGGATTCCTTACTATGTCATGATACACCATCAAATGGTGAATGATTTTTGGATGATGATAAGGAGGTCAAACCATCTAATTTACAACAAGGAGATCTAAATGCTAATTTTTGTGATGATTAGGGTATAAACAATAGAAGTGCATCTAACATTAGGGTATAAACAATAGAAGTGCATCTAACACAAGCCAACAATAACAAGAAATAAAAAGAAACAATATTTATAGAAATTGAAGTATTTGAAGTTGTCACAAACTTTAATTAAAATTTTCAATTTATTTATTTATTATCATTGATTAGGAAAGCGGTATATGGCTGAGATTAAAGAGGAGGAAGATTAGGAGAACTTAGACTCCATTGAAGATGAGGCAAGGGAAAAAATTATTTATTATGATGACAACTCCAATGAAGGCCTCTTGAGTGATACGAGTGCTGAGAATTTTTTATTACTTGTTATATTCTTCATTGGATCATTAGATGTTGCCAATTTAAACATAGGAGAGAGGAAGAAAATTATTTTGCTAAATTCATTTGAAGTTTTGCTTTGATATGATGTATGTTATTTTTATTTGATATATTGTATTACTTTAATCAATTGATGTTTAGATCACACTTCTACTTTGCACAATTTATAACTTGATAATTTGCAGTTTGTGTAATTTGTTACTTGATATACACACAAATTGTCACTTCTTACCATGTTAGAATGTTAATATGTCATTTTTAATATGTTAGTAGGTTATGATACTAATATATTACTTATTACCTTAATTTTGACTTTATGCAATTTTTAAATTGTGGGCTTACACCTCAAAACATCTCGAGGGTTACGCCTCACCTCACGAATGAAAAATGTCTTAACATCCAACCGTGCAATTTTAAACCTTGAGTTAGAAGAACCTAAGGTCGGATTGTTTGTAGGCCATAAAAACATATGTTTTATTTCATGCATAAGCACACAATCATAAAAGTATGTATGCATCTAAACTGTGTCCATACATGCTCACAGCACATTTTCATTTCAAGTCTATATTCCACAGTCACAAGCAGTTACAAGAGTAAAAAAGCTTTAAATATACATACCAGCTGATCCAACAGTATGTCGAATTAGAAAGCTAACATGCCCATGGAGAGAGGAGATAAATCCTTCCAGTTGTTTCTTGCTTGCTGTAATATGGCACAAGAAAAACAAAAATCACATTATTTTGTAATAAAAATGAAGGACTCAAATCTATAAAGGAAAAAAAGTTTGGAAAATAAAATCATAGAGCTTGGCTCATACCAACATCCAAGAGTTTCTTTACAAGATGAACTGCATACTTCTTACGTGAAAGAGTTAGAAGATGTGGCCGAAGTTCTTCAAAAACAACATTTCTTTCCTCTTGAGACCCGTATTTAATACAAGTCTAATTGGGGGGGATAAATCAATGCAAACAATTTTGTTAATTATCTTGTAAGATAACATTAAGCCATAAAACAACATCTATTTTACACATTTCCAAACCAGATCAGTTCGAACTAGAATCAAACTTATAAAAAACGCTAAAAATAACAAAGTCTCACTTGAAGCACACGAGCAGAGACATGGGAACTGGCAACTTCCAAAAGCTTTCCGTACATCTTCTGCAGGGCTTCACTAACCAACCTAAAGCAAGATAACTATTAATAGAGAAATTTGAGGTAAGAATGAATCAAAGAACCTACTTCGATCGCTCTACTTTTCCAATGCTATAGCATCTCATCTTTTCCCATAGTGAAGCTAGTTCCTGTCCAACATAAATAAAGGAAAAATAAAACCTTTTAACATATCTTAAAAGTTCAAAATTAACATAGAGCATAAACATTTTTATCAACATTCCGCCCATGTCAAGTCATGGACTGGCCAATAAATAATCTTCAAGGACTATTTGAAAGTATGAAACAAACATTAAACGTGAACAACTTTCTTCAACCCATTATCCATATACAAGTAAAAAACAATAAAGAGAAGATTGCAAAAAGAAAGGAAATGCATATGCTAGAAGAAAAACCATTTAATCATCATGTTTTCAAACAGCATGAATGATCTAAATAAACCAAAAAATTTAAATAATAAATTAGAGCACTCAATCATACTTTCTCCAGGATGTAGTTTGGCTTTCTCTTTATCTTTCTTGCTTCCACTTTTTCCTGCATGGAAGCCGTCAATTTTAAAGTGAAACTCACTTCGCCATTCAGAAGTTGAAAAAATCGGTCCTTAAGCAGAGCCGAGTCATTTCAATAAAACTCATTTCTTTCAAACAGAAAGGTATATAAATAGAACAAATTAAATGATTGATCAAGATAAAAAACAATACCTTGGCTGCCAAGCGACGCTCTTTTGGAGTATTGCCTTCCTTCTTCCCAGGAACTGCGACGTCCTTTTCAGTGGGTTTCAAGTGTTTCGCTCTGATCTTATTGAAAGGTATCGCCCCTGCGGATTTTGATTGTTTAAGGAACCTAGGCTTCTCTCCTTCCTTTGCCGTGGCAGTACCCCGCTTCCTTTTCTTCGAACTGCCGAGGTCTCCTGCGGAATCCATGATTTCTCCCGGAGCAGACCCATGTTTCACAGATTGGTTAGTCTTCAAAGGTCTCGCTTTCACCTTCTTCTTGAAATGTTTCCGCTCTGTTAGCTTTGTTTGATCGGAGACCCTGCGCTTCGCACCTCCCTTGGCCGCCGAGGACTCCCGCACCCTTTTCTTCGAATCACCGAGCTTACCCACCCCGCCATCAGTGTTCCAACCGTAGAGCTCGCCGCTGCTGCTTGCCTCTCGCTTTCTCGATTATTTACCGTAGGGTTTTTCTCTAAAACTCAAAACTCGAAAGAGAGATAATCTCACAAAACTTTTTTGAAAGTAAAATACTTATTACACTGTTTATATATTTATATATACTATATATTTTAAGTTGAGAAAAAAATAAATATTTTTATTTAAAAACTATGCTCTGTTTATTCTTGTAATAATACTTTTTATTTAAAAATTATTACATTAAAAAAGTAAAAATTGAGTCTTTAAGTTTGAAAGAGAGAGGATTAAGATACTAAGAAGCTGACATTATCATGGGGTATGTTTAGGACATTGTAGAGCATGAGATAAACTTTTGAACTTCTATCTCTGATTTCAATTCCAATAATTTTATAAATACTTATGGATAAAATATATTTTTTTGAATTTCATAACATTTTAACGGCATAACTTTTAATATATTATCTTATGTTTTATTCTAAACATTTTGGCTATATAAAATCAATTTTTTACCAATTGATTTTTCCTACACAATTGTTTTAGTATATAACTAAATTAAGGCTTTTCTGTCAAACTCAATAGTTATATAGAAGTCTTAAATTGTTCATATGAATATCACTTTGAAGTTAAAAATTGAAAGGAAAAATGTTCAGTGAGTATAATATTATACATATAATGTGACTTTTATTGGTAATATTATACTATGAAACCATGAATGAAATAGTAGCTAACTATCAATTATAGTAGCTCATATATCAATTAGAGATGTTATGACATGTGAAAGTGAGCTATTTTATATGTTACAAGGGTCTTATATATTCTATTCGGACCTTATCTACCTGGTATGGATGTGAGAGGGATTCTGACCTTATTTATTAAAAATTAGTGTGGGAGGTTACATGACACTATTCTATTTTGATCCTGACCTTACTTGCTATAAGCGGATGTGGGAGGTTAAAGGGAGGCAAACATGAAAGTGGAGTTATAAATAAGCATCGAGACATGTGCATTATAAGCATTGCACTGCATATGTATTAATAAATTGAGTACGTGTAATATTCTAAATTGAAAATTAGAAATTCCTAAATTTGTATATGAACCCTCGTAAAATATGAAAGCCATATACAAGTGAATTTCTAATGGAAAACTTTCTGTGATATATCTGAAATTTCTATGAATATGGCTTACAAGTGAGTGATAACATTAAAAATAAGTATACACTGAAATCCTTGAAAATTATGTTTTACTAGTACTTCATTTATTCTTTATAAGTTACTGCCTTTTTAAATTATACTGTAATTTAATATTTTAACTCGTATATTGATATATGTAATGAATTATGAAAAGAAGTATACTCGGTCAATTGTGCTCACTATATTCTTTCAAACAGTTCAGGAAAAGGGAAGGGCCCATGAGTGGATAAGGTGTAGAGACTGTTTTCTTAGGGTCTAAGTAGGAAGGTACTATTTAATAATCCTATGTTTGTTTTATTGCCCACTGATGAATTTTTGGAAGTTAGCCAAATCTGTAGATGTGAAATTGAGATTATAAATAAGAAGTTGAAATTAGAGTTAATAGAATTGCCTTAAAAGGAGTTTGATGTAATAGTGTGTATGTATTAGTTAAGCAAGTATCAGGCTCATATTAATTGCAGCAATAAGAGGGTAATTTTATGCGTAGATGGGGAAGTATTTTATTTGTTTGGTGTTAGGAGTGCCTTATATTCCTTAATCTTTGTATTGCAAGTAGATAAAGCTTGGAGGAAAGGTAATTTTATATTTTTGGCATATGTAAGAGATATGAATAAATTAGCTAAAATTCTTGAAGAAGTTTACTAGGCTAGTTGTGTTCACTTCAAGAAAAGGGAAGGGGTCGACATATTAGATAAGGTATAGATGCAATTCCTTAGTGTTCGAGTAGGAAGGTACTATATATTTTGTAATCCAGTATTTTTTATTGTTTTGATGTATAAAAAAGTGTTAAATTGAACTATTGAATATATATTTTAATGAAAAAAATATTCATATTGCTTTATTATTTGTATTTTGTAGTAGCTCTGATTGTCTTTGTTGGTGGCTAAGTTGTATAATTATAGTATTAGGAATTCAATCTTTCAATTAGAACCTAGGGCATCACAACAATCTTTTATATCTTATATCATTTTATTTTAGTATGGTGTCAATATAACTCTACCAAATTAATTGCATTTAAGATTGAAACACTTGTTATGATTTGAAAAATATATCAAATTCATATATAATAATCATTTCGACTATTCATCACTTTAAAACATAGGTAATTTATTCATTCATATTATGAAGATTTTAATTGTATTGCTTGTTAAATCATATGTTGTTAAAATTTTGTAAAAGTTTTGATCAAACATATTGTTTTCCTTGTCCTTGTGTTCATCTCCACTAATTTTTTTATTTTAAACTCTTATGGTTCATATAGATTCTATTTTTAATTTTATTATGCTTGTTGTCATCAGATATAATTCTACTACTAACACTTTCTATGACATCATTAATTTATATTTATGGTACTTACATCAATACGTTAGAACATAAATCAACCTTTTCTATAAATTTAAAAAAAATCTTGATGTTCTTCTGCTATATTATAAGGAGTCAAGGAGATGGCTTCGCCTTTTCTATACTAAGAGTTCGTTTGATATTACAATAGCTTTTTATAAAGATGGTTGCAAAAATGTTATTGAAAAAGCAATTTTTTGAAGGGTGCTATAGAAAACATCTTCCAGCATAAAGATTTATTGAAAGGAGTGAAAATGCCTCTAACAAAAATTATAGTTACATCCTAAAAAACAAAGCAATGAAAAAAGTATTCCAAACAAAGCCTTAAATGTTGTCTTCATAAATAGGGATATAGCTCATTTATACATTAAGCACTATCATTGTTGTTTTGAATTTTCTAATTTTACATTAAACAGGATTACATTATAGTGTGCATAACATCCAGGCTTTTATGTGTTGAATCATTGAAATTGATTAAATTTTTCACACTTGTAATATGTTAGAGCCAAATAACCAAATACTAATATCAAACATTATATATGATCACTATTTAATAAATGTAAAGTTATGATCAAAATGATCATATATTAGATGAACTAAAATGAATGGTTATTGATATATCTTCAAAAAAATTGGTTTGATCAGCATGAATCTCGAGGCAACATTTGAATTAGGAACTTTTGGAAGTTAATTCAAGATCATATGAACTCCAATTTTAACAAAGTTATTATCGAACTGGATATCTTAATGAGATGAATCCAACGATATCAAAAGTAATCTAATCCATACCTGAATGAGCCCAAATCAAATAGTTAAAGCACAATTAAAAACATCAAACATTAATTGGATGACCAAATGATCTCCAAATTTGACATGGTTCTAATCAAATCAAGCGGATTGACGAGTTGTTCTAAATATCTCAAGATCACTCAATTATGACATCATAAAGACAATTAAATATTAAATAAATAATTGATAATCAAGGGAATCAATATGAACTATATGATGCAGTATTTTGAATTCTAGTTCAAATTTTCAGAATGTCCATATAAAAAAACCTTTAAATAGAGCCCCATTCTCCGCATGAAGGGAAGGAGAGAGAGAGAGAGAGAGAGAGAGAGAGAGAGAGAGAGAGAGATGAGAGAACTAGAAAGCTTTCTTGCATTTTCTAGCTATCGTTGATGATTACCACAAATAACCACCAACACCTACGATGATCACCATCAGTAATTACCATCATCTTCAAACTAATGTCAATATTTAACCCTGTTGTTGGGATTTAATTATCCACTTATTGGCACTATACTTCTATAATCTTATAAAAGAGAAACCATGTATTTTATTCTGAAAGAGTCCTCTTCTTCTTCAACTATGAGGAAGGAAGGGTTCCTGTATCTTTTGATATGTTGTGGATTTTTCATCTGGGTTAGTCCTTGCGATTGTTTTCCTTTCCAAAATTTTAAAATAAAAAATTTTGTTCTTATTACTTTTATTTGTGTGTGATAAATTTTTGTACAATGTTGCAATGTAAAACACATTCTATTGACTCAAATTTTCTAGTATGTAATAGTTTGGCATCATATGTGGGAACCCATTCTAGGTTAGGGGGTAACATTTGCTACAATCTCGAAAGATCATACACGCCAATGTCGTGGGCATGGTTTTAATTTGGACTAAGGGGCAATCTTAGCTGCAACATCAATAGGATATAGACATCTCAAATATGGTTATAATAACGCAAATCCCTTAATTATTTTTTAGTCTTGTTGGAAACCATATTTTATCAAACATAAAAAAAAAATTAAGAAAACTTTAAGTGAATCTCAAGTACCATAAAATAACCAATCAGACATCTATTTCTTGGGCAAGGCCATAGTCCTGACATCTTCCATATAGGTTAATGCTCTAACAAACAATTTTGGATAAATCAAACATCTTAGTGGATTTCTCCCAATCTCTTTTACACAAGTTAATTCCACCAAGCAATGGACTGACAAACAATCTCAATAAGACCCGCTCATGAGGTAGCCTCAATGAAAAGCTAATAGTAGATAAGATCATCACTAGAAAAACTCCATAAGAGCAAGTGGTTGACAAGGTATTCACTAATATAAAAGCCTTCAATGGTTCCTGATTATCTAAAAACCTTTAAAGGTAAAAGCCTTTTAAGGAAAAGGTATACCAACACCTTAAAAGGTTAAAGCCTCATATGGTATATATACACGTAAAATCTCAGAAGTTACAAACCCCATAAGGAATAGGATTATTCAAAAATCTTAGAAGATATAAGCCTTAGAATGTACATATTTCTTTGATTCTTCAAAAAACAAATTCAAGATTATCTAAAAAAATTAAAGACAAAAAGGCTTAGAAGAATTAAGTGTATGCAAAACCTCAAAAGATAAAAGCCTTAGAAGTTATATGTACACCAAAAATCTTAAAAGACTTAATCCTCATAAGGTATAGGATTTTCAAAAAAATTTGAAAGGCATAAATCTCAAAAGGTACAAGTAAACCAAAAATCATAGAAGGCTAAAAGCCTCAATAGATACATGTACATAAAAACCTTAAAAGGAAAAAAGTCTAAGTAGATATACATTTCTTTGATTCTTCAAAAATCTCAGATGGCCAAAATCCACCAAATGAATAAATTTTCTAATAAGGTTGCTCTAACTAGGGCAATATCTTGAAGAGTATCTCAAAGATGCATAAAGGGCTTCATTTCCTCTAGGGGCAAGTTTACAAATTAGAATTATTCTTACATAAAGATAGAGGGTTCATTACTTTAAATAAATTGAAAGAAAACAACAATTAAGCTCATATAAACATCTCAAAGACTATACATGGTTACTTGATTTACATGAAATCAATATAATAAATTTTAAATTTTTATATCAGATTCAAACATACGGGCTTTTTCTTCTAAAAGATTAATGAAAGGAGCTGAAGATAAAACACTATGAATTGAAGTACTTTAATCAATATCATCTCTACATGTAGTGCTGCAATTATTAAATGCAATGTTTGCCTCCCTTTTAGGAGAGAATTTGAAGCTTCAAAACATGATGAAAAATCTCTCAAAATAGAGTTAATCAACTTTTTTTCAAGATAAAGACCAAAGCTCCATTGTCAATATAGAATTCTTAATTATCACTTTGGAGTATAAATGAGTTAACTCAACTCATGAGTCTGCTTGAGCTCGACTCAATAACAAGCTCTCAAGCCGAGCTTATTAAGCTTTGAGCTCGAGCATGAGCAGATTTATGAGCTCGAGCTTGAGCTCAAGAAAATTTATGAGCTCATTTAGTAATCAATCTCAAGTTTGATTGAGTCACTTCTCAACATATTAACTCTTCAAGCGGCTCAAGTGCAAAACTCAAAAGGTAGTACAACGAATGCAAAGGTGGGAATGGAAGGTGGATCCATAAAAGGCAAAATCATGAAAGGTAGAACTCAAAGCAAAATTTGGAAGGGGAAGTGGAAATGAACATCAATCGATTCTTCTTCCTCCTAGCAAGCTGGCTTGTGAGCTTACATCCATTACACTAAGCTAAGCTCGAGCATGCCATTTGAGCTTGAGTTTGAGATTATGATTTGGCTAATGAGCTGAGCTCAAGTCTAAGAATGACTCAAGCTAGACTGAACTCATTTACACCCCTAGTATCACTCATAACTCCACATAAAGAACAATTCGTTCTCCCTAATGAGAGGAAATGGATCTTAAAAGGGGGATGCACACTATTTATCCATGATAATACATTATTAAATCTTAGGAAAGGGGAGGTATCACCTACACATTACAGTTGAATGCCTATCTTGAGATAAGATATCCATAAGATAAGGAGGGTAAGAGTAACTCGTTCTCTAAAGATAGGGATATTGGAGGTTGATAGGGATACTACCAATATAAGACTATTAAATGCCTCTTTTGAGAAAAGAATTGGAGAAGAAAAGAAGAGCAAGAATAACTTATTCTTTAAATAAAGAGGCACTATAGCTTAAAGGGGGATATCATTTATACAAGACCATAGAATGATTCTCTTTAAAGAAGAGAAGGGGGGCAAGACTAACTCATTCTATAAAGAGACGGGCACTAGAACATGAAAGGGGTTATTGCCTATATAAGACCATTAAATGTCTATATTAAAAGAAGAAGTAGAGAAAAGAAGGTGAGTAAGAGAAACTAGTTTTCTAAAGAGAGGGGTACTGGAGCTTAAAAGAGGATATCACCTATACAAGATAATGCAATGCCTCTCTCAAAAGGAGAATTGGAGAAGAGAAAAGTGTGTAAGTACTCCCCCTCTCTTAAGGGGTATTTATACTTAGAGAGAGAGAGAGAGATAGATTGAGAGAGAGAGAGATAGATTGAGAGAGAGAGAGAGAGAGAGAGAGAGGGAGAGAGAGAGAGAGAGAGAGTTACAAAAAATTAAAGAGGGATTATATAGATTAAAAGAATGAGTTATAAGAATTAAAGGAGTTATATAAGTTAAAGAGGAGAAAGTTAAATTAGTAAATGTTAAAGAGATGGAAGTAAAAGGGGTGAAAGTAATGGAAGTAAAAGAAAAAAGATTAAAAAAAAAAAAGAAAAAAAAAAAAAGAATGTAAATTTTTTTCCTTAAAAAAAAACCTCTATTAAATTGTTTTTTTCTCAAAAAGAAAAATCTAAAAAAAATATACTTCATGAAATTTAAGGAGCGGCTACTAAATTGAAATTAGTAAAATGAGCACATAATAATTTAGTAAGAAGAAAAATCACTAAAATGTTTGGCGCATTCCAATGAATGCGTGATTTGTTTGGCGCATTTATCATCTTATTCACCCATTTGTCCAACCAGATCTAAAAACTACACGACCAAATCCAGAAAACATGCAAATTGAGCTCTGGAGGGGCCGCGATGAAGGGGTTTGGTTGCCTATATAAACGCCAGCTAAAGCTGGGCAGTTAACAAGCAAAAATCATTCTTCCTAGTAATAGTTGTTAAGGCTTGACAGGTAAGTAAGATCTTTCATTTAGATTTATTCATACGTGTAAATTATGTTTTTTTTTATTCTCAATTTTAATGTTTGCTTAGAGATTATTTATTTTGATTTGTGTTTAGGGTATAGGGTAAACACCAGCTTAGCAACCTATAAATGCTATTTTTTTTTCAATTTGATTTTTTTTCTAGCATGGAGATTAGTTTTTGATCCAGTTGTAAGTACATATTTTTTCCTAATATTTTTTCTTAATAGTATACAAAAATAAATATTATTAATAAATAATTACCTTAAAAATACATATCTCTAAATTATTTTGAGCTAATTATTGGGAAGTACTCACAGTGTAATGAAATTAATTAGAAGAATCACCATTAAAATTATTATTTTGAAAAGCTCAAAATGTTCTTTTAGTGATCTGATTTCTTTTTATCTACTTTTAGATAGTTTGTTCAAATTTTATGAAAATAGAGAATAAATTGCTTCATGCACTATTTGTTTTATTAAATTAAAAGCTAAAATTAAAAATCATTTAATTTTTTTAGTTATGTTACGAGCTAGAATATACGTGGAGATAGAGTTAAAATTTTTCGTCTCAGCATTGTACGGATACCTAGCACACAAATAAAAAAGGTATAAAACACAAGGATTTTTATATGGAAAGCCTTGGAAAGGGGAAAACCAAGGGGCCACATCTAGTTGATAGAATTCAATTAGTGTTTACTTGAGTTACAAGAGGCTGACTTGTCCTTAAAATTTAGGACGATCATATTACAATAATCAACTCCCGGGTTAAAATTCAGTTGCACACGAATATCAGAATGCTGGTATCAGAAAATTGGTGTCCATGGTTTGTCGGAAAGAGTTCTACTATTACTTGGAGGCCGGACGGAACTCTGGGGTCACTTGAAAGTCAGGCGGAACTTTGATGTCACTTAAAAGTCAGGAGAAACTTTAGCATCACTTAGTGGTTGGACAAAACTCCGGCGTCACATGGAATTCAGGCAGAACTTCGACGTTACTTGAAAGTTGGGCGGAACTCCATCGTCACTTGAAAGTCGAGTGAAACTCTGGCATCACTTGAAAGTTGGGTGGAACTCCAACATCACTTAAAAGTCGAGAGAAACTTCAGCGTCACTTAGTGGTTGGAGGAAAATTCGGCTTCACTTGGAAGTCGAGCAAAACCCCGGTAGTGGTTAAGGAGGAGCTTCATCCTTATCTTACATCATTCGCTTCTTGTTATTTGGGTCCCCTCTTAAGAGAAATGAGAGACTATTTATAGTTTTCTAAAAGTGGCATGACCCGTAAAAAAAAGAGGATCAAGGGCAAATGGGGAGCGGTTTGGATGGACAACCGATATGGAATCCCTTGATTATGGACCATTCGTTAGACATTTGAAGGTCTTAATGACATCAAAATTTGGCGATCTTGAGCTCGTTAGATTTGTCTAGTCGAGTCGCTCGATTTGACTATAAGCTTATCATGCTTGGAAATTGTTTGGTAATTCAAAATGTGGTTTGAACCTTCCAACAATGCTTTGGGTCTTTGATTCAGACCCATTTGTGCTCAGATTGAGTTGAATTTTGTGTCATTGGGTTCGTATTTCCTATACGTTTAGTTCTACTATAAGTTTACTGAAATCGAAGTTCATATGGTCATAGATTTAATTTTTGAAGCTTTTCTACCTAATTTTGTATTGATATTCGTGTCTGATTAAGATAATTTTTTGATGTTATATTGGTTGCCCCCATATTTTCAGATGTCGAAGCTTTAAAAGTTCAAAAATATATGTCACAATTTTTGAAAAATTTTTATGTGATTTAAAACTAAAAAATAATCTGATCTTATGTGTAGAGGCCCCGAATGGATTTAAAAGTACCAAAATTGAGTCAGAAATGTTAAAAAACAATCTCAGGGATTCTAAAAACATTCAATTTGGCTAGTCCGGGCCAAAAATATGGTTGGATTCACTTAGGCAGCCAAACCGGCAACGCGGTTTGCCTGCGGCCCGTCTTGCTCGGGTCCTGGCCCGCCTGCGATGCGCCTGGTTCGAGCCCAGGCCTGCACCACCGGCCCATCTGTGGCCCGCTCAGCTCGCACTGTTTGGCATGGTGCTTGGCTGCCGGGCGCCGTTTGGATGCCTGCCACTAGCTGTTAAGGAAACTGAAAACTAATTAAAAATATTTTCTTTTAATTTAAAAAATTAAAAAAATCCAAAAAATTTGAAAAATTTTAAAAAATTGCAGAAAAATCTGGAATATTCCTGAAGCTTATCCTCTTCCAAAAAATGCTATAAATACCCCCTTGGGCTAGGGGGAAACTTCTCCTTTCTCTCTTCTTCCTCTGACTTTCTTATAGTTGAGGTATTTCACTATTTGATATAGATGACTTTCCCTACTTAAATAAGTGTCTCTCTTTTTTGTACAAAAATTAAAATTTTCTTGACATTTCCTCTTATTTCTCCCCCATTTTTCTTCTTGCTATAGAGGTCTTCCATTATTTTTTGTAGATGACTTTCCCTACTTAAATTCAATACTGCTCTTCAGTGTAGAAGTTTACATGGGTGATCATACATCCACAAAAATTCCCCCAACCAAAGAAGATTGCCCTATTACCTAATCTGAGGGTTTAAAAAAGACTCATAAAGTGACCAAGACCAATGATGTTATCTCCACCATAACTGCGATTCTTTGATTACTTTTAGGGAAAAATTCCATTTTCTTAATGATCTTGTGATGAAGGTGTCAATAAAGTCCGATTGTGTTCATTCTCCTCCTCCAAGATTTGTGATAGTGTATGAGTTCAGTTTGTGAGCAGGGCTATAGTTTCCACTGTCTTTGGAGTTGATTGATATTTTGACTATCTATGGAGTGAGTTTGTCCCAACTTTCTTATAGAGCCAGTTACCATAATGGGACTGATCGTATTTTTTAGAGATCGTGAATCAGAGAGTGCCTTTCTCGAGTGGGTCATCTTATTAGTGATACACATGGTCATATCTCTTTCAAATTTAAGTGGCTGGATATTCATACTCAATATCCATCAAAAAGTTAGATTAGTGACCTTTTTTATGCAGAATGATTAGAATCTCCTAAAAAAATGGGGAAATTGAAGGAGTTACCCATTCCCCTATATATTAGAGCAGAGGATTCATTGGAGATACTCAAATTTTATGATATTGATATCCTTCATTATGAGGTATGCTATTTAAGCAGATATATAGACGAAGAATATTTGTTTAAGATGGGACTACCTAGTCAAGCAGGGAGATCACATGCACAAATGTTAAAGAAGTCGGCCAAAGTTCCAGAGGTAGTTATCCCACCTGCAAAAGTTCCTCCTAAACAACCAGGGAATGAAGGTGATCTATAGGCATCTAAGAAGAAAAGGGTGGATGAGATTTTTGTAGTTACTAACAAAAATCCCTGTATCTCTCCATCCAAGTCACACATTCTAGAAGATGCTTTGAAACATTAATGCATTGGTTGTCGATGGACTGAGGAGTTGGTAGGTTCACTTTTTCTTTTTTTCTTTTTCTTTTTATATATTTTAAAGGATATATCCCTTACAAAATTTATTTTTGTTGCTTTAACTAGTGCAGCACACAGATTTTAAGCTTGAAATGGCCAAGACCTTAAATGACTGGAATAATAAATTTATGAAGATCAAATATCTTCAAGGAGAATATAAGAAAAAAATATGATGGTGAAATGAAGGAGATGAAGGCAGTGGAGGAGCAGCTAGCAGAGTATAGAGCAGAGCTGGCTAATATGATTAATTTAGCCTCCTTACAAAATCAATAGATGTATCATCTACATATTGAGTTGGTGCATGCGTAGACGATGATCAATCTGTTAAGATAGTTGCTATTTGCATGCTTTTCATTTTTGTAACTTATAAAGTTTTGATGATTTCAAACATTATTGTTCAAATGTGTAGTTATCTCCTAACAATTTTGGAAGAATTGTATTTGCTCTTGTGTGTACTGACATTTCAGGAAAAAACGAACTCCAGACTACGAAGACTTCAAATTAAATTCAGCATGAGATACTTTGTAAAATTTGAAGCTTGCACTTTTCTTAGAAATCAAATTGAAAGGGAGTGATTGTATGTTGAGAAAATAAAAACATTCACACATAAGGAGATCATGTAGAATTTATACTGATCGTACAGGACGATCTTCAGTTCGTACTGGACGATCAGACAGTTATCTCTTATAGAGCATATGGAACGAATAGGAACTTGCTTGAAATTTTTTCTAAGTCCTATTCATCCAGGACGAAATAAATTATCGTCCAGTACGATTGGCTCTCTGGAAAATTTTCGTCCAGACGAAATTAATTATCGTCCAGGACGATTGGGTCTCTGGAAAATTTTCGTCCAGACGGAAATAAATTATCGTCCAGGACGATCAGTCCTCGAAAAAATTTTCGTCCAGACGGAAATAAATTATCGTCCAGGACGATCAGTCCTCTGTAAAAATTTTGTCCAGACGAATCTATTTTCGTCCAAACGATTAACCGACTTAGGACAGTTTTCAGCAGTTTCTAGAATCGACCTTGTAATAACCGTTCGTACTGGACGAACCTAGTTCGTACAGGACGATCAGCTGTACGAAGACATTTCGTACACATATTCAAATAGGGTCGTTTCAGATCGTTTAAGTAAAATCGTCCAGGACGATCCACGATCGTACAGGACGATCCAATGCGTACAGAATTGAATACTTGTAGTTTTTGGGCGGTTTTTCTTGTCTTTTGTATAAATAGTTCAAATTAGACTACCACCCAATCTTTTTGTCATTTGATCTTCGTGCCTATTGAGAGAATAGCCAAGGAGAGAGTTGAAGAGAGCATTCAAGGGAGGATTCCTACCACTGAAGCGAGAAGGCTTCACTTGGATTTCAAAGGTAAGAGTCTCTACTTGTGAATTGGGATTACTTCACTCTTTTCTTTCTTCCTTCTAGATTCTTGTGAGAAGATCTGTCAAGGAGATCCGGTTCTCTGCCGACACTTGGAGAGTGTGAACAGCCGAAGGGTTCTCTGCCCACACTAGGAGAGTGTGAAAGGACGAAGGGTTCTCTGCCCACACTAGGAGAGTGTGAAAGGACGAAGGGTTCTCTGCCCACACTGGGGATAGTGTGAAAGGACGGACGGTTCTCTGCCAACACTGGGTATTGTGTAAAAGGACGGACGGTTCTCTGCCGCACCGGGGAGTGGTGAAAAGAGTGTGTTGTAAAGGCTTCTCCGCCTTGCTGTGGGTCAAAAGGAGAGTCACTATTGGTATTAGTGCAATACTCAGAGGGTGCCTCTAGGGAGTGGATGTAGGTCTGGTTATAGACCGAACCACTATAAATCTGGTGTCATTTACTTTACTGTTTTTACGTTTCCGCACTTTCTATTTCAGTTTTAAAAACTCTGTGGTTGAAAAACCTTTTTCTACAAAATTTAAAAGAGATTTTATTTCGGTTCAATAATATTTAAAAAGGGGGTCTTAAATTTTAACTTTGTTTTTTTAAAGCTACCAATTCACCCCCCTCTTGGTAGCCGTGGGACATTCACTTAGGCTTAACAACCTAATTACTAGACTCAACAAGTGGTATCAGAGCTTCGTTTCAATATCATAAGTTTGAACACTTTTTGATTAACGTAGATGGCTACTTTCGGAAATCGAAACACACCTGAGGGTTACTCTATTACTAGACCTCCACTGTTTGACAATATTCCTTTTGATTTTTGGAAAACACGCATATCTACTTTCTTACAGTCACTTGATTATCGCATGTGGATATTAGTCCAGGATGGCTACACAAAACCAACTAGATTAGTTGATGGAGTAATGGTAGAAATACCTTTTACTGATTGGACTGTAGAAGAACGTGACTTAGCACAATTAAATGCCAAATGTTTAAACAGTTTCTTTTGTGCTTTAAAATATGAAGACTACATGCGGGTTTCCACTTGCAAAAGCAGAAAGGACATATGGGATAGACTTTGTATAACTTATGAAGGGACAAATGAGGTTAAACAATCAAGGCTCAATATCTTGTTACATGACTATGAATTGTTTCGCATGAAACCTAATGAATCTATTTCCGACATGTACACAAGATTTACACAAATTGTCACTTCTTTGCATGCACTTGGTAGGGATTTAACTAATGCTGAAATGGTCAATAAGATTCTTCGTTGTTTACCTACTGCTTATGATGCAAAAATTACTGTAATTACAGAGTCTAAAGATTTAAACATTTATTTTATTGACAATCTTCTTGGTTCACTCATTGCTTATGAGCAAGGACTTAGTCAAAGGAAGATTGATGCAGGTGAACCACGAAAGGAGAAGAATATAGCACTAAAAGTGGAAGAGTCAGAGAGTGAACACTCACAACCTGAGGATGAAGATGATGTTGCACTAATGACTAGACAATTCAGAAGCTTTTTAAAGAGGAAGCAGAAGAAACGCCAGCTATGGAATAGAGGTAAGTTTAACAGAAATGGCAAGGTTTCTAATGAAGTGATTTGTTATGAATGCAGGAAACCAGGTCATATCAAGACTGATTGCCCAAAACTCAAAGCCACTCCTGCTAAGGAGAAGGTGGAGGAGAAACCTATGGTAAAGAAGGGCAAGAAGAAGTTTCAAAGAGCTTTCTGGGCGGACTCAGCTTCAGACTCATCTGAGACAGAAAAAGAAGAAGAAGTCACTAATCTTTGCTTGATGGCAGACAATGTGGATCACTCAGATCAAGAAGAGGTATGTGACTTATCCTATGATAAATTATTTGAAGTTTCTGAACACATGCATGATACATATAGGAAAATGAAAAAGATGCATGCTAGTTTAAGTTTAGAATTTGAAGAGCTCAAGAAAGAAAATGAAATCCTTAGAAAAGACAACCACATGAAACTACTTGATGAATATGATGACTTGAATAAGAATTTTGAAAATCTAAAGTCATCCTATACTGATCTTGAAAAGGAATTTAAAAATTTTAAGGATGAATCTGAGAGCAAAGCATATAGAATCAATTATATCAATCGAATCTTGAAAGATATGAATTCATTTTACAAACTAACAATAAGAGCTCTCGAGGATAATAGGAAACCCCCAGACTTGAAGATTTTACAAATCCTAAATATTATCCGAAATTCATGAAATCCCTTAGAAGAAAATCACATGGAAGAAAACTTAGGAATATTTTTTCTAATGTTAAATGTAATAATTGTGGATTTTTGGGACATATAGCTTACACCTGTACCTTGATGATGAAATCTAATTTGGTGTGGAGACCTAAGATGCATAAACCTAGACATATCATACATGCATCTGATTATAAATTGCTAAAAGGTGAACCCAAACTTGTTTGGGTTCCCAGGTCTAACATTTGATATTTTTGCAGGATTGCTCTCACACAAGACCTCGTGGGAGCATATGGTACCTGGATAGCGGATGTTCAAAGCATATGACTGGAGATACTACACAATTCATATCGCTAGAAGCCAGGAATGGAGGCAAGGTTACACTTGGAGATAATACCACAAAGAAAGTGGTTGGATCAGGTATGATTGGTAATTTCAAAAACTTTTTTATAGACAATGTGCTATTGGTTGAAGGCTTAAAGCATAATTTGTTAAGTATAAGTCAGCTATGTGACAAGGGTTATAATGTGAAATTTTTACCTACTAGCTGCATATTAAGCCTAAATGGGAAAGAAGTTTTAAATGGAAAAAGGGTAAACAATGTTTACATGCTAGATTTGAATTCATTTCATACTCCTATTGCTTTCTGTTTGAAAACTGTTTCTGATGAATCTTGGCTTTGGCATAGGAGACTTTGTCATTCTAGTATGAAAAATCTTAGGAGAATTACCCAAAAGAATTTAGTAAGAGGTATACCAAAACTAGACTTTACTAAGGACCATCTTTGTGATGCATGTCAATTAGGAAAACAAGTGAAATCCTCTTTTAAGTCCAATAATGATCTTAGAACTAGTAAACCATTGGAAATTCTTCACATGGATCTTTTTGGACCAGTAGGAACTGTAAGTCTAGGAGGGAAGGTATACGGATTTGTTATTGTGGATGATTTCTCTAGGTTCACTTGGGTTAGATTTCTTTTTCATAAAAGTGAATCATTTGAGGAATTCAGAAATTTTTCAACTTGGATTCAGAGAAAATTAGGATGTAAAATAATGTCTATACAAAGTGATCATGGAGGAGAATTTGAAAATGATAGATTTGAAAATTTTTGTAAAGAAAAAGAGATTGATCACAACTTTTCTGCTCCTACAACCCCTCAACAAAATGGGGTAGTTGAAAGGAAAAACAGAACATTAATAGAAGCCGCCAGAGCAATGTTGGCAGAATACTCTCTTCCTAAATATTTTTGGGCTGAGGCGGTTAGCACTGCATGTTATGTTCTGAATAGGGTGAATGTGAGATCAAATTTAAATAAAACACCCTATGAGTTACTAAAAGGTAGAACACCAAATTTGTCTCATTTGCAATTTTTTGGTTGCAAGGTGTTCATTCATAACAATGAAAAATCTGCCTTAGGAAAATTTGATCCAAAATCAGATGAAGGAATTTTTGTTGGATATTCAAGTGTTGGAAAATCTTATAGGGTATTCAACAAAAGAACTTTAGTTATTGAAGAAACCACACATGTTGTATTTGATGAATCTGGAAATTTAGAAGAGCCAAATATTGTTGAAGAAGAAATTGAGGAAAACTCCCAAAAGATTGATAGATTAAATTTGGAAGAAAATGTGGAAGAAAACTTTGAAAGAGAAAACCCTTTGCCTAGAGATTTGAGATTTTCTAAAAACCACCCAAGAGAATTGATTATAGGAGAACCTAGTGAGGGTGTTAGAACTAGGCGTGGATTAAATAAGGAAGTCAATCATTCAGCCTTTATTTCAACCATAGAACCCACTAATATTGATCAGGCACTTTCTGATGAATTTTGGATATTGGCCATGCAAGAAGAGTTAAATCAATTTGTAAGAAATAAAGTTTGGGAATTAACTACAAGGCCAAAAGATCAAAGTGTTGTTGGAACAAAGTGGGTGTTCAAAAATAAAATGAATGACTCAGGAGTAGTCATTAGAAATAAGGCTAGATTAGTTGCTAAGGGGTATAATCAAATTGAAGGAATTGATTTTGAGGAGACCTTTGCCCCTGTAGCAAGACTTGAAGCAATTAGGGTTTTACTTGCCTTTGCCTATTTTAAAAGTTTTAAATTATTTCAAATGGATGTCAAAAGTGCCTTTTTGAATGGTGTTATTGAAAAAGATGTTTATGTAGAACAACCTCCAGGATTTGAAAATTCAAAATACCCAAATCATGTTTTTAAGTTAAAAAAGGCATTATATGGATTGAAACAGGCACCTAGGGCTTGGTATGAGAGATTGAGCACTTTCCTACTTGAAAGATCTTTTGAAAAAAGAAGTGTGGATACAACTCTCTTCTTAAAGAAATTTGAAAAGGAAATACTCATTGTTCAAATTTATGTGGATGATATCATCTTTGGATCTTCAAATAAAAATTTTTGTGATGATTTTTCTAATACAATGAGTAGTGAATTTGAAATGAGCCTAATGGGAGATTTAAATTACTTTCTAGGTTTTAGCATCAAGCAACTTGAGGAAGGGACATTTCTTAGTCAAACCAAATATATTACGGACATCCTCAAGAAATATGAAATGGACAATGCTAAACCTGTTAGTACACCAATGAGTTCCTCAGTTCAGTTAGATAAGGACCTTAAGGGAAAATCTGTTGATCAAAAGAAATATAGAGGGATCATTGGATCTTTGCTTTACTTGACTACTAGCAGACCAGATATTATGTTCAGTGTTTGCTTATGTGCTAGATTTCAATCAGATCCAAAAGAATCACATTTGACATCAGTGAAAAGGATTTTAAGATACTTACTAGGAACTCAAAACTTAGGAATTTGGTATCCTAAGTTTACCTCTTCATTTGAAATTATTGGTTATTCAGATTCTGACTTTGCAGGCTGTAGAGTGGATAGGAAAAGCACTTATGGAACATGTCAATTCATTGGAAATTCATTAGTTTCTTGGTCCAGTAGAAAACAAAATTCAGTAGCCCTATCTACTGCAGAAGCAGAATACATTGCATTAGGAAGTTGTGTGGCACAAGTACTTTGGTTAAAACAACAGTTGATTGATTTAGGATTATCTGTAGGCACTATTCCAATTTATTGTGACAATACTAGTGCTATTTGCATTTCTAAAAATCCTATTCAACATTCTAGAACCAAACACATAGATATAAGATATCATTTCATAAGGGATCATGTATCCAAAGGAGAAATTGAACTCACACATGTTTCAACTGAAAATCAACTTGCAGACATTTTTACAAAACCTTTAGCCCTTGATACCTTCAGTACTTTAAGAACAAGGATAGGTATTATTGATTTAAATGTCTAAACAAAATGTCTTTGCAACATTGATGTTTATGTTTTTGTTTTGTTTTTGATTATGTGAATTTTTGTGTGTTTTGAATGAATTTGTTTTTGAGTGTAAGTTTTTTTTATTGTATGTTCATTAGTATTATTTAATCTTCATAGTGCTTAAATTATATTGTAATTTGAGATTATCTACATTAGAAAATCTAGTCTTTCTAAATTTAAAAGTTGTTTATAACTTGTTGTAATTAGAACTTTTAAATTCATGTCTATTCATTTAGACTACATAAAAGTTAATATTATTATTGCAATTTAGATGTTGTCTTATTTTGTATTTCCTAGCTCAATTAATATTTATGCACTTAGAAAAATTTGAGATTCTAGATTATTGTCTTTGGAAAGAATTCAATTACTCTTGAAAATTGTACAAATGTACAAAATCAAAAGGAATGCGCAACAAAGTTGCAAATGTGAAAAAGAGGCACAAAATAAGCCCAATAAAAAAAATGCACAAAATTGTGCCACCTATATGAAAAAGATGCGCAAAGCGCCACTTGTTGTAATTCTCTTCTTTCCAAATTATTTCAATCTCTTAATTCAAATTGATCTTATGTTCATTTTTATTCTTTTGAACTTTGAAATATCGAATTTTTCTTCATCTCTCTAGTAATGATTTTATATATTGGAATGTCTAAATTGAATCATGTCTTTGCTAAATTCTTCTTACTTACAATGTTATATCACTTTTTAAATTTCATGAATTTCTATGATTGACCTAATGTTTTTAGTTTAAAATTGCATACCTTGTATCAATCACCATTTAGATTAAATGTTCAAATGAATTTCATACAATTACTTACATTTCTTGTCTATTTCTTCTTCACTTTTTGTTGTTGTCAAAAAGGGGGAGAAATCATTGTGTTTGTATATTTTGTTTTGTGTTTGTATGTTTTGTTTGTTCATATATTTTATGTTTTGTTTGTTTATATGTTTGGGTTTCTAGTTTATTTTTTTTAAAAATAAATTTTTTTTATGCTTCAAATTGCCTCCTTATTTTCATGTATTCATCAATTCAGAGGGAGTTTAGGAGATAGAAAGATTTGTTTAAATTGAAATCATACAAACAATAATTGTTTTGCCATCATCAAAAAGGGGGAGATTGTTAAGATAGCTGCTATTTGCATGCTTTTCATTTTTGCAACTTATAAAGTTTTGATGATTTCAAACATTATTGTTCAAATGTGTAGTTATCTCCTAACAATTTTGGAAGAATTGTATTTGCTCTTGTGTGTACTGACATTTCAGGAAAAACGAACTCCAGACTACGAAGACTTCAAATTAAATTCAGCATGAGATACTTTGTAAAATTTGAAGCTTGCACTTTTCTTAGAAATCAAATTGAAAGGGAGTGATTGTATGTTGAGAAAATAAAAACATTCACACATAAGGAGATCATGTAGAATTTATACTGATCGTACAGGACGATCTTTAGTTCGTACTGGACGATCAGACAGTTATCTCCTATAGAGCATATGGAACGAATAGGAACTTGCTTGAAATTTTTTCTAAGTCCTATTCGTCCAGGATGAAATAAATTATCGTCCAGTACGATTGGCTCTCTGGAAAATTTTCATCCAGACAAAATTAATTATCGTCCAGGACGATTGGGTCTCTGGAAAATTTTCGTCCAGACGGAAATAAATTATCGTCCAGGATGATCAGTCCTCGGGAAATTTTTCGTCCAGACGAAATAATTTATCGTACAGGACGATCAGTCCTTTGTAAAAATTTCGTCCAGACGAATCTATTTTTGTCCAAACGATTAACTGACTTAGGACAGTTTTCAGCAGTTTCTAGAATCGACCTTGTAATAACCGTTCTTACTGGACGAACCTAGTTCATACAGGACGATCAGCTGTACGAAGACATTTCGTACACATATTCAAATAGGGTCGTTTCAGATCGTTTAAGTAAAATCGTCCAGGACGATCCACGATCGTACAGGACGATCCACTGCGTACATAATTGAATACTTGCAGTTTTTGGGCGGTTTTTCTTGTCTTTTGTATAAATAGTTCAAATTAGACTGCCACCCAATCTTTTTGTCATTTGATCTTCATGCCT
The DNA here is from genome assembly GCA_022539455.1 of Dendrobium nobile. NCBI lineage: Eukaryota > Viridiplantae > Streptophyta > Magnoliopsida > Asparagales > Orchidaceae > Dendrobium > Dendrobium nobile. Next base: position 11,293,494 of record CM039725.1, read on the forward strand.
ATTGAGAGAATAGCCAAGGAGAGAGTTGAAGAGAGCATTCAAGGGAGGATTCCTACCACTGAAGCGATAAGGCTTCACTTGGATTTCAAAGGTAAGAGTCTCTACTTGTGAATTGGGATTACTTCACTCTTTTCTTTCTTCTTTCTAGATTCTTATGAGAAGATCTGTCAAGGAGATCCGGTTCTCTGCCGACACTTGGAGAGTGTGAACAGCCGAAGGGTTCTCTGCCCACACTAGGAGAGTGTGAAAGGACGAAGGGTTCTCTTCCCACACTAGGAGAGTGTGAAAGGACGAAGGGTTCTCTGCCCACACTGGGGATAGTGTGAAAGGACGGACGGTTCTCTGCCAACACTGGGTATTGTGTAAAAGGACGGACGGTTCTCTGCCGCACCGGGGAGTGGTGAAAAGAGTGTGTTGTAAAGGCTTCTCCGCCTTGCTGTGGGTGCAAAAAGAGAGTCACTATTGGTATTAGTGCAATACTCAGAGGGTGCCTCTGGGGAGTGGATGTAGGTCTGGTTATAGACTGAACCACTATAAATCTGGTGTCATTTACTTTACTATTTTTACGTTTCCGCACTTTCTATTTCAGTTTTAAAAACTCTGTGGTTGAAAAACCTTTTTCTACAAAATTTAAAAGAGATTTTATTTCGATTCAATAATATTTAAAAAGGGGTCTTAAATTTTAACTTTGTTTTTTTAAAACTACCAATTCACCCCCCTCTTGGTAGCCGTGGGACATTCACTTAGGCTTAACAACCTAATTACTAGACTCAACACTGTCGTCCTTTTACACCCTCCAAGTGTAGGCAGAGAACCTTACCGCTTTCACACTCTCCAAGTATAGGCAGATAACCTTTCGTCCTTTCACACTCTCCAAGTGTAGGCAGAGAACCTTTCCTCTATTCACACTCTTCAAGTGTAGGCAGAGAACCTTTTATCCTTTCGCACTCTCCAAGTGTAGGTAGAGAACCTTCCATCCTTTCACACTCTCTAAGTATCGGCAGAGAACTGAATCTCCTTGAAAGATCTTCTCAAAAGAAATCTAGAAGGACAAGAGAAAAGAGTGAAGTAATCACAATTCACAAAGTTGAGATCCTTACCTTTGAGTACCAAGTGAATCCTTCATGCTCCAATGGTAAGAACTCTCCTTTAAATACTCTCTCTCACTCTCTCCTTCATACTTCCTTTAGTAAGCATGAAGGCCAATGACCAAAAAGATTATAAGATAGTCTTAAGTGGACCTTATATAGGAAAGACATGAAAAACCATCCAAAAACTGCTAATTTTCAATTCTGTACGCACTCGATCATCCAGTACGATTGTGGTTTCATCATGTATGAATAGTGTAAAAACTATTGCATATGAACCCAATGTATACTGGTATGAAATGACTTCGTACCCGATCATCATCCCATACAAACTAAGTTCGTCCGCTACGAATAGTTATATCAAGGGTTCATTTGGACAAAACTGCAGGACGGTCCAAAATTTCAAGGAATTGAGGACTTCATCCTGTAACGAATATAGGAGTTTGTTTGGACGATTAGTTCAAGGCATGTGTCCAAAGGACATTATCCTGGGACAAATGTGGTGAATCGTCTGGACGATCTATTCAAGCCATGGGTCCAGAGGACATCGTTCGGGGATGAATGGTATACTTCATTTAGACGATCAGTACAAAGTAAGAAATTAGAGGACATCGTCCTGGGATGAATGGTACACTTCATATGGACGAACAATTCAAAGTGAGAATCCAGAGGACATCGTCGAGGGATGAATAGGGAAATTCTTCTAGACGATCAGGACTAAGAAAATTTTTCTCATTTCCTGTTCGTTCCATTGCTCTCCGAGGGGTATAACTGATCTGATCGTCTCGTTCAAACATGGTTCATCCCGTACGATCAATATAAGAAAATTTTTTATTTTTAAAGATCTCCCCATGTGTGTGTGCTAAGTTACTCAATTACACTCACACTCTCTCAAACTCAACAAATTGAAAAATATAGACTTTATTTTACAAACTATCTTATGCTGAATTTGATTTGAAGTCTTCATTAGTCTGGAGTTTGATTATCCTGAAATTTTTGTCCACACAAGAGCAAAGCAATTCTTCCAAAAAAGTGTTAGGAGAAAACAATAATTAGAATAATAATATTTGGAATCATTAAAACTATACAAGTTGCAAGAAATGTAAAACATGCAAAAGCTAAGTAGCAACTCTCTTAACATCTCCTTCAGATTCAAATGATGATAAGATCAAAAGTGAGTTGTCGAAAGCCTTTTACCTTGATGAGGATGATGCTGATATTGAGATTTTGTAGTATTTTTTTACTGTTGGTTGTATCACTTTGTTTTATTTTTAGTGATGAGTAGGTGTGCTTGTTGTTTATTCTTTCATATGATGTATGTGATATTAAATGATATTTTAAGAAGTTGTTGATGTTCTTCTTTTTTCTTTCTCTCATATGTATATGAAATTTACTTAAGTGTATTTCAATTTGAGAAATATTTTATTGGACTTTTTTGACTTGAGTGAATGTGAGAGACATCCTCCTTGGATATCTTCACATATTTGAGGTTGCTAACCAAAGTATTTTCTTGATAATATTTAACTTATATGGAAGATGTCAGATCAAATACTCTTAGGATATATCATCTAGTGATTGAGATACAATTTAGATTGCATATTTCACAAATCATGGATAAAGAAGTTGAATTCTATGAGGATTTTTATCTTTTATAAGAGGAGATAATATCACAACAAAGTGAATATCACATCACCACATTATATAAGACAATATACTAATTCCCTAATATAATTTAGGAATACTGGGGTTAGAAGAGTTCTACCCCAATTAACACACAAGGGATATGAAAGGTCAATATGACAATACTAGGAGGACACATATAAGAACAACATGGAAACATGGGGGATTATAATACATGATAAATAATACTATCAACATGGGGGAACATAACACAAGATAGATAACACTATCAAAACCTACTAATAATACTTGTCAAGGTTGCTAACATTCCAAGTTCGAGGGAGCATCTTCCCATTAGCATCCTTCAGTTTAAAGGTGCTAGGTCAGACCATAGCTGCCACTAAATAAGGATCCTCCTAGAGGGGAGAAAGGTTGTTACACTAAGGGACCTTTCCAGCTGGTTCGATGCTATACAGAACTCAATCTATAAGAGAGACAGGATGAAGTTTCACCTTTCAATTGTAGTGATGAGCAATTCTTTGGTGGTATTCAACGGTCCGGAGTGAGGCCATATTTCTTATTTCTGGAAGGAGATCTAAGTTTTTTCTGAGCTTCTCCTCATTATTATTAAAGTCAAAAGTTTGAACTGTATTGCTTAGGATGCCAATATCAACTGGTATAACTGCTTCTATACCAAAGCAGAGATTATATGAGGTTTCTCCTATAGGAGTTTTAATAGTGGTCTGATAAGCCCAGAGGATATTTGGAAGTTCTTTTGCCCATTGCCCCTAGCCTTTCCTAAGTGTGTCTTCAACCCTTTAAGAAATATTTGATTTGTAACCTCTATTTGCTCATTTGCCCGAGAATGAATGACAACTGTGTGGATTAGATTAATATAAAATTCTTACAAAAAGATGTAAAGATTTCCCTAGTAAACTGTGTCCCGTTATCGTTGATGACCCATGCACGAATGCCAAAATGATGGATTATATTCTTCCATAGGAATTATTTGGCATTAGCTTCAGTAATCTTCATTAAAGTTTCTACCTCTACCCATTTGGTGAAGTGATCTATATCCATAATTTTGAATTTTTATTTTCTAGTGGCTATTGGGAAGGGTCTCATTATATCAATCTGCCATTGGGCGATAGGCCATGGACTTCGAAGTGATGCAAGCTCCAAAGCATGTGTATGGTGAGATTGGAATGCAATTGTCACTTTTCACACTTTTGAGTGAATTCAAGTGCATCTTGTTTCATTGTTAGCTAATAAAATCCTTGTCTCATGTTCTTGTAGGCTAATGCTTATCCTCCCGTATGTTCTCCATATATTCCTAAATGAACTTCTCAGAGTGTTTAATTAGCTTCTGAAGGTGGAAGACATTTGAGAAATGGTCCGGTGAAGGCACGTTTATAAAACTCGCCACCAATAATGGTGAAATGCTTTTGCTTGTCTTCAAAGTCATGTTGTAGTAGTGGGGTCTTAAGGAAACACTCCATCTTATAAAAAGGATAAGATGGGATAAATCTAATAAATCTCTCTTGGTTCATCGAGTGATTGCATGACCTAGGGACCTTGGATACTTTTTTTTTTTTTGAAGAAGCATAAAGCAAATACTATAGAAAAAAAGAAGGGACCAAAAAAGAGTCCCTAACGAATACAGTCATTAGATTCCTTCTTCAAAATACTGATAAATGAAGAAGGAACCTTATCCAGGATTAAATCATCCCAAAAGAAAGAAGCAAAAGTACCAAAGTTAGCACATAAGTCCGCTAACTTTACAATCTCTACTAACATGATTAAAAATAACATAATTAAAAGTATCCACAAATGAAAACTTTTCCATACCTCGATCTCCCTTCTTGATAGATTTATGAATCATCTTGATAACATTCAAATTATCACTTTCAATGATAATGCCTTGATATCCATGCACCCGATCCTTGATCATCTCTTTGACTGTAGCTATAACTTGATACTCTAAATAGGTAATGTCCCAATGCATTTGAGATATACCATATGCTGCTATAAATCTACCTTTATAATGTTTAGCCACTCCTCCAATACCTCCTTTATAGGAATGAAATAATGAAGCATCTGCATTTACCTTTATCCAATTAGGAGGAGGAGAATACCAACGGCTTTCAAATAGCGATTGCTGATTGGTACTCAACCGTTCCATTTTGTCATAATTCGAAGAATTGAGAGCTCCTGTATAGCTAATAGCTTCAGCCGCAATATGAAAAGAACTTCTTTCCTTCTTCCCGTGTACAATCGCATTTCTGTCTTTCCAAGTGAAATAAACCGCATTGCACAGTAATCTAGGGAGAAAAACATTTTGAGCAGAAAGCCAATTATATATCTCTTCTTTGTTTTCGAATAGAGGAATGAAAAAGCCCCATTCATTCAGATGATGAATAACATCCACAATCTTCTTACATTTGCAAATTAGTTGACAAATATCCTCCTCTTCATTACAGTCTCTAGGACATTTAGATATCCTATATATTCTTCTGTGAGATAAAAAAGCATTAGTGGGCAAGGCATTGTTTAAGACTCTCCACCAGAAATTATTTATTCTGGCGCTTAGTTTTGTTTTCTTCAACCATTTCCAATCAGCCATGTCAATTGATTTATCCGCATTTTTATCAGCAGCCATGGAAGTAATAGATCTTCTAGATTCCGTGTGAATGAATTCCACTTGGTCTTCAATCAGTTCCGGATTGATATTAATCCTGCAGATTAAATCCATCAGTTCCTCGCCGAAATATTTCTACATTTTTGGGATACTCCATTGGTTTTCTGAAATATATTTTTCAACTCTAAAATCATCAACCAAATCTTCTTGAGAGTTAACAAATGTAGGCCATTTGTTTAAGCATTTGTCCCATATCCATATATCTTCAAAAACATCAATAGAGTGCCCATTTGAAACGTTCCATCTCACAATACTTCTTAAGGATTTACCACCATCTTTGATAATTTTCCATGTAGCAGAATTTGATTTAATTCTGTTTTTAGCAACCCAACAAGAGCCATACTTTGGAAACAAAAATGTATGCAATAAGGAATCATCCTCTTTCATGTATTTCCAAGCAAGTTTAGCTCTTTGATGGTCCATTTTGCTCAAGCAAGAATGTATACCTCTGCCATCTAGTTCCACAGGATCACACAACTTCTTCCAGCTAACATAGTGCAAACCATGATCTTCATTAGTTTTATCCCAAATGAAATTTCGGCAAAGCTTCTCCACCTCTTGAAGAACTATTTTGGGAACTAAGGAAACAGTTGAGTGGAATGAAGGGATAGATAGAATTACATATTTAACCAATGTAATTCTTCCTGCTAATGAAATGAATTTGATTCCCCAATTGTTAAGCTTCTTCAAAATTTTGTCCAATATGAATTGGAAATCCATTTTAGACATCTTCTTTAAAGACAATTTAGTTCCCAAATAATTGAATTCCTTCACTTCTTTGAACCCCAAGATGTCTTTGATTTTTCTCTTCTTCAAGCTGAAAACTGCTTTTCCAAAAAGCATACCGATTTTGCTAATATTCACCTTTTGGCCTGTCCAACCACAGTAATTTTTCACTATACCTTTTTCTAGTTCTCACATTTTTTAATTTAGCTTCAACAAAGAAGATTATGTCATCAGCATATAATAAGTGCGAAATCCTTGGGCTGTTATTGCTAACCCGAACACCAAAATCATCCTTTCCTATTATAGCATTGGAAAGAAACTGAGAACATAAGATGAAAAGGTAAGGAGACAAGGGACACCCTTGTCAAAAGCCGCACCTAGCTTTGATCCAGTTGGAAGGAGTACCATTAATTAAAATAGAGAAATCAGGATTTTGCACACATTATAGAATACGTTTTGAGAAGAAATCAGGAAAACCAAAGTAAGAAAGAATTTTTTGAAGAGTTGGCCACCCCATTGAATTGTATGCTTGTTCCATGTCTAATTTAATAGACACCAGCCCTTTAGAATCTTTAGAGAATATGAACTTATGAATAAGTTCATGAGCAATTAAAATATGTTCTTGAAGAGATCTCCCTCTAATGAATGCAGTTTGTTCAGGAGAGATAAGTTTCGGAATGATGTTTTTCATTATGCTAAGAAGAATTTTGGAAGTAATTTTGTACACTATGTTACAAAGACTAATTGGCCTATAATTATTAGTAGAAGTAGGATTGTTTATTTTGGGAATTAGAACAATCAAAGTTCTTTTCCAATCCTCATTCATAATAGAAGTTTCAAAAAAAATTCTCATTGCTTCCCAGACATCGATTTTAATATTAGGCCAATAGATTTTGAGAAAAGAGTAAGAAATACCGTCGATTCCTGGAGAGGATCCTCCTGTGGTGTCTTTAATTGCATTTTCAACTTCTTCGAAACTGAATTCATTGTTTAACGGACTCTTATCTTCCTCGTCCAAAACAGTGTGAGTGTCCGGCCAACCTTCAAGAATACACCTTTTATCATGCCACCTCTCTTTGAAGAATTGTACCAAAATGTCTTCAATTTGGTTTTGATTTTCCACCATAGTCCCCTTAACATCCTTGATGCTATGAATGTGATTGCTATTTTTCCTTGCACTTGCCATTGAGTGAAAAATTTTTGTATTTTGGTCTCCTTCACCAATCCATTAAACTTTGGATCGTTGTTTCACCAAGAGTTTAACCGAGCCAGAGTAGAATTGAGTTCATTTATTTTAAATTTCAGAAGAGAATAGTCATCCATAGAAAGCATACCAACTTCAGATTCTTTGATTTGAAGCATAAGAATTTCTTCCTTGAGTAATTCCTTCATTTGATTTAACTCTTTGTGCTTAGCCTTGTTCCAAAAGAATAAAGATTTGAGAGTCCTTTTGAACTTGTAATTTAGAATTTCAACTGGATTTCCTGAATCTCTTCTCATCCAAGCCTTTTTCACAACAGCAAAAGATGCTGGATAGGAAGCCCACACCTCCTCGAATTTGATAATTCTTTTGCTGTTTGTAGGAAACACTAAAATATCCAGGAGAATTGGACATTGGTCAGACGCTATTCTGGGAAGATGTTTAACAACCATCTTTTGATTACAGTTAACTGCTGTAGCATTGACCATGATACAGTCTAATCTTTCCATTATCCATTCATATCCTTTTTTATTGTTGCTCCAGATCATTCTAGGACCAGTGAACTTGAGCTCATTGAGATCATTGGAAGACATAAAGTAATTCATCTCTCTCGGCCCCAAAGAGAAGGTGAATTTCCTACCACCAATCTTATCTTCTTTAGCCAAAATACAATTGTAATCTCTACCTATCACCAAAGGCAGATCTTTGGTGATATGATTTTCCAAGCCATTCCAAAGAACTCTTCTATTGAGTACATCTGTGCTCCCATATATGGTAGCTACTCTCCATATCCCTTTATTGAAGATATCCAAATCACCTATAATGTATTGAGATGTAGACTCAATTGTGTTGAAATTGGCTTGGTTGCTTCTCCACATAACTAGTATGCCTCCTGATAAACCTGTAGACAGAACATAGCTATAATTCCAACCTATGCCAATCAAAGATTCCACTTCCTTGTTCTCAATAGAGACTAGTTTAGTTTCCAATAGCCCAACAAACATAACATTTTGATTTTCAACTACCTCCTTGAGGTACAGAGAAGCCCTCTTTTTCTTGGCTCCTCTACAATTCCAAAATAGGATGGAATTCATTTTTGGATCAGAGGGGAATGAGCTCCCCCTTTCTCCTTAGCACCTTCTTCAATTTTTCTGGCCCTTGTCTTAAGGCTGATTGGTCCCAAACTCTTTAGCTGCTTAGTTCCTCTCTTCTTCACAGTAGAAGAGATTTCTTCGCATACTTTAGTTGCTACTTCAATTGTCTCTATCTGAATGTCTCCCCGATCCTTTGGTTGAAATCCTTCCTAAGTTATTTTACGTTCCTCTGCTAAATTTCCCAGAATATTGAATTTGTTTACTGAATTTGTAATTTTAACTTCAGAAATCTCTCCAGGTATGATACCCACTACGGCAGAGCATGTTTCAACATTATTATAGGTTTTTGTAACAACATCTCCTTCTTTCTGATTCAAATTAGTAGAATCAGATGAATTTTGATTGAACAAATTATTTCCAGTGGTTCCCATGAACGAACTGCTTGGTTTAGCTGCTCCAATTTCTTTTATTGATCTCCCCTCCAAACTGGAGTTTGCCTTTGTTAAATCCTTACTCCCAGGCGCTTTCTTTTGAAACTTCTTTGCTTTGTAGTCTACATGAATCCAAAAACCAAAGCCATCTTCTCTGCCATTATCAACAGTAATCTGATTTTTAATAATTCTGCTTGTATCTCCATTTCCTACTTTGCCTTCATTGGTTTGAATTTCAGTAACTTGTTTAGCTTCTTTTGAAGTAGAATTCTTCAAACATTCCTCCATTAAGTGACCAAGTTTGCCACAGTTGAAACATAAAGTTGGTAGCCTTTCATATTCAATGCTCTGATAAAATTTACCAAGTTCTCCTTCAACCCATACACCCATAGGAAGCTTCTCATCGAGTTTAATTCTCACACAAACTCTTGTGAACTCTCTTTTAGACCACTGGAACATGTTGCCATCGATCAAATAAGGAATCCCTACCAAGGAAGCAATTCTACAGACATTCACTTCATCCCAGCATTGAAGTGGTAGATTTGGCATGCGGATCCAAATTGGAGCTGTAAGGCCTTTGAGTGAAGTAGGTGAGAAATCCGCTGACCACCTATCCATACCCACTATGTTTCCATTGACATACCAGGGTCCTGATGTAGTTATTTCTTCCAAGGATTCTTGATTTTCAAAAGCACAAAGCACCCATCCCAGTCCAAGTTGTGTTAAATGAAATTTACCGTATTTGGACCATTGTTTTCTTAACTCAATGCTAATGACATTGAAAGGGATGTCATTGCCAAATATCTTTATCACCAGTGGCTTCATCAGTCTGTTTGAATTTTTAAACTCTTTTCCCACATGAAGTTTAGGAAAGTAAGGGCGTAGTTTTCTCGTGGAATTAAGTAATGCCAATTCTGTGTTATATACAAGCATATAACATCCTATTGTTTCAAATAAGATCTTACTAACATAATAGATGGGGAATTGTATAACATTATCCTCTTGTACCAAAACTGAATTGATAGCCTGGGTAGAAATAACCAAGTATAAATACATTTTTTCTCCTAGTATTGGTTTAGAAAGTAGTGGCAGAGATGCCAAATACTTTAGTAACTGTTCAAAGGCTTCTTAACATTTATCAGTCCATTGGAATCCTAAGCTTCGAGCACCTTTGAGTGTCTTAAAGAAAGGTAGATATTTATCTTCTGAGCATGCCATGAAATGAGATAATGCTATAATTCTTCCATTTAATATATGGACTTCCTTTATATTTCTCGGGGGCACCATATCCCTTAGCGCCTTGATTTTCTTGGGATTAGCTTCAATCCCTCGATGGGTTATCATAAACCCTTAATACTTTGCAGAAGTGACTCTAAAGTCATATTAGTAGGGTTTAGTCTCATATTATAACATCATAACAAGTGGAAGCACTATTCTAAGTTTGAGATATGCTAAGATTTTTTAAGACTTTTCACTAACATATCATCAACATATACCTCCATAGTGCATCCAATAAGATCTTTGAAAACCTTATTCATGAGGCGCTAATATGTTTCTTCTGCATTTTTGAGCTCGAATGACATGACCAGATAATAGTATATTCCTTTATCTATTTAGAATGTTGTTGACTCTTCATCTACGAGATTCATCTTTACCTGATTATAGTTGGAATATGCATCCATAAAACTCAGCATTTGATGTCTGGAGGTGGTATCAGCCAATTAATCAATACGAGGTAGTGGAATACTACATTCGGGCAAGCTTTATTGAGATATGTATAATCTATACACATTCTCCAAGCTCCACTCTCCTTCCATACCATGACAACATTTTCCAACCAAGTGGGATAATGTACTTCTCGTATAAATCCAGCTTCTAAAAGCTTATCCACCTCTTGCTTGATTGCTTGCTGATGATATGGCGCAAAATTTTATTTTTTCTAGATGATCAATTTGCACATCTAGTTGACTTTGGGGGAGTGTAGGATCACTTCGGGGTTGATTCTGGGCATATCTGCCAGACTCCATGTAGAAATATCTTGATTTTCGCATATAAAATCTATGTATTTTTTTTCTTTTCGTTGTCTAAGAGAATGGATCCAATCTCATGGTCCTTGAAGGGTGTTTTTTAGATATGGATACAGTAGTGTGTTGCAAATCTAGTTTCATGACGTATGTTTTGATGATTGACAAACACTGTTGATTATCTTAGACTGCTTGTTGCTTCTAACTTTTCAGGAATCTAAGATCGGACGAACAGACGAAGCCAGTTCAAGATTACGTAGGTCTAGGGTTGAGTTAGTTTGCACTTTATTTTTTCACTTCTTGAGTCTACTTGTAATGGTCAAAGAGACTGATGCTAAGTAACCCTACACACACACACACACTTGAGAGACTTAGAATTTCTGTTTTTACTCATATCTGCCAAGACGATATTTACATCATCTTGGACGATCAGGCTTAAAACAGAAAGTCTAAATAAGGATTCTTAATTAAGGCAGCCGTCATTAACAGATCGGCCTGGACGATACATGTATCAGCCAGGACAATAAGCTCAAAACAGAAAGAAGTTGCCGCCATAGACAATTAAGGTATACTATATTTTTAAATTATCGGCCAGTATGATTATTGATCGGCCTGGACGAAATTCTCTAATTATGCCTTAATTAATCAGGAAATCAAGGGAGTAATTAAGGATGATTAATACGATCATATCGTCATGGATGATCTCAAGATCGGCCAGGATGATCTAGTCAAAAATTTTGGTTACTTCTGGATGATAAAAATCGGCCAGCTCGTATTCAGGGCGATGCTCTGGACGATTTTCCTCTGATTTGAATTGATCGGCCGGGACGATCGTGAGATCGGCCTGGATGATCAGGCCAATTTCAAATCATCCAATTTTCATTCAGGGCGATGCTCTGGCCGATCTTCTGAGATTTGTACTGATCGGCCAGACTGATATCCATATCGGCCTGGACGATATTGTCGGCACTTGCAATTAATGAGCTCCTTTGAAGCTCTTCTATTTAAGAGCTCTTGTTCAACATTTTGTGAAACCTTTGGCTGCTGCCTTGACCTGAGAAGGCCTTGAGGAGAGAAAGAGAGAGTGGGAGAGAGAGAGAGGATCTTGTGAGGGGAAGCTTGTGAGGGGATTCACAAGGGTTGCTTCAAGGATCGCTCTGCTTCTTCGTCTAGAGTTTCTCGTCTGTGGAAGGGTCGGTAGAGGTAATGAGTTAGCTTCTGGTTGTGGTTCTCTGCCAGCTTCAGGAGGAAGCAAAAGGAGATAGGTATTCTGCCTTGCCGGGGTGGCAAAAAGGAGGTTCTTGTAAAGGCTTCTCCGCCTAGCTGTGGGGGCTAAAGGAGAGTCACGTTTGTAGTGCAATACTCGGAGGGCGCCTCCGGGGAGTGGACGTAGGTAGAGTTGACCGAACCACTATAAATTTCTGTGTTCTTGTTTTCTTGCTTCCGCACTTTTATTTCCGCATTGTTTTTCTCGTGGTGTGATTTTGGTTTATGTGTTTTTGTTCTTTGTGAAAAGAAATTTTTTAAAATACCAATTCACCCCCCCTCTTGGTTAGCTTGGACCAGTTCTATAGGGCTTTACATCCCTAACGAACTTTCAAGTGGTATCAGAGCGAGATTCATAAAAATTGAGTTTAAAAACTTTTTGATTTGATCCATAGCTAACCTTGGGAATCGTAACACTACGGAAGGGTATTCTATTACCCGACCTCCCCTGTTCGATAACCTACCTTTTGAGTTCTGGAAAACCCGCATGTCAATGTTTTTACAATCTACTGATTATCGCATGTGGATGCTTATCAAAGAAGGTTATTCTCCACCTTCTCGTGAAATTAATGGTGTTAAAATTGAAGTTGCTTTTACTGAATGGACTTTCGATGAACGAGATTTAGCTCAATTGAATGCAAAATATTTGAACTGCTTTTTTGTGCTTTAAAATCTGAGGATTACATGCGTGTCTCTACTTGCAAAACTGGTAAAGAGATTTGGGATAAATTATGCATCACCTATGAAGGTACTAATGAGGTTAAACAATCCCGTTTGAACATTCTCTTGCATGACTACGAACTTTTTCGTATGAAACCTCATGAATCGATTTCTGACATGTACACAAGGTTTACTCAGATAGTTACTTCACTGCATGCACTAGGAAAAGAACTTTCAAACTATGAAAAAGTTAACAAGTTTTTGAGATGTTTGCCTTCATCATATGATGCTAAAATCATTGCAATCCCTGAATTTAAGGATTTGAACACTTATTCCATTGATAACTTACTTGGCTCACTCATTGCTTACGAGCAAGGGGTGAATCAAAGAAATCTTGATGCAGGTGAGAAGTAGAAGGAGAAAATAGTTGCATTAAAGGCGCACAAATTGGATTTTGAATCTTTCGGGTCTGAAAGTGATGAAGTTGCCTTCATCACAAGGCAATTCAAAAGCTTTCTAAGGAAGAAATAAAAGCATCATCAAAATTGGAGAAAAGGTAAGGATCATAAACATGTTAAAGAATCTTTTGATGTTGTTTGTTATAATTACAGGAAACCAGGACATGTGAGAACTGATTGCCCGACACTTCAAGATAACACAAGCAAGGAAAAGATTGAGGAAAAATCTAAGTTCAAGAAGGACAAGAAGAGAATCCAAAAGGCTTTCTGGGCGGAATCTGGTACTGACTCCTATGAGATTGAACGAGAGGAAGAGACTACAAACTTGTGTTTAATGAGAGAAGATCAAAGTGATGAGGAAGAGGTATGTAAACCAACCTATGATGAGTTATTTGAGATTTGTGAGAAAATACATGCAACGTACAAAAAACTTAAGAAAACTCATGCTAGCCTAAAATTAGAACTTTTGAATTTACAAAAAGAGCATGAAGTTTTTTCTCAAAGATCATGCAACGATTGATTCAAATCACATGGCTCTTCTTGATGAATTTGATGATTTAAACAAAAAGTATTTGGAATTAATTGATGAAAATAATGCATTAAAAGTTTCAGACACCTCACTTAAATCTGATCTTAATAAATCTAAAGAGATTGAGAAAAAGTTGAGGATTGATAATGATACATTAAAAAGAACTAACTTGAGGATTCAAAATAATTTTGATACCAGTAAGAAAAATCAGATGACATCTACTTTTAATCCTAAGCTAGAACCTAGGAAGAGGCATTATAACTCAAACCATTTAAGAAACCCTTTTCCTGGAGTTAGATGTTTTTCATGTGGCATGCTAGGACACATCTCACACACTTGCATCGTTCACCATAGTACACATTGGGTGTGGAGACCTAAGATGTATGATTCACAACATACCATACCTGCATTGCATTCCGCTTTTCCTAAGAAGGGGCCCAAACCTATTTGGGTTCCTAAATCTGACTGTTGTTGAGTTTTTGCAGGAGTGCTCTCACCAAAGACCTTGTGGGAGCATAGGATAACTGGACATATGAAGGCTCGCAGCTCACAAATGCTCAAACCTACTGCTTCAATAATTCCTTGAAATGTGTTTTGTTTCAGTGTGTCTTATTTCTGCTTTGTTTGTGTTTTTAATGTGTTTTGTTTTCACTTTGCTTTTAAAATTGGCTTTCCATATGCTGAATCTTTTCAAGATTTTAGATTTTGGAGTTTTGAAGATTGTGTTTAGCTTTTCTAAAATTGGTTAAAGGGATAAACACCGTTGATGGTTTCCCTCCTTCCGACCTTGTTTAGTGGTATAACTTTCTTCTTTAAACAAAAGTCTAACTCACTTTAGCCAATGGTTTTTAAAACTAAGATTCTTTTTATCTTGCTTCAAAAAATCTATCTTATGCATAATATCCAAAGTTCTTATATATCTCTCAAGTTATTTGAAATATTGCCCTTGCACTGATCATATGATTCTTTAATTTTGTTTTGTGGGTTATTCTTCCCTATGTTAGAGAGAGAGCTCCTATTCTCTAATATTTGGAGGGTATACTCACAACTGAGCTTCTTTTAAGAGTTTACAAAAGAGCTTTTAGCTTGCAAGAATTAAAAAAGGAAAGAGGCCAATGACGCCAAATTGAAAAAGAAAAATATATACACAAATGTGTATCAAAAATCAAGATGATCAAAGAGCCAAATCAAAGATACAAGAGGCATAAAATAAGCCCACTAAAAAGCAAGCTATCCTCTCTTTTCAAAACTTTTAAAACTTAGAAGAACTTATGGGTTATATGAGATTTTCAAAGACTTGATTTCAAGTTCCATGATTGAGAAAAATTACTTTGTTTTATTATTTATAAGATTTTTTCTTTGTAAACAAGTTTTGATTGAATCTTCTTTTTTGCCCAATTAGGTTTATTCTGAGTTAAGCATTCTTGTTTTTCAAAAGAAAATTTGTACCATAAAGAACGTCTGATCTAGGGTTAACAGAATCAAATATTTTTCCTTTGTCTGATTAGGATTGTCTAAACTCCTTGATCTTGTGGAACTCTAAAGTTTAATTTTTTGAGAACTTCTCATATGATGCCTCCATAAAAAAAAAAAATAGAAAAATTAAAATTCAAAAATATTCATTTTTTTATTTTCGTTTTGTTTTTAGCTTTCTATTACTGTATTTTTGTCTGCTATTATTTTGTTTTATTTTTGAGGGCCTTGATCATCACCATCTTTTCCTTGGTTTCAAATTCTAGTCACATCGTCCTGGCCGATACTTTTATTGTCCTGGACGATAGGACAAAATCTCTTCAAATTCCATCTGCTGGTCTTTTCTGTGCTTGCTGTAACTCATCGTCCTGGACGATACCATATCGTCCTGGACGATCTGATCGAACTCTGTTGCAATCATGATTATAGTCATGGCCGATATAATAGTTTGTCTGGCCGATGCATTTTATGTGCATCGTTCTGACCGATACACTGGATTGTCCTGGACGATTCACGTGTCAGCACGTTAGAATCTTTAAAATTGGCCCCGGACGATCCATTATTGGACAATCATCCTGGCCGATCCACTGTTCATCATGGACGATACACGTGGCACAGATTTAAAATATTTTAACTTCGGTCGGTACGATCAATTGTTGTGCATCGTCCTGGACGATACACCTAATCGGCATGGATGATCTGCTTTTTTCAACGGTCGTCCGGCCTGACTCCTCGAGACGATCGCCTGTGTTTAATCGTCCTGGCCGATATCTTATTGGCCTAGACGATTGGACCGCCTTTTTGACCAATCGTCATGTATGCAATTATTGAGCCATATCGGCCTGGACGATTCTGCGATCGGCCTGGACGATATGGCCGTTTCTTTAAATTCTGGCCGATCCAACCATGGTTTTCCACTTCATCCCTTCTTTTATTGTGTCTCCTTGCTAATCCCTTGCTATGGCTGGTGGGAAACGAGTTCGACAGGCTTCTGGGAGTTCCTCGAGGGCCACTCTGGACCCTCGATTCAGGGAGGCAGAGGATCAAGCTGCCTACTGTCGCTACAAAGAGTGTGGCATTACCCTCTCCCGGATAATCAATCCTGCATATCTCTCGTATCCAGTAATGGATCTTTTTACCCACACCTCTCTTTATTTCATACTCACCCTTGCTGTCCCTTTTTTTTTCCGAAATCCTCTTAGAATTTTATGCAAACCTTCGCATTAACCCTACCTTCACAGCCCTTACCTCCTATGTGAATCGACGCCCAGTCGAGATCACATATCAGGACTGTGTAGAGCTTTTACAGCTATCCACCACCGGGGATAAGCTGCACATAATCGTTATTGATTCGGATTTTGATTGGTCCACGACAAACCACTTCCTCCGCCAAACCAACACACCCTTTCATGTTGGAGAGACTAGCTCTTTAGTCAAAGATGCTAGGACAATCCAATATGTCCTTCGCACCTCCATAATTCCAAAAGCCGGGGACCGAATCCACATCACTCCACTACTTTCCTTGACCACCTTTTTCATTATGGCCCAGAGAGAATTTAATGCCACTGATATACTCTTTCGCTACATCGATCACCTAACAACTATTCGCGATCCAGGCCATAGGAGAAAACCCAATCTAGCCTTAGGACACATCATACCCTACATTCTTGAAACCAAATACAATCTCCAATATCCTGCTCGTCACGACCTTCAGCCTCCTTGCTACTCAAACAATTCCTTCACTATCCTTCATAGTACTCGTCTCCACCCAGGAGATGGGGAAGGTCGGGGGGCTGGGGAGGAGGAGGCTCCCGCTCCCGCTCCCATTCCTAATCCTGTTCCTCTACACCAGCACTCACCGGTTGATCAGTTGATAAAGAGGTTTGATCGATGGGAGACCCGCTTTGACGCTTACGTTACTGCACAGGAGCAGCAACACTCTGAGGACATTGCCCACTATGAGCAGCAACGCACTGAGGATTTAGCCCGATTTGATAACTTCATTACTCACCAGCAGCAGCAGCATGACCAGGACATCGCCTGGTTCAATGCTCAATTCACCACGCTTGCCAGCTACTTTTAGCAGCCACCTCCACCACCTCCATCTGATGATCAGGGTCCCTCATTTTTCTAGTTTGTATTTTCTGTTGTTTGTTTCCTGTTTTCTGTAGTATGTCTTTTGGCTTGTTTTTAGTTCCTATTGTGTTGTTTTTTCTTTTTCCTTTATGTACCCTCTTTTTATGATGACAAAAGGGGGAGTAGTTTGTGGTAGGAAAAGTTGATGTGCTTGTAACTTTGAAATTCTAATGAATTTTTTTTAGTTTTTCCTACTTGTGTTTGCCATCATAAAAAAGGGAGAGATTTTTGCAAATCTAGTTTCATGACGTATGTTTTGATGATTGACAAACACTGTTGATTATCTTAGACTGCTTGTTACTTCTAACTTTTCAAGAATCGAAGATCGGACGAACATATGAAGCCAGTTCAAGATTGCGTAGGTCTAGGTTGAGTTAGTCTGCACTTTGTTTTTCACTTCTTGAGTCTACTTGTAATAGTCAAAGAGACTGATGCTAAGTAACCCTACACACACATACTTGAGAGACTTAGAATTTCTATTTTTACTCATATCGACCAGGACGATATTTACATCGTCCTGGAGGATTAGGCTTAAAACAGAAAGTCTAAATAAGGATTCTTAATTAAGGCAGCCATCATTAACAGATCTGCCTGGATGATACGTGTATCGGCCAGGACGATAAGCTCAAAACAGAAAGAAGTTGCCTCCATAGACAATTAAGGTATACTGTATTTTTAAATTATCGGTCAGGACGATCATTGATCGGCTTGGACGAAATTCTCAAATTATGCCTTAATTGATCAGAAAATCAAGGGAGTAATTAAGGATGATTGATACGATCATATCATCCTGGACGATCGAAAGATCGGCCAGGACGATCCATTCAAAAAACCTTAAGTTACTTCAGGACAATAAATATCGGCCAGCTCGTATTCAGGGCGATGCACTGGACGATTTTTCTCTAATTTGAACTAATCGGCCAGGACGATCGTAAGATCAGCCTGGACGATTAAGCCAATTTTAAATCGTCCAGTTTACATTCAGGGTGATGCTTTGGCCGACCTTCTAAGATTTGTACTGATCAGCCAGGCCGATGTCCATATCGGCCTGGACGATATTGTCGGCAACTTGTAATTAATGAGCTCCTTTGAAGCTCTTCTATTTAAGAGCTCTTGTTCAATGTTTTGAAAGATCTTTGGCTGCTTCCTTGACCTGAGAAGGCCTTGAGGAGAGAAAGAGAGAGTGGGAGAGAGAGAGAGGATCTTGTGAGGGGGAGCTTGTGAGGGGATTCACAAGGGTTGCTTTAAGGATCACTCTGCTTCTTCTTCGTCTAGAGTTTCTCATCCGTAGAAGGGTCGGTAGAGGTAAGGAGTTAGCTTCTGGTTGTGGCTCTCTGAGGGTTATCTTTCCTCCGGAGATCAAAATCCTTGATGTTCATGGTCATTATTGGATGTGGTTGAACCAGGCTAAGATAGCAGGCTTGTGCTATTTGTTGATCTTCGTATACTACACTGACTCCTATCGAGGTAAGGAAATTCATCTTAAGGTGAGGGATGGAAGCGATAATCATAAAGATCAACTGGAGCAGCCTTCTAAAGATAGCATTGTAAGCCGATTCTGACTTTACAATAATGAATTGAATGGAGTGTGTAGTTTGTAAAGAAAGTTTTCCAAGTACAACTAGGAGACTGATTGTCCCTTCTGCTCATACAAGTTAATTATCAAATCCATACAGTGGACCCGTAGCAGGCTGAAGCTTTTCTCTTGTGATACCCATATTGAGAAAAGTAGAGTAGAACATGACATCTATAGAGCTTCCATTGTCCACAAAAATTCTTTTGACATTATAATATGGGTCATCTATCATCGTATTTTTTACAATCAGATCTTGATGAGAAATTTTTACTCTCATCAAATTAGAGTCGTCAAAAGTGATATAGTGATGAATACGAGCTTTTCTTTGGTGTAGGATTTTCATCTACAACTAAAAAGACTTTTGGATCAGTTGCCTCTATTGTTGTTAATTTTGCCCCCAGCGGGATGAGCTTCCTCTAGGTTAGGTGAATTTTGGATAAATTATTAAAGATAATATTGGCAGATAAGTCTTTCAATTTCATCCTTGAGCTACTTACCGGATTCAATAGTGTGGACTTGACTATGATGAAAATGATAATATTTATCTTGATTTCCTATATTTGGCTTCAAAGGATTCAGCTATTGCACTGCATATTGATCTCGAATGGCCATCAACACTTTAACTTGAGATGTGTTGAGTGATGTATACTCCTCTTGCCAAGGTTCCCATTATGGCAATGGAGGCCTAGGGATACAAATTAATTTTCTCTTATTTCTTTATTTTAGGATGAATTATCCATCCTAGGTGCACCCTAGCATTTTTCATTTTTTACTCAAATTACTTTATGTGAGAAATTATGGCTTCATCTGTAGAGATTTTCTCTTCCACATGATGGATCAGGTCTGCATATAACTGAACTATATCTCACATGAGTACCGAATAGAAGGGGCCAGGATGGAGGCCTCCAAGAAAGACCCCTCTCAGCAATTCAAGATCTACTCCTAGAATTTGTCAAGCCTTGGTGGAAAATTGATGAAAATACTTCTTCAATAATTCTTGTTCATTTTGGCAGATCCTGGAGTGGTGGGAAGAATCCTTAGCAATTCTTTGATTGACAACGAACGGTTCGATGAACACTTTAGCCAATTTGATAAATCTCGGGATCATTCCACCTGGAAGAGAATAGAACCATATTCGAGCTTGTCTTTTGAGGGTCGTAGGAAAAACCTTGTAGAGGAGTACATCCACGGCTTGTTGGATATGCATGATGATTCTATAATGATCGATATGCTTATACATGTCTGATGTCCCGTCATAGGACTCAATACTTCATAGTTTGAATCAAATCATAATGGGGTGCTGAAGAAAGGCTTCAGTTAGAGGCGATGACTCCTGGATCCCACTGATATAGATTTTGTCTTACATCTCCTCCGGGGAATTCTTCCTGGATCAATCTTCATAGTTTATGATGTAGGGCATTGCGAGGGAGCTTAATAACTTGTTGTTGGGCTAAGTCTTCTAGGAGGTCTAGAGGAATGCAAGGTTACTAACTTGTGTATGAAGGATGGGTACTGTCAACAAGTTCATTATCTTGATGTGATTTTGGATGTCTCCTTGATGGGGGAAGAGGAATCTCTACTTGAAGATGTTTGATTTAAACATCTTCAGCCAGTGGTGGAGCTTGAGGGAGAAGAACCTCCTCACATTGTACTAGCACCGATTGTCGAGTCTCTCATAGGAGTTAAAGGACCTCGTTCTGAGATTCTTCTATCTTTCAGATTTGCTGCTCTAGGGAAGGCCCTAAGGTTCCTTCTCTAGCAATGTTTTGCCCCCTATGATACAAAGAGGCAGATATTAAGCGTCCATGATTCATAGACTGATTCCTAAATTGGTGGGAGTTGGAGCGGGAAGCTCCCAAGATACAATTTCTATGCTTGTTGGCCATTGAAGCAAAACTTAGAATTTTGGGATAGTGGTTCCCGCATATGGTGCCAAACTATTGCGGGCTAGAATATACGCAACAATAGAGTTTGAATTTTTTGTCTCAGTGTTGTACGTATATCTAACATACAAATAAAAAAGATATAAAACACAAAGATTTTTATATGGAAAGCCATGAAAAGAGAAAAACCATGGGGCCACACCTAGTTGAAAGAATTCTACTTATTTTTACTAGACTTACAAGAGGCTGAGTCATCTTTAAAATTTAGGATTATCAGATTACAATAATCAACTCCTGGGTTGAAATTCTGTTGCACAAGGATATCAAAATTTTGGTATCAAAAAATTGGTGTTCGTTATTTATCGAAGAGAGTTCTAATATTACTTGGAGTTCGGACGGAACTCTGGCATCACTTGAAAGTCGGGCAGAATTCTAGTGTTACTTAATAGTTGAGAGAAACTTCAGCGTCACTTGGTGGTTGGACAGAACTCCGACGTCACTTGGAAGACGAGCGGAACTCCGATATTACTTAAAATTTGGGCAGAACTCTGGCTTCACTTGAATGTCGGACAGAACTCCGACGTCACTTGAAAGTCGGACAGAACTCCAACGCACTTAAAAGTTGGGAGAAACTTTAGCATCACTTGGTGGTAGGACATAACTCCGATGTCACTTGGAAGTCGGGCTGAACTACGGCGGTGGTCGAGGAGGAGCTTCTTCTTTCTCTTCCCTCCTACTCTTCTTCTTACTTGGGTTCCCTCTTAAGAGAAATGAGGGATTATTTATAGTTTTCTGAGAGTGGCATGGTCCGTAAATAGGAGAAGGATCAAGGGAAAATAGGGAGTGGTTTGGATAGATGGCCGATATTGAATCACTTGATCATGGACTATTCATCAAACATTTGAAGGTCTTAATGATATTGATTTTTGGCAACCTTGGGCTTGTTGGATTTTTCTTGTCGAGACGCTTGATTCAACTATAAGCATGTCATGTTTGGAAATCGTTTGGTAATTTAAACTGTGGTTTGAACCTTCCAGCAGTGCTTTGGGTCTTCGATTCATACCCATTTGTGCTCGGATTGAGTTGAATTTAGTGTCGTTGGGTTCGTATTTCTGAGACATTTAGTTAGACTATAAGTTCGCTGAAATCAAAGTTACAGATGGTTGAGATTTAATTTTTGAAGCTTTTCGACTTGATTTTGCATTAAGATTCGTGCCTGATCAAGATAATTTTTTGTTGTTATAACAAGTTATGCTTTAATTTTAAATTTACTCATAAGAATAAAATAAATCTTTTTTGTTAATTAGGTTAAATAGTCATATATAATAACCAAAGAAAATTAGAAAAAGGTAACTAATTAATGTAATTTTTATGATTAGAAGTAACTAATCAGCTAACTTTGCAAATCAAGAGTGAATTTTTATTATTAGAAATCCTATTGTATTATTATTCATTAAGAATTTTAATGAAGATAATTATGTACCCCCTAAGTGAAAATTTGGAGTGATATATTAATCTAATTAATTAAATTTGTTAGGTATTTATTATAAGAAATACATACTTTATTGAAAAAATAAATTATAAGGACTTTAAGAGGCTTTGCTTAAATACTTGTAATTTATGAATCATTTTAGTGCTTGAATTTAACAATTATTATTATTTTTATAATTAGACTCCAGAAGAACTAACATTATCATGCTCAATGAATTAATTTATCTTTACATAAGTTATTCATTGGTTATTATTAATCCAATATTATCCCTTATCATGTACAATCAAGTTAATGTTTGTATATTATTCTAATATATATAATTTAAAATAATTTAATTGTATATAGAGTTAGAAAAAAAAAGTCATGCAAAATACCACAAACATGACATCATATTTTATTTATTTGTGCTTGATATGATCCTAGATTAGAATAATGAAACTATATATAATTTGATTTCAACATATAGTAGAATAATTAAACTTTAATTAATTAGAATAACATTGAAATTAAAAATAATATTACTTAGCTTAAGTTGGTATAGTATAATAAAATCTCTTAAAAAAAGTTTTATGAAAAAAAATCTAAAAAAATGATGTTGATGCAAACAAAATAAATAAAAAAATAATCTGCAAAAAGAAAAAGAGAATAACAAACATAAAGAATTATTAAAAACAGAAATATTTTTAAAATTTTGAAATATAGTTTTAGATGTAACAAGCTTTTAACATCCGAATATAGTGGGGGAAGTTATATATCTATGAAAAATTAGTTTGAACAACACGTATCTCAAGGTAGAATTTAAATTGAGAACTTCTAATGGTTAAATTTAGAATCATATGAACTCTAATTTTAGCAAACTTATAGTTGAACTGGGCGACTCAACGAGACAAACCCAACAATGCATAAAGTGGTCGAATCCAAGCCTAAATGACCCCAAATTAAACACTTGAAGCAAAATTAGAAAATTCAAACATTAACTAGATGATCGAATGATCTCCAAATTTGACATTCATATAGTTAATTCGAGCTGCTTGACAAGATGATTCCAACAAGCCTAACATCACTCAATTCTGACATTGTTAAAGGCACTTAAATGTAGAATAAATGATTCATAATCAAGAGAATTGATATGTACCAAGCGATGAATTTATTTGAATTCTCGTTCAAATTGCCAAAATGTCCATCCAAAAAAAACTAATAAATAGAGTTTTATCCTCCACATAAAAGAGCGAGGGTGGGGGGGGGGGGGGGGCATAAAAAGAGATAACTATAGAGCTTTCAATCATTTTTTGGCTTTCTCCGTTGATGACCATCGACCATTGCCGCCGATGACAATCATCATTAGTATCGCCATCATTTTCAAACCACTATCAAGATTTAACCTTGTTGTTGGTTTTCAATTGTGTGCTTGTGGAAAAAATACTTATGTAATATTATACAAAAAAATCAAACATTTTAATCTTGAATAATCATTTTCTTCTTCAATTATGAGGAATAAAGGATTCATGTTGTTAAATCTTGTTTGTCCAATGGATGATTCTGGTCCATACTTTGGGCTACCTATGGACAAAGAGCTTGGAAGTGAATATGATGAAGTTAGAATACATGAGTAAGGGAGACAAAAACTGTATTATCCTATCTAGATGTATAAGACAAATGGAAGCGAGGGATCTGTGTTACAAAGCTTGAGCTAAGAATGACACAATATATATCTTCCTTAAGGAAAGGGAGAAAATATCGATCTATATCTCTCTATATCCTTTTTTATATCCCCCTCCTTTCATAGGTCTTGGGAAATTACTATGAATATATATGTGATATAGTAACTATTCAGTCCATCTTTAATGGAGCTTGTATATACCAAGTGAAGTGGTGATTATAGTGAGAGTAGATTTGAGTAAGAAAAACTCATGGATTGAGTCACTATCGATAGGAAGCTGGTCTGACCTCACATCTTCGAAGTGAGAGTGGAAATTATCATCCAATATAATTGAAAGATCAAGTCAGAATTGCAAATAATTTATATGGGTTTCCCTATTGAGTTGAGAGGGAGGGAGTAATTTTTTGATGAGATACTAAGGTTGAACTAATTGAGAGAGATTTTTTATATGAAGATATGTGTTGCTAGCTTTAACTGGTGATGTCTCTTATAGAAGACTTAATTCTGGCTAGGATGGATGTAGATTTATTTGACTGAGAGACAAACTTCTATGGTCACCCCAGTTGGAGAGGATCACTTTCTAGAAGGTGTGGCCAAGGTTGTTCATCCGCGCTTTAGTGTTAATCTCCTAGGTGAGTCCTTCGAACATATAATACCATAAAAGTAGTGGGTTATCCTTTCACTGAATCAAAATATAACTTGTAAGATACCTGCGAATAAATATCTGCATAGGTAGCCATGGGTGTACATTATTTTCCAAATTTGCTTGCTGCTTTGAATATCAAATGTCAAAAAGGCTTGTTAAAGGAGAAAAACTGGAAAAAGAGCATAAGAAAATGCAAATTACTACTTTAAATCTTCATGAATTTTGAGGTTTGTGTGCCCTCGAAGACTGGACGGTCTCACCATCTAGTTTATTTCTTTATAGTTACTAGTTTTTGGTTTAGTTGGTGTTTGCTTTTACTTTCTATTTGTGAGACTTGCTTGATTTTAACAAGATGGAACTTGCCTCTCTTCTTGGTGTTTGATCAAGATGGGTCTTTCCACTCTTTTTAATGTTTGAGCTTCTGGGAAGGTTTCTTTTATGAAAGTGTGAGTGGTCTTTTTTATGTAGGCTCCAAATAAGAAAGAGCCCACACTGTTAATGCTATTGTTGAAGGAAAGGTGCGAATACATTTGAACTTGGTGGATCTCACTATTAGTTCCCTATTGAAGGGTATGCAGCTAATGTTGGGGATCCATTTGTCTTTGAGGATAATTAATCATCTAATCCTATATTGGAGAAAAAGAGATGTTTGTTCCTACTGTCCCCGCCTTGCAAGTTATGACCAACGAATGTGATGGTCATGAGATTACATCTGACTAGGATGCAATTTTGAAGGAGACTACCATTCCTGCTAAAAAGGTTATCAGAGAGGTTAGTAAGGAGTGAACTATAAGCAAATTTCCTTAGCAGTTGTTGGCTACTTTTTTATATTACCTTATTCATTGACCCTACACTTCCACTACAACAAATTTTGTTAGAAGAAATTGTAGGGAGGTTGGTAGTCTGGGAGTCAATAGCTAAATCTAGGGATGCAAATGAGCCTGATGTTAGTAGAGAGAGATTAATTATTATAGGTGATGGTGATCTGGGTGGTGTGGTGACCCCACTAAATGATTAGTTCATGACTATGTAGAGTCATATAAACTTGATGGTTGCTGAGTGGTGTATGATGCTTGGTCAAAATAAGCAGTAGGGTTTCCTCCAGGGTGTTGAATATGTTGTTGAGTTCCTTGACATAATAGGATGATTAGTTTTGAGTATGATAGAAGATCCCGTGTTGAAGCATTTTTTATTTAATCACTGCATGAGCTGATTTTGCTTTTTAATCTATGTATTTGATAAAGGAAATTTCCCTTTTGAGTGAAATCTTTGACTTTCAAAAATTCTCTGTAGAAAAAGAGTGATTTTTTTATCATTTAATAGGAAGAGGCGTGTGCCATTGATTTTGAGATTTATCACTGTGGCGAATGGAGCATGTGCACTTAGTTTCTTGGATCTTATAATGATGAGAGGGAATGTTGGGGTATTTTAAATTACTTTTGATTTAAGATGGTTTGATCTTTGTGTACCAAATTTACATTATAATTAGGAGTACAGGGGCTTGAGAATGGGTCCTTCATTTTGTCTCTACTGCCTTTTCTTTTTTCAAACATCTTTTATTGATATGTCTAGTTTGTGTAAGTGTGAAAATATGTTTATTGGAAAAATAAGGATTGTTGAGTACTTGCCTCATAGAGGAGTTTGTTGATTATGTATTCAACGCTTTCTATTTTTTCCATGCTGACTACTCTATAAGGTCAATAAAGGAGGATGGATGAATCAATATGGTGTTGGATGGGGAACTAGTCATCCCCATTGTACACTTAGTGTTGGGGTGACGATTCTCTTTTTGTGTTGAAATAAAAGAAGTTCTAAATTTCTATGGAGCTGACCTTGCCTAATTATTTCTAAATTCTATAGTGGCAATTGTATCTTTTGCTTCTCTTATGAGGGTGCATAATTTGTCGTGGTCATTGTACATGTTATAACATGTGCAAGTTGAAGGCAGTATTTTTTGTGGTTCTGAACTTACTTGGATGTAAGGAGCTTCCTACTCTAGTTCCACTGAAGATGAATAAGTTGGCCCTCCCGGGGTTATTTACTGAGGAAAAAGTGGTGTTGTGGCTGGTGAAGAATGAACCATTAATTTTTCTTCACCATGTTTCCAATAAAGAAATATTTTCAAGACTTTTTATGGTAAACAATTTTCTTATTTTGATAAAACAAAGTCCTTGCTTAATTCTAATTCAGTATTCGTAGCCTTGCAGGAAGAGTCTTGGTTACACTTTTCCTGCGTACATGGATTCTTTATCATCATATGTGATGATGGCCGTTAGATTGAAAGAACATCTTTTTTTATTAGTGTTGAGATTCATCTAGAAGTTCGCTTGAAGAAGAAGAATGATGCTAATGTTGGTGTGAGCACCAAGGTTTTGGTTTCCAAGAGACTGAGGGTGCCCGAGGGGCAGAGCAATCCTCCCCCATCCTATAGAAAAAAGGATGTTATGGAGTCCTTCAAGGAGGAGACAGTGCTTGCTGATCTATCAATAGGACATGAGGAAATAATTGTTGTTGTTTTGCATAAGGGAAAAGAGTATGTCGAGAGTGTTGAAGCTTTTGGTAGTTCTTGAAGTTATAACCCATCAAATATTGACGATGCCTCATATTCTAGTGAGAGAAGAGTTTCTTCGAGTGAAAAATATGATTCCATTATAGTATCAAGCTAGTGCTTTGAGAATAATGGAATAATTCATGACTTAACATTAGAATGAGAGATTTTTTAGTTGAATTTATGTAGTTGGTATTTTTGATGATGATCTCATTGACAAACTCTTAGCAAAAAAACTTTCTTGCTTAGTAATATCTTGGTGTGGTTGCCAAGATTAAGTGAGCGAGTGAAAGGAAAAGATATGCCAGAGCTCACCCTGTATAAGAAGAGGGAGATCCACCGAGAGATGGTGAGTAAAGTGAACTTGTTGGAAGAGGAGATCACCCGAGTGAGGGAACAACATTTGTTTGAGCTAGATTCGGTGATGACTGAGGCATTATCGGCTGTAGAGGCCAAGGATTGTGGTGAAGTGATTTCTATCGATCATGCTAAAATCTTGAATTCAAATGTGTTAAGAGAGTTGCTAATTGCATGTTTTACATTCTTGCAACTTGTATAGTTTTGATAATTCCAAATATTATTATTTTAAGTTTTGTTATCTCCTAACACTTTTTGGAAGATTATTTTTTGCTCTTGTGTGAACTAACATTTCAAGAAATTTGAACTCCAGACTAATGAAGACTTCAAATCAAATTCAGCATGAGATGATTTGTAAATTGAAGCTTATATTTTTCTTTGAATTGAGTTTGAGAGGGAGTGATTGTAATTGTGTAAATAAACACACACACACACACACACTTAAAGAGATCTTTAAAAATTGTACTGATTGTACGGGATGAACACAATTCATACGGGACAATCAAGTCAGTTATCTCCTCAGAAGAGTAATGGAACGAACAGGAAGCAAATACAATTTTTCTAAGTCCTGATCATCCAGGACTAATTTCTTATTCATCCCAGTACAAAATGGGCTCTGGAAAATTTTCGTTTAGACGAAATTCATATTCGTGCCAGGACGAAATGCTATATGGAAAATTTTTGTCCAGATAAACTCCAATTCGTCCCAGAACGAAATGCTCTCTGAAAAATTTTCATCCAGATGAACTCCAATTCATCCCAGGACGAAATGTCCTTTAAAAAATTTTCATTCAGACGAAATCCATATTCATGCCAAGATGAAATGTCCTCTATAAAAATTTTGTCCAGACGAACTCATATTCGTCCCAGGATAAAGCGCACTGACTCTTAAAAATTTGGCAACTTCCTGCAGTTTTTGGAACTGACCTATGGTATAATCGTTCATTCCAGATGAACCTTGTTCGTACGGGATGATTAACGTGTACGAAGTCAGTTCATACCAATATACATTGGGTTCGTTTCCAACTGAATTATGTAACATCATCTGGGACGATCCACGATCGTACGAGACGATCCACTGCTGACAGACTTGAATTTTAGCAATTTTTGGATGGTTTTTTATGTCTTTTCTATATAAAGTCCAATATAAACTACCACTTAATCTTTTCGCCTACTGATCTTCGTGCCTACTGAAAGGAAAGTCAAGGAGAGAGTGTTTGAAGGAGGATTCTTACTACTGGAGCGTGATGGTTTCACTTGGTACTCAAAGGTAAGAGTCTCAACTTGTGATTTTTGATTACTTCACTAGTTTCTCTCTTCCTTCTAGATTTCTTGTGAAGATGATCTATCAAGGAGATCTGGTTCTCTGCCAACACTAGGAGAGTGTGAAAGGATAAAGGGTTCTCTACCCACACTAGGAGAGTGTGAAAGGATGAAGGGTTCTCTACCCACACTAGGAGAGTGTGAAAGGATGAAGGGTTCTCTGCCTACACTAGGAGAGTATGAAAGGATGAAGGGTTCTCTGCCTACACCGGGAGAGTTTGAAAGGATGGATGGTTCTCTGCTAACACTAAGAAGAGTGTAAAAGGACGATGGTACTCTGCCGCACTGGGTAGTGGTGGAAGAGAGTTTTGTTTGCTGTTGGTGCAGAGTCACTAGTGGTATTAGTGCAATACTCGGAGGGTGCCTCCAGAGAGTGGATGTAGGTCGTGTTTGACCGAACCACTATAAATCTCATGTCTTTTATTTTTCTGCTACTTTTATTTTTGCTTTACTATTTCTAACTTGTGGTTGAAAAATCTTTTTCTATAAAATTCACTAAAGTTAAAATTCTCGATTTTAAAGTTTAAAAGAGGGTAACATTTTTAATTACCAATTCACCCCCCCCTCTTGGTTAGCCTCTGGGACATAAGCTTATATTTAACAACCTAATTCATATTGAACAAATTTCAACAAGTGGTATCAGAGCTTTGTTTTAAAATTAGAAGTTTAGACTACTTTTTGATTAACGTTGATGGCTACATTTGGAAATCGAAATACACATGAGGGTTACTCTATAACTAGACCTCCATTGTTCAACAATATTCCTTTTGATTTTTGAAAAACACGCATGTCTACATTTTTACAGTTAGTTGATTACTGTATGTGGATCTTAGTTCAGGAAGGGTATACAAAACCAACTAGACTAGTTGACGGAGTTAGAGTTGAAACACCTTTTGTGGACTAGAGAGTATAAGAATGTGACTTAGTACAACTAAACCCCAAATGCTTGAATAGTTTCTTTTGTGCACTTAAATCTGAAGATTACATGCGGGTTTCTACTTGCAAGAGTCGAAAGGACATATGGGATATACTTTGTATAACGTATGAGGGGACTAATGAGGTTAAGCAATCTAGACTTAATATCTTGTTGCATGATTATGAACTATTTCGCATGAAATCTAATGAATCAATTTCTGATATATACACAAGATTCACACAAATAGTCACCTCTTTATATGCATTGGATAGGAAACTAACGCATACTAAAATGGTTAATAAGATTCTTCGTTGTTTGCCTACTGCTTATGATTCTACTGCAATTACAGAGTCTAAAGATCTCAATATTTACTTTATTGACAATCTTCTTGGTTTGTTAATTTCTTACGAGCAAGGAGTTAGCCAAAGAAAGATTGATGCAGGTGAACCACGAAAGGAGAAGAATATAGCACTGTGAAAGTGGAGGAGTCTAAGAGTGAACACTCACAACCTGAGGATGAAGACGACATCGCATTAATGACTAGACAATTCAGAAGCTTTCTAAAGAGGAAGCAGAAGAGACGCCAGCAATGGAATGGAGGTAAATTTAATAGAAGTGCCAAGGTTGATTTGCTATGAGTGCAGGAAACCTGGACATATTAAGATAAATTTCCCGAAACTTAATGCCACTCCTAGCAAGGAGAAGGTAGAAAAGAAATAATTTATAAAAAAGGGCAAGAAGAAATTCCAAAGAGCTTTTTGGGTGGACTCAGCTTCGGACTCGTCAGAGATAGAAAAGGAAGAGGAAGTCACTAATCTATGCTTAATGGTCGATAGTCTTGATCTGTCAGATCAAGAAGAGGTATGTGACTTAAGTTATGATGAACTTTTTGAAGTTTTTGAACACGTGCATGATGCATATAGGAAAATGAAGAAAATGCATACCAGTCTAAGTTTAAAATTTAAAGAACTATAAAAGAATCATGAAATCTTTAGAAAAGATCATGCTTTAATTGATGACAACCACATAAAATTACTTAATGAGTTTGATAACTTGAATAAAAATCATGAAAATTTAAAATCATCCTATGCAGAACTTGAAAAAGATTTTAAAAACTTTAAGGATGAATCGGAGAGCAAGATTTATATATAAAATTATACAAATCGAATTTTTGAAGATATGAATTCATTTTACAAATTAACAATAAAAGCTCTCGAGGATAATAGGATACCCCCTAAACTTGAAGATTTCATAAATCCAATTTTGTATCCTAAATTTATGCAATCCCTAAATAGATAAATGAATAGTAGCAGACTTAGAAACCCTTTTCCAAAAGTCAAATATAATAACTATGGATTGATTGGATACATAGCTCACACTTGTACTTTGAAGAAGAAAACTTATTTGGTGTGGAAACCTAAGATGCATAAACCTAGACATATCATATATGCATCTCTTTATAAATTACCAAAAGGAGAATCCAAACTTGTTTGGGTTTCCAGGTTTAACGTTTGATAATCTTACAGGGTCGCTCTCACACAAGACCTCGTGGGAGCATATGGTACCTGGACAAAGGATGTTCAAAGCATATAATTGGAGATACGGCACAATTCATATTGCTGGAAGCTAGGAGTGGAGGCAAGGTTACACTTGGAGATAACACCACAAGGAAGGTAATTGGGATAGGTATGATAGGAAATCTTATGAAGATTTATATTAAAAATGTGTTATTGGTAGAAGGCTTAAAGAATAATTTGTTAAGTATAAGCCAGCTATGTGACAAAGGATTTTGTGTGAAATTTTTTCCTACTAACTGCATTTTAAGCCTAAATGGAAATAATGTTTTGAATTGTATATGGGTAAACAATGTTTATATTCTAGACTCAAATTGCATTCAATCTCCTACTGCATTTTGTTTAAAAACTATTTCTGATGAGTCATGGCTTTGGCATAGGAGACTTTGTCATTCTAGCATGAAAAACCTTAGGAGAATTACCCAAAAGAACTTAGTGAGAGGTATACCAAAACTAGACTTTACTAAGGACCACTTTTGTGATGTATGTCAATTAGGAAAATAAGTAAAGTCCTCTTTTAAGTCCAATAAGGATCTTAGAACTAGTAAACCATTGGAGATTTTGCATATGGATCTTTTTCGACCAGTTGGAACTATAAGTCTAGGAGGGAAGGTATACGGATTTGTGATTGTGGATGATTACTCAAGATTCACATGGGTTAGATTTCTATTTCAAAAGAGTGAATCATTTGAGGAATTTAAAATTTTTTCGACTTGAATTCAAAGAAAACTTGGGTGTGAAATCATGACTATATAAAGTGATCATGGAAGAGAATTTAAAAATAAAAGATTTGAGGATTTTTGTAAGGAGAAAGGAATTGATCACATTTTTTCTGCACCTAGAACCCCTCAGCAGAATGGGGTAGTCGAAAGAAAAAATAGAACATTAATAGAAGCTGCCGGAGCAATATTGGCAGAATACTCACTTCCTAAATACTTTTGGATTGAGGCGTTTAGCACTGCATATTATGTTTTGAATAGGGTTAATGTGAGATCTAAATTAAATAAAATACCCTATGAGTTGCTAAAAGGAAGAACACCTAATTTGTCTCATTTGAATATTTTTGGTTGCAAGGTGTTTATACATAATAATGGAAAATCTTCCTTAGGAAAATTTGATCCAAAATTAGATGAAAGAATTTTTGTTGGATACTCAAGTGTTGGAAAGTCTTATAGAGTATTCAATTGAAGAACTTTGGTAATTAAGGAGACCACACATATTGTATTTGATAAATCTAGAAATTTGGAAGAGCCAAATGTTGTAGAAGATGAGATTGAGGATAACTCTTAAAAGAATGATAAAATAAATTTGGAAAATAATTTGGAATAAAATGTGAAAGAAAATTTGGAGATAGAAAATCCTTTGCCTAGAGATTTGAGGTTTTCTAAAAACCACCCAAAGGAGTTGATAATTGGTGAACCTAGTGAAGGTGTAAGGACTAGGCGTGGATTAAACAAAGAAGTCAATCATTCTGCCTTTATTTCATCTGTAGAACCCACAAATATGGATCAAATACTTTTAGATGAGTTTTGGATTTTGGCTATGTAAGAAGAGTTAAATCAATTTGTAAGAAATAAAGTTTGGCAATTAATTAAAAGGCCAAAGGATCAAAGTGTAGTTAAAACCAAGTGGGCATTCAAAAATAAAATGAATGACTTAGGAGTAGTTATTAAAAATAAAGCTAGATTAGTTGCTAAGGAGTATAATTAGATTGAAGGGATTGATTTTGAGGAGACTTTGGCCCCTGTAGCTAGACTTGATGCAATTAGGGTTTTGTTAGACTTTGCCTGTTTTAGAGGATTTAAACTGTACCAAATGGATGTGAAAAGTGTCTTTTTAAATGGGGTAATTCAAGAAAATATTTTTATAGAATAACCACCAGGTTTTGAAAATTTTAAATACCCAAATCATATTTTCAAATTGAAAAAGACATTATATGGATTGAAATAGGAACCTAGGGCTTGGTTTGAGAGGTTGAGCACCTTATTACTTGAAAGATCATTTGAAAAAGGAAGTATTGATACAACTCTCTTTTTGAAGAGATTTGAAAAGGATATACTTATTGTAAAAATTTATGTGGATGACATCATCTTTGGATCTTCAAATAAAAATCTTTGTGATAATTTTTCTAAAATAATGAATAGTGAATTTGAGATGGTGTAATGGGAGATTTAAGTTACTTTCTAGGATTTAGTATTAGCAAATTGAGGAAGGTACATTTATTAATCAGTCAAAGTATGTTAAGGACATCCTCAAAAAGTATGAAATGGATAATGCTAAATCTGTTAGTACACCTATGAGTTCCTCAGTTTAGTTGGATAAGGACCCTAAGGGAAAAATCTGTTGATCAAAAGAAATTTAGAGGGATAATTGGATCTTTACTTTACTTGATAGCTAGCCGGCATGATGTCATGTTTAATGTTTATTTATGTGCTAGATTTCAATCAGATCCAAAAGAATCACATTTGACAGCAGTAAAAAAGATTCTAAGATATCTGTTAGGAACTCAGAACTTAGGAATTTGGTATCCTAAGTTTAGCTCTTCATTTGAAATAATTGATTATTCAGATTCTGATTTTGCAGGTTGTAGGGTGGATAGAAAGAGCACTTCTAGAACATATCAGTTTATTGAAAATTTTTTAGTCTCTTGGTCTAGTAGAAAATAAAATTCAATAGCCCTATCTACTGCAGAAGCTAAATACATTGCATTAGGAAGTTGTGTGGCACAAGTACTTTAGTTGAAACAACAGTTGCTTGATTTATGATTAACTATAGGCACTACCAATTTATTGTGATAATATGAGTGCTATTTGTATTTCTAAAAATCCTATTCAACATTCAAGAACCAAACATATAGACATCATGCTTCATTTCATAAGGGATCATGTATCCCAAGGAGAAATTAAACTCACTCATGTTTCTACTGAAAATTAACTTGCAGACATTTTTACAAAATCTTTAACCTTTGATACTTTCAGTGCATTAAGAACAAGGCTTGGAGTAATTAATTTGAATGCTTAATTAAAAATGTTTTCTGCAACATTGATATGTGTTTTCTAGTTAATGTTTTTGTGTGTTTTTATGATTTTGTTTATCTTAAGTTTGTGATTTTCTGTATTTGAGTTTTTTTTTTTGTGATTTTATGTATTTTTTGTTGTGTTTGTGTTTTTAGTTTTTTATTGAGTGCATGTTTTAAAAATTTTGAGTGACAATCGTCTGGGATGAAATTTCTTTTTTCGTACGGGTTGAATTGTGTAGTGTGTCAATCTGTTAGATTTAAACCATTTGTGTGCAGTTTTTCAAATTGATTCATCATTTATGCAATGATATTCTTTATCTTAGTGTCCAAATTGATTCATATTTTTGATATGTATTTTTTATTATCAATGTTATATCACTTTTTAAATCCTATGAATCATATTGATTTTCCTAATGATTTGATTTTATTTGCAAAATTTAATTCAATCACTTTCAAAGATCAATTATCAAAGGATTATCATATGACTGCTTATATTTATGGTCTTTTTCTTCTTCTCTTTTTGTTATTGTCAAAAAGGGGGAGAAAATATTATTTGTTCGTATCTTCTCGTAACTCGTATCTTTTTGTATCCTTGTTTGTATCTTTTCGCAACTCATATTTATGTTTCATAGTATTATTTTTGTTACATCTTAAAATTAAAAAAAAAGGGGAGAGATAAAATTATTGTGTAAATCCTCCTTATTTTCAAATGTTCATCAATTTAGGGGGAATTTAGAAGATTCTTAAATTTTGAAAATTATACAAACAATAATTATTTTTCCATTATCAAAAAGGGGGAGATTGTTAAGAGAGTTGCTAATTGCATGTTTTATATTCTTGCAACTTGTATAGTTTTGATGATTCTAAATATTATTATTTTAAGTTTTGTTATCTCCTAACACTTTTTGGAAGATTTGTTTTTGCTCTTGTGTGGACTAACATTTAGGAAATTTGAACTCTAAACTAATGAAGACTTCAAATCAAATTCATCATGAGATAGTTTGTAAATTGAAGCTTGTATTTTTCTTTGAATTGAGTTTGAGAGGGAGTGATTGTAATTGTGTAAATAAACACATACGCACACACACTTAAGGGGATCTTTAAAAATTATACTAATCATATGGGATGAACATAGTTCGTACGAGACGATCAAGTCAATTATCTCCTTGAAAGAGCAATGGAACGAATAGGAAGCGAAGAAAATTTTTCTAAGTCCTAATCATCTAGGACAAATTTCCCAATTGTCCTAGTACGAAATGGGCTCTAAAAAAATTTTGTTCAGATGAAATTCATATTCGTTCTAGGACGAAATTTTCTCTGAAAAATTTTTGTCCAGACGAACTCCAATTCGTCCCTGGATGAAATGCTCTCTGGAAAATTTTTATCCAGACGAACTCCAATTCGTCCCAGGACAAAATGTCCTCTAAAAAATTTTCGTTCAAGCAAAATTCATATTCATGCCAGGATGAAATGTCCTCTACAAAAAATTTGTCCAGACGAACTCATATTCGTCCCAGGACAAACCGCACCGACTCTTAAAAATTTGGCAACTTCCTACAGTTTTCGGAACCAACCTATGGTATAACCGTTCGTACCAGACAAACCTTGTTTGTACGGGATGATTAACGTGTACGAAGTCTGTTCATACCAATATACATTGGGTTTGTTTCCAACTAAATTAAGTAACATCGTCCGGGATGATCCACAATTGTACGAGACAATCCACTGTTGACAGACTTGAATTTTAGCAGTTTTTGGACGATTTTTTGTATCTTTCTTATATAAAGTCCAATATAATCTGCCACTTAATCTTTTTTCCTACTGATCTTCATGCCTACTGAAAGGAAAGTCAAGGAAAGAGTGTTTGAAGGTGGATTCTTACTACTGGAGCGTGAATGTTTCACTTGGTACTCAAAGGTAAGAGTCTCAACTTGTGATTTTTGATTACTTCACTCTTTTCTCTCTTCCTTCTAGATTTTTTGTGAAGAAGATCTGTCAAGAAGATCCGGTTCTCTGCCGACACTTGGAGAGTGTGGAAGGATGAAGAGTTCTCTGCCCATACTTGGAGAGTGTGAAAGCACGATGGGTTCTCTACCCACACTAGGAGAGTGTGAAAGGATGAAGGGTTCTCTGCCCACACTAGGAGAGTGTGAAAGGACGTCGAAGGATTCTTTGCCTACACCGGGAGAGTGTGAAAGGATGGACGGTTCTCTTCCAACAATGAGAAGAGTGTAAAAGGACGACTGTTTTCTATCGCACTGGGTAGTGGTGGAAGAGAGTTTTGTAAAGGCTTATCCACCTTGCTATGGGTGCAAAAGGAGAGTCACTAGTGGTATTAGTGCAATACTCGGAGGGTGCCTCCGGGGAGTAGATGTAGGTCATGTTTGGCCGAACCACTATAAATCTCGTGTCTTTTATTTTTCCGCTACTTTTATTTTTGCTTTACTATTTCTAACTTGTGGTTGAAAATCTTTTTCTATAAAATTCACTAAAGTTAAAATTCTTTTTTAAAGTTTAAAAGAGGGTAAAATTTTTAATTACCAATTCACCCCCCTTCTTGGTTAGCCACTGGGACATAAGCTTAGGTTTAACAACCTAATTCATATTGAACAAGTTTCAATATAAAGCTCAAGCTAAGATGAGAATTTTTGAGCTAGCCAGACAGTTAGATGAATTCCCCCATGTTGTGCATGATAGAGACTTTAAATGTGTAATGGGTGACCATTATTTTGATGGGATCACTAATTACATTAAGAGACTTTTGGCCAAATGTGAGCTTAATTCCAAATTTGTGGTTCCTTCCTAATACTTTAAGGAATATCCTGAGAGTGATAATGATAAAGAGAGTGAATGTTCAAGTGTGACTAATAAGTGAGTCACATCAACCTTGATGTTATAATTTTATAATTTTTATCATACTCTTTGATGCTATATAGATAGAAAGATATAAATAAATTCATTTATTATTTAGTTATTTTATTTTCATACTTCTACATACTTGAGCGGTGATGTTAGCTAGCTTTTGTTTTCCAACCTTCTTCCTATGGAGCCTCTGAGAGGGACAGAGTTGAATTTTTTACCCTTCTTTCATTATAATGTGAGTTATTATGACTCAATGGTTGAGTTGTGCATCTTGTATTTTATTAATTGTAAATTTAATACTATTTTATTATCTTAAATGTCAGTAATAATATTATTCTTAGCAAGGATCTTAAAATTAAATTGGACCAGTTAGTTCAGCCGATTGAACTGTGAATTACCTGGCTTGCCAATTTGGAGTTCATCAGAGAACTAAAATTGCACAAAATTAGCATAAAATTTGAAGGCTTGGTGTTCAAACTATGAAATCGATAAACCAATGCCAATTTTAAAAAAAATTGGTTGGTTCAATTTATGAGGGAAAAATAGCAAATTAAAATCTAATTGTGATTTATTCTTTCTTGTATCCCATCACTGCTCTTAATTCTATTCGAGTGTCTCAGCCTCTTCTATAAATTTTTCCAAAATTTTATGAATAAAGGTTGGTTATTTTCTTCCACTTCACTCTTGGATAATCTCTTTGCAATTTTCCACTCCTTGACCTTGAGAGCTTGTTGGTGAGGAGATCGAAGGTTGACTTAGAGCTTCATCCTCCAAGGTTTTCAAACTTTCAATCCAGACATCCTCCATGCTTGAGGTCTTGAAGGAAGACTAAGAGAAGTTCCCAGAGAGTCAAACAAAAGTTAAACTCAACAATTTCATTCATTGGTTAGAGGTAAATGTCAAACCCTAGGTCTGAATCTACAATTTAAATAACATTACTATCCTATATCATGGATCCCCAAACTTCATGGAATATGTTTTTAAATTTCCTAGAATTCTTGCCTAAAAATTCATTTGCTTTGATTGAGTAAATAAAAAGTTTAAAGCCTTCTTCCATATAATTTCATTTGAACAAAAAAGATATGCAAAGTTATAAGCTAAATGATCTTGCGTGTATATTATTTGATGACTCAGATATGGTCAAATGGTGCAATTCATTGAATGTATAAAGTGGCGGGTTGGATTGCACATCCACCTGCCATGATCTTTGCTGTCCATGTAAACTGCGTGTGATCCAACGACCCAGATTGTGCACTAACATGGATAAGTCATCAACCACTTCCATTTAGTAGCGACCAATCCAACGTCAACATGCATCTAGTATGAGGATGACCTAACATGGCAGTGGCGGTGGGAAAATGCTTTAAATTAATTATTTAAGTGAATACTTTTGCTAAAATTTCAAAAATTCACCATAAATCACACACTTAATAAAACGTTTCATATACTTGCTCGATGGAACCAACATGAGTAGGGATACAATTAAAAAAAAATCAAGTCAATTTGATGAGTGGATAAGGAGTAATTTAGCTTTATTTATTCACTATTTTTTGATGAATTCTTCTTGTATACTCATCAAATTGATCCCAAACTTTGCTGGTTAATACTAGGGCATGTCCTTTACCTACCCTAATTATTCTTGGACTATTTGATGAGTAAATTTACATGAATTTAATTTACAAAGGTATGGGTCATTTCTTGACCTAGATCTTTGGAAATTTTTAAATTACACTCCATAGAGCACTGGTTCATAATTTTTATGGTGTGCTAGCTTAGTGTACAAGGCTTATGCCACTGATTTCAACCCTATCTATTATCAAGATCTCTTGAAATAAAATTTCTAATATGTAGTTTGGGGCTCATTTGGTCTGTTTATTAGTGAAACCTAATTCACCTTGCATAAATGACCAATAATTTTAAACTTATCATTATAAATATGAAATAAATTCAAAAATATTTAAAGAAATAAATAAAGAAATAAAATAAATAAATAAAAATATAAATAAAATCTCAAATAGTTTGAAACTCTTGTAATCATATTTAAAGGTCATATTGACCTATGGTGGTGATTTTAAGTGGTTTAAAATTAATTTGGATAAAAAATTAAACATAATCTAATTACTTAAAATTTGTAAAATCATAAATAGTTACAGAAAAATACAAAAAAGATAAACTAAATTGCATTCAAGTTCAAGTTAAATCTAAAATTTATTAAAAAATCATAAAATACTAAACCTTAAATAAAAATAAAATAAAAATTTGGTCAACTCAATTAATAAAGAAAATTAAATAATGATACAAATTTAATTAAACCTCAAATGTCAAAAGTAAATCAACTAAATAAATCAAAATTAGAGAATAAACATTAAACATTAAATTGATTTAAAAGTTAATAAACATAAAATATTATTTAAATTAATTAAATAAAATAAAATTGAACAACTTAAATAAAGAAGATAATAAATCAAATGATTTTATGCACTTGAATTGATCCCTTAGGGGGAATCAAATGCGTTAGAATTATGAGCCTATGATGTTTCAATTGAGAGCTTCATGTTCTTGAAGTGATCAATTGATAAGATTATTTAAAACTTAAATTATTAAAATACCTAAATAAAATGAAAGACTCTATGTGTTGGATTGATCCCATTATGGAGATCAAATGCATTATAAATATGAGTT
Organism: Dendrobium nobile; assembly: GCA_022539455.1. Classification (NCBI taxonomy): domain Eukaryota; kingdom Viridiplantae; phylum Streptophyta; class Magnoliopsida; order Asparagales; family Orchidaceae; genus Dendrobium; species Dendrobium nobile. The sequence continues at coordinate 11,333,436 of CM039725.1, forward strand.
TAGGACTTACTAATAAATAACTCATAGCACTTAGCAGTTCATCTTCTTTAAAACATAAAATAAATAACTCAATACTAATACATTCTTTAAAGTAAAAATTAAATTATACAACAACAACAACAACATCAAGCCTTTATCCCACTATGTGGGGTCGGCTACATGTATCCTTTTTCTCCTTTGTGTCGTATTAAAAGTCAAATTCTCGTTTAAATCTAATAAAGAAAGGCCATTCCTAATATTTTCTAACCAAGTCTTTTTAGGTCTACCCCTACCTTTCTTAACACAAGTCAAATCTAATACCTCTACAAATTTAAATTTAAATTAATTCTCTTTGACCTATAATAAATTAAAAATAAAATATTATATAACATTAAATAATAAATAATTTAGGACCTATCCAAACCATATAGCTTGTTACACACACTTTAGATGGTTTGATAGGGTTACAAACTATAACCTAAGCTAGACAGGTGTTGTGGTTTGTTTTGTTTGAAGTAACTTGCTTGGAGGGTATTCATGCTTGGTGTGTTTACTTTCTATACTCTAGATGCATATTTATTTTTCTTTTGGTCTTCACTTCTTCGTCCTTTTGAGAGCTTCTTGGATTCGTTGGGTTTGGATATCCAAATGAAAAGAAACACCTACCTAAATGGGTATTTTCTTTTCTCTTTGGATATTTTGAAAATATCCTATGAATCTCCAAATGAAGAGGAACTCTCCCTTTAGGGATGTTACCCTTCTCTTTGGATTTCAGGTTGGATAACTAGACCCATATCTAAACTGAACTTTCACATTACAACTCAATTTTAAATACACCAAATCTCAAATACATGAAATAAAGAAAATCTATACAAAAATATAACTTGTAAGGTTATTCTAAAAAATTATAATGAAATTCAACATCTTAAACAATATATAATTAAATGCTCGAATTAATTTCATAGTCACACTTGACCATGCTCTTTTTAATTTTGAATTGCCTTAGTATGCTTAGCATATGTAGAAAGATTATTAAATTAAAGCTTAATTTTTCATTACCCCCTTAGTTTTGTAGACATGTATGAGCAAGACCACTTGCGAAAAATCATATGAGCAACCAGATTATTTCTAGCCTAATGGTAATCTAATGCCCTTCAAATCAATTCATAGATTGCATTAAAATTAATATAATTAATCACATCAATTAATACTAGAAACCATCATGGTTACTTGAGTCGGTTGTCCTAACAAATCATTTAAAGTGTGTGGAGAATGCTAGGTAGCTTGAATATGTCCTATTTTGGGTAATTAGTAAAAGTTATCAAGTGTTTTAATTGTTTAAAGGCTCATGGGATTTTTAGATTTAAATTTAAGTATTAATGAATTGAAGTTAATTTTAAGATATATTTTAAATGTTAATTGATTGCTACATTTGTTTACACTAGGGTCGTGAAGGTTATTTTACCTTTATTAGGACTAAGTTAATAGTCTCATAGGTCCGAGTTACTTAGTAATAACTTGTATTAATTAAGTGGCTTAATTGTTTAGAGTTTGAAGGGTAATAATTTTTTAATTAAAATGTTTTATTATTGGGTTTGAAGGTTTAATTTAATGTTTTCTGGAACTTTAAATCAAATATTGAATTTTAGGATTATATGTAATTATTTAATATATTAAATTAATGGGTCAAAAACTGACATTTTGATTAAGGTTAATTTTTGGAGTTTTAATATTTTTCATAAATACTAGACCTTGAGATGACTAATTAGGTACTAAGTTTGCTAGAATTGAATTTTTCTAGATTTAGCTATGACTTTTAGACTTTTTGACTTAAATTTGACCTAAGTTTGACAAAAAAGTTGATTTTTTGACTTTGATTTAATTATGGAGGTTTAACCTTTTTAATAAATATTTGACCTTAAATGGAGTTGATTGATTTTGAGTTTGCTTAGTTTGGAATTTTATGGAATTACTTATGAATTTCCAAAGTTTGGCAATTAATTAAAATGTTAAAATTTTTAATTATGGAAGGTTTTAAGGGTTTTTATCCGAATTAATTTCAAAACTCTTGAAATCACTCCTAAACATTAGGAGTGACCCAAGGGAGTGTTCTCAAGTGTTTTAGAATTTTTTGAAAATTTTAATTATTTTAATTAATTAAATTAATTAAATATTTATTTTAATTTAAAATTAAATGAAACTTAAAATTGAAGTGAGGAGCTTTTAATTTTCTTAAGTTAAGGGTTAAAATATTTTGATCAATATGATATATTATTTGAAAATTTTGAATTTAAATTTGATTTAATGTAAAATTTTGAAGTTTTAAACATAATTAATGAAGTAATTTTGAGTTAATTAAATAATTAACTTAATGATTTTTTAAAATTAGTAGAAATTTACCCTAAGGTAGAGTGTGTCACCAAGTGTAAATGATTTTAAGTTTCATCCCTATTGGACATAGTTTAATTTTCTAAAATTTTCCTAAATTCTTAAGACATGTCTTTAATTATTTTCCTTAGGTGACACTAAGTTGTTTGGGTTAAAATTGATGTTCTCTAACCCTTAATACAAATAATGTGCACACATTATGTAAATCAAGAGCCCTAGACTAAGTGCATGTGCAAACCTAGAAATCAAAACTAAAGAATAACTTAAGTAGTTTAGAATTTAATAGACAATCAATTAAGAGATAATTGTCCATTAATCATTCCCCATTAATTCAATTCAATCAAGGTAATTCTCCATTTTGGTTGGATTACATCAAGTATCAGCCTTAAGCCCAATTCTTTTCGCTTTAGTCATGGATGTTCTAACTAGACATTTGTTAGAGGATGTACCTTGGTGTATTTTTTTGCTGATGATATTCTTCTTGTTGATAAGACTAGAGAGAGACTTTAAGGTAAACCTAAATTCTGGAGGTCAACCTTAGAGTCTAAAGGTTTTTGCTTGAGTAGATCTAAAACTGAATATATAGAGTGTAATTTTAGTAGTAATAGACCTAGTGAGCAGATTGTAACTTTGGACGATTAAGTCATTAATAAGAGTACATGATTTAGATCTCTTGGATCTATTATCTAGAGTGATGGTGAAATAGATGGGGATATTTTCAGCAAAATTCAAGTTGGATGGTTGAGGTGGAGGAATGCATCAGACTTGTTGTGTGATAGAAAAGTCCCCCTAAAACTTAAGAGAAAATTCTATAAGATGGTTGTGAGTCCTACAATGCTTTATGGTGCTGAATGTTGGCCATTAAAATAGAAGCATAATACTAAGTTAAGTGTTGCAGAGATAAGGATGCTTAGGTGGATGAGTGGCTTTACCCTTAGAGATAGAATACGAAATAATCATATACATGAAAAGGTTGGAGTTGTGCTAGTGGAAGATAAACTTAGAGAGATTCACCTTAGATGGGTTTGTCACATAAAATAACAGTCTTCTGATGACATGGATGGGAAAGCAGAGGTATTAGATTCGACTAATGTTAAGAAAGGTGGAGGCAGACCTAAAAAGACTTGGTAAGAAAATATTAGAAATGATCTTTATTTATTAGATTTAAACAAGAATTTGACTTTTAATAGGACACAATGGAGTCACGAATTCATGTAGCCGACCCCACGTAGTGAGACAAATGCTTATTGTTATTGTTATTGTTGTTGTATCCTAAATGCATTCAAGAGTAATTTAAAAGTATAATTATAGATTAAATTTAAAAAATTTAGGTATTGAAATATAAAACTTAAATTTAATAAATTCAAAATATTATTAGAAATTAAATTCAAATAATCATAAAAAAATTACTAGATATCAAAAACATGTTAAAAGATTTTTCCTCAAAATTTGGAAATATTTTAATTTATATTTAATTAACTATTAATTAAATACCAAATATTTAATTTTTGAAATTTATTTAAAATATGTAAAACATTTTAAAATAATTTTAATTTTAAATAAAAATACTTAAAAAATTGAGCAAAATGATATATTCAACTCATTTTTTGGATTAAAAATGAAAATTTAATGTATTTTTAATTTTGTTCATTTAAAAATGATTTTAAAATTAATTTAAATATATATAAATTAAATGGAGGCCAATATTGCTTTGATAACTTCCTATGATACTACCAAGTGGCCTAGGGTGGTTAGGAGCAGAAGGAATCAAAGGACAAGAGGATAATGACATGTAAAAGGGGTTTTGTCCTCTTTTGCACATGTGGGATAGTTAAGGGTTGCTTAAAGATAAACTAGGTATTAAGAGAGGTCTTAGAAGTCTCTAGATAGTGTTTAGGACTGTTGGTAAAGCTTAGAATGGAGCGTGTTAGCTTGAGCCAAGTTATTTAATTTTTTGACTACTCTATTCTCCTTTGTTGACTAGGTTGACTAGTCAAGTAGTCAAGGGGTGATGAGGTGGAAACTAGAAAGGTTTGATGAGCAATTTGGAGTGGGTTGCAAGGGATCTAAGTGGTTAAGTCCATTGTATGAATGAGATTGTGCATTTATAGGAATGTTTGACCAAACTAAGCAAGTTGTCTTGGTTAAATTGACCATAACTTAACTCATGGTAAGCTATGGAATATTTAAGGTATCAAATGAAGTAGATTTGAGAGTTTTTAAATGAGTAGGTTTGGAGTTTAAATGAAAGATCATATGTAATAGTGGTTTAACCACTCATAGTGGTTTGACTAAGTCAAAGACCAATAATTTAATTTAGGATATCTTCAAATGCATTTGAATCAAGTATTTAGATAAGATTAAAAGCTTGAAGTATTTAATTTGGTTGGAAGGATTGAATTGACTCATCTTGATATGGGTTGGTCATACACATAAGTTTAACCAGATCAAACATATCAAACCTAAGCTATTAGTTATTTTGAATGTATTTAAAATTTGAAACATGTAGGTTTGGAGATTTGATGAAGTTTGAAAAGCTTGAGTTGAATGTGGGCCATAAATGGGCTCATATTGACTTAGTTGACCAAAGTCAAGTTTAGTTGACCAAGTCAACTAATGATTGGGTTAGGGTAACTAGACAAGTCCCAAATTAGTAGGTGATGTAGTTAAGGAAATTTGAATGAGATTTGAATGCATTTAAGACTTGATTTAATATGAAAGAGGCTTAAAGGTTGATATGGGCAACCTAGGTTGACTTGGTCAACCCGATCAGACCAGGGATTGGGTTTGGGCTCAATAAGTTTGATCTGATTAATGGAGACCAATGGTAATAGTTTCAAGGCCAGGAATTGTCATTTTAGTCAAAATGACCATTTAAACCCTTAAGGGGCCTTTTGGTCAACATAGGTTGACTTGGACAACTAGGTTGACCTAGGTCTTGTGTTTGGGCTTAACATGTTTAAAATGATATTTTGAGTTCAATGATGGTGGCCCCATGCAAAGGTGAGGCCATTTGAGTTGAAATGATTTTTAAAACCCTTAATGGGCAATTTGGTCAAACTAGGCTGACTTTGTCAACTAGGCTTGAAAAAGGTCTAGGTTTGAGTTTAATGCACTCCCAATGGTGTTTAGGATGCATTAGAAGATGTTTCAAGGTTTTATTTAATTTGGCCATGTTGAAGTTTAGAGGAAACTTCAATTTTACCTTTAGGGGAGTTTTGGTCATTTTGACCTTGCTCAACTAGGGGAGTCCACCAACATGTAGTTTAATGCTCAAAATGTCTTAACAAAAGTTATGGGCATGATTAAGTGTCTTGGAGGAGGTTCCAAGGTCATATTCCACCTAGTGGTAGGTCTAGTGACATAGGTAGTAAATATTTGAAGGTTTTGTAATATTTTGAAATAAGTTTAGTTTTTGGGTCTAGATGTCTCATATTGAGCTTAAATTTGGAGGGTTGACCCTATGGCATGCCTAATAAATATTCAATTGACATATTTTGATTTGGTGGTTATTTGACTCAATTTTAAAGTGATTAAAAAATCACTCAAAAAGGCTTTAGGATATAAGCCTTTAACTTTGAATTTGGTTTAGATTTATGGGTTTGATTTGGGTCCTAGATTTGAATGATTGGGTTTGAATTGTCCCCACAAATCACATTTAAATAGATGATTGTTAATGATTGTATAGGGTTGAATCTTGATTGGAGATATCTTGAATGTTGATTGGAATATAAATTGATGATTGATTGCGGGTCAATATGAAGAATGATTGAATTTTGGATTGAAACCTAGATTGAAGCTTGGATTCAAGTTTGGATTGATTTAATCTTTAATTGATTGAAGTTTGGATTAATTAAGATGTAGTTTTATAGAAATTGGATTGATTTTAGCCTAGATTGAAAGTGTTGTTTGAAGTCTAGATGATTGATACCTTAAAGCTTCTCAACCATCAGATCAATGGGTAGAAGTCTTGGTTATTCCTAATGATCTCATACAAAAATTAGGTCAACAAATGTATATATAAATTTATAAATATAAAGTTTTAGATTCTTGTATAACTAGATTTAGTTGTATGGTGTCTAGAGTTATTAAGATTAAAGATGATTGCATATACATATAAATCTCCAAAAGAAAATAAATTTTCTTCCTTTGAATATCATTATCTTTTGAAATATTAAAAAAAGATTCTTGAGCCTAAAGATAAAGACAAAATAAAATAATTATATTTAAATCTACACTACATAGAGATATAGATTAACGCATGTTGTGGTGGAACTTGACTGCCTTACGTTTCAATAAACCCTAGTTTGTATTTTACATTAAACATAGATGAATAAAAGTTTTTTTTTTATTTATACACTATTATTTCATAATGCTTTATATTATATGCACAACATTCTTAAGGGTTGTAGATTTATATTAGAGGATAAAATTTCATAGGTTTCTTTCAATGTACATGTTCTAGACTTTGTAAGAACATGTATACAAGTTAAAAGATGATACGATAGTGGTGTCGTATCCACGAAAACCTTTACTCTGACATTTATATTTACATACATTTTAAATTTATGCAAAATACACTAAATTAAAGCACACAAGCCAACAACAAGGTATGAGGGGCCTACGTGATGGGGCAACTGTAGTTTTTCTTATAGTATAAAGTAATTATGCTACAGATTTTTCTAGAAAGTTTGAACTTAAAAGTTTTTAAAAATTTATATTAACTAATTTTTTTTTTTAATTTTAGGGTGTATTTGTGTCAAAACTGCATTAGTTAGGTGCATCTAACTCTACTCATATTACTAAACTCTGATTTAAGATATTAACAAGAATATTTGAGTCCTTAGATATAGAGCCATCCTATCTTGCATATATAAGGTGATTAATTACTTTTAGAATGTTAGTTGGCATGCTACTTCCAACATACATAAGTGAAATTTTTATACACATTTCTCTAAATCTCCTCCTTGGGAGGGTTTTCCAATCATTCTAAAATCTAAATCTAAAATTTAAAGTCTCATAAATCTTGAATTTAAAGTCTAAATCTTTTTCAAAGTTCATTTAAACCTAAACCTTTAATCAACTCCATATAAATTTAAAAAGTCTATTCTTCACTTTAATCAAGAGTATTCTCAAGAATTATCTTGAGATATAATTAACTATAAATACTTTCCTTTATAGGGAGTCTAGGACCTACATAGTAAAATAATAAACCTTATCTTAGATCCTTTCGAAGGTAGGGGTAAAATCCTATGAATGTAAAATGTAACTTTATACATTGGTTTATTTTCAAAATTAAAATAATAAGTGAATGCTTCTTTTATCCTTCAGGATGAATTTGATATTTCTTAGATTGAGTTTGGATATGAACACTACAAGAAAGCCAGGCATTATCGATGGATTTTTTTGGATGGAAATGAGTTTTATTGGAAATTTTTTTCTGTCAATATAAATCATATAGGAAACTAAAATTAGTGGTTTATTCTAGTGATTTGTTTTTCTATTATAACCACAATAAATGAAAATAAATTAAAAAATGAAGTTTCCCACTTGCCTCCTACGATGCTTGCTTTCCTCTCGTGCTGCCCGCGATCACCTGCTTGGCTATCAGCCCGCGATACCTGCTACCTTCATATGGTCATCTGCCCAGTTGCCCACCTGCCCACCCACCGTGGGATTCAAACTAAGTCTAAAAAACACTTGAAATGCCCAACTAGTTTGATGAAAGGGCAAATGTGTTAAAATAGTTACTCTTTCTTATTTAAAATATAATTATTGAAAACTGCCAATACACCATTAAAAAATCTTTCATAAAATTAATAAAAAATATTTCATCGTAATTCATAAAAAATACATCAAAAAATTATTGAAAAATAGTATATCGAAAAGCCTATGGTAAAGTATAATTTTCTTGTAGTGGAAAGTAAATTTCATTTCTCTTTTCAAATTGATGGTCGAGCATCAATCTATTTTTTGAGGTAATAGATGTTATGCTATGCAGATTTGACTAAAGAAATATTAAAGTGAATGATGTGGCACATTTTATTTGTCTATAATTCTATTTACTAACCTCCCAGTATTTATCAAGATATTATCAATTTGATAATTAATGATCAAAGCTATGATGATGACCTTGGATTGGTTTATCTTTTCCAGTGAAGGTGAGGGTGTATCTTTGAAGGATTGTGAGGATGATGTTACGAATATAGATTTAGGGATTACAATTTTGATGATAGTAAGCATTTTTGAAATTTCTATTTTTTTTACTATCGCCCTACCAATAATGTTTTAGGTCCACAAGGTCAATTACAAATCAAGCCAGCTAAAGATTGGATAGATTATGACTGAGTTAGTCTGTAAGTGTACTTCAAGTGTTTTTACCTTTTCTTGAGTCAAATGTAATAAAGTGGGTTTTGATGCTAAGTAACCTTGCACACACACACTTAGAGGGAAAAAATATGTCTATTTTAGAGTTTTCTATATTTTATCATATCGTTCGGGATGATCCAAAATTGTCCTGGACTATATGTTAAAAATAGAAACCCTAATTAGGGTATTTTGGTTAAGGCAACCAAATTAAGCAAATTGTCTTGGATGATATTAGTATCATCCTAAACAATATGCTCAAATCAGAAAGAATATACTGCCAACTCTTTTAGGAATGATTATTTTTAGACATCGTGCAGGACATCAGCCTGGACGATGCATTACAATTATGCCAAAATTAGTCTTATGATTAAGTAAAGCAATTAAGATTTGATTGATCAATCATATCATCCAGGATGATCGCAGGATTGTCCTAGATGATAAGCTAAACAAACCTTAGTTTTTTTATAGACAAATAAAATTATGTTTTGGATGTTATGTATTGATTTGAACTAATCATATGGGACAATCTAAGAATTGTCCTAGATGAAAAGTAATTTTTTTCATCATCCATCATGTAAAGTCTAGCTGAACGCAGTGATGGTCTGGATGATAATTGAAATTTTGAACTAATTGTACAATACGATTCATGAATCATCCTGGATGAGCACTTATTTTTTCATCATCTAAACATGTAAACTCTGGTCGAACAGAGCGTTCGTTTGGATGATATTTGAAATTTTTAATTAATCATACAGGATGATGTACCCATTATCCTGAACAATCAGAACAAACAAATCTTCTAATCATCTAGCCTATGCTAGATCGTCCTTGCTGATTGTCCTGAATTTGTATTGATCGTACATGGACGATGTTTTTCAGTTTGTTAAAATTTAGGAAAATTTTGAAGCCCTTCAATATAAGATCTCTTGTTTACTCAAGATGTGATGTTTTGCTGCTGTCCTGTCCTGAGAGAGCCAAGATGTGAGGGAGAGCTTGGGAGAGAGAGAGAGAGAGGATCTTATGTGGGGGAGTTTAAAAGGGTTTCATAAAGGTTTCTCCAAGCAAGGATCCAAGTCATCTTCTCCAGTCATCATCCCTGGCTCCTTGGAGGTTCTAGAGAGGTTTACTTCAGTGATAGATTGAGGTTCTCTACCTGCTTTAGGAGGAAGAAAAAGGAGATGGGTTCTTTGTCTACTTCGGTAGGAAGCGAAAGGAGACGGGTTCTCTGCCTGCTTCAGGAGGAAGCGAAAGCAATTAGGTTCTCTGCCTCATTGGCGTTGGTGGAAAGGAGTTTTCTCCGCCTTACTATAGGAGCAAAAGGAGAGTCACTGAGTTTAGTGTAATACTTGGAGGAGAGGATCCGGGGAGTGGATGTAGGCCAAGTTGACCGAACCACTTTAAAATATGTTGTGTTCTTTATTATTGCATTTCCACATTTAATTTCTACACTTTATTTTATGTGGGTGATTATTTGATTTAGATCATAATTTTTTTTTTGAGAATTTTTAAAACACCAATTCACCCCCTCTTGGTTAGCCTCAGGCTAATTCAAAAGGGCTTAAAAACCCTAACGAAATTTCAAGTGATATCATAGTGAGATTTATAAAATCTAGTTTTTGAAAACTTTTGAATTTCTATCCATGGCTAACTTTGGTAATAGAAATAATGTAAAAGGTGAAAGTTTCTATAGGGATGTTAAGCCCTTATAAACTAGCCCAAGGCTGGGGGGGGGGGGGAATTGGTATTTTTAAAATTTCTCAATAAAAAACACAATCTTAAACCAAACCAATAATCACTACAACAAAATCAAAGTGCAGAAATTTAATGCGAAAAAACAACAAGAAAGAACACATAGAAAATTATAGTGGTTCGTTCAACTTGACCTACGTCCACTCCCTAGAGCCTCTCTTCTAGGTATTGCACTAAACTCAGTGACTCTCCTTTTTCTCGCATAGTAAGCCAGAGAAGCCTGTATAAACCTCCTTTCCACCGACACCGATGAGGCAGAGAACCCAACTTCTTTTGCTTCCTCCTTAAGCAGACAGAGAACCTAACTCCTTTTGCTTCCTCTTAAAGCAGGAAGAGATCCTTGATCAGTTGCTAAAGTAGACCTCTCTCAAACTTCCAAGGAATTAGGGACGACGATTGGAGAAGATGTCTCAGATCTTCCTTGGGGTAACCTTTGTGAAACCCCTCATAAACTCCCCCTCACAAGATCCTCTCTCTCTCTCTCTCTCTCTCTCTCTCTCTCTCTCCCTCTCCTCTTGGCTCTCACAAGTCAAGACAACAGCAAAGATATAATCTTGGGTAAATAAGAGGTCTTATATAGAAGAGCTTTGAATTTGCTCTTAATTACAACAAATCATCATTATCGTCCAGGATGATCTAAGGATCGTCCTGTATGTTTAATTCAAATCAATGAGTATCATCCAGAACATCGCCTTAAATGCATATCTTGACGATGGAAAAGTAAATTGATCATCCCAGATGATTTCACGATCATCCTGGTTGATTAGTACAAAATGATAAATTTCATCCAGCACATTGCCCTGATTGCATGCCTGGATGTTGAAAAAATAACTAATCGTCCAGGATGATTTGGGATCGTCCCGAATAATTAATGCAAAAACAAAACACATCGTCTAGAACATCATTCTGGTTGTCATGGAAGAAACTAATGTTTGTTTTAATGATCGTTCCGGATGGTCTTATGATCATCACGGATGTTATGATTGTTCAATCAAACCTTAATTGCTTTCCTTAATTACCACACTAATTTAAGCATAATTACACTTCATCATCCAGGATGATGTTTAAAAATAAAATATGTCTAAACAGATCTGGTCGCTGATTCTTTCTGATTTGAGCCTATCATCTTTGACGATGATAATATCGTTAAGGAAAATTTTCTTAATTGTATCTGCCTTAACCAGGATGCCCTAATTAGGGTTTCTATTTTTAACTGATCGTCCAGGATGATTTGGGTTCATCCCGAATGATATGGTCAAAATCAAAAAACTATAAAATAGTCAGAATTTTTCCCACAAGTGTGTGTGTGTGTGCAAGGTTGCTTAACACCAAGACCCACATTTTTACAAATGACTCAAGAAAAGGTAAAAGACACTTGATGTGCATTACAAGCTGACTCAGTCCTAATCTATCAAATCTTGAGCTAACTTGATTTATAATTGACCTTGTGGACCTGAAACATTAGTAAGCAAGGAAGTTAGTTAAAAAATAGAAGTGTCAAAAATATTTGCTATCATCAAAATTATAATTCCTAAATCCAGATTAATAATAATCTCCCCCTTTTTTATAATGGCAAACAAAAAATAATTTAAGCAGTTTAACAAAAAAAAATAAACCAAGAAGTTCAAATTCTAATAAAAGGAAACACTAAATAGAAACAGTACAACGAAACACTACCACTACTCCCGCTTTTGACATCACAAAAAGGAGGGGGAATTCTGGAAATGGATGGAGATGATCAGAGAAGGCACAAAATAATAAAAAGAATGGTAAAAAAATAAAAAAAATAATGAAAAAGACTGTAAAAATGATAAAAGGAATGAAAATAATTATTTTTTTATCTACACATGAATATGATAAATTATTTATGTGATTGAATTTAAAAATTTGTAATAATCAATGAGTTAATTTTGTCAAAATCCAAAAAAATGATTAAATAACCGATCCTGTTAGCCCTAGCTCGGACTTCTCACAGGGAAAACCGTCTTTTGAAAATAAAGATCTAACTCAAAAAAATCAATTGGATAAGAAAAAGAGATTCATTCAAAAATTGGTTCCAGAAAAATATCTTATAGAATAATATACTAAAGTAATTAGTCACAATCACAAAAGTCAAAATCAAGCCTTTGAAAGTATCAAGTGACACATGAATTCTTTTAAGATAAAGGTTTAAAAGAGACAAAAGCTTGCTTTTTCTGGGCTCATTTTATGCCTCTTGTCAATTAATTGTCACACTTTGTGTATCTTTTGATTTTTGATACACTTTGTGTATCTTTCAATTATTTTTTACAGTCATTGCGCATCTTTTCAGCTTTTCTTCTTTTTGGGCTCATTTTATGCCTTTGTCATTCCCTTTTTTTTTGCAAGCTAGATCCCTTTTGAAACTTTTAAATATTCTCAATTGTGAGAATATCTTCTAGATTTTAGAGAAGAAAAACTCACTCGCTAATATAAGGAAGAGTAAACCACAAAATAGAATCAAATTTACATGATAAATGAAACGATAATATTAAGAAAGCTTGAAAGTGGTTTAATGAATTTGAAGATTATTTTTATAAGATAGATTACTGTAGTAAGATATAAAAGATCTTAATCGCAAAGTCTAGTTGTTAATTTGAGATATACTTTTATTTAGAAAAGAAAATAACACCACTAAAATAATTTAGATGAAGTGAAACAATCAACGGTGTTTCTCTATTTAACTAATTTAGGGATGTTAAACATTAACTGCAAATTTTCAAAAGTAAAAATAAGACACAAAATATCATTTTAGCAGTGATCAAAGAAAAAAAAAGAAGTAAATTAAAACTGCAGAAATGAAAATCCGAAAAGAATGATAAAATAAACAAATAAAACTAAAGACAATAGAAAGAAAAGAAAGCAATAAAAAAAGATCAAAAAATAAAATTCATAATTTTAGAAAGCATCAAGTTCATGAATTTATGTCAATCACACCTAATTTGGTCCTTAAGATGCTGAATGTGTTAAAGGCTAGTGATTTAGTAAAGATGTTAGCCAGTTGATTCTAAGTTACCACATGATGTAACACAATGTCTTCTTCGGTAATATGGTCCCTAATAAAATGATGCCTTATATCAATGTGTTTGGTTATTGAATGTTGGATAAAATTCTTAGAGATGTAGATGGCACTAGTATTTATCACATAAGATTAAATATGTGCCTACATATAATCCTCGATCCAGAATTTATTGCTTTAACTAAAGAACTTGGGCCACATAATTTCCTAAGGAATTATACTCAGCTTCAACAATGGAAAGTGCAACAAAATTTTATTTTCTACTAGACCATAAGACTAAAGACTGTCCTATGAATTGACAAGTTCCATAAGTGCTCTTTCTATCCACCCTACACCCTGTAAAATTAGAATCATAATATCTAGTAATCTCAAAAGATGTGTTGTGCCTAGGATACCAGATTCTTATATTTTAGGTTTTTAAGAGATATCTAATGATTCTCTTAACTACAGTCAGGTGAGATTCTATAGGACAAGTTGAAATCGAGCATAGAGAATAATACTAAACATTATATAATGTTGGCTAGCAGTCAAGTAAAGCAGTGATCCAATCATTCCTCTGTACTTCTTTTGATAAACATATTTTTTATTTGGATCCTTATCCAACTGAACAATGGAGGTTATGGGAGTATTTATTAGCTTGGCTTTATCCATTTCATATTTCTTCAAAATGTCATTAATGTACTTTGATTGATTTAGAAAGGCTCCATCATTCAATTATCTTATGCTAAACCCCAAAAAGTAGGATAACTCTTCTATCATACTCATCTCAAACTCCTTACTCATCGTTTTAAAAATATCATCACATAGCTTTTTATTAGAAGATCCAAAAAGTATATCATTAATATAGATCTTAACAATTAGTAACTCATTTCCTACTTTCCTCAAAAAAAGGGTGGTGTCTACGCTCCCTTAACCAACTCCCTCTCTAGTAAGAATGTGCTAAGCCTCTCATACCAAGCTCTGGGTGCCTATTTTAATTTATATAGGTCTTTTTTAATTTGAAAACATGATTTAGAAATTGGAAACTCTCAAAACCTGGGGATTGCTCTACAAACACATCCTCTTTTATTAACCCATTTTAAAAGACACTCTTAACGTCCATTTGGAAAAGCTTAAATCCCTAACAATAGGCAAAGGCTAGTAGCACTCTAATGGCTTCCAATCTAGCTACTTGGGAAAAGATCTCCTTAAAATAAATCCATTCTATTTGGTTATAACCCTTAGCCACTAATCTCGCCTTGTTCTAACTACACTTTTTCCTTTCTATCTTTATATAAGCTCCAAAACATCATTCCTAATAAATTGATTTAATTTCTCTTGCATGGCTAAGATCCAAAACTCATCAGATAGGGCTTGATTGATGTTTGTGGGTTCAGTCATTGAGATAATAATAGAGTGATTTGCTTCCTTCCTAAGTTCATGCCTAGTTCATACACCTTCAGAAGGGTCTCCTAAGATCAGTTCTTTGGGAAGACTCAAAGAATATCTCTAAGCTCTAGGAAAAGTTTGTGTAGGTTCTACCCTTTCCTCCAGATTTGCATTTTCTTCTCCTTGGGTAATCTCACATACTCCTTCTACCCTCTTCTCAAAATTTTCAACTCCTTGGATAATATCTCCAACTTCAACTTCATCCTTAACTCTAGACTTCTTAAGATCAGATTCATCAAACACTACATGAGTAGTCTCCTCTACTATATGAATTCTGCTCTGATACCACTTGAAAGTTTGTTAGGTATGTGAAGCCCTTATGAACTAGCCTAATGCTAACCAAGAGTGGAGTGAATTGGTATTTTTAAAATTTCTCAAACAAAAATACAATCTTAAATCAAACCAATAAGCACCACAAAAAAATAAAAGTGCAAAAATTTAATTCGAAAAAGCAGTAAGAAAGAACACACAAAAGTTTATAATGGTTTGGTCAACTTGACCTACGTACCCTCCCTGAAGCCTCTCCTCTGGGTATTGCACTAATCTCAGTGGCTCTCCTTTTGATCCAATAGCAAGGCAGAGAAGCCTGTGCAAACCTCCTTTCCACCGACATCGGTGAGGCAAAGAACCTAACTCCTTTTGGTTCCTCCTAAAGCAGGCAAAGAACCTTGATCAGTTGTTGAAGTAGACCTCTCTTAAACCTCCAAGGAACTAGGGACAACAACTGGAGAAGATGACTCGGATCCTTGCTTGGAGAAACCTTTGTGAAACCCCTCACAAACTCTCACTCACAAGATTCTCTCTTTATCCCTTACTCTCCCTCTTCTCTTGGCTCTCTCAGATAAAGACAATAGCAAAAGATACAATCTTGAGTAAGTAAGAGGTCTTATAAAGAAGAGCTTCACAATTGCTCTTAATTGTAACAAACCATCATTATCATCCAGGATGATCTACGGATCATCCTATATGATTCGTTCAAATCATTGAGTATTATCCTGAACATCGCCTTGAATGCATTCATGGATGATGGAAAAGTAAATTGATCGTCCTAGATGATTTCACGATCGTCCAAGACGATTAGTTCAAAATTATAAATATAGTTCAGCACATCACCCTTCTTGCATGTTTGGATG
Organism: Dendrobium nobile; assembly: GCA_022539455.1. Taxonomy (NCBI): domain Eukaryota; kingdom Viridiplantae; phylum Streptophyta; class Magnoliopsida; order Asparagales; family Orchidaceae; genus Dendrobium; species Dendrobium nobile. The sequence continues at coordinate 11,349,519 of CM039725.1, forward strand.
ATGAAAAAATAGCTGATCTTCCAGGACAATTTGGATTCATCTCATATGATTAGTGCAAAAATAAAACACATCGTCTAGAACATCATTTTGGTCATCCAGGAAGAAACTAACATTTGTTTTATTGATCATCCCAGATGTTCCTGTGATCATCCCAGACGATATGATCATTCAATCAAACCTTAATTGCTTTTCTTAATTACCACACAAATTTAGGCATAATTTCACTTCATCAACCATGACAAAGTCCTAGATGATGTCCAAAAATAAAACATGCCTAAACAAATCTGGCGGCTGATTCTTTCATATTTGAGCATATCGTCCCAGACGATGCTAATATCGTCAAGGACAATTTACATAATTGCGACAGCCTTAAACAGGATGCTCTAATTAAGGTTTCTATTTTTAACTGATTATCCAGGGTAATTTAAGATTGTCCTAGACGATATGATCAAAATCAAAAAACTCTAAAACAATCATAATGTTTCCCTCGAGTGTGTGTGTACAAGGTTGCTTAGCACTAGGATCTACATTATTACAAGTGACTCAAGAAAAGATAAAAGACACTTGACGTACATTACAAGCTAACTCAGTCCTAAGCTACCCAATCTTAAGCTGACTTGATTTGCAATTGACCTTGTGGAACTATAATGTTAGTAGGCAAGGCGGTCGTAGAAAAACAAAAGTATCAAAAATATTTTTTATCATCAAAATTATAAATCCTGAATCTAGATTCGCAATAATCTCCTCCTTTTTAACGATGGAAAATAAAAAAATAATTTAAGCAATTTAATAAAAAAATTAAATAAGGAAGTTCAAATTTTACTAAAAACAAGCACTAAAAAAAAAATAGTACAACGAAACACTACTACTACTCCCCCTTTTGACATCACAAAATGGAGAAGGAATTCTAGAGATGGATGGAGATGATCAGAGAAGACCCAAAACAATAAAAATAATAATAAACAATAAAAAAAATAATGAAAAAGACTATAAAATGACAAAATGAATAAAGAGAAATTGAGAATGATTCATTAATAACATATCGCACTTTAAAATGATTTTAAAGCATATATGATAAATCTTAGAGTAGGAAGAACTATTTGAAAGTTGATAATATTATTTTAGAAAGTGTTAACTCATTTTTTAAAGCTGAATTAAAAGCACTTGAGGAAAATAGGATTCCATCCACACCTAAATAGTTTTTCAATCCTGATCTAAATCCAAAACTTTTGAAACCTAGGAAGAGACACTACAACCCGGATAGATTAGTAAATAATTTTTTTGGTGTTAGATGTTTTTCATGTGGCAAGTTAGGACTTGCACTGTTTATAGTAGTACACATTGGGTGTGGAGACCAAAATTGCATGATTCATAGCATAACACACATGTATTGCATTCTTCTTTCCATAAGAAGGGACCAAAACTTGTTTGGATTCCTAAATATAATGTTTAATGTTTTATAGGTGTTCTCTCATAAAAGACCATGTAAGAACATGTGGTACCTGTACAGCAGATACTTATGACACATGACTGGAGACACCAGGGTTTTATCATAAAATTTTTGGCAAATACATGCATCATTAGCTTGAATAACAACATTATTTTGCAAGAAAATGGATTAAAAAAAATTTACATGCTTGATTTAAATAACATTGAATGTGCTGCTTCATTTTAGTTAAAAATTGCTATTGATGAGTCTTGGTTGTGGTACGAGAATTTATGTCATGCCAGCATAAAAACCCTTAGGAGAGTGACCCAAAAAGACATAGTTAAAGATATCCCCAAGCTTAAGTTCATAAAAGACCACCTGTGTGATGCCTGTCATTTAAGGAAGCAAGTTCAATCCTCTATCCATTACATTAAGGATATTAGCACCTCTAGAACTTTAGAAGTCCTTCATATGGATTTTTTTGGATTAACACTTCTAGCTTAGGGGGGAAGTCTATGGATTTGTGATTGTCGATGACTACTCGAGGTTCTCTTGGATTAAATTTCTATCACATAAGAATGAATCTTTTGATGAATATAGATCCTTCTCCAATTATATTAAAAAAAAGTTAGGTTATGAGATCTTGACCATCCATAATGACCATGATGGAGAGTTTCAAAATAAGAGATTTGAAGACTTTTATGAGGATCAAGGGATTAGTCACAACTTCTCAGCTCCTAGGACCCCTCAACATAATGGGGTAACTGAAAGGAAGAATAAGACCTTAGTTGAAGTTGCTAGAGACAAGCTTGCTAGGTATTTACGTCCAAAATACTTTTGGGTTGAAGTGGTAAACACAATTTGTTACATGTTGAATAGGGTGAATGTTAGAACCAAACTAAATAAGAAACCCTATGAGATCATTAAGGGTAGGACACCCAACCTTTCCCATCTGCATGTCTTTGGCTATATGGTCTTCATTCTTATAAATGGGAAGTCACTCTTAGGAAAATTTGACCCAAAATCTGATGATGGTGTGTTCTTGGGATATTCAAGTGTGGGGAAATGCTTTAGGGTGTTTAACAAGAGGACATTGGTGGTGGAGGAGACTTCTCATGTTGTGTTTCATGAATATGATCCTAAGAAATCTAGAGTTGAGGAAGAAGATGAAGTTGGAGAGATTACCCAAGGAGTTGAAAATTTGGAGAAAAGGGTAGAGCCTCAAAATGCTGATGGAGTAGGTGAGATTATACAATTCATCCTAAAGGGTAGAACCTAGACATACTTTGCCTAGAGATTGGAGATATTATTCAATTCATCCTAAAGACTGATCTTAAGAGACCCTTCTAAAGGTGTTAGAACTATGCATGAACTTAGGAAGGAATTAAATTACTATGTCTTTATCTCAATGACTGAACCCACCAACATAAATTATGACCTTTCTATTGAATTATGGATCTTAGCTATGGAAGAAAAACTTGACTTATTTATGAGTAATGATGTTTAGGAGTTGGTAGAAAGATCTAAGAATGAAAGTGTGGTTGGAACCAAATGGGTCTTTAAGAATAAAATAAATAATTCTGGTGGGTGATTAGGAATATGGCAAGATTAGTGGCTAAGGGGTACAACAAATAGAAGGGATTGATTTTGAGGAGATTATTGCCCCTGTAGCCATTAGAGTGTTACTAGCCTTTGCATATTATAAGGGATTTAAGATTTCCAAAATGGATGCAAAGAGTTCCTTCTTAAATGGGATAATAAAAGAGGATGTGTTTGTAGAGTAACCCCCAGGTTTTTAGAGTTCCCAATTTCGAAATCATGTTTACAAATTAAAAAAGGCCTTATATGGATTAAAACGGGCTCCCAGAGCTTGGTATGAGAGGCTTGGCACATTCATACTAGAGAGAGTTCGATAAGGGGAGCGTAGACACCACCTTGTTTTTGAGAAAAGTAGGAGATGAGTTACTCATTGTTTAGATCTATGGTGATGATATAATTTTTTGATCTTCTGATAAAATGTTATATGATGATTTTTCTAAAATAATGAGTAAGGAATTTGAGATGAGTATAATGGGAGAGTTGTCCTACTTTTTAGGATTTAGCATAAGACAATTAGATGATGGAACCTTTCTTAATCAATCAAAGTAAGTTAAAGAAATCTTACAGAAATATAAAATGGATAAAACCAAGCTAATAAATACTTCCATGAGCTCCAGTGTTCAATTGTATAAGGGCCCAAATAGAAAATCTGTTGATCAAAAGAAGCACAGAGGAATGATTGGATCACTACTTTACTTGACTGCTAGCCGACCTGATATAGTATTTAGTGTTATATTCTATGCTAGATTTCAAGCTATCCTAAAGAATCCTACTTGACTGCAGTTAAGAGAATCCTTAGATATATCTTAAGGACCCAAAACTTAGAAATCTCGTATCCTAAGAAAAACACTTCTTTTGAGATTACTTGATATTATGATTCTGATTTTACAAGGTTTAGGGTGGATAGAAAAAGTATTTATGGAACTTGCCAATTTATAGAATAATCTTTAGTCTCCTGGTTTAGTAGAAAACAAAACTCTGTTGTAGTTTCCATTACAATAAATTTTGGATTTTGATTACCTGTAGGCATAGTTTCAATCTTATATGATAATACTAGTGCCATCTACATCTCTAAGAATCATATATAACACTCAAGTTCCAAACACATTGATATAAGGCATCATTTTATTAGGGACCATGTTACTAAAGGAGACATTGAGTTATACTATGTGACAACTGAGAATCATCTAGATGACATCTTTACTAAACCACTGGCCTTTGACACATTCAACATCTTAAAGATCAAATTAGGTGTGATTGACATAAATGCATGAACTTGATGCTTTTTGAACTCTAAATTTTATGTTGTCTGATTTGTTATTTGTTGTTATTTTCTATTCTTTCTTTTTCTTTTAGTTTTAAGTGTTGATTTTTATTTTCTACTATTTTTCAATGTTTTCATTTATGATGTTCTTACTTTTCTTTCAGTTGTAGTCAGTATTTGACATCCCTAAATTAGTTTAAGAGATAAACATTATTGATTATTTCCCTTCCTCTAACTTCTTTTAACGGTATAATTTTCTTTTCTAAATAAAAGTCTATCTCAAATTAACAATTGGACTTTGCGATTGAGATCTTTTCCATCTTATTACATTAATTTGACTTATATAAATAATATTCAAAGTCATTAAATTACTTTCAAGCTTTCATAATATTGTCATTGCATTTATCATATAAATTTGATTATGCATTGTGGTTTACTCTTCTTTGTATTAGAGAGTGAGTTTTTCTTCTCTAATATATGGAAAAAATTCTCACAACTAAGACTATTTAAAAGTTTTAAAAGGGATCTAGCTTGCAAAAAAAGACAAGAAGCATAAAATGAGTCCAATAAGAAGAAAAACTAAAAAAGATGCGTAATAATCACCAAAAAAATTATAAGATATACAAAGTGTATCAAAAATCAAAAGATGAGCAAAATACGTCAGCCAATTGACAAGAGGCACAAATTGAGCCCACAAGAAAGCAAGCTTCCTTCTATTTCAAACCTTTATATCTTAGAAGAATTCATGTGTCACTTGATAATTTCAAAGACTTGATTTCAAAATTTATGATTGTGACTAATTACTTTGATATATTATTCTATAAGATAATTTTCTAGAACCAAGTTTTAAACGGATCACTTTTTTAATCTAATTGCTTTTTCTGAGTTAGATCTTTATTTTCAAAAGATAGTTTGCCCTGTAAGAAGTCTAAGCTAGGGTTAGGAGGATCAATTATTCTACCATTTTTTGGATTTCAATGATGTTAATTTCTTAGAAATTTTTAATTCAATCACATGGAAAACTTATCATATTATTACTTTGATAAATAATAATAATAATAATAAAAATAAAAAAAAACCTTATAGTTTGTTCTTTTTGTCATTTTTATTATTTTTTGTTATTTTCTATTTTGTTTTACTAGTTTTTTATATTTTAAGGCACCTTCTGATAACCTCCCTCCATCATCAAAATTTCAATTTTTTTGATCACATCATCCTATATGATACTCCCATCATCCTGGATGATATCATTAATCCACCATTCATCTTTCATCTGACAGTTGATTTGACTTAATCATTTGAGATCGTTCTAGATGATACCCATTGTCTTGGTCGATCTAATCAAATTTTAATTCAATTATTTGTGATCGTCTTGGACGATTCACCTATTTGTCTTAGACGATCTACTTGGCCAAAAATGTTACAAGTTTTAAATTTGGCCAGTACGATCAATTATTATTGATTATCCTAGATGATCCACCTAATCATCCAGGACGATCTACTTTTTTAATGATAATCCATTATGACTCCTTAAGATGATCGACTGTGTCTACCAATCATCCAGGATGATATAACCGCCTTTTGACCAATTATCCCATATGTGATAAATTTGTCAGATCGTCCTAAATGATTTTGTAATCATTCTAGTCGATATGGATGTTTCTTTATAAATAGTAGGTTTCAAAGTGTTTTCCCACCTCAAACCATTCACTTCTTCATTCCTCTCCCTTAAACCTTAATTTTCTTATACATGGCTGGTGGAAAACAATCTAGAATGGCGACCAACAGTTCTTCAAGGGACTTTATTGATGCTTGTTTCACTGAGGCGGCTAACCAAGCGACCTATCTTCACTACAAGACTGTCGGGATCACATTATCTAGGACCGTCAACCCTCGTACGCTCACTTACCCTATCCTAAATAATTTTGCTCACACCTCCCTCACCTTTAGTCTTACACTCACCTTCCCTGTTAATTCTAAATTCCTTTTTAAATTTTTTACGAGCCTTAGGACCAACTTTGTTGAAACTCGTTTACTATGAATTAGGTTGTTAAACCTAAGCTTATGTCCCAGCGACTAACCAAGAGGGAGGGGGGGGGGGGGTGAATTTGTAATTAAAAAATTAATCCCTCTTTTTGATTTTTAAACAAAAAAATAAACTTTAATGAGTTTTGTAGAAAACATTTTTCAATCACAGTTTTAAAAGTTAAAATCACAAAAAAGGCAGTGAAAAAATAAAGATACGAGATTTATAGTGGTTCGGTCAAAACCAGACCTACATCCACTCCCTGGAGGCACCCTCCGAGTATTACACTAATACCAATAGTGACTCTCCTTTTGCACCCATAACAAGGCGGAGAAGCCTTTACAAACACTCTTTCCACCACTACCCGGTGTGGCAGAGAACCGTCATTCTTTTACACTATCCCCAGTGTTGGTAAAGAACCTTCGTCCTTTTACACTATCCCCAGTGTTGGCAAAGAACCATCATCCTTTTACATTTTCCCCAGTGTTGGCAAAGAACCGTCATACTTTTATACTCTCCCGGTGTAGGCAGAGAACCCTTTGGCTATTCACACTCTCCAAGTGTGGGCATAGAACCCTTCGGCTATTCACACTTTTCAAGTATGGGTAGAGAAACGTTCGGCTGTTTACATTCTCCAAGTGTGGGCAGAGAACCCTTCGGCTGTTCACACTCTCCAAGTGTCAATAGAAAACTGGATCTCCTTGACAGATCTTCTCACAAGAATTCTAGAAGGAAGAGAGAAAAGAGTGAAGTAATCACAAACAAAGAGTAAAGACTCTTACCTTCGAGTACTAAGTGAAACCTTTACGCTCCAATGGAAACAAATCTCCTTCAAATACTCTCTCACACTCTCTCCTTGACTCTTCTTTCAATAGGCATGAAGATCAGTAGGCAAAAAGATTATGTGGCAGTTTAGTTTGGACTATTTATAGGAAAGACACAAAAAATCATCCGAAAACTACAAATATTCAAGTCAATATGAATTGGATCGTTCTGTACGATCGTGGACCGTCCTGGACGATTTTGTTGCAAATCTATTTTCATGACTTATGTTTTGATGATTGACAAACACTATTGATTCTCTTGGACTGCTTGTTACTTCTAAGTTTTTAGGAATCGAAGATCGGACAAACAAACGAAGCTAGTTCAAGATTGCATAGGTCTAGGGTTGAGTCAGTCTGTACTTTATTTTTTCTCTTCTTGAGTCTATTTATAATGGTCAAAGAGACTGAAGCTAAGTAACCCTACACACACACACACACACACTTGAGAGACTTAGAAATTCTATTTTTACTCATATCGGCCAGGATGATATTTACATAGTCCTGGACGACCAGGCTTAAAACAGAAAATCTAATTAAGGATTCTTAATTAAGGCAGCCGTCATTAACTATTCAGCCTGGACGATACGTGTATCGGCCAGGATGATAAGCTCAAAATAGAAAGAAGTTGCCGCCATAGACAATTAAGGTATATTATATTTTTTAAATAATCGACCAGGATGATCATTGATCGGCCTAGATAATAATCACAAATAATGCCTTAATTGATCAGGAAATCAAGGGAGTAATTAAGGATGATTAATACGATCATATCGTTCTGGACGATCTATTCAAAAACCTTAGTTACTTCAGGACGATAAATATCGGCCAGCTCGAATTCAGGGCGATGCTCTGGACGATTTTCCTCTGATTTGAACTGATCGACCGGGACGATCGTGAGATCGGCCTAGACGATCAAGCCAATTTTAAATCTTCTAGTTTGCATTCAGGGCGATGCTCTGGCCTATCTTCTGAGATTTGTACTGATCGGCCAGGCCGATGTCCATATCGGCTTGGATGATATTGTCGGCAACTTGCAATTAATGTGCTCCTTTGAAGCTCTTCTATTTAAGAGCTCTTGTTCAACGTTTTGAAAAACCTTTGTGCTGCTACCTTGACCTGAGAAGGCCTTGAGGAGAGAAAGAGAGAGAGAGGGAGAGAGAGAGGATCTTGTAAGGGGGAGCTTGTGAGGGGATTCACAAGGGTTGCTTCTATTACAAATCTGTTTTTCATGTCTTATATTTTGATGATTGACAAATACTATTTCTCGTGGACTACTTGTTGCTTCTAACTTTTCAGGAATCGAAGATCGGACGATCAAGAAGAAGCCAGTTCAGGATTGCGTAGGTTTAGGGTTGAGTCAGTTTGTACTTTTGTTTTTCACCTTTTGAGTCTACTTGTAATGGTTCAAAAGACTGATACTTAGTAACCCTACACACACACACTTGAGAGATTTAGAATCTCTGTTTTTGCTCACATCGGCCAGGCCGATCTATTCGATCGTCCTGGACGATCGAGTTCAAAACAGAGACTCTAATCAGGATTCTTAATTAAGGCAGCCGTCATTAACATATCAGCCTGGACGATACGTGTATCGGCTAGGATGATAAGCTCAAAATAGAAAGAAGTAGTCGCCATAGACAGTTAAGGCATAGTGTATTTTTAAATTATCGGCCAGGACGATCCAAGGATCAGCCTGGACGAAATTACCAAATTATGCCTTAATTGATCAAGAAATCAAGGGAGTAATTAAGGTTAATTGATATGATCATATCGTCCTATACGATCGCAGGATCGGCCAGGACGATCTATTCAAAAACCTTAAGTTACTTCAGGACGATAAATATCGGCCAGATCAAAAACAGGGCGATGCTCAGGACGATTTTCCTCTGATTTGAACTAATCGGCCAGGACGATCAAGCCAAATTCCAATCGTCCAGCACCCAAAACAGGGCGATGCCCAGGCCGATCTTCTGAGATTTGTATTGATCGGCCAGACCGATGTCCATATCGGCCTGGACGATAATGTCGGCAACTTGAAATTAATGAGCTCCTCTTGAGCTCTTCTATTTAAAGAGCTCTTGTTCAACATTTTAAAAAACCTTTGGCTGCTTCCTTGACCTAAGAAGACCTTGAGGAGAGAAAGAGAGAGAGGGAGAGAGAGAGGATCTTGTGAGGGGGAGCTTGTGAGGGGGATTCACAAGGGTTGCTTCAAGGATCGCTCTGCTTGTCTTTCGTCTGGAGTTTCTCATCCGTGGAAGGGTCGGTAGAGGTAAGGAGTTTGTCTCTGGTTGTGGTTCTCTTCCAGCTTCAGGAGGAAGCAAAAGGAGGTAGGTTCTCTGCCTTGCCGGGGTGGCAAAAAGGAGGTTCTTGTAAGGGCTTCTCCGCCTAGCCGTGGGGGGCTAAAGGAGAGTCACGTTTTGTAGTGCAATACTTGGAGGGTGCCTCCAAGGAGTGGACGTAGGTCGAGTCGATCGAACAACTATAAATCTTGTGTTCTTATTTTTGCTTCTGCACTTTTTAATTCCGCATTTATTTTTGTGGTGTGATTTGGTTTATGCAATTTTTATTCTTTGTGAAAAGAGTTTTTAAAATACCAATTCACCCCCCTCTTGGTTAGCTTGGGACTAAGTTCATAGGGCTTAACATCCTGAACGAACTTTCAGTTTCAAGGATCGCTTTGCCTCTTCTTCGTCTAGAATTTCTCGTCCGTGGAAGGGTCGGTAGAGGTAAGGAGTCAGCATCTGTTTGTGGTTCTCTGCCAGCTTCAGGAGGAAGCAGAAGGAGATAGGTTCTCTGTCTTGCCGGGGTGGCAAAAAGAGGTTCTTTGTGAGGGCTTCTCCGCCTAGCCGTGGGGGCTAAAGGAGAGTCACGTTTGTAGTGCAATACTTGGAGGGTGCCTCCAAGGAGTGGGCGTAGGTCAAGTTGACCGAACCACTATAAATCTATGTGTTATTATTTTCTTGCTTTCGCACTTTAATTTCTATATTGTTTATTTTTCTCGTGATGTGATTTTGGTTTATGTGTTTTTTATGCTTTGTGAAAAGAAATTTTTAAAATACCAATTCACCCCCCCTCTTGGATAGCTTGGGACTAAGTTCATAGGGCTTAACATCCCTAACGAACTTTCAAGTGGTATCAGAGCGGGATTCATAAAAACTGAGTTTGAAAACTTTTAGAATTTTGATCCATGGCTAACCTTGGGAATCGTAACACTACGGAAGGTTATTCAATTACACGACCTCCCTTATTTGATAACTTACCTTTTGATTTCTGGAAAACCCGCATGTCAACGTTTTTACAATCTACTGATTATTGCATGTGGATACTTATCAAAGAAGGTTATTCTCCACATTCTCGTGAAATTAATGGTGTTAAAACTGAAGTTGATTTTACTGAATGGACTTTTGATGAACGAGATTTAACTCAATTGAATGCAAAATATTTGAACTATTTTTTCTGTGCTTTAAAATCTGAGGATTACTTGCATGTCTCCACTTGCAAAACTGGTAAAGAAATTTGGGATAAATTGTGTATCACCTATGAAGGCACTAATGAGGTTAAACAATTCTGTTTGAATATTCTCTTGCATGATTATGAACTTTTTCATATGAAACCTCATGAATCAATTTCTGACATGTACACTAGGTTTACTCAGATAGTCACTTCACTGCATGCATTAGGAAAAGAACTTTCAAACTATGAAAAAGTAAACAAGATTTTGAGATGCTTGCCTTCATCATATGATGCTAAAATCACTGCAATCACTGAATCTAAGGATTTGAACACTTATTCTATTGATAACTTACTTGGCTCACTCATTGCTTACGAGCAAGGGGTGAATCAAAGAAATCTTGATGCAGGTGAGAAGAAGAAGGAGAAATCAGTTGCACTGAAGGTGTATAAATCAGATTCTAAATCTTCCGGGTCTGAAAGCGATGAAGTTGCCTTCATCACAATGCAATTCAAAAGCTTTCTAAGGAAGAAACAAAATCATCATTGGAGAAAAGGTATGTATCATAAAAATTCTAAAGGATCTTCTGATGTTGTTTTCTATGAATGCAGGAAACTTTGTCATGCAAGTATGAAAACCCTTAGGAAAGTGACCCAAAAAGACCTAGTTAGAGGTGTCCCCAAACTCAAGTTTTCAAAAGACCACCTTTGTGATGCCTGTCAACTAGGAAAGCAAGTCCACTCCACCATTTATCCCATTAAGGACATTAGCACCTCTAGACCTTTAGAAGTCCTTCACATGGATTTGTTTGGACCCATTAGCACTGCCAGCCTGGGAGGGAAAGTCTATGGATTTGTGATTGTTGATGACTACTCGAGGTTCACTTGGACTAGATTTCTTTCACATAAAAATGAGTCTTTTGAGGAGTTTAAAACATTTTCTACTTGGATTCAGAAAAAGCTAGGGTGTGAGATTTTGAACATCCATAGTGACCATGGGGGAGAGTTTGAGAATGAAAGATTTGGAGATTTTTGTGAGGACAAGGGGATTAGCCACAATTTTTCAGCTCCTAGGACCCCTCAGCAGAATGGGGTAGCTAAAAGGAAGAACCGGACCTTGGTGGAAACCGCTAGAGCCATGCTTGCTGAGTATTCACTTCCAAAATACTTTTTGGCTGAAGCGGTTAATACAGCTTGTTATGTGTTGAATAGGGTGAATGTTAGAGCCAAATTAGAAAAGACACCCTATGAGATCCTTAAGGGTAGGACACCCAATCTTTCTCACCTTCATGTCTTTGATTGTAAGGTTTTTATTCACAACAATGGGAAGTCTTACTTGGGAAAATTTAATCCTAAATCTGATGAAGGAGTATTCTTGGGATATTCTAGTGTTAGAAAGTCTTTTAAGGTGTTTAAGAAAAGAACTTTGATGGTGGAAGAGACAACCCATATAGTATTTGATGAGTCTGATCCTAAGAAACATGGAGTAGAAGATGATGAAGTTGGAGAGATGACAAGTGGATTAGAAAATTTGGTGAAGTGGATAGAACACCAAAATAATGGAGTAGGAGAAGTCACCCAAGGAGTAGAAAATTTTAATTTGGATGAAAGGGTTGGACCTTCACACACTTTGCCTAGAAATTGGAGATACTTTATAAGTCACCCCAAGGATTTGATCTTAGGAGACCCTTCTAGTGGAGTTAAGACTAGACATGAACTTAGGAAGGAGGTGAACCACTCTGCCTTTATCTCAATGACTGAACCCACCACCATTAACCAAGCCCTTACTGATAAGTTTTGGATTCTAGCAATGCAAGAAGAATTGAATCAATTTGTTAGGAACGATGTTTGAGAGCTTGTAGAAAGACCTAAGGGACAAAGTGTAGTTGGGACAAAGTGGGTCTTTAAGAACAAGGTGAATGATTCAGGAGTGGTGGTTAGGAATAAAGCAAGATTAGTGGCTAAGGGGTATAACCAAATAGAAGGGATAGACTTTGAGGAGACTTTTGCCCCTGTAGCTAAATTGGAAGCCATTAGAGTGCTATTAGCCTTTGCCTGTTATAAAGGATTTAAGCTTTTTCAAATGGATGTCAAGAGTGCTTTTTTAAATGGGGAAATAAAAGAAGATGTGTTTGTAGAACAACCCCCAGGTTTTGAGAGTCCTAATTTTCAAATCATGTATTTAAATTAAAAAAGGCTTTGTATGGTTTAAAACAGGCACTAAGAGCTTGGTAAGAGAGGCTTAGCACATTCTTATTCAAGGGGAGCGTAGACACCACCCATTTTCTTAGGAGAGTTGGAGATGATTTACTCATTGTTTAGATTTACGTGGATGATATACTCTTTGGATCTTCTAATAAGAAATTGTGTGATGATTTTTCCAAAATAATGAGTAGAGAGTTTGAGATGAGTTTGATGGGAGAGTTATCCTACTTTTTGGGGTTTAGCATAAAACAATTGGAGGATGGAACCTTTTTAAATCAAACAAAATACATAAAGGACATTGTGAAGAAATATGAGATGGACAAAGCCAAGCCAATTAACACTCCCATGACTTCTAGTGCTCCATTGGATAAGGACCTAAGTGGTAAATCTGTTGATCAGAAGAAGTATAGAGGCATGATTGGATCTTTACTTTACTTCACTACGAGCCGACCTAATATTATGTTTAGTGTTTTCCTTTGTGCTAGATTTCAAGCTGACCCTAAGGAGTCCCACATGACTGCTGTTAAGAGAATTTTTAAATACCTTTGGGGGACACAAGGCTTAGGGTTTTGGTACCCTAGACACAGCACTTCTTTTGAGATTATTGGATTTTCTGACTCTGATTTTACAGGATGCAAGGTGGATAGAAAAAGTACTTCAGAAACTTGTCAATTCATTGGACAGTCTTTGGTCTCTTGGTCTAGTAGGAAGCAAAACTCTGTTGCACTTTCCACTGCTGAAGCTGAATACATCGCTCTTGGAAGTTGTGTGGCCCAAGTCCTTTGGTTGAAACAACATGTATTGGATTTAGGATTACCAATAGGCACCATCTCAATCTTTTGTGACAACACTAGTTCCATATGCATCTCTAAGAATCCTATCCAACATTCAAGGACTAAGCACATTGACATTAGGCATCACTTCATTAGAGATCATGTGACTAAGGAAGACATTGAGTTACACCATGTGACAACTGAAAATCAATTGGCTGACATCTTTACTAAACCACTGGCCTTCGACACTTTCAGTTCTTTAAGGACCAGATTGGGTGTGATTGACATAAATGCATGAAACTTGATCTTTTAGTTACTTTCTTTTGCTTTTGCTTTTATGTTTAATTTTTTAGTGTGTTTTAATTTCCTCTTTTTTTTTCTTTTCTGTTTCTTAGTTTTCAAAATCATCGCTGAAATGATAACATATTTCATACCCTTGTTTTTGAAAATTTGTAGTCAATATAGTTTTCATCTCTCAATCTATTAGATGGTAAAAATATTTTGTGATTGTGTCTCTTTCTCTAACCTATTTTAGTGGCATAGTTTTCTTTTCTAATCAAAAATCTATTTCAAATTAAATATTGTGTATGAAATTAAGATCTTTTCTTAAGCTTGCTTAAGCAAATCTATCTTGTATTTATAATGTTTAAAGTCTTTTTGTCACACCAAGACCCTTCGTTATCCTTGTCTTTGATTATTGATTCTATTTATGGTAATTCTTCCTTATGTTAGAGAGAGAGCTCATATTCTCTAATATCTGAGAAGATATATTAACAACTAAGAATTTTGAAGAGGTTATAAAAGAGAATGTAGCTTGCAAAAAAATAAAAATATTTGGCCAATGATGCCAACAAAAGAAGCGCAATGACACCAAATTAAAAAATATTCACAAAAGTGTATCGAAAAAAAAAGGATGCGTAAAGCGCCACTCAAATTGACAAGAGGCATAAAATGAGCTCACTTAAAAGCAAGCTATTCTCTCTTTTTAAATCTTTTTGAACTTAGAAGTTTTGGTTCTCAAAGACGTAATTTCGATTGTTTTGTGATCGTGACAAATTTACTTTGGTTCATTATTTTATAAAGATAGTTTTTTCTTAAACCAAGTAATGGATGGATCCTTTTTCTCATATTCAATTAATTCTTTGAGTTAGGTCGTTGATTTCAAAAGATGATTCTACCCTAAGAAAACATCTGAGCTAAGGGCAACCATGACCAGATATTCTACTATTCTATGGATTGTTGAGATTGTTAACTCATTAACCTACAAGTTTTTAAATCAATCACATGGAATACTACATCATCTTCATGCCTTGGTAAAAAAAAAATATTGTGATGTGCTATTGTTCTTTTGTGTTCCCTTTTCCTTTTGATATGTCAAAAGGGGGAGAAGTTTATGATGCTTTTACACTTGCCAAACCTGAAATTTTACTTCTAATTATCTTTGTAGTGTTTTGCCATCATCAAAAAGGGGGAGATTGTTACAAATCTATTTTCATGACTTATATTTTGATGATTGACAAACACTATTGATTCTCTTGACCTGCTTGTTACTTCTAACTTTTCAGGAATCGAAGATCAGACGAACAAACGAAGCCAGTTCAAGATTGCGTAGGTCTAGGATTGAGTCAGTCTGTACTTTAATTTTTCTCTTCTTGAGTCTATTTGTAATGGTCAAAGAGACTGATGCTAAGTAACCCTACACACACACACACTTGAGAGACTTAGAAATTCTGTTTTTACTCATATCAGCCAGGACGATATTTACATCGTCCTGGACGATCAGGCTTAAAATAGAAAGTCTAATTAAGGATTCTTAATTAAGGCAGCCGTCATTAACAAATCAGCCTAGATGATACCTATATCGGTCAGGATGATAAGCTCAAAACAAAAAGAAGTTACTGTCATAGAGAATTAAGCTATACTGTATTTTTTAAATAATCGGCCAGGACGATCATTGATCGGCCTGGACAATAATCACAAATTATGCCTTAATTGATCAGGAAATCAAGGGAGTAATTAAGGATGATTGATACTATCATATCGTCCTGGACGATCTCAGGATCGGCCAGGATGATCTATTCAAAAATCTTAGTTACTTCAGGACAATAAATATCGACCAGCTCGAATTCAGGGCGATGCTCTGGACGATTTTCCTCTGATTTGAACTGATCGGCCGGGATGATCGTGAGATCGGCCTGGACGATCAAGCCAATTTTAATCATCCAGTTTGCATTCAGAGCGATGCTCTGGCCGATCTTCTGAGATTTGTACTGATCGGCCAGACCGATGCCCATATCGGCCTGAACGATATTGTCGACAACTTGGAATTAATGAGATCCTTTGAAGCTCTTCTATTTAAGAGCTCTTATTCAACGTTTTGAAATACCTTTGTGCTATTGCCTTGACCTGAGAAGGCCTTGAGGAGAGAAAGAGAGAGAGGATCTTGTGAGGGGGAGCTTGTGAGGGGATTCACAAGGGTTGCTTCAAGGATCGCTCTGCCTCTTCTTTGTCTAGAGTTTCTTGCTCGTGGAAGGGTCGATAGAGGTAAGGAGTCAGCATCTGGTTGTGGTTTTCTGCCAGCTTCAGGAGGAAGCAAAACGAGATAGGTTCTCTACCTTGCTGTGGTGGCAAAAATAGGTTCTTTGTGAGGGCTTCTCTGCCTAGCCGTGGGAGCTAAAGGAGAGTCACGTTTGTAATGAAATACTTGGAGGGTGCCTTTAAGGAGTGGACGTTGGTCAAGTTGACCGAACCACTATAAATCTCTGTGTTATTGTTTTCTTGCTTCCGCATTTTAATTTCAGCATTGTTTATTGTTCTCGTGGTGTGATTTTGGTTTATGTGTTTTTTGTTCTTTGTGAAAAGAAATTTTTAAAATACCAATTCACCCCCCCTCTTGGTTAGCTTGGGACTAGGTTCATAGGGCTTAACATCCTTAACGAACTTTCAGATTTTACTTAAATGTGTTGGAAATGAACCTAATGTATATGGGTACGAAATGACTTCGTACACACACATCATCCCGTACGAACTAGGTTCGTCCGGTACGAACGGTTATTCCATAGGTCGGTTCCCAAAAACTGCAGAACGACACTTAATTTTCAGAGTCGGTTCACTTCGTCCTGGGACGAATTAAGAGTTCGTCCGGACCAAATTTTTCCAGAGAGCAAATCATCCCGGGACAAATACACTTCGTCCTGGATGATAGTACTCCAAAGAGCAACTCGTCTTGGAACAAATACACTTCATTCTTGAACAAAAATTTTCCAGAGAATATATCTTCTTGGGACAAATACACTTAATCTTGGATGATCAGGACTTAGAAAAATTTTCTTCAATTCCTGTTCGTTCCATTGCTCTTACAAGCAGATAACTGACTTGATCGTCCCGTACAAACTATGTTCGTCCCCTATGATCAGTACAAATTTCTCAAGATCTCCTAAGGTGTGTGTGTGTGTGTGTGTGTGTATTCACTCAATTACAATCACTCCCTCTCTAACTTAATTCAAATAAAAATACAAGTTTTAAATACACAAAGTATCTCATGCTGAATTTGATTTGAAATCTTTATAGTCTGGAGTTTGATTTTCCTGAAATGTTAGTACACACAAGAGCAAAAACAACTCTTCCATAAAGTGTTAGGAGATAACTATGCATAAAATAATAATATTTGAAATCATCAAAACTATACAAGTTGCAAGAATGTAAAACATGCAAATAACAACTCTCTTAATAATCTCCCCCTTTTTGATGATGGTAAAACAATTATTATTTGTATAATTTTTAAATTAAAAAAAAATCTCCTAAACTCCCCCTGAACTGATGAACACGTGTAAATAAGGAGGCATTTTTAGAAATATACAGATGTCAAAATAAAACAAACACACACAACATATACAACAAATACAAAACACAAAACAAAAAACAAAAAATAGATCAAACTAAAACACATCAAAAAACAGGTCATAAAACATGATATAAATAATTTCTCCTCCTTTTTGACAACAGCAAAAAGTAAAGAATAAAAAGACTTGAAATGTAAGCAGACATATGAAAATCATTTGATAATTCAATATTGAAAGTGATTACAATATGTTATGCAAATAAAATTAAAATATTAGGCAAATCATATTAATTCATAAAATTTAAGAAGAGATATAACATTGATAATAAAAAGAATATATCAAAAGTATGAGCCAATTTAAACACTAAGATAGAGAAAATCATTGCAAAAAGGATGAATAGAAAATTTGTATATTTCAAATGTCAATACAGAATATAAATGTACAATAAATCAATTTGAATTAAGAGATTAAACGATAATGGAAATAAATAATTACCACATGTAGCGCTTTGCGCATCTTTTTCAAAATATTGGCACATTTTAGTGCATCTTTTTACTTTTGGGCTTATTTTGTGCCTCTTTTTCTATTTGCGAACAATTGCGCATTCCTTTTGATTTTTGTATATTTGTCAATTTTTTTAAGAGTAATTTTGATCTTTCCAAAATCATTAATAAAAAATTTTAAATTTTTCTAAGTGCATAAATATTTATTGATAAGTGAAATATAAAATAAGAAAACATCATAGTTGCAATAATAATATTAGAATTAATGTAGTATAAATAAGAGACATGAAATTGAGAATCCTAATTATATCAAGTTATAATCAAAACTTAAATTTAGAAAAAAAATTAGATTTTCTAATGAATTTAATTTAGACATGCACTTTAAAGTGTAGCACTATTAAGATTAAAAAATCTAATGATTGTCATAAAGGCTAACACACATTTCAATACAATTAAAGCCAAAACACGAGAACATATATTAATATCACTATGAAGATATTACAATCTAAACTCAGGATATCAATACAAAAATAAAATATCTAAAGAAAAGAAAATACAACAGACTTACTTAAAACATCAACTAACACACAAACTATAGAAAATACATAAAATTAAGTGCAACTATCATTAAGAAGGACCCTGATCTGGAGGAGGTGGAGGAGGTACAGCACCAAAGATGTTAAAGTAAGTACTAATCATAAGCACATTGGTACTGATATCATTCATCTGATCCCTCATAAAATTCATGTCATGCTGATACTGTGCGGCCTGCTGCTGAAGATGAGTCTCAATTTGATCAAAACGTTGATCAAAATGAGTCTCTAGGTGATCAAATCTTTGAACCAAATCCTGATAATTTGGTTCATTGGCGGGTGCAGCTGCAGCTTCTAGTTCTTCATCTGTATCACTAATGGCATGAGTTTTACTTGGTTCTTCTTTGAAGATTGCTCTAAATGATCCATCATTGTAGTAGAGCGATTCTTCAAACTCTTGATCAGGATGAATCAAATTGTATTTCTTCTCTAGAATGTAGGCAACAAGATGTCCTAAGGCGATGTTCTTCTTTCTCTTATGCTCTACATGTCCAATTTCAGACAGCCCATAAAGATAGTCAAGGATAAGTTGGGCTTTATCTATAGGTTATTTAGTCATGATCAAGAAGGTCACCATAGAAAGAAGAGGGATAATGTTGATCCTATCACCAGCTTTAGGAATTATAGAAGTTCTAAGGACATGCTGGATGATACGTGCATTTCGAACGAGACCAGAAACTCTAGCCACATGTTCATTCAGATTGTTTCCTCTAATCATATTATTAATTTCATACCATGCATAATTATGAGTGTTGATCAAGTGATGGGCTCTGGCTCCCTCTATCCTTAAATTCAAAAAGGCTCCTAAGTCAGCCTTGGTGATTTCAACTTTTAGTTTGAAGACAAAAGAACGGATTATAGAGTGATCAGAATTAAAGGACATGTTGGCGAGAAAATAGTGGAAGGTTTCCTTATTGTAGAGATAGACAAGGGTAAGGATAAAACCAAATTGTGTTGAGACAAATAAGTTCATTACCTGAAAGGTAAGTTGATCTAGGATTAGGATTAGGGAGGGTGTGATCTTTGTTGAGGAAAACCTAGGAAACGATTCCTCATTTGCTTTGGAAAGGAAGTTTTTAGAAGAATTTCTATGTGGTTTCTTTGCCAGAACCTTTTGTCTCTTACTTGAACTCGACATTTGGAAGAAGATCTAGAGTACGAAAGAGATTAAAAGTGAAGTTTTGAGTGTAACTGTCGAGTTCAAAAGCCCTTCTATTTATTGAAAATGATACGTTCATACCAGATGAAAAAATTTCATCCCGTACGAAATTTTCAATTCGTCCTGTATGAAAAAATTTTGTATGGATGATCCAATGCGTCAAAATGAAACGGCTTTTCTTAATCAACACAACTTACGAAGCATCCTTTCGTACAGAGTTTTGATTTGATTGATCGTACAGACGAACACGTGTTCGTCCTGGGACGATCAGAACTTATATCATTTTAATGGCAGTTGAAACCGTCCCCTCCATCGGACTGACATGTGTTCGTCCGAATGAACCAAAGGTTTGTACGTACGAAGTTCGTATTAAAAACTACCTTATCCATCCAACCGCTTTATTCATTCGTCCGGTCGTTTGAAAAACATTTTGTCCCGGACGATCGTATAGACGAAGTGACACTAAAACATTGAAAACTGCACTCAAACGGTTCAAAATTCGATAGTTTGTCACACCACACAAATCATTCCGTACGAAAACATTTCGTCCCGGATGATTGTCACTCAAAATTTTCAATTTTTTTACTTAATCAAAAAAATAAAACACAAACACACTAAAAACACAAAACAATGAACAAACATAAACTCTAAATAAATAAAATCATACATACAATTTCATAAGCACATAAAAACACACAAACACATTAACTAGTAAACAAACATAAATGTTGCAAAAATATTTTTATTTAAACATTCAAATTAATCACACCAAGTCTTGTTCTTAATGCACTGAAAGTATCAAAGGCTAAAGGTTTTGTAAAATTATCTACAAGTTGATTTTTAGTAGAAACATGAGTGAGTTCAATTTCTCCTTTGGATACATGATCCCTTATGAAATGTTGCCTTATGTCTATATGTTTGGTTCTTGAATGTTGAATAGGATTTTTAGAAATACAAATAGCACTAGTGTTATCACAATAAATTGGAATAGTGTCTATAGTTAATCCTAAATCAATCAACTGTTCTTTCAACCAAAGTACTTGTGCCACACAACTTCCTAATGCAATATATTCAGCTTCTACAGTTGATAGGACTACTGAATTTTATTTTCTACTGGATCAAGTGACTAGAGAATTTCCAATAAATTGACATGTTCCACAACTGCTCTTTCTATCCACTCTATAACCTGCAAAGTTAGAGTCTGAATAACCAATTATTTCAAATGAAGAGCTAAACTTAGGATACCAGATTCCTAAGTTCTGAGTTCCTAACAGATATCTTAAAATCCTTTTCACTGCTGTTAAATGTGATTCTTTTGGATGTGATTGAAATCTAGCACATAAGCAAACACTAAACATGAAATCGGGTCGACTTGCAGTCAAGTAAAGTAAAGATCCAATTATCCCTCTAAATTTCTTTTGATCAACAGATTTTCCCTTAGGGTACTTAATTAACTGAACTGAGGAACTTATTGGTGTACTAACAGGTTTAGCATTATCCATTTCATACTTTTTTAGGATGTCCTTAACATACTTTGACTAACTAAGAAATATTCCTTCCTCAATTTGCGTAATGCTAAATCCTAGAAAGTAACTTAAATCTCCCATTAGACTCATCTCAAATTCACTACTCATTTTTTTAGAAAAATCATCACAAAGATTTTTATTTGAAGATCCAAAAATGATATCATCCACATAAATTTGAACAATGAGTATATCCTTTCTACATTTCTTTAAAAATAGAGTTGTATCCACACTTCATTTTTCAAAGGATCTTTCAAGTAAGAAGGTGCTCAATCTTTCATACCAAGCCCTAGGTGCATGTTTCAATCCATATAATGTCTTTTTCAACTTGAAAATATGATTTGGGTATTTAGAATTTTCGAAACCTGGTGGTTGTTCTATAAAAACATCTTGTTAAATTACCCAATTTAAAAAGGCACTTTTACATTCATTTGATACAATTTGAATCCTCTAAAACAGGCAAAAGCTAGCAAAACCCTAATTGCTTCAAGTCTAGCTACAGGGGAAAAAGTCTCCTTAAAATCAATCCCTTCAATCTGATTATACCCCTTAGCAACTAATCTAACCTTATTTCTAATGATTACTCCTGAGTCATTCATTTTGTTTTTGAATATCCACTTAGTTCCAACTACACTTTGATCCGTTGGCCTAGTAGTTAATTCTCAAACTTTATTTCTTATAAATTGATTCAACTCTTCTTGCATGGCCAAAATCCAAAATTCATCCGAAAGTGCTTGATCAATATTTGTGAGTTCTATAGTTGAAATGAAGGCAGAATGATTGACTTCTTTGTTTAATCCACGCCTAGTCCTTACACCCTCACTTGGTTCACCTATAATAAATTCCCTTGGATGGTTTTTAGAAAATCTCAAATCTCTAGGCAAAGAGTTTTCTATCTCCAAATTTTCTTCCACATTTTCTTCCAAATTTTCTTCCAAATTTATTTTATCAATCTTTTGGGAGTTAATCTCAATCTCATCTTCTACAACATTTGGCTCTTCTATATTTTCAGATTCATCAAATACAATATGTGTAGTCTCCTCAATTACCAAAGTTTTTCTATTGAATACTCTATAAGATTTTCCAACACTTGAGTATCCAATAAAAATTCTTTCATCAGATTTTGGATCAAATTTTTCTAAGGCAGATTTTCCATTGTTATGAATAAACACCTTGCAACCAAAAACATACAAATGAGATAATTTGGCATTCTTCCTTTTAGCAACTCATAGGGTGTTTTATTTAGTTTAGATCTCACATTCACCATATTCAGAACATAACATGCAGTGCTAACCACCTCAGCCCAAAAATATTTAGGAAGTGAGTATTTTGCTAACATTGCTCGGGCGGCTTCTATTAATGTTCTATTTTTTTTCGACTACCCCATTTTGTTGAGGGGTTCTAGGTGCAAAAAAATTGTGATCAATTCCTTTCTCCTTAATTTTTTTTTTCAAATTTCTCATTCTCAAATTCTCCTCCATGATCACTTTGTATAGAAATAATTTCACACTCTAGTTTTTTTTGAATCCATGTTGAAAAGTTTCTAAACTCCTCAAATGATTCACTCTTATGAAATAGAAATCTAACCCATGTGAATCTTGAGTAATCATCCACAATCACAAATCCGTATACCTTCCCTCATAGACTCACAGTTCCAACTGGTCCAAAAAGATCCATATGTAAAATCTCTAAAGGTTTACTAGTTCTAAGATCCTTATTGGATTAAAAAGAGGATTTCACTTGCTTTCCTAATTGACATGCATCACAAAGGTGGTCCTTAGTAAAGTCTAGTTTTGGTTACCTCTCACTAAGTTCTTTTGTGTAATTCTCCAAAGATTTTTCATGCTAGAATGACAAAGTCTCCTATGCCAAAGCCATGACTCATCAGATACAATTTTCAAAGAAAAAGTAGTAGGAGATTAAATATAATTCAAGTCTAGCCTATACACATTATTTACCCTTTTACCATTTAAAACATCTTTACCATTTAGGCTTAATATGCAGCTAGTGGGAAAAAATTTTCACATAATATCCTTAATCACATAGCTAGCTTATACTTAATAGGTTATGCTTTAAGCCTTCTACTAATAACATATTCTCAATATAAAATTTATTAAAATTTCCAATCATACCTGATCCAACCACCTTCCTTGTTGTGTTATCTCCAAGTGTAACCTTACCTCCACTCTTGGCTTCCAGCGATATGAATTGTGCAGTATCTCTAGTCATATGCTTTGAACATCCGTTGTCTAGGTACCATATGCTCTCATGAGGTCTTATGTGAGAGCATCTCTGTAAAATTATCAAACATTAGACCTGGGAACCCAAATAAGTTTGGGTTTTCCTTTTGCAATTTATAATCAGATGTATGTATGATATGTCTAGGTTTATGCATCTTAGGTCTCCACACCAAATAAGTTTTCATCTTCAAAGTACAGGTGTGAGCTATATGCCTAAACAATCTACAATTATTACATTTGACTTTTGGAAATGGATTCCTAAGTCTTCTACCATTCATCTGTCTATTCAGGGATTGCATAAATTTAGGATACATAATAGGATTAGTAAAATCTTCAAGTTTATGGGGTATCCTATTATCCTCGAGAGCTTTTATCATTAATTTGTAAAATGAATTCATATCTTCTAAAATTTGATTTGTATAATTTGATCTATAAATTTTGCTCTCCAATTCATCCTTAAAATTTCTAAAATCTTTTTCAAGTTCAGCATAAGATGATTTTAAATTTTCATGTTTTTTATTCAAGTTATCAAACTCATCAAGTAATTTTATGTGGTTGTCATCAATTAAAATATGATCTTTCCGAAGGATTTCATGTTCCTTTTGTAATTCTTCAAACTCTAAACTTAGACTAGCATGCATTTTTTTTATTTTCCTATATGCATATGCATGTGTTCAGAAACTTCAAAAAGTTCATCATAGGTTAAGTCACATACCTCTTCTTGATCTGACCGATCAAGATTATTGGCCATTTAGCACAGATTAGTGACATCCTCTTCCTTCTCAGTCACTGATGAATCTGAAGCACTGTCCGCCTAGAAAGCTCTTTGAAACTTCTTCTTGCCCTTCTTTGCAATTAGTTTCTCCTCAACCTTCTCCTTGCTAGGAGTAGCTTTGAGTTTTGGGCTTTCAGTCTTAATATGACCAGGCTTCCTGCACTCATAGCAAATCACATCATTTGAAACCTTGGCATTTCTATTAAATTTACCTCTATTCCAATGCTGCCGTCTCTTCTGCTTCCTCTTCAGAAAGCTTCTGAATTGTTTAGTCATCAATGCGATGTCATCTTCATCCTCAGGTTGTGAGTGTTCACTCTCATACTCTTCAACATTTAGTGTTATGTTTTTCTCCCTTCGTGGTTCACCTGCATCAATCTTTCTTTGGCTAACTCCTTACTCTTAAGCAATTAGCGACCAAGAAGATTATTAATAGAGTAAATGTTTATATCTTTAGACTCTGTAATTGCAGTAATTTTAGCATCATAAGCAATAGACAAACAACAAAGAATCTTATTAATCATTTCAGCATTCATTAATTCCCTACCCAGTGCATGCAAAGAGGTGACTATTTGTGTGAATCTTGTGTACATATCAGAAATGGATTCATTTGGTTTCATGCGAAATAGTTCATAATCATGCAACAAGATATTAAGTCTAGATTGCTTAACCACATTAGTCCCCTCATAAGTTATACAAAGTCTATTCCATATGTCCTTTCCACTTTTGCAAGTGGAAACCCACTTGTAGTCTTCTGATTTTAAAGCACAAAAGAAACTATTCAAGCATTTGGCAGTTAGTTGTGCTAAGTCACGTTCTTCTACGGTCCAGTCGGCAAAAGGTGTTTCAACTCTAACTCCGTCAACTAATCTAGTTGGTTTTGTATACCCTTCACGAACTAAGTTTCACATACGATAATCAAGTGACTGTAAAAATATAGACATACGTGTTTTCCAAAAATCAAAAGATATATTATCGAACAGTGGAGTTTTACTTATAGAGTAACCCTCAGGTGTACTTCGGTTTCCAAATGTAGCCATTTACGTTAATAAAAAAGTAGTATAAACTTATGGTTCTGAAACAAAGTTCTGATACCACTTGTTGAAACTCGTTCACTATGAATTAGGTTGTTTAACCTAAGTTTATGTCCCAGCGGCTAACCAAGAGGGGGGGTGAATTGGTAATTAAAAAATTAATCCCTCTTTTTGATTTTTAAACCAAAAAATAAACTTTAATGAGTTTTTTAGAAAATATTTTTCAACCATAGTTTTAAAAGTAAAAAACACAAAAATAAGAAAGGTAGCGAAAAAATAAAGACACGAGGTTTATAGTGGTTCGGTCAAAACCAGACCTACATCCACTCCCCGGAGGCACCCTCCGAGTATTGCACTAATACTAATAGTGACTCTCCTTTTGCACCCACAGCAAGGCAGAGAAGCCTTTAGAAACACTCTTTCCACCACTACCCTGTGTAGTAGAGAACTATCGTCCTTTTACACTATCACCAGTGTTGGCAGAGAACCTTCATCCTTTTACACTATCCCCAGTGTTGGCTGAGAACCATCATCCTTTTTACACTATCCCCAGTGTTGGAAGAGAACTGTCTTCCTTTTACACTCTCCTGGTGTAGGCAGAGACCCTTCGGCTGTTAACAATCTCCAAGTGTGGGCAGAGAACCCTTCAGCTATTCACACTCTCCAAGTGTGGGCAGAGAAACCTTCGGCTATTCAGACTCTCCAAGTGTGGGCAGAGAACCCTTCGGCTATTCACACTCTCTAAGTGTCGGCAGAGAACCAGATCTTCTTGACAGATTTTCTCACAAGAATTCTAGAAGGAAGAGAGAAAAGAGTGAAGTAATCACAAACCAAGAGTAAATACTTTTACCTTTGAGTACCAAATGAAACCTTCACGCTCCAATGGAAACAAATCTCCTTCAAACACTCTCTCACACTCTCTCCTTGACTCTTATTTCAATAGGCATGAAGATCAGTAGGCAAAATGAATATGTGGCAGTTTTGTTTGGACTATTTATAGGAAAGACACAAATCACTGTCCAAAAACTGCAAAGATTCAAGTCAATACGAATTGGATCGTCCCGTATGATCGTGGATCATCATGGATAATTTTACTTAAATATGTTGGAAACGAACCTAATGTATATGGGTACGAAATGACTTTGTACACACACATCGTCCCGTACGAAATAGGTTCGTACGGTATGAACGGTTATTCCATAGGTCAGTTTCCAAAAAGTGTAAAACGACACTTAATTTTTAGAGTCGATTCACTTCATCCTGGAACGAATTATGGGTTCATCTGGATGAAATTTTTCCAGAGAGAAAATCATCCCAGGATGAATACACTTCGTCTTGGACGATAGTACTCAAGAGTGTAACTCTTCCTGGAATGAATACACTTAGTTCTTGAACAAAAATTTTTCAGAGAACATTTCATCCTGGGATGAATACACTTTATCCTGGACGATCAGGACTTAGAAATATTTTCTTCAATTCCTGTTCATTCCATTTCTCTTACGAGGAGATAACTGACTTGTTCATCCCGTACAAACTATGTTCGTCCCGTACGATCAGTACAAATTTCTCAAGATCTCCTAAGGTGTGTGTGTGTGTGTGTATTCACTCAATTACAATCACTCCCTCTCTAACTTAATTCAAATAAAAATACAAATTTTAAATACACAAAGTATCTCATGCAGAATTTGATTTGAAGTCTTGATAGTCTGGAGTTTAATTTTCCTGAAATATTAGTACACACAAGAGCAAAAACAACTCTTCCATAAAGTGTTAGGAGATAACTATACATAAAATAATAATATTTGAAATTATCAAAACTATAAAAGTTGCAAGAATGTAAAACATGCAAATAGCAACTCTCTTAACAAACTTCACTTACACTACCCTTCCATCTTATATTAATAAACGACTCGTAGAAATTATCTATCAGGACTGCCACAAACTCCTTCAACTGTTTACTACTAGAGACAAGATTCACCTCTTATCTCAAGATCCTGATTATGATTGGGCTCCTACCAATCACCTTCTAAGGAACACTCATGTCTCCTATCATGATGGGGCATCCAATACCTTAGTCAAAGATGCTAGGATAATCCAACATGTACTTCACACCTCAATAATTCCTAAGGTTGGTGATCTTGTCTACATCACTCCTCTCCTTTCAATCACCACCTTCTACATAATGGCCCTTAGAGAGTTAAATGCTGCTACTCTTATTTTCTAATACATTGAGCATCTGAATAGTGTTAGGGATCCAAGGCACAAAAAAAAGCCTAACCTTGCCTTAGGACACATCATAGCCTATGTCTTGGAAACTAAATATAATCTTCAATATCCCGCCCCACCTAATTTTTAGCATGCCTTCTACACTAGCAGCTCCTTCAATGTTCTTCATAGTACTCATCTCCACCCAGAGTATGAGGAGGCTGAGGGTGCTGAAGAGGAAGCTGCTCTTACACCTATTCTTGCACATGTTCTAATCGGCCAACACTCACAGTTGGATTAGTTGGTGGAGTGGTTTGACCAGTGAAAGGCTAGGTTCGACTCTTACATTGCTACATAGGAGCAACATCAAGAATTTGATGTGTATGTGGCACTCCAGAAGCTGGAGCATGACCAGAATATGGCCTAGTTTGAGGATCAGTTTGAAAGTGCTCTAATAGCACTAGAAAGTTCATTAGGGATGTTAAGCCCTTATGAACTGGCCCAAGGCTAATAAAGAGAGAGGTGAATTGGATAACTTTAAAACCTAAGATAAAACTCAAACAAAAATCACCACAGAAATCAAAGTACATAAGAAAATAATGCAGAAGCAATAATAAGATAGAACACACCAGATTTATAGTGGTTCGGTCAAACCTTGACCTACATCCACTCCTTGGAGGCACCCTCCAAGTATTGCACTAAAAATAGTATCTCTCCTTTAGCCCCCATAGCTAGGCGGAGAAGCCCTTACAAAATCACTTCCACCTTCCCCTGTGCGGCGGAGTCGCCGGGTCCTTTGACACCAAAGAGATCTTCTTCTTTGGTGAACTTCCCTCTAGACAAGCCTTGAATCCGACGGTATTCAGGTGCGAGCATGTCGGAGCAACCGTGTGGAACCCCCTTGACATTCCCTTGAGTCCCCCCTCACAGGATCTTCTCCCTCTCTCAAACTCCACCCTTTCCTCACTCCCTTTCAAGCTCTCTCTTCAAGTTTTACCCAAAAGAATGAAGCTACAATGGCTGCCAAAGACCCTTACAAAGTGTCATGTCATAGCTTAAATAGAAGATCTCAAAACAAGCTCATTAATGCAAGTTGCCGACATTATCATCCAGGACGATATGTATATCATCCTGTACGATCAGTACAATTTAAGCCCAATCAGCCGGGACGATTTGAGATGATCATAAGAAATTTATTCATATCGTTCAGGACGATAATATATCGTCCTGGACGATCAGTACAAATTGTGGAATATCATCCTCGATATTGCCCTGAAAAATAGCTATCCGATGACTAATCGTCCAGCATATCAGCCAGGGCTATTTGGAGATCGTCCAGGCCGATTTAATCATGAAATCAAGTCATAATTACTTTCCTTAAATTTCAGAGAAATTTTGGAAAAATTGACCTTGATAGTCCTGGATGATATTTTATAGTTCTGGATGATCCACCTGGACGATGTCGAAAAATAGGTTATTTCTATATAGATTTGGCGACAGATTCTTTCTAAATTGAGCCTATCGTCCTGGCTGATACAAAATCGTCCAAGACGATGTGTTTTGCATAATGACGGCTGCTTTAATGAGTATGACATAATTAGGGTTTTTGCTTTTGAACAGATCATCCAGGATGATATAAAATTATCCCGGATGATGTTACCAAAAACAGTAAACTCTAGGGAACAGTTAGAAATCTTCCAAGTTACAAAGCATCAGGAGCCACACCAAATACAATAGACTCAAGAAAGGAAAAAGGGTACAAACTGACTCAGACCTAGTCTACCCAATCTTGAGCTGGTTCCAAATTGCAGTCCAATCGAGTGAACCTGAAATGTTAGTAGATAAGACAGTCGTAGAGAAAAAGAATGTTTGCTATCATCAAAATCATAAGCCATAGATCTGCAACAATCTCCACCTTTTTGATGATGGAAAACATTGCAATTTGAATTTTCAAAAAGGAAAATTTTCTCCTAATCTCCCCCTCACTAGAATAACACTTTAAAAATAGGGGAGATAAAAATATTTTTGTTGTTTTTTTTTAAAGGAAAAAAAGAGATACAAATTTGACAACAATATAAAAATTCAACAACAGTACGTTCTCCCCCTTTGACATTATCAAAAAGAGAAGGGGCACAAAAACAAAATGATTAAAAGACAGAAATAATCCCTGATCTAGTGAACAAAACAAATATTCTTATAATGAGAAAGTTACCTCTTGTTTTTAATCAAAAGCTTAGTAGAATTGTATTGACAATGCATAACCCAGAAAAGGTTAGAAATTTAGAGTTTGATAGTCCCAACTTAAGTTCTTTTAAAGGCTAAAAAACTTTTCAATCTAATATCCAAATCAAGGAATAAATAGGAAAAAGAAACATTAATTTTTTAAAACTCCTTTCATAAAACATATCTAATAGAAGATCAATGCACGAATTGCTGAATCAGGAACCAAGATTTTCAAGCACAAGTTTTGAACATGTTAAGGATTTTCTTAGGCTTTTAGTAGTATAAGAAAAAATAAGCATATTTTTTTGTGGGCTCATTTTATGCTCTTTATCACTTGAATGGCTCTTTGAGCATCTTTTGATTTTTAATACGCTTTGTGTATTATTTTTTTCAATTTAGCGTCATTGCGCATCTTTTGGTTTGGCATCATTGGCCACTTTTTTCTCAAAAAATATGCTTTCTTTCTTATATTTTCAAAACTAAAGTAAACCCAAATTATTGACAACACGAACAACTTGATTAAGAAAATTTTAAGGTGGATTCAACAATCTTGCAAAAGATTTCTCTGCGATAGAAAAAATGTAGGGAGATGAAAAAAATTAGTTTCAAAATCCAATTTAAAATATGATGAAGATTTTAAATCAAAAGTAGAATAACCTCTTTAAGAAAATAGAGATTGAGAGTAAAAAACATGAGTTTCCTTCCTTTGACTGTTTTAGAGAAGTCAAACACAACTTATCAAAGATTTCAAAAAAAAATTAGGAAGTAGATTTTTCTTTTATAAAAAAGTGAATGTGTATGTTGATCAGAGAAAAACTTTCACAAAAACAAAAATTTCAAAAAATAAACAAAACAAAAACACAAAATAAAAATGAAAAACATAAAAATAAAAACACAACACAAAAACATGAAAGGCTTTTAACCATTATCTCTATCCTAATCCGATGCTTCAGAAACCAGATCTGCCCATGAGATTTTTTGCCTGGGCATCGCCCTGTTTTGGGTGCTGGACGATTGAAATTTGACTTGATCATCCTGGCTGATCTCACGATCATCCAGGCCGATTAGTTCAATTCAAAAGAACATCGTGCTGAGCATCGCCCTGTTTTCATGCTGGCCGATCCCAATCATCCAGGAGTAACCAAGGATATTGAATATATCATCCTGGCCGATCCTGCGATCGTCCATGACGATGTGATCATATCAATCATCCTTAATTACTTATCTG
Organism: Dendrobium nobile; assembly: GCA_022539455.1. Lineage (NCBI taxonomy): Eukaryota > Viridiplantae > Streptophyta > Magnoliopsida > Asparagales > Orchidaceae > Dendrobium > Dendrobium nobile. The sequence continues at coordinate 11,380,414 of CM039725.1, forward strand.
ATTTGTCTGTTCAATTAAGGCATAATTATGAATATCGTCCAGGCCGATCAATGATCGTCCGGGCCGATAATATAAAAATATAGTATACCTTATCTGTCTATGGCGGCAACTTCTTTCTGTTTTGAGCTTATCGTCCTGGCTGATACACGTACCGTCCAAGCCGATATATTAATGTCGGCTGCCTTAATTAAGAATCCTTAATTAGACTTTCTGTTTTAAGCCTGATCGTCCAAGACGATGTAAATATCGTCCTGGCCGATATGAGTAAAAACAGAAATTCTAAGTCTCTCAAGTGTGTGTGTGTGTAGGGTTACTTAGCATCAGTCTCTTTGACCATTACAAATAGACTCAATAAGAGAAGAAAGCAAGGTACAGACTGACTCAACCCTAAACTTACGCAATCCTGAACTGGCTCCGTTTGTTGGTCCGATCTTTGATTCCTGAAAAGTTAGAAATAATAGGCAGTACAAGTGTTTGTCAATCATCAAAAAATAAGCCATAAAAATAGATTTGCAACAATCTCCCCCTTTTTGATGATGGCAAACACAAGTAGGAAGAACTAAAAAAGTTCATTAAAAATTCAAAGTTACATAACCTTTTTCCTACCACAACCTACTCCCTCTTTTGTCATCACAAAAAGAAGGTCCAGATACACAAAAGAAAACAACACAACAGAGACAAAAACAGACTAGAAAGCAACCTACCGAAAACAGGAAACAAACAACAGAAAACACGGACTAGAAAAATGAGGGGCCCTGATCATCGGATGGAGGTGGTGGAGGTGGCTGCTGAAAGTAGCTGGCAAGTGAAGTAAACTGAGCATTGAACCAGGCGATGTCCTGGTCATGCTGCTGCTGCTGGTGAGTCATGTAACTGTCAAAGCGGGCTAAGTCCTCCGTGCGATTCTGCTCGTAGCGGAAAATGTCCTCAGAATGTTGCTGCTCCTGTGCAGTAACGTAAGCATCAAAGTGGGTCTCCCAACGATCAAACCTCTCTATCAACTGATCAACCGGTGAGTGCTGGTGGAGAGGAACATGACCTGGAACGGGAGCGGGAGCGGGTGCCTCCTCCTCTCCAGCCCCCCGAGGTTCCCCATCTCCTGGGTGGAGATGAGTACTATGAAGGATAGTGAAAGAATTGTTTGAGTAGCAAGGAGGCTGAAGGTCATGATGTCCCGGATATTGAAGATTGTATTTGGTCTCAAGGACATAGGAAATGATGTGTCCTAAGGCTAGATTGGGTTTCCTTTTATGACCTGGGTCGCGAATTGTGGTTAAATGATCAATGTAGGGAAAGAGTAGATTAGTGGCATTGAATTCTCTCTGGGCCATAATGAAAAAGGTAGTCAAGGAAAGTAGAGGAGTGATGTGGATACAGTCCCCGACTTTTGGAATTATGGAGGTGCGAAGGACATGTTGGATTGTCCTAGCATCTTTGACTAAAGAGCTAGTCTCTCCAACATGAAAGGGTGTGTTGGTTTGGCGAAGGAAATGGTTTGCCGTGGACCAATCAAAATCAGGATCAGTAATGATTATGTGCAGCTTATCCCCGGTGGTGGATAACTGTAAAAGCTCCGCACAGTCCTGATATGTGATCTCGACCGGGCATCGATTCACATAGGAGGTCAGGGCTGTCAAAGTGGAATTTATGCGAAGATTTGGATAAAATTCTAGCAGGAGTTCAGAAGAAAAAGGAACAGCGAGGGTGAGAATGAAACAAAGAGAAGTGTGGGCAAAAAGATCCATTACCGGATATGACAGGTATGCAGGATTGATTGTTCGGGAAAGGGTAATGCCACACTCTTTATAGCGACGGTAGGCAGCCTGATCCTCTGCCTCCTTGAATCGAGGGTCCAGAGTGGCCCTCGAGGAACTCCCAGAAGCCTGTCGAACACGTTTCCCACCAGCCATAGAAAAGAGATTAGCAAGAAGACACAAGAGAAGAAGGTATGATGTGGAAAATGTGGCTGGATTGTCCAGAATTTAAAAAAATGACCATATCATCCAGACCGATTGCAGAATCGTCCAGTCCGAATTGGATTAATAATTGCGTACAGGCTGATTGGTCAAAAAGGCGGTCCGATCATCCGGGCCGATCAGATATCGGCCAGGACGATTAGATACAGACGATCATCCCGAGGAGTCAGGCCGGACGACCGTTGAAAAAGCAGATCGTCCGGGCTGATTAGGTGGATCGTCCAAGACGATGAACAATAATTGATCGTACCGGCTGAAGTTAAGATATTTTAAATCTCTGCAATGTGTATCGTCCAGGACGAACAGTGGATCGGCCCGACCGATTATCCAATAATGGATCGTCCGGGGCCGAATTTAATGATTTTAAACAATCGACACGTAGATCGTCCAGGACGATCAAGTGTATCGGCCAGGACAATGTTCTTAAAATTCATCGGCCAGGCCGAAAGAGTTATCAGCCAGGACTATCAATATGATTGCAACAGAGTTCGATCAGATCGTCCAGGACGATATAGGATCGTCTAGGACGATGAGTTATAGTAAGAACAAAAAAGATCAGCAGATGGAATTTTGAAGACAGTTTGCCCTATCGTCCAGGACGATAAAAGTATCGGCCAGGACAATGTGACTAGAATTTGAAGAACAATGAAGGATAGTGATGATCAAAAGCCCTCAAAAATAAAACAAAAGAAAAGCTAAAAAAATGAAAAAGAACAGTAGTAAAAACCTAAACAAATGAAAGAAAAATATTTTGTTTTTAATTTTTCTAATTTTTTTGTTTTAGCAAAGCATTTCATATGATAAAATCTCAAATAGTTTTAAACTTTAGAGTTCCAAGAGATCAAGGAGTTTAACAAATTCCAATCAGAAGAAGGTAGAACATCCGATTCTATTAACCCTAGATCGGACATCCTTCAGGGTACAAAATTTCTTTTGGAAAACAGAGGCCTAACTCAGAATAACTAAATAGGATAAAAAGAAGATCCATTCAAAACTTGTTTACAAAGAATATATCTCATGATTAATACAACAAAGTAATTTGTCTCAATCATAAAATTTGAAATCAAGTCTTTGAAAACATCACATAATCAATGAGTTCTCTAAGTTTTAAGAGTTTTAGAAAAGAGAGGTTAACTTGCATTTAGTGGGCTCATTTTATGCCTCTTGTCACTTTGATTGGCTCTTTGAGCATCTTTTGATTCTTTGATTTTTATGTATATAGCTTTCTTTTCAATTTGGCTTCATTGGCCTCTTTCTTTTTTAACTCTTGCAAGCTAGAAACTCTTAAATATACCCTTAAAAAAAACTTAGTTGTGAGTATATCCTCCAAATATTAGAGAATAGGAGCTCTCTCTTTAACATAGGGAAGAATAATTCACAACACAAAATCAAAATCATGTGATAAATGCAATGGCAAGATTTCAAAAAACTTGAGAGATATATAAGAACTTTGGCTATTATGCATAAGATAAATTAATGTAGCAAGATAAGAAAAGGATCTTAATTAAAAAATAATTGGTTAAAATGAGTTTAGACTTTTGTTTAGAGAAGAAAATCATACCACTAAACAAGGTCAGAAGGAGGGAAACCATCAACGAGATTTCTCCTTTAACTGATTTAGAAAAGCTAAACACTATCTCCAAAAACTTCTAAAATCTAAAAACTTGAAAAGATCCAACATATGAATACCAATCATAAAAGCAACGTGAAAATAAACTAATCTAAAATAACGAAAAGCTATCACATAACAAAACAAACAAAAGAAACTTAACAAAAAAATATATTTCAAGAAATTATTTAAGCAGCATGTTTAAGCATTTATGAGCAGCGAGCCTCCTTATGTCCAGTTATCCTATGCTCCCACAAGGTCTTTGGTGAGATCACATCTGCAAAACTCAACAATAGTCAGATTTAGGAACCCAAACCGATTTGGGCCCCTTCTTAGGAAAAGTAGAATGCAATGTAGATATGGCATGCTGTGAATCATGCATCTTAGGTCTCCACACCCAATGTGTACTACGGTGAATGGTGCAAGTGTGTGAGATGTGTCCTAGCATGCCACATGAAAAACATCTAACTCCAGGAAAAGGGCTTCTTAAATGGTTTGAGTTATAATGCCTCTTCCTAGATTCCGACTTAGGATTAAAAGTAGATGTCATCCGATTTAAATCAAGTTAGTTCTTTTTAATGCCTCATTATCAATCCTCAAATTTTTCTCAATCTCTTTAGATTTCTTAAGATCAGAATTAAGTGAGGTGTGTGAAACTTTCAATGCCTTATGTTCATCAATCAATTATGAATGCTTTTCGTTCAACTCATCAAATTCATCAAGAAGAGCCATGTGATTAGAATCAATCATTGAATGATCTTTAAGAATGACTTCATACTCTTTCTACAAGTTTACAAGTTCCACTTTTATGATAGCACGCGTTTTCTTAAGTTTTTTGTATGATGCAAGGAGTTTTTCACAAATTTCAAACAATTCATCATAGGTTGGTTAACATACCTCTTCCTCATCACTTTGCTCAAGATGATCTTTCCCTATTAAGCACAGGTTTGTTGTCTCTTCCTCTGGTTCAGTCTCAGAGGAATCAGTACCAGATTCTGCCCAGAACTCCTTTTGGATTCTCTTCTTGTCCTTCTTAAACTTAGGTTTCTCGTCAATCTTTTCCTTGCTTGTGTTATCTTGAAGTGTCGGGCAATCGGCTCTCACATGTCCAGGTTTTCTGCATTCAAAACAAACAACATCAGAAGATCCTTTGACATGTTTATGATCCTTACCTTTTCTCCAATTTTGATGATGCTTTTGTTTCTTCCTTAGAAAGCTTTTGAATTGCCTTGTGATGAAGGCAACTTCATCGCTTTCAGACCCGGAAGATTCAAAATCTGATTTGTGCGCCTTCAGTGCAATTGTTTTCTCCTTCTTTTCCTCACCTGCATCAAGATTTCTTTGATTCACCCCTTGCTCGTAAGCAATGAGTGAGCCAAGTAAGTTATCAATAGAGTAAGTGTTCAAATCCTTATATTCAGTGATTGCAGTAATTTTAGCATCGTACGAAGAAGGCAAGCATCTCAAAATTTTGTTTACTTTTTTATAGTTTGAAAGCTCTTTTCCTAAAGCATGCAGTGAAGTAACAATTTGAGTAAATCTAGTGTACATGTCAGAAATAGATTCATGAGGTTTCATACAAAAAAGTTCGTAGTCATGCAAGAGAATATTCAATCTAGATTGTTTTATTTCATTGGTTCCTTCATAAGTTATACATAGTTTATCCCAAATCTCCTTACCTGTTGAACAAGTAGAAACACACATGTAATCCTCAGATTTTAAAGCACATAAAACACAGTTTAAACATTTTGCATTTAATTGAGCTAAATCTCGTTCATCGAAAGTCCATTTAGTAAAAGCAACTTCAGTTTTAATGCCATTAATTTCACGAGGTGGAGAATAACCTTCTTTGATAAGTATCCACATACGATAATCAGTAGATTGCAAAAAAGTAGCATGCGGATTTTCCAGAAATAAAAAGGTAAGTTGTCAAACAAGGGAGGTCATGTAATTGAATATCCTTCCGTAGTGTTACGATTCCCAAGGTTAGCCATGGATCAAAAATTCAAAAGCTTTTAAAAACTTATTTTATGAAAACCGCTCTGATACCACTTGAAAGTTCGTTGGGGATGTTAAGCCCTATGAACTTAGTCCCAAGCTAACCAAGAGGGGGGGGGGGTGAATTGGTATTTTAAAAATTTTCTTTTCACAAAGAACATAAACCAAAATCACACCACGAGGAAAAAATAAATGCAGAAATTTAAATGTGCGGAAGTAAGAAATAAGAACATAGAAATTTATAGTGGTTCGGTCAACTTGACCTACGTCCACTCCCCGAAGGCACCCTCCGAGAATTGCACTACCAACGTGACTCTCCTTTAGCCCCCACAGCTTGGCGGAGAAGCCTTTACAACGCACCTCCTTTTTGCCTCCCCGGCAAGGCAGAGAACCTATCTTCTTTTGCTTCCTCCTGAAGCTGGCAGAGAACCACAACCAAATGCTGACTCCTTACCTCTACCGACCCTTCCACAGATGAGAAACTCTGGACGAAGAAGAAGCAGAGCGATCCTTGAAGCAACCCTTGTGAATCCCCTCACAAGCTCCCCCTCACAAGATCCTCTCTCTCTCTCTCTCTCTTTCTCTCCTCAAGGCCTTCTCAGGTCAAGGCAGCAGCACAAAGGTTATTCAAAATGTTGAACAAAAGCTCTTAAATAAAAGAGCTTCAAAGGAGCTCATTAATTGTAAGTTGCCGACAATATCATCCAGGCCGATATGGACATCGGCCTGGCCGATCAGTACAAATCTCAGAAGATCGGCCTGGGCATCGCCCTGTTTTGGGTGCTGGACGATTGAAATTTGACTTGATCGTCCTGGCCGATCTCACGATCGTCCAGGCCGATTAGTTCAATTCAGAAGAAAATCGTCCTGAGCATCGCTCTATTTTTATGCTGGCCGATCCCGATCATCCAGGAGTAACCAAGGATATTGAATATATCGTCCTGGCCGATCCTGCGATCGTCCAGGACGATGTGATCGTATTAATCATCCTTAATTACTTCCTTGATTTGTCTTTTTAATTAAGGCATAATTGTGAATATCGTCTAGGCCGATCAATGATCGTCCGGGCCGATAATATAAAAATATAGTATAACTTATCTGTCTATGGCGGCAACTTTTTTCTGTTTTGAGCTTATCGTCCTGGCCAATACACATATCGTCCAGGCCGATATGTTAATGTCAGCTGCCTTAATTAAGAATCCTTAATTAGATTTTCTGTTTTAAGCCTGATTGTCCAGGACGATGTAAATATCGTCCTGGCCGATATGAGTAAAAACAGAAATTCTAAATCTCTCAAGTGTGTGTGTGTAGGGTTACTTAGCATCAGTCTCTTTGACCATTACAAATAGACTCAATAAGAGAAGAAAGCAAAGTACAGACTGACTCAACCCTAAACCTATGCAATCCTTAACTGGCTCCATTTGTTGGTTCGATCTTTGATTCTTGAAAAATTAGAAATAACAGGCAGTCCAAGTGTTTGTCAATCATCAAAACATAAGCCATGAAAATAGATTTGCAACAAGAAATAATCCCTGATCTAGTGAACAAAACAAATATTCTTAAAATGAGAAAGTTACCTCTTGGTTTTAATCAAAAACTTAGTAGAATTGTATTGACAACGCATAACCCAGAAAAGGTTAGAAATTCAGAGTTTGATAGTCCCAACTCAAGTTCTTTTAAAGGCTTAAAAACTTTTTAATCTAATATCCAAATCAAGGAATAAATAGGAAAAAGAAACATTAATTTTTCAAAACTCCTTTCATAAAACATATCTAATAGAAAATCAATGCACGAATTGCTGAATCAGGAACCAAGATTTTCAAGCACAAGTTTCGAACATGTTAAGGATTTTCTTAGGCTTTTAATAGTATAAGAAAGAATAAGCATATTTTTTTGTGGGCTCATTTTATGCTCTTTATCACTTGAATGACTCTTTGAGCATCTTTTGATTTTTAATACACTTTGTGTATTATTTCTTTCAATTTAGCATCATTGCGCATCTTTTGGTTTGACATCATTGGCCACTTTTTTTTTCTCAAAAAATATGCTTTCTTTCTTATATTTTCAAAACTAAAGTAAACCCAAATTATTGACAACACGAACAACTTGATTAAGAAAATTTTAAGGTGGATTCAACAATCTTGCAAAGATTTCTCTGCGATAGAAAAAATATAGGGAGATGAAAAAAATTAGTTTCAAAATCCAATTTAAAATATGATGAAGATTTTAAATCAAAAGTAGAATAACCTCTTTAAGAAAATAGAGATTGAGAGTCAAAAACATGAGTTTCCTTCCTTTGACTGTTTTAGAGAAGTCAAACAGAACTTACCAAAGATTTCAAAAAAAATCAGGAAGTAGATTTTTCTTTTTTAGAAAAGTGAATGTGTGTGTTGATAAGAGAAAAACTTTCACAAAAACAAAAATTTCAAAGAATAAATAAAACAAAAACACAAAATAAAAATAAAAAACATAAAAATAAAAACATAACACAAAAACACGAAAGGCTTTTAACCATTATCTCTCTCATGATCCGATGCTTCAGAAACCAGATCTGCCCATGAGATTTTTTGCCTTTCATTATTTCGCTAGTTTAAATTTTTCTTCGACTTGCCCTTTTCTTTCGTAGGAAGAATTCTTAAATTAGGGTACTGATTTTTCATATGTCCAGGCTTCCTACATCGAAAGCAAATAACGTCAGAAGAAATATGGACATCCTTACCACTTTTATCTTTTTCCCACTTTTGCTTATGTTTTGGTGAGCTTTGTGATTTGCTTGACAAGTCATTGCATTCGTCACCAACTAAGCAATCTTTTTCTGTATCTTCAATTTTTAGAACAATCGTTTCACCTGCATCCAAAAGTCTTTGACCTAAACTTTGCTCGTAGGCAATGAGTGAGCCAATCAAATTATCAATAGAATAATCATTCAAATCTTTTGATTCACAAATATCAACAACTTTAGCATCAAATTTTTCAAGTAAACAACGAAGAATTTTATTGACTTTTTCAAAATTTGAAAACTCCTTTCCTAAAATATGTAATGATGTTACAATTTGAATAAACCTAGTATACATCTCTAAGATTGTCTCATAAGGTTCCATGGAAAATAGTTCAAAATCATGTATTAACATATTCAACTTGGATTGCTTGATTTCATTAGTGCCTTCGTATATGCTGTATAGTTTATCCCAAACTTCCTTATCAGTAGTGCACGTGGATACTAACATAAAATCTTCAGAATTTAAAGCACAGAAAAAGCAATTTAAAGATTTTGCATTCAATTGAGCATTTACTTATTCTTCCCTATTCCATTGATTAAAAGAAATATCAGTTTTAACTCCATTAATAATACATGACGGTGATGGATAACCAGTTAAAATCATATGCCACATATGAAAATTAATCGATTGCAAGAAAATAGACATGCGAGTTTTCCAAAAATCAAATGACATATTTTTAAATAAAGGTGGTCTGGTGATTGAATAACCTTCCGTAATATTATGATTCCCAAAGTTAGCCATGGATCAAAATTCAAAAGCTTTTAAAAACTTATTGTTCGAAAATGGCTCTGATACCACAAGAAAGTGCTCTGATAGCACTAGAAAGTTCATCAGGAATGTTAAGCCCTTATGAACTGGCCCAAGGCTAACAAAGAGAGAGGTGAATTGGATAACTTTAAAACCTAAGATAAACCTCAAACCAAAATCACCACAAAAATCAAAGTGCGGAAGAAAATAATGCAGAAGCAATAATAAGAAAGAACACACTGGATTTATAGTGGTTCGGTCAAACCTTGACCTACATCCACTCCTTGGAGGCACCCTCCAAGTATTACACTAAATTAAGTGTCTCTCCTTTAGCCCCCACAGCTAGGCATAGAATCCCTTACAAAATCACTTCCACCTTCCCCGGTGTGGCGGAGTCGCCGGGTCCTTTGACACCAAAGAGATCTTCTTCTTTGGTGAACTTCCCTCCAGACAAGCCTTGAATTCGAAGGTATTCAGGTGCGAGCTTGCTGGAGCAACCGTGTGGAACCCCCTCCACACTCCCTTGAGTCCCCCCTCACAGGATCTTCTCCCTCTCTCAAACTCCACCCTTTCCTCACTCTCTTTCAAGCTCTCTTTTCAAGTTTCCCCAAAAGAACGAAGCTACAATGGCTGCCAAAGACCCTTACAAAGTGTCATCTCATAGCTTAAATAGAAGATCTCAAAACAAGCTCATTAATGCAAGTTACCGACATTATCATCCAATATGATAGGTATATCATCCTGTACGATCAGTATAATTTAAGCCCAATCAGCCAGGACGATTTGAGACGATCATAAGAAATTTATTCATATCGTCCAGAACGATAATATATCATCCTGGATGATCAGTATAAATTGTGGAATATCATCCTCGACATTGCCCAGAAAAATAGCTATCTGATGACTAATTGTCCAGTATATCGGCCAGGACAATCTGGAGATCGTCCAGGCCAATTTGATCGTGAAATCAAGTCATAATTGCTTTCCTTAAATTTCAAAGAAATTTTAAAAAATTTGACCTGGATCATCCTAGATGATATTTATAGTTCTGGATGATCCACCTGGATGATGTCCAAAAATAGGTTATTTCTATATAGATCTGGCGGTAGATTCTTTCTAAATTGAGCCTATCATCCTGGCCAATACAAAATCGTCCAGGACGATGTGTTTTGCATAATGATGGCTGCTTTAATGAGGATGCCATAATTAGGGTTTCTTCTTTTGAACAGATCATCCAGGATGATATAAAATCATCCCGGATGATGTTACAAAAAACGATAAACTCTAGGGAACAGTTAGAAATCTTTCAAGTTATAAAGCATCAGAAGCCACACCAAATATAATAGACTCAAGAAAGGAAAAAGGGTACAAACTGACTCAGACCTAGTCTACCCAATCTTGAGCTGGTTCCAAATTGCAGTCCGATTGTGTGAACTTGAAATGTCAGTAGATAAGGCAGTCGTAGAGAAAAAGAATATTTGCTATCATCAAAATCATAAGCCATAGATCTAAAACACAGTTTGTTGTTATTTCGAGTTTCTTTCAGCCACCACCACCACCTCCTTCTGATGATCAAGACCTTTCATACTTATAGACTATTTTCTTGTGTTATTTTTTATGATGTTGATTAGTTTCTATTTTATGTTCTATTTTTCTTTTTTGTTTTCTTCCTTTTTGTGATGTTAAAAGGGGGAGTAGTGGTAGTGTTTATGTTGTTTCATTGTACTATTTTTTAATACTGTTGTTTAGTGTTTGTACCATCTATTTGATTCGGTTAAAATTTGCATTACTTGGTTCACATTATTTTCTTTTACATTTTGTTTCAATTAACTACTTAAGTTGAATATCTTACCAAATGTTTTATATCACAAAAAAGGGGGAGATTGTTATGAATATGGATTTATGGATTATAATTTTGATGATAGCAAATATTTTTGACACTTCTAATTTTTTATACTATTGCTCTCCCTACTAACATTTATGGTTCATAAGGTTAATTGCAAATCAAGCCATCTCAAGATTAAGTAAATTAGGATTGAGTCAGTCTGTAAGTGTACTTTAATTATTTTTACCTTTTCTTGAGTCAAATATAATAAAGTGGGTCCTGATGCTAAGTAACCATGCACACACACATTCAAAGGTAACAATAGCTATTTTAGAGTTTTCTATTTATGATCATATCATCCGGGATGAACTAAAATCATCCTAAATGATCTGTTAAAAATAAAAACCCTAATTAAGGTATCCTGGTTATGGTAGCTAAATTAAGCAAATCATCCTAGACGATATCAGCATCATCCTGAATGATATGCTCAATTCAGAAAGAATCAACCGCCAACTCTTTTAGGCATGTTATTATTTTTAGAAATAGTACAAGACATCATCATGCCTAAATTAGTCTGATGATTAAGGAAAGAAATTGAGGTTTGATTGATTGATTATATCATCTAGGATGATCGTAGGATCATCTTAGATTATCAGCTAAACAAACCTTAGTTTCTTCCTGGATGAACAAAATAATGTTCTGGATGATATGTATTAATTTGAACTAATCATATGGGATGATCCAAGAATTGTCCTGGATGATAAGTTATTTTTTCATCATCAGTCATAAAAAGTTTGGCTGAACATAGCGATGGTCTGGATGATACTTGACATTTTGAACTAATCATACAGGACGATCCATGAATCATCATGGATGAGCAGTTATTTTTTCATCATCTAAATATATAAAGTTTGGTTGAATAGAGTGATGGTTTGGATGATATTTGAAGTTTTGAACTAATCATACAGGATGATATACCCATTATCCTGGATAATCAGAACAAACAAATCTTCTAATCATCTAGCCTCCCCCAGATCATCCTAGCTGATTGAGCTGAATTTGTACTGATCGTATATAGACGATCTTTGTCGCTTTGTTGCAATTTAGGGAAAATTTGAACCCCTTCATATAAGATATCTTATTTACTCAAGATGTGATCTTTTGCTGATGTCTTAACCTGAGAGAGCTAAGAAAGGATTTGAGTCATCTTCTCCAGTAGTCATCCTTGGTTCCTTGGAGGTTTTAGAGAGGTCTACTTTAGCAATCAATCAAGGTTCTCTGCCTGCTTTAGGAGGAGCAAAAGGAGATGGGTTCTCTGTCTACTTCAAGAGGAAGTGAAAGGAGTTGTGTTCTCTGCCTGCTTAAGGAGGAAGCAAAATAAGTTGGGTTCTCTGCCTCACCGGGTTGGTGGAAAGGAGTTTAGTGCAATACCCGGAGGAGAGGCTTCGGGGAGTGGACATAGGTTAAGTTGACCGAACCACTATAAAATTTGGTATGTTCTTTCTTATTACATATTTGCATTTAATTTCCACACTTTATTTTATGTGGTGATTGTTCGGTTTAGATCATAATTTTTGTTTGAGAATTTTTAAAACATCAATTCACCCCCCTGTTGGTTAGCCTCGGGCTAGTTTAAAAGGGCTTAACATCCCTAATGAACTTTCAGATGATATAGAATTGTCTTCTTTAGCAAGCAATATTTTTGTATGTGTAGGGATTTTCCTTTAATCATTGCCCATTAAGACTAGCACCATTATAGATATAGGGATTTTTCAAGCCAAATTGGGCTCATTTTCACTTTATTTTGTCAAGGCTTTCCCTAGATCCTTAATCATCTCTCTGGATTAGTGAGGATGAATTATTTGAGCTTCCTGATTTTGATGAGTTCTTTAACTAGGTTTTATAGATGATGGCATTTTTCTATGTCATGCCCATGAGGTTTGTGAAAGGCAAAATACCTTTAGATATCCATAGTACCACTAATCTTCAAAGGTAGTGGGTGGTTGAAGAATTCCTTATTTTGAATAACCTATATATGTTCAGCCATAAATACCCTCAATAGAGTATATGTTGGTAATGCCTGAGGTCTTTAAATGACCTCTCTTTATATTTTTTTTCAATTCTTGGTGGTGGTGGTTCTTATATCCTCAAAGGTCTTGGCTAAGTAGGTAAACATATGGATTAGAGTATTGCTAATTTCTATAGAAGATTGGTCTTCAATCCTCCTTTCTCGGGATCGTGATCTTCCTTTATCCCTCTTGAACAGGAGGATTCTTCTTACGACAATCCCATAGTATACAGTGGTTGTTGGGGATTCAATTACTTGATTATATTCTTCTACATTGACATGACTATTAACTAATTCTAATAGTTCTTCAAACATCTTTGGTTGTTTCAGACCATGTGCATATCAAAAAGTACCTTCCCTTTGGGTATAACTAATTAGGCAATTGTTGGTTCTAGGTCTTTCATGTCAAGAATTCCTTTGTAGAGCTTGAGTATGAAGAATCTCAGATAGTTATGAGGTTCCTTTCTCATCTTTAATAGAACTTATGAACTTTTTGGGGGCTTCTAGGCACTAGCAAACTTTATGATAAAAAATTGCTTAAATTTGGTGAAAGGGGTGATCACCCCTCTAGTTAGGTGAGTTAACCACCATCGTGCCAAGTCTTTGAGAGTGGTTAAGAAGAGATGACACTGGAGGATGTTTTTGATGTCTAAGAGGGAAGTCATGGACAATAAGGTCATCATGTGGTCCTTGGGATTAGTATTTCATCTGTAAGCTTTCATGTGAGGTACGTTGAATATGAGAGGTGTCCTTGATTTAAAGATTGATCAAGAAAAGGCATTGATTATCCTTAGCTCAGTTTCTTTGATTAACATGGTTGGTGGACTGAAATTTTCATCTCTCGCCTATAGGTGAATAGTATTGGAGACAAGATTTGAAGCATGTGCTCTTTCGGATGCTCGTGATGAGCACCATGGTATGTTGATCCTCCAAGCTTATTGACCATTTGAGATAAGTTACTACTAGTGACAAGTGTGCCCTGAAAAGGATTTCAAAAGCTATTCTTCCATTTTTTACAGTTCACGATGAATGGTGCATTTTGGGTTCATTGTGCCAGTAGGGTCTTAGGTCTCTTAGCATATGGCTATTTTCTTTCCTTCAGCATTGAATCCATGCTCACCATACTTAACATAATATGAATCCTATATTATTCGATGGATGATGGTAAGTTATAATTCAGGCCACCTATGGATTAAGAGTATGGAGGAGAATATGATGAAGTTAAAATACAAGAGAATGGGAGAGAGAATGTAGATCCATACAAAAGTTTTATTATCCTAGCTAGATGTTTAAGAATAATGGAAGTGAGTACTCTATGCTATAGAGCTTAAGATAAGAATGACGCAATATATGTCTTCCTTAAGGGAAGGGAGAAAATAGCAATCTATCTCTTTATATCTCCTTTTTTAAGTCCCCTCCCCCTCCATAAATTAAGAATAACACACTATATATCTTCCTTACATTGAATATGTACGAGACACAGTAACTGATCCAACCTTCTTCTATGTAGCTTATCCAGCCGAGTGAAGTGGTGATCACAGTGAGAGGTGATGAGAGTAGGATGAACTCGTGGATTGAGTCAACGTCTGTAGGAAGATTGTCTGAGCTCGCCCCATTGAGGTGGAGGGGCTAGTAACATTTGATATAATTGGAAGATTGGGATGTTATATGGTAAGAAATCAGCTTGAGGTTTCCCCATTGAGATTAGAGTCGCCCCGATGAGAATAGAGGGGGCTAGTAATGTCTTGATGTGGTCCTAAGGTTGATATGATTGCGAGAGACATTTTGTAGGGACATACGTGTTGTTAGCTTTAACTAGTGATGTATCTCATATGAGAGACTTGATTTTGGGCCATGACGGATAATGAATTGTTTGATTAAGAGAGAAGGTTCTGAGGTCGCCCTTGTCGGAGCGCGAGTTCTTAGAAGTTATGGCCATGGATGATCTCCTGTGCTCTAATGTTAAGCTCATTCAGAGCTCTAGAGTGAGTCCCTCGAATGGACTTTTTTGAGAGGAGAGAGTTCTTATTCTGCTCTACCTGAATGTAACCTGCAAGACACCTACGAATTGGTAGCTACACCAGTCATCATTAATGTACACTTGTATCTTTTGATATATAGTAGATTTTTCATCTGGACCAGGCTAGGTATTTTCTCTTTCTAGGTTTTCCATGTAAAAAAAATATAATTTTACTACTTTTCTTTGTGTGTGCTTAATTTTTGTATAATTCTTAAACATAAAACACATTTATCCAGTCAAATTTTCTATCATGTAATAGTTATGATCCCATTTAAAAAGAATAAAAAACAACTTTTTGAATGTAATAGAAATAAGCAGCTAATGATGAAATTTAATATAAATTCAACTAAGAATAAATGTTAATACGTAAAGGGAAGGGAAGAATTAATTAATTAATTTATGTAGCTTCATATGACTAATTTGACCTATAAAAGTTTTTAAAAAATAAAATATATAAAGGAAATCTTTCAATAGCAACCTACCACAATTTTCAACTTGTCTCGATGGTATAACCCAATAAAAAGCTAATATATAATAAAAATTCTATTTTATGGGTTTTCTTAAAGAGTTAAGCTAGAATCTGCTTTATAATCTTAAGAAAGATAAATAAAGAAACTCTAACATCAAAATCTGAAAAACATAAGCCATCACAAAACAAAGCTATGTTTTATAAGCTTCAAAAAGATTGCATGCATATTCATTTGAAATCCATATGGTTTATCTTAAAGATTTAAAGTACTACACTAATTAGATTTTTTTAGTTATTACTATTAGCTACTACCTTATAAATCAAGCATACATTCTTCACATTTCACAGTGCGGTTGAAATGATTTTGCAGAGTAATTGTAAATAAACAATTCGTAAATGTTGTAGTATTTATGATCCTTGTCTCTATAGGATAGCATAGCTGACTGCTAACCGAACGAACTTGTAAATTTATTAAGTCTTATATGTCAACTAAGGAAACTAATGCAATATCATAATTTATTTTGAATTTTTTCATGTGTATTTTTTATTTTTTTTATATGTCTGCCCCTCCTAAGAACTAAGGCTTGTTTCGCCCTTGAAAGAACACCATATTCTAAAATGCTTTAAATTATTTAATGTTGAAGTTTCTCCTTTATTGCTTTCAGAATATGAACCTTATTATTTCATAGAAAAAAATATATTCTTAAATGCCTGTTACTTTATTTTGCTTTGATTTAAATAAAAATGGTGGCAGCCATGTTTTTACTTGTTCAAACATGAAGTTCTTAAAATCTTATGCCCTACTTTAAGCGTGTTTATTTAATTTTTGAAATAACCCTCTAGATTAAAACTGGGCATATTCTAGGGTGAGTTAGTCTTATGAAGATATAAAATATTATATAACCTCTGAACAATTTTGACTTCAATTTTTTGTTCTAATATCCTACATTATTTACTTCTTTACATTATCTTCAGGTTTTCTTGCCAATTACCATTTCATGCAATAATACTTTTTGAAGTAAATGGTAGCCTTCCTATAGGTATAATTTATCGGGCTATCCACCCAAAGTTGTGAATGAAATGCCCAGAAGGATCTTGTAGAGGAAGTGTACATGCTATTTCATTTTATTGCTTTATTTGAACAAGGTTTTTAAGAATTTTCCTTCTTTTAGATATCATGCTATATAGTGTTTCAATCATAACTTATTGTATTCCATTATTGTTTAAATAATTAAAATTGTCATGTTACATGTTTAAAGGCTACAAGTAGCTTTGGATGAACAAATTGAATCATTTAGAAATATCAAAAGTTTTGAAGTGATTATCCTTAACCTTCTAACTAGTCAACTATATAACAATATCAAGCCTTTGTCCCACTACGTGGGGTCAGCTACAAGAATCCTTTTTCACCATTGTGTCATGACGAAAGTCAAATTCTCATTTAAATCTAATAAAGAAAGAACATTTCTAATATTTTCTAACCAAGTCTTTTTAGATCTAACTATATCTTTCTTAATATAATTCAAATCTAATACCTCTACCTTTTAACCAGCCCACTACGGGAAAATCAATTTTTATGTTTTGAAGTCTACACAAATTTGAAGTGCTCCTATTCTTGTGATCAAATACAACATTGAGAATAAAATTCTATCTCAAGAGATAAACAAATTATTCTACAATGGATTCGAATACAAAAATAGGGTTTTGAAAATCATTCACTTTAATGAGCAAATACAAATAGAAGAATAATAGACCATCTCGAAAGATAGAAATATCATTCCAAAATAATATTTAAAGATGAAAGTGCAGTTATTAAAAATTCTCCATTTTTGTTATAAAATACAATAACGATAATATCATATACCTCAAAAGGTGAAAATGATATTCTACGAAGTGGTTTGAATACAAAAATGAATTTTTATTAAATTGTTTATTTTCCCAGAGAATTTTCTCCTATCTTATGAGAATAATATATGATTTATTTTAATCTAGAGTTACATGTTCCCCATAAAGGAAAGCCTTTATGGTTAATCACATTTTAGAAATATTAAATCTCCTAAGAATACTCTTGATTAAAGTAGTGGAAAAGATTTTATTAGATTTCAACGATTAAGATAAGGATGAGAGGTAAAGAATTTTCAAATGGGATTGGATCAATTCAGAACAATTCTTTTTCGAGATCAAAGGATTAAAGAGTAGGGAGCACTTTAAGATTTTGGGACCTCCCATAAGCATTATAATCTATCATATGTTGGGCTTTAGTGTTTTAGAGAGAAGATTATTTATGTTTGAATTGGCATTTTACAAGAAATTTGGGATTGTATTCTTGGAGGGTTGTGTCTTATAATTTGAGGTCTATCTCAAAAACAATATTGAAGTTGGGCACTACACAATATTAACCTAAACCTATTATAAGTGCATATCTGTACTTACATATTTCCTGAAGTAGAATGCCAGCTAAACCACATAATCATCTCAAAACATACTATCCAATCTTATAAATATTTGGTAAGCTATTGCTATTTAAGATTCTTTGAAGTATATGACCAACATCTAGAAAAAAATCCTAAGTGGCTCTACAGAGATGAATTATATTTTACCTCGAAATCTAATGACATTAAATTTAAATTCTAATCCATTTCTAATGTGATGTATGCGACATAAATCATGAATTCTTGAAATTATTTAAAAAGGCTTGAAAATAAATTTTATAAAGACTAAGATTCAATAGGTTCAACACCTTGTGCACATAGGTTGGATTACTTAAACACTACCCTAAGACTGGAAGTGTCTAAGATAAGGATATAGATATGAAAAATATACATGTGACTTTCTACTATGCAAATAATTTAAACAATCAAATCATAATGCAAAATATTCATTGTTTACATTGCAAGTGCCTTAATTACAATCTAGGATCTGTTAAAAGTAAGGAAAGCCAGGCTCCACCAACAACAACCTGGATTTCTTACCTTTGAAATGACACAAGTGTTAAAATAAGGCAATTTTAATTTTTCTTCATTAACTTAGTTCTTTTCTTCAGGTTCTTCTTGGATTGTCTTCCTTTCTTCCCTTCTTTCTTATATGTTTGCCCAATTAGATAATTAAATGAAAAGAACTCTCAAATCAAGGATATTTTTTTCTTTTTAAATCCCTAATCATTTGGAAAAAATGGCTTATTTTGAACCTTCACAACTCTTTACTTTCACAAAATTTCATAATTGAAAGATTAAAAAGACTCAAAACTCCATGCACATTTGTGAAGCAGTTGAATATATGAATAATCAAAATCACATCTCAACAATCATTTACTCATTTTTGAGCAACCTATATGTTTGACCAAGCTTTTAATAATTAGTGGGGCTAAGCAACAAAAGCACCTACAAAAAAATTGATTAGATTAAACTTTAATTAATTTTAGCCTTTTTTAATAATAGCTTTGCATAAGCATGGTCACGTACAAAAAATTTTGGTTAGTGATAAATATCAAGATGTCTCCTAACCTAAAAAATCTAAATACCCATCTTGATTAGCCATTTAAAACTTTCAATCCAATACATGGCTGCCTTCCTAAAAGGAGTAAACCAAGGTGTATAAATTCCTTGAATATCTAAATATTTTATTGCTAGATCTTTTTTATGGTTATTTAAGATGAAGAGTAATTACCTTGTTAAACTTGAGCTATGAGATTTATTTCACCTTTTTTGGGGCTAAGTTAATAGCCTTGTAAGCCCAGATTATTCAATGAGTAACTATTTATTTTAGTTTGATGGTTGGTTGGTGATTTTTAATTAATATAATTTATATATTTGTTATTTATAATATTTATAATTTAACACTTATATATATATAGTCTAGCCTAAAAACTTTTTGATAGAGTACAAGGTGTGATTAATATTCATCTTATTCAATTCATTGATTTAATGATTTATCATTTTTTTTTATTTTTATTGAGTTTTCACTTTAGTTGGATTATATAAAAAATTAAGTTTGACCAAATTTTAACTTTTTAATTTACTTTGAATTCTAGAAATTTCTTATTTTTTTATAAATACTATACCCAATTATGAGTCGTCTTTTTGTGTTTAGGTGATTTGCATTTTTTTATAATAAGTTATGAATTGCGCAAGTTTAGCTTACATTAATGAATTATTTAATTAAGGTAATTAAGAGATTTTTATTTAGGCTCCAAATCATCTCTATACCTCATGAAACCTTTCCCAGATATTACAAAGTACTCATAGAAATGATTACAAGTGTTAAGAGTCATTTTGGGATTTTAAATATTTTTAATTATTTTATTTAATTAAATAATTATTTTTATTACTAAATCACTTTTTATTTTGGATGAATTTGAAGGTGATTTTAATTTTCATTTGTTAAGCTCTTATTTTTAAGCATTTTGACACTTAGTTTATAATTGACTCAAGAAAAGGTAAAAGACATCGAGGTATATTACAAGATGACTCATTTTTTAATCTACCCAATCTTGAGCTGGTTTGATTTATAATTTGATCTTGTGGACCTGAAATGTTAGTAGGCAAGACAGTAGTAAGAAAATAGAAATGTTTGCTATCATCAAAATCATATTATCTGAAATCAGATTTGTACAAGCCATTGAGTAAGAAGTGAGCCAAGGCCAGACAACACTGAAAGAAAAAATGGGGATAGAGACTGATAGAGTTCAAGATAATATTAGTATAAAAAGCCTCATAAAGGTAATCCTCAAGCCACTCAATCCAACCCTTAGGTGCTAACACCCTCCAACACACTAAATTGCCCTAAAAACAAGGCTTAACACCCATAGCAAAACCATAACACAACACCTCCAAATTATTACAAGGACCCAACCACAAGGCACACCTACAGAAGGCTAGATAGCATAAACCCGAACATAACAAAATAATGCCACCCACCTTGTAAGACATTAAATAGCCTGAACAGTAAGGCATATCACCTAGAGCATAACCACAACACAAAACCTCTAGATTATCACAAGTACCCAGCCACAAGGCACACCTACACAAGGCCATACAGTATAAACCCGAATAGAATGACAAAATGCCACCCACCCAAGGACAAACAGCCTTCTAAAAAGCAGAAAAGGCTAGCCTAAAGGCACTCCAGCACCTGACATGAAACTAAAGCCAAACCAAAGAGCCAGGTAAACCAAGAATGATGTTAAAATAACCTAGAAACCCATCTAGAATACCCCAACTACCCCCAGCAAGCCCAAGAAGCAACCTAAAGGTAGGAGAGCAACAATGGGATTTACCATAAGAAAAATCACAAGTGTAATCACAGCTCAAGTTTATATCCACCAAGACAACAATTAAAACGAAAGACACTGAGAGATGCCAACAGAAAAATAAAAAAAAACACAAAAAAAAAATAACAAAAGAATAGCTCTAAAAGAAACAGGAGCCAACCCAAGGACACAAACAAACTAACCAACCATAACCCAAAATTACAAAAAAGAAGCATCCAGCCAGGAAAACAAAGCCATAAACTAAAAGTATACCCACTGATAATCAAAAGCCAGAGAAGGAACTCCCAGAAACCAAATCTAGAACAACACCAAACACTAATATACATAGCCAGAGAGGCATCCAGAATCATCAAAAAATAATAAAATAACTCAATAAACCCCACATCACCCCAGGGCAGCAAAAGAAAGCACAACCAACCAACCCAATTAAATTTTAACATAGGCGAGACCAAGCTCATACAGCTGAAATAAACACTTAAGAGCAGCAGGTATGGTAACCTTTATGTAATAAAAAATCCACAAGATTACATCTCCAATTAGCAAGCCAAGAGGCACAAGCATTCCTATCCTTGGAAATATGTTGGAAAGAGAAGTTAAAAAAAAAACCAAGAGATTTTTAATATCTCTACCAAGATAAAAAAGGTTAGGAGAGCAACACCTATCCTCCACACAATTTAAGAAATTCAAATCAAAATCAGATTCCATCTCAATAATAATTTTTTGTAAGATTAAGAGAGATGCAAACCTCAAGACCATACAAAATAGCCAAAGTGATAGCAAAAGCATAGTTACCATTCAGAATAGGTCCAGCAAAAGCCACAATCAGCTTACCATAACTATCCCTGATAGCTCCACCATAACCCAACAAAAAGACACAGCTAGCACCCACAACATTCAAATTAAAAAAATTAATAGGAGGTTTGAGCTAATAAATAATGTTATCCTGAGAAGTAAAAGTCAAGCCTTCTAACTTGAGACCTAACATATTGCCCAAAAAATGAAAGTTTTTAAAGTTCTTCATGCAGAGCAACTTAACAGCACAAAGAGATAAAATCTTATCTTTAACCCTTTGAATAACCTTCTGATGATTTATCCGAATACCAATGAAGATAGAATTATTCCTCTAACAACAAGAACCAAAGGATGAGAGAGGGAATAATATTACGGATATGACCTTTAGCATTGTTAAACCAAGCTCTAAGCAAGGATTTAAAAGATAGCTGAGCATTAAATTAATTTAATTGAAGTAAATCATCAAAATAAACCCACATTTTTGTCAGCAACCGGACCAGAAATCAGAACATGATGCATATTTTTAATATGATAACAACATTGACACTTGGAAGGTAACATAAAACCTTGTTTGGTAAGATTATCATTAGTAGGAAGAAATCTATGGAGGATCCTCCAAATAAAAATAAATACAATAGTAGGAATGCTCTTATGCTAAATCAAAGAAAAAATATTATCATTATTTCTACGAGCTCTAAAAGTATGCCAAGCTTTCTTTAAATGAAAAACACCATCAATAGATAAATCACATAAGATAATATCCTTAGAATCAATTTTGATGGGCAAGTTCAAAATTTGGTGAATAATGAAATCTTTCATAACATTAGAAGTTTCTTATAATCCCAATAGTTATTAGTGAAGAAATAATTAACCTTAACAGAAGTAATAGAAGAACAGTTCAAGATAGAATCAATAGACTGTTTGACTAACCAATAATCTTGCCAAAATAAAGCTTTATCATCAACAAGGCCCCAAGAAATGTAGGGCTCCACCTCCCATTTAACCTTGCAAAGTCTTTGCCACACTCTAGAGTCACTCTGTTTGAAATAACAAGTAGTAGGATGCTTTCCAACATAGTACTTAACATACATAAAATTAAGCCCAAAATCTCGGTTTAGCATGAGAATTATTCCAAAGTTTAAAGGAGAAGGCCAAAGCTAGATCATTCATATTCTTACAACCAAGACCCCCTTCAACCAGAACACCACAACATTTATCCCAACCAGCCGAAGTAATTTTGGAACTAATAGAAGTACCTTTCCAAAACAATTTATTAATAAATTTATGCACCCTATTGCGCACAACCTTAGTGGGAAGAATAGTTTGAAAGCTATAAATCGGAAGAGAACACAACTAAATTTTGATAAGAGTAATCCTACCACCATAGCTAAGAAAATAACAATCCCAGGATAAAATTTTATTTTGAATAGCAACAATCAAATCATCAAAAAGAAAGGTTTTCCTTCTTCCCTTATAAAAAGGAACACCAAGGTATTTAATGGATAATTGACCATGACTAAAACCAGTTCAATATTTGAGGGCTAAAATACAATTAGTTGAAATGCTCTTAGAAGGAGTAAAACAACTTTTATTTTTGCTAAACAATAAACCACTGATCCTCTCAAATTGGTTAAGAAAATCCATAAGTTTTTGAATTCTATTGGTAGAAGCATTGGTAAAAATAATAAAGTCATTCGAAAAACATAAATGGGAAATGGGAAAACCACCCAAAATTCAAAAGTAAAGACTAGGATTATTCTCAAAAAGATTGGTAAGGCCTCTAGATAAAAATTCAGCAGCAATTAAAAAAAGAGAAGGAGAGATGGGATCTTCCTGCCTTAAGCCTTGAGAGGATTTAAAAAAACCCTTAATGGACCCATTCATAATAATAAAAAAATAAACAACTTTAATATAATTCTTAATAAGTTTAATAAAAATAGAGTTAAAGCCAAAACATTCCAAAATATGATAAATAAAGGACCAGTCAATATTGTCATAAGCTTTGGCAATATCAAGCTTTAAAATCAAATTACCACCTCTCGCTCTGACATCCAAATCATGGAAGAGCTCTTGAGCTAACAAAATATTATCCATAATAACCCTACCCTACACAAAACCCATCTGAGAGGTAAAGATAATTATGGGTAAGAGAAACATAAAATGATTCATGAGAATTTTAGAAATCAACTTATTGAAAAAAGTGCAAAGACTGATAGGACAAAAATTATTCCAAGTGTTAACCAAGTTATTTTTAGGAATAAGCACAATAGAAGTAGACATAAAAAACTTAGGAATATAATTACCAGCAAAAAAATCCAGAATGGCAGCGAAAATATCATTATTAATAATATCCCAAGGTTTTTGAAAAAAACTGAGTAGTATAACCATCCGGGTCAGCCACCGAATCACTATTCAGAACAAATAACGTATCTTTCACCTCCTCAAAAGGAGTTTTAGTGAGATACATATTATCCTCTTGGGAAATAAGACTATGAATAAAGGAGTGATCACTATTATGAATCAGATTAAAAGTTTTATTAAGATGACTTTGAAAGTGAAGAACAACTAAATTGGCAATTTTCTGAGTATCTTCAGAGATAGAGCCATCATCCCTTTGGATTTTACTAATACCATTTTTATACCATTTCCTCTTAACCAAAGCATGAAAATACCTAGTGTTGTTGTCACCCTCAACCAAGTGCTTAGCAGCAGCTTTTTATTTCCAAAAAACTTCTTCATGAGCTTGTAATTTAAAGAGATTTTCTTTAGCCTTAATTAAAAGAGATAAATTGGCATCAGAAGGGTCAACTTGATAAGAAAAATCTAACCTCTCAACAAGTTGCTCAGCCGCCAAGATATTAGAAAATAGATTTTTTTAAAAATGTTACGGTTCCACTAATTTAAAACCTGCTTAAGCCTTTTCATCTTAAACAAGAGCCTCCTCATGCCAAAACACAAGTTATCTAGATGAAGAGGGGTATGCCAATTATTTTCTACAAGTTCAAAAAAGGAATCATGAAGTAATCATATGTTTTGAAATTTGAACTGATTCGAGCAATCAAAGTGTCTAAAATTTAGCTAATAAGCAAAGGAGAATGGTCAGACAGAGTTATACTAAGATGATTCACATTAAGAGAATTAAAAGAGCTAAGCCAAGAGTAATTAAAAAGAACACGATCCAAACATTTCCATAAAAAACCTCTATTCCAAGTAAATTGATTACCAGAAAAACCAATATCAATGAGATTGCAATCCAAAATCATATTACTAAAATCCTCCATAGACCGATAAGATGGAGAGGAACTACTAACCCACTTAGAAGGGTTAGTAATGGCATCAAAATCATCACCTACAACTCAAGGAAAATTATAAATATTATGAAAATTAATTAATTGGTCCCATAGTAATTTCCTAATATAACAAGAAGAACCAGCATATACAAATGAGGCACAACAAAGCAAGTTAAAAACCTCAATTTGACAATGGATAACTTGAGTAAAATCACCAATGACATCAATTTTAACTGGATCTTTCCAAAGAATTCAAATATTATTAGCCACATTCGAAATAGCATAATTAAAGCCCAAAAAATAAGAAGTACTAAGTTACCTAGAAGAAAAAATAAGAGCCTCAAGAAAAATAAAATAGAAATATTATGAATACAACATAATTTCTTTACACTTATTCGAGAAGAAGGACATCCAATCCCCCTCACATTCCAAATAATAGAATTAAACATAAATAAAATAAATTAATGGGAAGTATTTGAGCGAGTATTTCTAGGAGATTGCAATAAAATCTGCTATTTTTTCCTACCTCTTTTACTAGGAACCTTACAAAAACTAGTATCAATATCATCCTTAGAAAAACATTTAACAACAAGACCCATATCTTCAGTATCAATAAAAGCATCACTATTATAACAAGAAGTTGAAGAAGTCTTACTATGAAGGTCTACATTAGTAATCTGTTGAGGACATTCTTCCTCCATAAACATACCATCATCCTTCATAATACCTTTACCTTCTATCAAAGATGGGTAAGCCTCCACATATACCACTTCACCTTCCTCCAACTGGTTACCATTTATCTCATCATCTATAGGAGACATTTGAGTGACTGTATTAACATCTCTTTCCTTTTCTTGAACAAAGGGGATATTTTTAGAAAGAGAATTACCATTCAATTCAACTAATTTTTTGTTAGTCATACATAGACCGTTGGACCCAACATTAGCATGATTTTGAGTACAAATATTAGGTAAAGTTTGAGTCACAATATTATCACATTCAACAAAGAAATAGAAGAAAATTTAACGCCAAATTTGTGATCAATAATTCAAAATAACAGTGTTTCTAACAATAGGTTGAATCTCATCCACCACTAAAGGCAACAGCTCCTCACAAGTTGTAATGGATTAGAGGTATTATCCTCTACCAGCATCATATTAAGATTAGTAACTTCCTGATGAATCACATTACCAACCTCCCCAATTGTTTGGTTCAAATTTTCTTTTTCTTTACGAAGATGGGGATGCTTTCTAAAACAATCATTAAGAGCATGACCATGCATCTTGCAAAAAGAACAAAATATAGGTAAATTTTCAAACTCAACTTTTTGGAAATAACCCTTCACCTCTGATCCTATCCATGTCTCATAAGGATGTTTCTTAGAAACATCTAACTCAACCAATACCCAACTTACAGAATGCCTTGACATAGAAGTCATGGCTTAGCCCGTCTACAAAGACCAACCAAAGATAGAAGCCAAACCAAAGAGTATTTAATGATTAAAAATATCTAGTCTCAAAATAGGAAAGGAAATCCAAACCGGAGCAATCAGAGAATCCTCCCTAACATCAAAATCAGGAGTCCATTTAAGCAAACACATTTGGCAAGCCTGAATATAATAAGATCTCCTAGCAAATATGCAGCTATAATCAAGATCATTAGAAAGTTGGACATCAACATGTTGTTGATCAAGTAAACCAATATAAAATGATCCAGAAAGCTTAAGGTTAAGGAAGAATTTATGTATAACATTAAGATTTGGCCACCTCAAAACAAATTTACCCACTAACATCAAAGCATACAGAGCAGCCAATTGATCAACAACCAAGTCTTTGAACAAAAGATCCGAACAACCCTTAAATAAAGACTGAATAAATTTCAATTTAGGAGAAGCCGATGAACAACCAACAACAACATCCTTAAAAGATTGAGTTTTCCCCTCAAAAATTGAAGAGGAAGGCAAGTTTGATGAGTCATCATCGCCCAACGTCAAAGAAGTGAAAAGGAACCTTAAAAAAGTGAAAGAACAAATGTGAAAAAACTAGAGAAAAAAAAAATCGAGCGAAAAACTATAGGATATCCAGACAGGAGGTCACCAAACAATCGCACAAAGAGGAACCCTAGAATCACCCCCGAAGCGCCTTAAAAGCCAGAGCCAAAGAGATGTTAGAGCATGATGAGTGAACTCCAAATCATATTTGAAATGTAATGGAAGAAGTTTTAGGGCTTTTTTTTTTGGCTGAGCCATATTTAAGTTTAAGGAAATTAAGAAAAATCCAGCTTTTGGAGATTTTACGATTTTAGGGTTTTCAAGGTTTTATGGCGGACTATGGTCAATCCTGATCCATTGAAGGTTAAAAACTAGTTCTATTCATCATGAAAATTATTATGAATATAAATAATGATTTTGGGGAAGTTTCC
Organism: Dendrobium nobile; assembly: GCA_022539455.1. Lineage (NCBI taxonomy): Eukaryota > Viridiplantae > Streptophyta > Magnoliopsida > Asparagales > Orchidaceae > Dendrobium > Dendrobium nobile. The sequence goes on from CM039725.1 coordinate 11,407,678, forward strand.
AAGGTGATATTCCTCAAGATGCATGGTATAGTGGCATGGTTTTAAATATTTGAAGGTTTTATAATCTTTGGAAATCAATTTAGTTTTAGAATTAGGAGGCTTAAAATGATTCCAAATTGATCTGGTTGACTTTAAGGACATGTATAATTAATATACATATGTCTGAACATGAATCCAAGATCATTTAAATGTGTTTTGAAGGACTTGAAATTTTCTTCAATATTGGTTTTGGACTAAGGGGTTTTAGGTTTAGGTTTCGATAGTTGATTTCAAATTTTGGATTTTGAATTGAATTTCTAATTTTGATAGATTTTGGATTGATTTTTATTTGATATTCTTGACCTCACATAAAAATGAGGTCAATAAATAAACCCCTAATAGTTGTGATGAGCTTGAAAGATTAAAAATGCTTGTTGGTCTTAACTAAAGTGATCAAATAAGTCCATAATGATTTCATTTTAGTTCAGAGATTTTTGAATTCCAATAAATCTTTCTTATTCAAATGACTAATATTTCTCACCACTTTTTCACTAAGGATTTATGGGTTGCCGTGCATGTAATTTTGTAAGTTGAAATGTTTATTGATAGGGAATTCAGAAGATCACTAGGAAAGGAGCTGAAAGGCTTTATCTTATTTGAACGATCCAAGTCCTAAGGAAAGAAACAAGAGGTTTCACACCTAACATTAATAGACTAAAGATGACTAAGCTTTGTAGGGGCCCATACTTAAATGTAATAATAGCCAGGCAAGATCTTAGGAAATAAGAAACTTTGGGACTCACACCTATTCCTAAAAGATCAGGATTTCTTTTAATTTTCATGCTAGGATGGTACCATGAAATGTCTTGTTCCAATGCTAGAAAATATAATCCTATTAAAAGAAAGTATGGGGAATCACTCCTAATCTTAAAAGACTATAAGGAAACTAAGCTATGATGGGGCCTAATAGGTTTAAATCCAACACTAGTTATTCTAGAAGATAAGAAGCTCGGGGACACCTTCTCCAAAAGGATCAAAATTCCCTCAATTCAGTTTACCTCTATGTTTAAGGAAAGGAAGCATAGGGTCTATTACCAAACCTAAAGACATTAAAGATGATTAAATTGTGAAGGGGCCCAATATATTTAATCCTACACTAACTAAATCAAGATTTTAGGAAATAGGAGGCTCAATGACTCACACGTATTCCTAAAGGATCTGCATTTTTATGAGTAAGGTTAATTTTAGATCTAAGGAAAGGAAGTATAGGGTCTCACACCCAACCTTAAGATACTAAAGGTGACTAGACTAAAATGGGATCCTAAAGGCTTGATCCAATAATAGATAGTCAAGAAGATATGAAGCTGATTAACTCACACCTACTCTAAAACCATATGAGGGAATTTGAATATAATTCATGGATTGTACCATGAGGATTTAATCTAACACTAGCATGTCTAATCCTAAGAAAAGTAAGCATGAGAACTCACACCTAAACTTAATAGAATAGAAGTCCATTGGACTACGATAGAGCCCAACATGCTTAAATTCACCATTGGTTAGTTAAGATCCTAAGAAATAAGAAGCTTAGGGTCTAACACTTACTCCTTATAGATCATATTTAAGTTTTTAATGACTATCCTAGGTTGAGAGTATGGGGAATCACATCTAAATAGGGTAACTAATCAAGAAGATAGTCTACCTAAACTTCCAGGGATTTTATGAAATTTATCTAACATGGGTTGTGTTTTGATTGGGATGGTGATTGATTCTGATTTTGATCAAGATTTATGTTTGAAATAATAAATTTGAACATTTTAAACTTGAAGAGTTTTTTTATTGATTTTCAATTTTAGTTTACATTAAACATAACATTTTTTGTGGTACAGCCCATTAATATGAAGCATAAATTGGTCACCTTTATAATTAACAAGTTGATAGGAACCTCCTTTAAAGACTTTATCTATGATGAATAGTCCCCCCATGTTGGTTCAAAATTTTTTTCGATCTTATGATTGGCTAATATAGGCATCTGAAGAACCAAGTCCTTTACATGGAAAGTTTTCAGGCAAACCAACTTATCATTAGCTTGAACCATCCATTACTTATATAATTGTATATTTTTTTATGCTCATAAATAACATTATTCAAATCCTTCAAGTTCCTCCGATTGGATTCATGCATTATGTTTAGTTGTGATTATATTTTGCATGATGATTCCAAATTAAGGAATCTGCACCTACGAAGGGAGTATGGCCTCAGATCCATAAACTAAAGTAAATGGAGTGGATTATGTTGGTGTTTAATAAGGGGTCTTGTAGGCCCATAAAGATTCTAATAATTTCTCATGTCATTGATGTTTATTATCATTTAAAGTTTTATTTATAATCTACACTGAAGTTTTAATGAAGGCCATGACAAACTAATTAGCCCGGGGTAATAGATTTTTTTGTATCTCCAATCAATATCATGGTGTCTGAAAAAAAATGATTTATTTTAGTTGACTTAAATGCATACCCATTATCGAATATGATTCATTGTGGTATTTCAAATTGGTATACCATATGTTCATGAAACCATATGGTCATGAAAGAATTTTGTAATATGGTGTAATATTACTTGATGTAGGGGAATTATTTCTACCCATTTGGGAAAGTAATCAGTAGCAACTAAAATGAAGTAACAATCCTTCCAAGTTGAAGGATCAATATTCCTGATAATATCTTTCCCCCAACATTTTGGGGCCATGAAGCTATTGTGGGATGCAACACATTTGGAGGCTGATGTAAGACTACACCATGTACTTGGAATTGATGATAATATCTTGCAATATTCATCCAATCATCAAGGTCCAATAATGTCTAAGTCCTTTGATTTTTATTTTTATTTTGGGATAAGAATGGTGAGCACCACATAATCTGACATGTACCTCATCCGTGATCTTAAGGGCTTCACATTTGCTTGAGCAAACACAATTACTTCTGATTGAATGAATGATGATATAAAGATTCATTGATAAGTGAATAAGATAAAGTACACTTTTTTTTTATTACCTAGAGATTTATTATATGGAAGTTGACCTTCCTGAATATAATCAAGGCATGTCTACCTCTAGTCACTTTCTTTATCATTCATTATAGAGACAAACAAGATTTGTAAAACTTCTTTCATATATTCCAAATCTAAAGGAGACATAACCTATTAGTTCTAAATTTATATAGAAATGGAATCCTTTTCTAGATAGGGAGATTCTTTTGCAAGCTTTGCTATGGCATCTATCATAGAATTACTTCCACATTGAATCCTACACAAAGCAATAAAAGGAATATGTTTGAGAATGTGTAATGTGTATTTATGATATTTTAGGAGTTTTTGATTCAGAACATTATGAGTTTTGGTAATTTCATTGATAACCAACATATAATCTCCAAAGATTTTGATTTTTTTATTTCCATTAGGATTACAAGTTCTAATCTAGCTATAAAAGCCTTATATTCATTTTCATTATTTGTACAAGGCTTTGATAAGTGATAAGAAACATGCATCATTCCTTTTTCTAGTGTTATGAAGACTAGGTCAATGCCAGCTTTTTAAGAAGGGTAAATTTTTGTGCCACATCTTTTTAAAAGGATGCAACACCATCAAAATATAGTTCCTTGATAATACTATAAAATTCTTTAAACTCAAGATTTGTTGATCAGCTAATCATTATTTTTGAGAGATTCTTTTGGAAGTGGTTGCGCAGCAAGGAAGTCAACAATAACCTCCCCTATCATAACACACAGGGAATGAATGTAATATCAAATTGAAGAAATATTATAGACCACCGTGCCGAGCATTCTGATAATGTAGGCCAGGTCATAAGATATTATAATGGATTTATATGTGAAATTAAACTTACCTGATGAGAAAGAAAGTAACGTCTTAGTATTTGGTTGTAAAACTATAGAGAGAAAATATTTCTCATTTGATAGATATCTAATTTCTATTGGAACTAACTAAGGCAGTTCTAAATTATTTCTTTTCCATCTTCAACAACTTGTGCCAACAAAGCACCAAGTGACTCATCCAAAGTGGTAGTGTACATGATCAAAGGATTCTAAAAATTTGGGGCTACTAAGACTCAAGGATTCATGAGATATTGTTTGATAATCTCAAAGGTATTTTGAAAATTATAATCATAAATAAATTTGAATTTATTTTTAGCTAAAATAGTAAATGTCTGACACCTTCCAGATAGATTCGAAACAACACATCTTAAATACACCAACCTTTATTGAAGGGATCTTAATTAAATGAGGCTTTTAGGAGGTAGCACATCTAAGATGACCTTAATCTTAGCATGATAATTTTAAATTCCATTGTATCTCATTATAAATCTTAGAAATTTTTTGAAGGTGAAACTAGAGGTGCACTTCAAGGGATTTATTTTGAGATCATAGCGTCACAACCTTTCAATGATAACTCTTAATTCATAAAGATGAATATCTTGGACTTTACTTTTAATGAAAAAATCATTGATGTAACATTTTACTTATTTTTGGAAAAGATCATCAAACATTTTAGCATAGCTTGATGGTAGGTTGCACCCATAATTTTAAGTCTAAATGGCATCACCGTATAGCAGAAAATTCCTATAAGGGCTATGAACATATTGTTCTTCTCTTTTTTTAGAGTCATCTTAATTTGACTATAACCAGATAAACTATCCATGAATGAGAAGATGGTATGTTAAGAGATAATCCATCATGAGCTCTGATATATGTTGCAAATCTATTTTCATGACTTATGTTTTGATGATTGACAAATACTATTGATCTTCTTGGACTACTTGTTTCTTCTAACTTTTCAAGAATCGAAGATCGGACGAACAGACGAAGTCAGTTCAGGATTGCGTAGGTCTAGGGTTGTGTCAGCCTGTACTTTGTTTTTCTCTTCTTGAGTCTATTTGTAATAGTCAAAGAGACTGATGTTAAATAACCCTACACACACACACTTGAGAGAATTAGAATTTATGTTTTTACTCATATCGGCCAGGACGATATTTACACCGTCCTAGACGATTAGGCTTAAAACAGAAAGTCTAATTAAGGATTTTTAATTAAGGCAGCTGACATTAACAGATCGTCCTGGACGATAAGTGTATCGGCCAGGACGATAAGCTCAAGATAGAAAGAAGTTGCCGCCATAGATAATTAAGGTATACTGTATTTTTAAATAATCAGCCTGGACGATCATTGATCGGCCTGGATGATAATCTCAAATTATGCCTTAATTAATTAGGAAATCAAGGGAGTAAATAAGGATGATTGATACGATCATATCGTCCTGGACGATCGCAGTATCAGCCAAGACGATCTATTCAAAAACCTTAGTTATTTCGGGATGATAAATATCAGCCAGCTCGAATTCAGGGCGATGCTCTGGATGGTTTTCCTCTGATTTGAACTGATCGGCCAGGACGATCGTGAGATCGGCATGGATGATCAAGCCAATTTTAAATCATCCAGTTTGCATTCAGGGCGATGCTCTGGCCGATCTTCTGAGATTTGTACTGATCGGCCAGGCTGATGTCCATATCGGCCTGAACGATATTGTCGGCAACTTGCAATTAATGAGCTCCTTTGAAGCTCTTCTATTTAAGAGCTCTTGTTCAACATTTTGAATAACCTTTGTGCTGCTGCCTTGACCTGAGGAGGCCTTGAGGAGAGAAAGAGAGAGAGGGAGAGAGAGAGGATCTTGTAAGGGGGAGCTTGTGAGGGGATTCACAAGGGTTGCTTCAAGGATCGCTCTGCTTCTTCTTCGTCTAGAGTTTCTCGTCCGTGGAAGGGTCGATAGAGGTAAGGAGTCAGCTTTTGGTTGTGGTTCTCTGCCAGCTTCAGGAGGAAGCAAAAGGAGATAGGTTCTCTGCCTTGCCGGGGTGGCAAAAAGGAGGTTCATTGTAAAGGCTTCTCCGCCTAACTGTGCGGGCTAAAGGAGAGTCTTGATTGTAGTGCAATACTCGGAGGGCGCCTCCGGGGAGTGGACGTAGGTCGAGTTGACCGAACCACTATAAATTTATGTGTTCTTGTTTCTTGCTTCCGCACTTTTAATTTCCGCATTTATTTTTCTCATGGTGTGATTTTGGTTTATGTGTTTTTTGTTCTTTGTGAAAAGAAATTTTTTAAAAATACCAATTCACCCCCCCCCCCCCCCTCTTGGTTAGCTTGGGCAAGTTCTATAGGGCTTAACATCCCTAACGAACTTTCAAGTGGTATCAGAGCGGGATTCATAAAAACTGAGTTTGAAAACTTTTTGAATTTTGATCCATGGCTAACCTTGGGAATCGTAACACTACTAAAAGTTATTCAATTACACGACCTCTTTACTAAGAGGTATGTGAACTTTCCTACGATCAACTTTTTGAAGTTTCAGAAAAAATTCATGCATCATATAGGAAATTAAAGAAAATACATACTAGCTTGAAATTAGAATTTTTAAATCTACAAAAAGAGCATGAAATTTTTTATTAAAGACCATCAAACGATTGATTCAAATCATATGACTCTACTTGATGAATTTGATGAGTTAAATAAACATCATTGTGAACTAGTTGAAAAGCATGATGCATTAAAAGTTTCACACACATCACTTGAATCTGATTTTAAGAAATCTAAGGAGATGGAGAAAAATTTGAGGATTGAAAATGAAGTCTTAAAAAGCACTAGTTTGAAGATTCAAAATAAATTAGAAGCATATAAGAAAACTAGAATGACACCCACTTTTGATCAATTGCCAAAACCTAGGAAGAGGCATTATAACTCAAACCAGTTAAGAAATCTCTTTCCTGGAGTTAGATGTTTTTCATATGGCATGCTAGGACACATCTCACACACTTGCACAGTTCACCATAGTACACATTAGGTGTGGAGACCTAAGGTGCATGATCCACAGCATATCACACATGCATTGCATTCTACTCTTCATAAGATGGAACCCAAACCTGCTTGGGTTCCTAAATCTAACAATTGGTAATTTTGTAGGAGGGCTCTCACAAAAGGCCTCGTGAGAGTATGTGGTACCTGGACACTAGATGCTCTCGACATATGACTGGTGATGTCAGTCAGTTTGTGGTACTAGAGTCCAGGATTGGAGGCAAGGTTACTCTTGGAGATAACACCACCAAGAAGGTGGTAGGCACAGGTATAATTGGTAATTCCAAGAACCTTATGATTGAAAATGTTTTGCGTGTAGATGGATTGAAGCACAACTTACTCAGCATCAGTCAATTCTGTGACAAAGGCTTCATCATGCAATTCTTTGCAAATTCATGCATTGTAAGTTTAAGTAACAACACTATTTTGTAGGGAAAGAGGATCAACAACATCTACATGCTTGATTTAAATAACATTGAATGTGCTGCTTCATTTTTCTTAAAAACTGTGATTGATGATTCTTGGTTGTGGCGCCGGAGACTTTGTCATGCAAGTATGAAAACCCTTAGGAAAGTGACCCAAAAGGACCTAGTTAGAGGTGTCCCCAAACTTAAGTTTTCAAAAGACACCAACCTTTTTCTTAGGAGAATTGGAGATGATTTACTCATTTTTCAGATCTATGTGGATGATATACTCTTTGGATCTTCTAATAAGAAATTGTATTATGATTTTTCTAAAATAATGAGTAGAGAGTTTGAGATGAGTTTGATGGGAGAGTTGTCCTACTTTTTGGGGTTTAGCATAAAACAATTGGAGGATGGAACTTTTTTAAATCAAATAAAATACATAAAGGATATTTTGAAGAAATATGAAATGGACAAAGCTAAGCCAATTAACACTCCCATAACTTCTAGTGCTCCATTGGATAAGGACCCAAGTGGTAAGTCTGTTGATCAGAAGAAGTATAGAGGCATGATTAGATCTTTACTTTACTTGACTGCGAGCCGGCCCGATATCATGTTTAGTGTTTGCCTTTGTGCTAGATTTCAAGCTGACCCTAAGGTGTCCCACATAACTGCTGTTAAGAGAATTTTTAGATACCTTTTGGGGACACAAGGCTTAGGGATTTGGTACCCTAGACATAGCACTTCTTTTGAGATTATTGGATTTTCTGACTCTGATTTTGCAGGATGCAAGGTGGATAGAAAAAACACTTCAGGAACTTGTCAATTCATTGGACAATCTTTGGTCTCTTGGTCTAGTAGGAAGCAAAACTTTGTTGCACTTTCCACTGCTGAAGTTGAATACATTGCTCTTGGAAGTTGTGTGGCCCAAGTCCTTTGGTTGAAACAACAGGTATTGGATTTAGGATTACCTGTAGGCACCATCTCAATCTTTTGTGACAACACTAGTGCCATATGCATCTCTAAGAATCCTATCCAACATTCAAGGACTAAGCACATTGACATTAGGCATCACTTCATTAGAGATCATGTGACTAAGGGAGACATTGAGTTACACCATGTGACAACTGAAAACCAACTGACTGACATCTTTACTAAACCACTGGCCTTCGACACTTTCAGTTCTTCAAGGACCAGATTGGGTGTGATTGACATAAATGCATGAAACTTGATCTTTTAGTTACTTTCTTTTGCTTTTGTTTTTTTTTTCTCTTAGTTTTTGGTGTGTTTTATTTTTCTTTTGTTTCTTTTTACTTAGTCTTTAAAATCATCGCTGAAATGGTATTATATTCCTTGTCCTTGCTTTTGAAAATTTGTAGTCAATGTGGTTTTCATCTCCTAATCTCTTAGATGGTAAAAATATTTTGTGATTGTGTCTCTTTCTCTAACCTATTTTAGTGGCATAGTTTTCTTTTCTAATCAAAAATCTATCTCAAATTAAAGATTGTTTATGAAATTGAGATCTTTTCTTAAGCTTGCTTAAGCAAATCTATCTTATATTTATAATGTTTAAAGTCTTTTTGTCACATCAAAATCCCTCGTTATCCTTGTCTTTGATTATTGATTCTGTTTATGGTAATTCTTCCTTATGTTAGAGAGAGCTCCTATTCTCTAATATCTAAGAAGATATACTCACAACTAATATTTTTTTAAGAGGTTATAAAAGAGAATGTAGCTTGCAAAAATAAAAAAAATTGCCCAATGATGCCAACAAAAGAAGCGCAAAGATGCCAAAATTGAAAAATATACACAAAAGTGTATCGAAAATAAAAAGATGCTCAAAGCGCCACTCAAATTGACAAGAGGCATAAAATGAGCCCACTCAAAAGCAAGCTATTCTCTCTTTTTAAATCTTTTAGAACTTAGAAGTTTGGTTCTCAAAGGTTTGATTTCGATTGTTTTGCGATCGTGACAAATTTACTTTGGTTCATTATTTTATAAAGATAGTTTTTTCTTAAGCCAAGTGATGGATGGATTCTTTTTCTCATATCCAATTAATTCTTTGAGTTAGGTCACTGATTTCAAAAGATGATTCTACCCTAAGAAAACATCTGAGCTAAGGGTAACCATGATCGGATATTCTACTATTCTATGGATTGTTGAGATTGTTAAGTCGTTAACCCACAAGTTTTTAAATCAATCTCATGGAATACTACATCATTTTCATGCCTTGGTTAATAAAAAAAAAAATTTGTGATTTGCTATTGTTCTTTTGTGTTCCCTCCTCCTTTTTGATATGTCAAAAGGGGGAGAAGTTTATGATGCTCCTTTTTTTACTTGTCGATCCCGTACTTTTACTACTAATTATTTTCATAGTGTTTTGTCATCATCAAAAAGGGGGAGATTGTTGCAAATCTATTTTCATGATTTATGTTTTGATGATTGACAAACACTATTGATCTTCTTGGACTACTTGTTTCTTCTAACTTTTCAAGAATCGAAGATCGGACGAACAGACGAAGTCAGTTCAGGATTGCGTAGGTCTAGGGTTGTGTCAGTCTTTACTTTGTTTTTCTCTTCTTGAGTCTATTTGTAATAGTCAAAGAGACTGATGCTAAGTAACCCTACACACACACACTTGAGAGAATTAGAATTTCTATTTTTACTCATATCGGCCAGGATGATATTTACATCGTCCTGGACGATCAGGCTTAAAACAGAAAGTCTAATTAAGGATTCTTAATTAAGGCAGACGATATTAACAGATCGTCCTGGATGATACGTGTATCGGCCAGAACGATAAGCTTAAAATAGAAAGAAGTTGCCGCCATAGACAATTAAGGTATACTGTATTTTTAAATAATCGCCCAGGACGATTATTGATCGGCCTGGATGATATTCTCAAATTATGCCTTAATTGATCAGGAAATCAAGGGAGTAATTAAGGATGATTGATACGATCATATCGTCCTGGATGATCGCAGTATTACTGATTGGCCGGGGCGATCGTGAGATCGGCCCGGACGATCAAGCCAATTTTAAATCGTCCAGTTTACATTCAGGGCGATGCTCTGGCCGATCTTCTGAGATTTGTACTGATCAGCCAGGTTGATGTCCATATCGGCCTGGATGATATTGTCGGCAACTTGCAATTAATGAGCTCCTTTGAAGCTCTTCTATTTAAGAGCTCTTGTTCAATGTTTTGAATAACCTTTATGCTACTGCCTTGACCTGAGAAGGCCTTGAGGAGAGAAAGAGAGAGAGGGAGAGAGAGAGGATCTTGTGAGGGGGAGCTTGTGAGGGGATTCACAAGGGTTTCTTCAAGGATTGCTCTGCTTCTTCTTCTTCTAGAGTTTCTCATCCGTGGAAGGGTCGGTAGAGGTAAGAAGTTAGCTTTTGGTTGTGGTTCTTTGCCAGCTTCAGGAGGAAGCAAAAGTAGATAGGTTCTCTGCCTTGTCGGGGTGGCAAAAAGGAGGTTCGTTGTAAAGGCTTCTCCGCCTAGCTGTGGGGGCTAAAAGAGAGTCACGATTGTAGTGTAATACTCGGAGGGCGCCTCCGGGGAGTGGACGTAGGTCGAGTTGACCGAACCACTATAAATTTCTGTGTTCTTGTTTCTTGCTTCCGCACTTTTAATTTCCGCATTTATTTTTCTCGTGGTGTGATTTTGGTTTATGTGTTTTTGTTCTTTGTGAAAAGAAATTTTTTAAAAATACCAATTCACCCCCCCCCCCCCCCCCCCTCTTGGTTAGCTTGGGCCAGTTCTATAGGGCTTAACATCCCTAACGAACTTTCAATATAGAAAATGGGAATTCATCTATGAGACATTCTTTATTTAGAATTCTATAGTCGATACATACTCAAATTTAATCATTTTTCTTTTGAACTAGCATGATTCTAGCTATCTAAATGGGATACTATTCCTCTCGAATGAATCCATATTTGACCAATTTCATTACTTTGTTAATGATTTATTACACAATTTTAAGATGCATGTGTTGAGGAGCTTGCTTAATAGGAATGGATTTTGATTTAATTTGAAGTTTATGCATTGCTACTTCAAAGGATAAGCCTGGAATTTCATCATATGACTAAGTAAAGAAATACTTAAACTCAAAAAGAAATTTGATTAGATCATTTGATTCAACTCCACTCCATAAAGAACTAATGATCATCCTCTATTACAAGGTTGTTTTTTTTAATTCATTAATTATGTTTTGAATTTCTTATTCAAGTTTGTGTGGTGCATCCCTAACTTGAAGCTCATCTAAATCATCTGATGCTTCTAAACAAAACTCTTTGTAAGAATTATTAGTTTTAATGAAGAGCTGATTAAATTCAAGATGGTTAGTTATCATGAAATAATACTCATCATCATTAAATAAACCAATAGTACCAAAGCTTATACCATCCCTTGATTTTCTATTATTTTTTTCTGCCATAGGCTTTCTTGTTATCAAGCTTGTCTCTTGGTCCATTGATCCAGTGTGAGTCCTTTAGAAACATAAGTCTTTACACATGAAAGAAAATAGCCAAAAGATAATTCCATTAATTAAAATTATCTTCCTTTAGTCTTACATCATCTTCAAATCTTGAGATAAATGTACTACGGAAGAATTTCTGCAACTTCCCAACTTCACCAGTAAGACTAGAAGAGTACTTTACTACTAACCCTATAACATGTCATTAGATAGTGGGATCAAAGCAAGGGTTTAATTCTTTATCATATTTTTTATATATAGTTAATTCAGACTCATCACTATCTAAAGTATCACCTTATAGATCACTATCTTATTCTAAAGTGATATTAAATTTTTGGGGAAGGATTTATCTTGCTGTAATAAAAAGGATTCTTACACATCGCACACCGAACTAGATTCTAATTCATTATGTATTAGTGTAAATTTTCTTTTCGATGAAGCATAGCCTCGACCGTGTGTTCTTTGGGCCATCCTTCCACCACTATGAGGATAAGTGTTTAGAGGTCTAAGGATCACGTGTTCTAAATCATCTTCAGTATCGATATATTTTTCATTTTCTTCTTTCTGTTTTCCCTTACTTTCTTCCTCCTTTTTATTTATAACTTCACTTTTGGAACATACAGTAGACCCTATAGGTGCATAATATGCTACATCTTTAAAAATCCATACTTCATGAATAGAGAATGATTGTAAATCACCCTTAATCAGGCATTCAGTGCAATCGCACTGGTACTTGAAGCACTGGCATATAGTGGAAGGAACCATGCTATTCTCATGAATTAAGGGTCTACTTGAGGTTTCATTGAAGGTTGTTTTTGAATTGATTATATAAAACTCTATTTTAGTTTTTAACTCTTTGATTTTTAATAATAGTGTGATTGAATCTAATGCCTTCTGGTCTTTTTCATTAAACTGACATAGCATCAACTTGTTAGTGGCAAGCTTATGCATGTCTACTCTAAGATCAACAAGAGTATTTATGTTCATGATTTCGATTGGTGCACCTAAATCAATAAGGTCTTTACATAACTTAAAGTTTTCTATATTTACAAAATGTGTAGTGGGTGATTGTGATAAGTTGTTCTTAAAAGTAAGTCGTCATGAGAGAAGGTTATTCTTGGGATTTTCTTGAAATGCACTGCTTAATCCATTGAATTTGCAGCTAACTATGCTAAGAAAATCTCAGAGTCAAGAAGTTCTTTAATCTAAGACTCCCTTATTTCTTTGGAAAGAATAAGAGAATTGTAAATACTTAACTTAGCTAGCAATTTTGTAAGATGAGCTAGCACATTATAATCAACCTTTTGAATAGTAGGATTAGGACTAGATACACTCAAGGATGGATTTGGTTAATAAGTAGAGGAATGAATTTGATCACTGGACATGACCTACTTACCCTTTTCATTGGTTAGCAACCAAGGTGGTAAGACTCTTCCACTATGAAGTTACACTTCCATGATCTCCTCGGGATGATAATCTATCATATGATCTTCTCTACCCTTAGGTGACTTTGACTCTTTTTTTATAAGAAGAAATAAATCATGATAGTACTCCCTTGAAAGTTAACTTTAGGGGTATCACTATCTGATAAGATTTCAGATTCACTTTCCTGATTAGATATTATGATTGGATGACAATATTTCAAGAAATGTTCATTGATAATTACTAGATTTTTTCAAAAAATTGAATATGAAAGAGTTCTTATTTTCTATTACAATTGTGGGTTGATCGGACATAGCATGGTTGTTTGCAAAACCAATAAGGTAGATGTTGGAGACTCTTCTATCAATAAAGAGAAGAACTTAAATCCTGTTATATTATCTATGGGAGAAGGCAGACATGATATGATAAATGGAGATAATACTAATTATGGTGTGGGATATGGTCCTTGGATAGTTGTTAACCGAGGAAGAAAGAACTCCATAAACTTCAAGAGAGCTAATAAAAAACCAATGGAGACTAGTACATGGAAAAAAGCTAAAGGGAAAAAACTGAATTCTATGGTGGTTCCAGCATTGTACAATGAAGAATTGATTCATACATCTGCTACGGATACAATTGAAGTCATCCCAGATCATGTTGGAGCTACTGGTTCTTTATATAATACAGAAATTGTGAAGGAAGTAATATTATCATTCATACAAATAATAACAAGTTTAATTCTCTCATAGATATTATTGAAAAAGGTGAAATAGTGTAGGAAAATCTGGAAGAGGCAGAGGCTTGTGTAGAACATGTTGTTATTGAAAAAGCAGATCCCATGCGGAATTTGGATTCTGGAATGGAGAACAAAGAAGTTGGATTCACTCATATCAAAAAGAAAAATTCCAAACAATTGAGGGATCTTGGGCCTATTAGCTCTAATACAAGGAATAGAAGATTGGAGATGGAACTCAAAGGTTCACCGGGGATCTCATCCCCTCTCTCTCATTAATGTCTTCGATAGCATTTTGGAACTGTACATAAGCAAGAAAGAAAGGTGCTTCTCTATACCTTAAAGAATTTGTCAAAATGTATGGTGTTTTCTTTTTGGGTTTGGTAGAAACCAAATTTTCGACTATTGATACTAAAGAGGTCAAATTGCTGATTGGTGATGGTTGCAATTTTTTCATTGTACCTTTAGAAGGGTTGTCAAGAAACATTATTATTTTATGGAATTAATTTTTTACTGATTTCCAAATTGTTGATTCTTGATATCAATGTGTTATTGGAAATTCGAAAATTAACAACAAGGGCATTTGGAGGATTGCTTCAGTGTATGGAAATAAGGATATGTATAAAGGAGGGAGCTTTGGTAGATGTTGGAGCTACATTCTTCGGCCAATGTTCCAATGGTGGTGGGAGGTGACTTTAATTATCTAACTTCAAGAGAGGACAAAAGAGGTGGTAGAAGATTTCAGTTTTACCAAGGGCCTATGGAAATGAGTGCTTTTTTCTCTAATAATGATTACCATGAAGTTGGTTTCATAGGTCCAAGATTTATATGGTGCAACAACAAAGTTGGAGGAGGCCGTATTATGGAGAGATTGGACAGATGCTTTCATAACTCAATGGCATTAAACTCATCTTATCAAATGGTTGTTAGACATTTAGCTAGAATTTCTTTAGATCATAGCCTTATTTTACTTAATTTCTTGGATTTCAAATCTGTTGCTAAGAAAATCATACACTTTGAGGATGTTTGGGCCTCAAATACGTCATCCTTCTCTTTGGTGAAAAAGGAATGGAATAAGGTGTATCAAGGCAGCTATGCACAAGTTATGAATACCAAATTTAGAAAAACTCTTAAAGCTATATTTTTTTGGAGCAATGCAAAACATAAAGATTTGACTCTCTTGAAAGACCGCTTGTTGGAGGAGATCATGGAACTTCAAAATAAGGAGTCAATTTCTAGATTTCTGACGGAGGAAGAATGTTGGGTGCTGAAAATAAAGTTAATGAACTTAATTCTACAATGGCTCGACTGAATGATTGGTGGAAGCATAGAGCTAAAGTAAAATGTTTGGTTGATGGTGATAGTAATACAAAGTTCTTCCATTCATATGCTAGTGCTAGAATGAATTCTAATAGTATTCTTAAAATTAAAGATGAAAATGGCATTTTGTTGGAAGAACAAAAGCCAATTAAGGGGGTTCTATTTTGGTTCTTCAATAAAAAGTGAAAGTATAGGGATTGTATCTCTCACGGGTGGCCTCAGCCGCAAATTTCCTTAGGTGATGATGGCAAAAAATTGCTTGATAATGAATTCTCTGTGGCAAAAATTGAGCGGGTCAATGAGCATATCGAAGGCAACATTGCACCTGGTCTTGATGGGATTTCTTATTCATTTATCAAAGGATACTGGAACATTATCAAAACAGATTTCTTGAATGCTATAAAATATTTTCTGTGTCATGGTGAGTTGGATAAAAATGGAAAGACACATTAATTGTTCTTATTCCTAAAGTGAGAAACCCCACCATCAATTCCCTCTAATTATAGACCAATAAGCTTGTGCAATGCGGTTTATAAGGTGGCAGCTAAGGTGATCTTAAACAGGATGATAATGGTGATCCCTAAACTAGTCTCGGTGGAGCAGGTGACATTCATCAGGGGAAGATCTCTTTCAGATCATGTGCTGGTTGCTTTGGAAATATTTCACAAATTTAGTTATTTAAATCTTCTAAAGGGCTCATTTCATTTAAAATAGATATCAAGGAAGCATATGATTCTATGAGTTGGCCAACTCATAGGAAAGTTTTGGAGTAATTTTGCTTTCCTTCCAAGTTCTCAAGACTTATTTTGGAGTGAAAAGAAGATCCAAGATTTTCCTTGATGATTAATGGGAATTTATCAGAGTGGATAGAAGTGAAAGTGGATTTCATCAAGGTTGTCCATTATCTCCTCTATTATTCATTCTTTGTTCACAACAACTTAGCAATTCTCTTAATCATAGTGATATTGGGATCAAAATCAGCTCGAGTAGCCCAAGAATATCACATTTATTATATGTTGATGATGTGATGATATTCTCTGAAGCTACTAGGAAGGCGGCAAAGGAGATCAAGGGAGTTCTTACTGATTTCCGTAAGTGGACAAGGCAATGCATCAATGTTAACAAATCAGCCATTTTGTTTGGCAAATTTGTTAATAAAAAATGTAAGAAGTCGATCTCTTGTATTATGGGTTTCAAAGTTGTGAAAGATTTTTTTATCTTGGTATTAAGATTGCTCTTAGAAGACTTGTAGCTACAAATTTTTAGTTTATTATGGAAAAAGCGTTGAGGATGTTGAATGTTTGGGGAACCAAAATCATATCTCTTGCTGGCAAATTAACTTTTGTCAAATCGGTATTGCAATCTTACCCTTTATTTCATAGTACTCTTTCACTAGTTTCTATAAGTGTGCTTCATGAAATAGACAAGCTTTGTAGAAGTTTTCTTTGGAATAAATCAAATGGAAGGATGGGTATCCATTATGTTAGCTGGAGAACATTGTACAAACCTCTTAAATTGGGAGGACGTGGACTGTATTCTTCAAGTGATAAGGCAGCTGCTCTTAGAACCAAGTTAGCTTGGCAGTACAAACAGGTTGATAATTCTTTATTACACAAAATACTTGCTCCCAAGTATGGAAAGAAGGTTTCTATTGGAGAAAACAACAATAATTGTTCAATTACCAGGAAACTTTTAATTGATGGAGGTAAACTTCTCAACTCTATGGTGAGATGGTGCATTTCAGATGGTTCTTCAATTGATGTTTATAGGGACATTTGGATCTTGGATAAATGCATCAACAAATGGCCAACTTTTGTGGTGCCTCAAGATGATGAAGTTATCTTGCTGGATAAATATATCAACAATAGAACTTGGAAAGTGGTTGAACTCCTCAAATCATTTGGGTGTGAATTTGTAGAGTTGATTGTCCAAGTTAAAATAAATCAAGATGCTCAGGAAGACTCCATGGAGATGTTATTCTAGAACTCAGGAAAGTCATTATCAGCATCAGCTTTTGAAGGTATACAACACCACCAAGTTAAACTAAGATTTTGCAAATGGATTAAGGAAGCAAAGTTGACATCTCGAGTAGAAAATTTTTGGTGGAGGCTTCTTAAGAATGCAATCCCTACATATCAGCTTTTAGCGTATAGAAGATTGTAGAGCAATGATTTATGTCCTAGATGCGGCATTGAAGTTGAAAGTGTGGAACATGTTGCATTCAAATGTGTTAAAGTGAGAGAGGTTTTCTTACTTTTAAATAAATTGGGATTCAGGATCCCTTTGTTTGATAATATAGAGAGCTACTGTACATGGTTGGAGTACATAAGTCATAATAATTCTATGCTTCTCAATCTTTTTTGCAACAACGTTTTTTTATCTTGCAAGGCTAGAAACAGATTCATTCATGATAGAGCTAAAGAAAGTACCTCTTATTGCTTCAAATGTTGTGAGCTACACTTCAACATCTAAGATGGATTATAATTTTACCTCGGTCAGTTGGGATGCTAACCAGTCGCTTAGGCTATCTAATACTTGGCATCCCCCTCCACCTGATTGGTTGAAAATCAATGTTGATGCTTCACTTGGATCATCTTATAGAGCTGGAATAGGAGCTGTATTCTGTGATTGTAAAAGCAGGTTTTTGATGGCTTATGGAAGATCTTGTATACATTGGTCATTTCTCAATTAGAAATGTTAGCTATCAAATCTTTGAAAGAAGTGATTAGAGATTGGATGTTCAAATATAAAGGTGTTATTGTTGAATGTGATAATTCAAATGTCATTACGTTTCTACAACATGCATTGACGGACAGGTTCAAGGGAAAAAAAGATTTTGACTACTTCAACGAATTCAATTTTGTTATGTTCAAATGAATAGATAGAAGTAGTAATAAGTTAGCCGACATGTGTGCTAACTTTGCTCTTATTAGTAATTTTGTTTGGGAAGATCTTAGCTTGAATAAGATTCCTCCTTCTTTCATTAACTTATTAAAGGAGGAATCATCTTTGTAGTTTCCTTTGTTCTTTTGATTAATGAAAGGTTTCTCTTTTTATCAAAAAAAAAAAAAAACTAGATTTGTGTTATTATTATGAACTTTACTATTTTATGTTTATATTTTGCTTCATTAATAATTAGAATGTACATAGAAGGAGCTTTCATCTTTTTACCTTTGGTGAGGCAAAATAGAAATCAAGTAAGGCCAACAGGGATAAGGATTTCAACCCATTATCCATCATTTGAATACAATTTTGTCAAACTCTCTCTTCCCTCTTCATAATATATGTTTTCTTTTTTGTTATAGTAGTTTCTAGAACTACTGAAGAGAGAATCATCTCAGTATCTTCATGCAATTCTTCCAGCACAATATTTGGGATCTGGCTCTAGGATCTCTATGGCAATTTTTGAGAAAGTTGAAAAGACTCATTAAGAAATTTTTTAAAGGTTAAAGATAGGGAAATGCCCCAATAATCTATAATATAAAAGGAGTAGGGGACTGATATATCTAGGAGATAATCCTTAGGGATGATCACATTTCTCTGCTTGTAGTTTTGTTCCAACCAACCTTCAAAAGTTAAACAATCTTCAATTATGTGGCCTAGTATGTGATAGTAAGGGCAAAAATTAGGGTCATCCCTTTTCTTACAACTTCCAGCTTCATGGTCTCTGATTATTTGAAGTCAATTCCTAAATTTAAATTTTGATGATTTCCTTAATTGATTTTTTTTAAACGTATAAACCTTACTATATTTATCTTTAAAATATATCTAGAAAGGATATCTAAAAGGATAAAAAGATATCTGAAGTAGTCGAGAAGGTGGATTTTCTAATTAACCTTTAATTTATTGCTTTCCTTTATCCACAACTGATACTAATGCAGACTTCTTTTTGAAAGTTCATGAGGGTTATGAAACCCTATAGAACTAGTACCGAGGCTAACCATGAGGGGTGGTGAATTGGTAATTTAAAAACCTTTTTAAATACAAAGAAAAATCCCCCTTTTCAATTCGTTTTTAACATTTGAAAATAGATAACTTTATCCCTTGATGTAGAAGCAAAGTAAATTCACAATAATAGAAAATTGGAGATTTTCAACCACATAATTTAAACAAAAATAAATGAGGAAGAGAAAGTGCAAGAAAATAAAATCAAGAATAAACACTCCATTGATTTTTTGTGGTTCGATCAACTTTACCTACGTCGACTCCCCAGAATCTCTAGTTCTAGGTGTTACACTAAACTCTTTAGTGACTCTCCTTTAGCCCCCACAGCTAGGCGAAGAATCCCTTACAAACTCTCTTCCACTAACTCGGTGCAACAGAGGACCAAACTCCATTCCCAGGCAAAGAACCTTAACTCCTTTTCACCCTTCTGGTGAGGCAAAGAACTAATACTCCTTTTTAGCCTCCTGGTGAGACAGAGAACCTGGAATCACTTTCACCTTCCATGGTGTGGTGGAGTAGCTAGGTCCTTTACACCAAAGAGATCTTCTTCTTCTTCCCAAAACTTCCCTCCAGAAAAACTTTAAATATGTTGGTATTGAGGCATAAGCTTGCCGAAGAAACTGAGTGAAACCCCCTCCACACTCCCTTGAAGCACACAAGGATCTTCTTTCTCTCAAACTCTACCCTTTCCTCTCTCCCTTTCAAGGCTCTCTCTTCAAGTATTATCCATAAGAATGGAGACTCAATGCATTCCAAAGATAATAATAATGTATTTAAAGAAATCTTAAATAGAGGGCTTCAAAAATGCTAAAAACTTATTTGAGCCATCAAAGATCACACAGTATGATCCTAAGATCGTCATGTATGATTAATACAAATCAGCCCTTTTAGCTAGTATAATCAGCATTTCCATGTACAATCAATTCAAATATTTAAACAGCTCATCCAATATGATTATGTGATCATCCGAGATGATTAGTTCAATTGAAATACAATTTTTCTAGGGCAAAACATGGGAGGACCAAATTCATAAGTGGGTAATTATACAATATGAATTATATCATACAATATGACCAGAATATCAAAATTATGAAGATTTGATTGATTAATCACATGATCAATTTAGGCATCATTTTCATAGATAGTCCACTAAGATGTACATCATCTTGTATGATTAGAACAAAATATAAAATTCATAATTTTGTAAAAATTATGTTGATGGCTATTTTTAATGATCATAACTAATCATTTTGGACAATCCAAATCATCCAGTACAATTAGTTAGATGAGTTAATTGTACAACACGATTAGTTCAAAATTTGAACATCTAATTTTGAATCAATCTCACTCCACCTAAGTGTGTGTGTGTGTGCATGGTCACCAAGTTAGTATACACCCTTACAGGACTTGACTCAAGAAATAAAAAATACATCAGTGAATATTACAAAAATCTTTGCAACATAACCTATTCTACCTAGTCTTGATCCATGAATCTTTGTTAGATATTGCATGATGTTTCTGAAATCTTAATACATAAATAAAAATATTTTACAAATACAAGTAGACATAAGGATGTGAGCCACAATATTTTTTATCATAAAAAACATAAACTCATAAACTCGAGTTGTAATAATCTTTCCCTTTTAATGATGACAAATATTACTGGTTGAATTTACAAAATTAAAAATATTTTCTCATAATCTCCCCCTCACTAAGATAATTATTTTAATGATAAAGAGAATTACAAAAGTTTTTTTATGTAGAAATAAACAAAAATATAAAAAAAAACTTTTAGAACCTAAACAATAGATAAACTAATGCATGTACAAGATGAACATATGCAAGTCAAAAAAAATACAACTAGTCAAACACATTTTAACCCTTTGACATTATAAAAAAAAACACACACACACACAAAAACAAAATGGAACACACATATCAAACTAAAGATTATATAGACTCTAATCAAGTGGAGGTGGTGGTAATGTTTAAGAAGAATCAACTAATTTTAACAAATTTTATCAAAATTAGAAAGTTACCTCTTAATTTTATTTAAAAACTTAGTAAAAATGAATTGACCGCACTAGGATCTAAAAAGGTTGGAAATTTGAATTTTATCAACCCTAGCTCAGGCTCCTTATAGGTTAAAGTCCTTTTTAAACAAAAATCTAATTCAAAAAATAAATTAAAAGGAAATGTGATATTTTCAAACTTATTTTTAGAAATATATCATAAGGGAATAACATTGCAAAGTGATGACCATAAATCATGATTCTCAAATTCAAGTGTGGACAATATCAATTGGCGCATGAATTTGTCTAAGGTTTAAAGACTTGACAGAAAGGGAAGCTAACTTATTATGAGCACTTTTTGTGCATCTTTATTAATTTTTGATGCACTTTGCGCATCGTTTGATTTTTAATACACTTTGTGCTTCTTACAATTTTTTATAGACATTGTGAATCTTTTTATTTTTTCCAACTTGCTTCCTTTCTAAGTCTAAAGATTCTTAGTTGTAAGATTATCTTCCAAATATAAGCGAAGAAGAACTCACTCTCTTTTATAGGGATGATTAAACCACAAACCAAAACCTGGTCCATCTAATATAGATAAACAACTAGAATAAAAAATTGAAAAAGATTTATTGATTTGCAAAAATATTTAAATTATATAGAGAACTATAGAAAGATGAAACATATTTTTATTTCTTGATATAATTTTTAATTTGAAATAGTTTTTGATTCTAAAAGAAATCACATCACTAAAGGTTTATAAGAAGATGAATAATCATCAATTTTTCTTCTTTTAATAGTTTAGAGAAGTCAGTAATCACTTACCAAAAATTTAGGTAAAAATATCATAAATTTTTCCTTTTTTTAAATGTGAGAAGTGATTGACTCTCTTATGCAAATATGATGTGAGATGTGATTTGTGTGGGATGATTAAAGAGTGTTCTCAAAATGATACATGAAAAAAAAATTACAAACATAAATAATAAAACACTAAAAAAATAAATAAACTAAAAACTTTCACGGTGAACAAAAATAAAACAAAGAACATATGCGCAAACATTAACTATATCATAGATAAATACACAAATAAATATTTATACCTCATCACTTGCTTCTGATCTGATGATTCAGAAGTTTGGTCTACCCAAGAGATATTTTGTTTTTTATCATTTGTTATTACTGTAATTGGCTTATTTTTACCCTTTTCTTTGCATGAAATGTTTTTATATTAGGGTACTAATTTCTCATATGTTCAGGTTTCCTACACCTAAAATAATTAATTTTAGGAGAAATCTTAACATTCTTATCGTGTTTACCTTTGTTCCTCTTTTTTTGATATTGATGCTTATGCTGTAGTAGATTATCAAAATTTCTTATTATTGATGCTATTTCGTTACTCTCATCTGAAAGTTTGTTAAGGATGTTAAGCCCTTATGAACTAGTCCCAAGGCTAACTAAGTGGGGGGTGAATTGGTATTTTAAAAAATCTTTTGATCAAAATATAATCTTAAAACTAAAACCAAGATTCACCATAGAAATCAAAGTGTAGAAATTAAATGCAGAAGCAGTAATAAAGAACACAAAAATTTATAGTCCACTCCCCGGAGACGCCCTCCAAGTATTGCACTAAACTCAGTATCTCTCCTTTTTCCCCCACAACAAGGCGGAGAAGCCTTTACAAACCTCCTTTCCACTAACCCAAGTGAGGCAGAGAACCCAACTCCTTTTGCTTTCTCTAGAAGCAGGCAAAGAACCCAACTCTTTTTGCTTCCTCCTAAAGCAGAAAGAGAACCTTGATCAGATGCTAAAGTTTACCTCTCTAGAACCCCCAAGGAACTAAGGATTATGAATGGAGAAGACGATGATGGATCCTTTCTTGGATCAACCTTTGTGAACCCCCTCACAAGATCATCTCTCTCTCTCTCCCTTGGTCTCCCTCTCCTCTTGGCTTTCTCACGTCAAAACAATAGTAAAATATGTTCTAAAGGGTAAAACAAGTGCTCTTAAATAGAAGAGCTTAAAAAAAGCTCATTAATTGCAACTTACCAACTTTATCATCCAGGATGATATAAATATTATCCTATACGATCAGTGCAAATTAAGCTCAATCAGCCAGGACAATTTGGGATAATCAAATAAAATTTATTCATATCATCCAGGATGATAAAATATTATCCTGTATGATTAGTACAAATCATGAAATATCATCCAGATAATCGCACTGAATGGATGTCTGGACGATAGAAAATAGCTTGCTCGTCTAGGACAATCTCATAATCATCTCGGATGATTCGTTTAAATCCATGAAAATCATCCATAGCATCACCCTAAATAGAAGCTGGCCGATGTGTGATCATCCAGGAACAACCAAGATTTTTGAAAGGATCATCCTAGATGATCGTGTGAAAGTCCAGGATGATATGATCGAGTCAATCAAACCTTAATTTTTTTCATTAATTAGTATATTAATTTAGATATAATTATGTTGCATCATTCAGGATGATGTCCAAAAATAAATAATACTTAAATAGATCTGGCAACTGATTCTTTCTGATTCAAGCTTATCATCCCAGCCAATACAAAGATAGTCCAGGATGATATGCTTAATGACGGTTGCCTTAACCATGATGCCCTAATTAGGGTTTCTATTTTTAGCTGATTGTCTAGGATGATTTTTGGATCATCCCGGATGATGTGAGAAAAAATAAAGAACTCTAAAAAACAGTCAAAAAAATTCTCCCAAGTGTTTGTGTACAAGGTTACTTAGCATCGGTAACCACTTCGTTTATAATAGACTCAAGAAAGGGAAAAATATACAAACTAACTCATACCTAGTTTACCCAATCCTGAGCTGGTTTAAATTGTTGTCTGATCTTGTGGACCTGAAATACTAGTAGGCAAGGTAGCCATAGAGAAATAGAAGATTTTTCTATCATCAAAATCCTTTTTCCTGGAAATAAATTCGCAACAATCTCCCCCTTCTTAATGATGGAAAACATAAAAAAAAAATTTTAAGTTGTTCAAATAAATTTTAAAGGACAATCATAAAAACATAACAAACTAGAATAGTGAAAACAATACAAACTAATACACCTACTCCACCTTTTGACATCACAAAAAGTAGTAGGAAAAAAGAAACATAACAAAAAAAAAACAACATAAAAAGGAAAGACAACATCACAAAAAAAAAAACAAGCAAACTAAAAGAAGGTTGGCCCCTGATCGTCCGAAGGAGGAGGTGGTGGATGTGGCTGAAAGTAACTGGAAAGCATCACAAAATGCTCACCAAACTAGGCTATATTCTGGTTGTGCTGGTGTTGCTGGTGCGCCACATAGGAGTCAAAACAAGCAATGTCCTTAGTATGTTGCTACTCCTGTGCAACAAAGTAAGTCTTGAAATGTGTCTCCCACTAATCGAATCGCTCCACCAGCTGAGAGCATTGGCGAAGCGAAGCAGGTGTAGGAACAGGTGCTAGCACTGCCTCCTCCTCTGCTCCCTCGACTTCCTCATGCCCAGGGTGGAGACGAGTACTGTGAAGTACGTGGAAGGAGTTGTTTGAGTAGAAGGTAGGCAGAAAATTTGGTGGAGCAGGATATTAGAGGTTATATTTTAATTCTAAGACCTAAGCAATGATATGTCCTAGGGATAGATTTGGCTTCCACCTATGTCTTGCATCACAAATGGTAGTCAGATGCTCAATGTAGCAAAAAATTAAGTCAGTGGCATTGAATTCTCATGGGTCAAGATGTAAAAGTTGGTGATCAAAAGATGTGGGGTGATATGAACACGATCACCAGCTTTTGGAATAATGGAAACATGAAGGACATGTTGGATTGTCCTAGCATTTTTGAGTAAGGTGCTAGATTCTCCAATATGAAAGTGAGCATTGGTGTTTCAAAGAAAGTGGTTACATGTTGTGAAGTTTTTTCCCTGTGGTTGAAAGGTGAAAAAGCTCCGTACAGTCTTGATATGTGATTTAACGGGGCGTTGATTCACATAGGATCCAAGAGAAGTAAAGGAAGAATTTATACAGAGACAAGCAAAAAATTAAAAAAGCATCTCATAGTTAAAAGGTACATTAAGAGTAAGGAGAAAACACAAGGAGGTGTGAGCAAACAGATCAAGTACTAGATATGAGAGAATGTTCGGGTTGATAGATTGAGAGACAGTGATTCTGGCCGTCTTGTACCTTTGGTAGGCGGCTTGATCGTCCGCCTCAATGAATCAAGGATCAAGAGTAGTCCTCAAGGAACTCCCAGAAGGATGGAGAGATCACTTTTTTCTAGCCATAATAGAAAAATAGAGTGTTTAGGAAGAGCATAACAAGATTAAAGAGGAGTGGTGTGAGAAAAATTGCTTGAGAGTCTCAGTTTATAAAGAAACAATCAGATCATCCTAGACAATTGCATAATCATCTAGGATGATTTGGTGCAATAATTGAGTCCAAGCTGATTGGTCAAAAAGTGGTAAAGTCATCCGGGATGATCAGATATCGTCTGGGATGATTAGATATAGGCGATCGTCCTGAGGAGTCAAGCAAGACGACCGTTGAAAAAGAAGATCGTCCTGGCCGATAAGGTGGATCGTCTAGGATGATGCACAATAATGGATTGTATCGGCCAAATTTAAAAATGTTTAAAACATTTCCATGTGTATCATCCAGGAGAATAGGTGGATCTTCCGGGTTGATCACCAATAATAGATCATACCGACCAAATTTAAAGTGTTAAAATGTATTGCCACGTGTATCGTCCATGACGAACATGTGGATTGTATGGGCCAATTTTCCATAAATTGAGCAAAGAGTGAATAACATCATCCAGGACGAAGAGAATCATCCAGGAAGATTACAGATGATTGAAGCAGATGACGACCAAATCATCTAGGATGATAAAGCATCATCCAGGATGATCAGAAGCAAAAAAAGTCATATCAGTCATTTAGACGGAGATTTAAAGTGAGTTGAATCGATCATCTAGGACGATATAAATATCATCCATGATGATTTGACAAAAAGGTTTAAATTCAGATGATGGATAGAGATGATCATAGAAGGCCTAAAAATTTAACAACATAGGAAAAAGAGAAAGTAAGACAAAAAGACAGAAAAAGAAGAGATAAATAAATAAAATGAAAAATAAAAAGTATTTTTAAAAAAAAAAATAAGGTATGAATATAATAAAATCTCCAAGTGATTGAATTTAAGGACTTGTAAGACCAATGAATTAACATCGATGAAATCTGAAAAAGGTAGAATATCCGATCTTGCTAACCTTAGCTCGGACTTCTCTTAGGGCAAAATCATTTTTTGAAAACAAAAAGCCTAACTCAGAACAAACCAATTAGATAAGAAAAAGAGATCCGTTCAAAACTTGGTTCCAAAAAAATATCTTATAGAATAATATACCAAGGTGATTTGTCACAATCATGAAATTTGAAATCAAGTCTTTAAAAATATCAAGTGACACATGAATTCTTCTAAGATTTAAAAGTTTTGAAAGAGAGAAAAGTTTTTCATTTTGTTGGGTCATTTTATGCCTCTTGTTAATTTGATTGGCGCACTGTGCATCATTTTGATTTTTGATACACTTTGTATATCTTTCAATTTTTGGCGATCATTGTGCATCTTTTGTTTTGATGTCATTGGCCACTTTTTTTGTTTGTTATTTTTGCAAGCTAGATCCCTCTTCAAAACTCTTAAATATTCTCAGTTGTGAGTATCTCTTCTAGATATTAAAGAAGAAAAAACTCACTCTCTAATACAGGGAAGAATAAACCACAAAACAAAATCAAATTCATATGATAAATGCAACAACAAAATTTCAAAGTATTTAAAAGTAATATAAAAATTTTGAACATTATATATATATATATATATATAAGATAGATTATTGTAGCAAGATAGAAAATATCTTTAATTGCAAAGTCCAGTTGTTAATTTGAGATAGATTTTTGTTTTGAAAAGAAAATTACACCACTAAAAGAGGTTAGAGGGAGGAAAATAATGAACAGTGTTTCTCCCTTTAACTGATTTAGCGATGTTTAGACATTGACTACAAATTTCCTAAAACCAAAAACCAAGACAAAATAACATTTCAAAGGAAAACAAAAAACATCAGAGATGTAACAACAGAAAAAAAAAATAACAAACATAATAAACAAAACCAAAAAATAACAATAATCAATAGAGTAGTAAACATGCAATTCAGAATTTATTAAGCATCAAGTTTAAGCAATTATGAGCTGCGAGCCTCCGTTGTCCAAGTATCATATGCCCTCATGAGTCTTTGGTAAGAGCACACCTACAAAAATCATCAACAGTCAGATTTAGGAACCAAAACAGGTTTGGGTCCCTTCTTATGAAAAGAAAAATGTAGTGCATTTGTGTTATGTTGTGAAACATGCAATTTTGGTCTCCATATCCAATGTGTACTATGGTGAACAGTGCAAGTGTGTAAA
The DNA here is from genome assembly GCA_022539455.1 of Dendrobium nobile. Lineage (NCBI taxonomy): Eukaryota > Viridiplantae > Streptophyta > Magnoliopsida > Asparagales > Orchidaceae > Dendrobium > Dendrobium nobile. The sequence continues at coordinate 11,435,345 of CM039725.1, forward strand.
ATGTGTCCTAGTATGCCACATGAAAAACATCTAACTCCAGGAAAAGGATTTACTAATCTATTTGGTTTATTTTCAACATTATGTGATACATGTAATATTGGTTTATTTTCAAGAGCTTTGAGATTTGTTTTTAGTAAATCATGCTCATCAATCAAATCAGAATTCTTTTTATTTAACTCATCAAATTCATTAAGTAAAGACATGTGATTGTTATCAAGTAGAGTGTGATCTTTGCTTAAACTTTTATACTCTCTTTGTAAATTCAAAAACTCCAATTTTAAACTAGCATGATTTTTCTTAAGTTTCTTATATGATGCTTGAATTCTTTCACAAATTCAAGTAATTGATTATAGGTTGATTCACATACCTCTTCTTGATTCGATTGACCAAGATGATCACCCATTAAGCACAAATTTATTATCTTTTCTTCAGCTTTAGTCCTAGATGAGTCAGATGCAGAATCTGCCTAGAAAGCTTTTTGGTACTACTTCTTATCCTTTGTATATTTGGGTTTCTCCTCACCCTTCTCCTTGCTTGGGTGCTCCTTAAGTGTGGGACAATCTGCTTTAACATGTCTAGGATTCCTTCATTCAAAGAAAATAACATCAGAAGAACTTTTATAATTTTTGCTATCCTTACATCTTTTTCACTTCTGATGATACTTGTTGTTCTTCCTTAAAAGCTTTTAAATTGCATAGTGATGAAGGCAACATCATCGTTTTCAAATCCTAAAGAATCAGTGTCTGTGTTGTTGGCCTTTAGTGCCACAATTTTCTCCTTCTTTTTTTCACCTGCATCAAGATTTCTTTGATCCACCCCTTGCTCGTAAGCAATGTGTGATCCAAGAAATTATCAACAGAATAAGTATTTAAATCTTTAGATTCAGTAATTGCAGTGATCTTAGCATCAAAAGAAGAAGGAAAGCATCTCAAAATTTTATTGACTCTTTGATAATTAGTTAGCTCTTTTCCTAAAGCATGCAATGAGGTAACAATTTGAGTAAACCTTGTATACATGTCATAAATTAATTCAAAAGGTTTCATATGAAAAAGTTCATAGTCATGTAACAAAATATTCAACCTAGATTGTTTAACTTCATTGGTTCCTTTATAAGTTACACACAATCTTTCCCAAATTTCTATACCAGTTGCACAAGTTGAAACACGCAGATAATCTTCAGATTTGAAAGCACAAAAAAAATAGTTTAAGCATTTTGCATTAAGTTGTGCTAAATCTCTTTCATCAAAAGTCTATTCAATAAAAGAAACTTAAATTTTAATTCTATTAAGTTTACGAGAAGGTGGTGTATAACCTTCTTTAACAAGCATCCACATACGATAATAAAGCGATTGTAAAAATGTAAACATGCGAGTTTTCAAAAATCAAAAGGAATATTATCAAACAAAGGTGGTCGTGTAATAGAATATCCTTCCATTATATTACGATTACTAAAGTTAGGCATGAATCAAAATTCAAAAGTTTTCTAAAACTAGTTTTATCAATCCCGCTCTAATACCACTTGAAAGTTTGTTAAGGATGTTAAGCCCTTATGAACTAGTCCTAAGGCTAACTAGAGGGGGTGAATTGGTATTTCAAAAAATATTTCGATCAAAACACAATCTAAAAACAAAAATCAAGATTCACCATAGAAATGAAAGAGCGGAAATTAAATGCGAAGTTGTAATATATAACACAAAAATTTATTGTGGTTCGATCAATACGGCCTACATCCACTCCCCGGAAGTGCCCTCGGAGTATTGCACTAAACTCAGTGTCTCTCCTTTTGTCCCCATAACAAGGTGAAGAAGCCTTTACAAACCTCCTTTCCACCAACCCAGGTGAGGTAGAGAACCCAACTCCTTTTGCTTCCTCCAGAAGCTGGCAAAGAACCCAACTCCTTTTGCTCCCTACTGAAGCAGGCAGAGAACCTTGATCAGATGCTGAAGTTTACCTCTCTAAAACCCCCAAGGAACTAAGGATGATGATTGGAGAAGATGACAGAGGATCCTTTCTTGGAACAACCTTTGTGAAACCCCTCACAAACTCCCCCTCACTAGATCATCTCTCTCTACCTTGCTCTCCATCTCGTCTTGGCTCTCTCAGGTCAAAATATTAGCAAAAGATGTTATAAAGGGTAGAAACAGTGCTCATAAATAGAAGAGCTTCAGGATAGCTCATTAATTACAACTTACTGACTTTATCATCCAGGATGAGATAAATATCATCATGTACGATCAGTGTAAATTAAGCTCAATCAGCTAGGACGATCAGAAGAAATTTGTTCATATCATCCAAGATGATAAAATATCATCCTGTACGATTAGTACAAATCATAGAATATCGTCTAGATAATTGCACTGAATGGATGTTTGGACGATGGAAAAATAGCTTGATCATCTAGGCCGATCTCATGATCGTCCAGGATGATTAGTTCAAATTCGTGAAAATCATCCAGAGCATCACCCTGAATAGAAGCTGGCTGATGTGTGATTATCCATGAATAACAAAGGTTTTTGAAAGGATCTTCTCGGACAATTCTGTAATTATCCAGGATGATATGATCGAGTAAATCAACCTTAATTGCTTTCCTTAATTACCAGATTAATTTAGGCATAATTATGTTGCATTATCCAAGATGATGTTTTGGATGATGTCCAAAGATAAATAATACCTATATAGATCTTGTAGCTGATTCTTTCTGATTCGAGCCTATTATCCCGACCGATACAAAGATCATCCAGGATGATGTGCTTAATGATGGCTTCCTTAACTAGGATGCCCCCATTAGGATTTTTATTTTTAGCTGATCATCAAGGATGATTTTTGGATCATCCTGGACGATGTGAGAAAAAATAGAGAACTCTAAAAAATAGTTAGAAAAATTCTCCCAAGTGTTTGTGTGCAAGTTTACTTAGCATCAGGAACCACTTCATTTATAATAGACTCAAGAAAGGGAAAAGTATACAAACTGACTCAAACCTTGTCTTCCCAATCTTGAGCTGGTTTAAATTGTTGTCTGATCTTGTGGACCTAAAATGTTAGTAGGCAAAGTAGTCATAGAGAAACAGAAGTGTTTGCTATCATCAAATCATATTCCCTGAAAACAGATTCGTAACTTCATCATCTACTAAGTCTCTTTTATTAGTATCTTCAACTTTTAGCACTATAGTTTCACTTGCATCTAAAAGTTTTTGACTCACACTTTGCTCATGGGAAACGAGTGTGCCAATCAATTTATCAATAGAATAATCATTCAAGTCTTTTGATTCACATATATCAATAACTTTAGCATGACATTTATCAGGTATACGATGTAGAATTTTATTGACATTCTCAAAGTTTGAAAGTTCTTTAGCTAAAGCATGTAATAATTCATAATTTGAGTAAACCTAGTATACATATTCAAGTTCATCTCATAAGGTTTTATGTAATAAAGTTCATAATCATGCATTAGAATATTCAATTTAGATAGCTTGACTTCACTAGTACATTTGTATATAGTGCATAATTTATCCCAAATATCCTTGCTAGTAGTACATATAGAGATTCTTATATAATATTAAGAATTCAAAGCACAAAAAATAGTTTAAACATGTAGTATTCAATAGACCATTAATTTATTCTATTATACTCTATTCAACAAAAAGAAAATAAATTTTGAGTGCATCTATAATACGTGATGGTACAGAATAACCAACTTGAATCATATACACATTCGATAATTAATTGATTGCAAAATGTAGACATGTAAGAGAAACTTTGAGATAAAGATGGTCGCGTGATTGAATATCCTTCCGTAGTATTATGATTTTCAAAGTTAGCCATTGATTTTTTTTTCAAAAGTTTTCCAAAACTTAATTTATGAACCCCACTTTAACATCATTTGAAAGTTCATGAGTGTTGTGAAACCCTAAAGAACTAGTCTCGAAGCTAACCAAGAGGGGGGGGGGTGAATTAGTAATTTAAAAACTTTTTTTAAACACAAAGAAAAATCCCCTTTTTAAATCTTTTTCAACATTTGGAAATAGATAATTTTATCTCTTAATGTGGAAGCAAAATAATTTCATAATAACCGAAAATAAAAGATTTTTAACCACACAATTAACTCAAAAATAAATGCAAAAAATAAAGTATGGAAAAATAAAATCAAGAACAAGCACACCATAGATTTATAGTGGTTCGGTCAACCTGACCTACTTCCACTCTCTAGAACCTCCCATTCTATGTATTGCTCTAAACTCTTTAGTGACTCTCCTTTAACCCACTCAACTAGGTGGAGAACCTTAACTCCTTTTTACCCTCCTAGTGAGGTTGAGAACCAGGAATCACTTTCACCTTCCCCGATACGGTGGAGAAGCCATGTTCTTTTACACCAAAGAGATCTTCTTCCTAAAACTTCCCTTAAGACAAACCTTAAATTTGATGGTACTGAGGTGCAAGATTGTTAGAGAAACCATATGAAAGGCCCTCCACACTCCTGTGAAATGCACAAAGATCTTTTTCCTTTCAAAATCCACCTTTTACTCTCTCCCTTTCAAGGCTCTTTCTTCATGTTTTCTCTAGAAGAATGGAAACTCCATGCATGCCAAAGACACTTATAATATCTTTGGTGAAAGCTTAAATAGGCAGGCTTCAAAAACCCTTAAAAATTATTTTGACAGTAAAAGATCGTACAATACGATCCTCAGATTATCCTGTACGATTAGTATGAATCACCCCATTCAGCCAATACGATCAACATTGCCTTGTACGATTAGCTTAAGTATTTAAACATATCATTAAGTATAATTATGTGATAATCTAGGATGATTAGTTCAACCAAAATGCAGTTCATCAAAGGTGAAACATTGGATAACCAAATACACACACATGTAATTATATAATATAAACTATATCATATAGTACGATCAAAATATCAAAATTATGTATATTCAATTGACTAATCACAAGATTAATTTAGGTATAATTTTTATAGATCATTCAATACGATGTACATCGCTCTGGATGATTAGAAAAATTATAAAATTCAAAATTTTGCATAAATTATGATTGGTAGCTAGTTTACATGATCATAACTGATTATCCTACATGATCCAAAGCATCTAATATGATTAATTAGAGGAGCTATTTGTATAGTATAATATAAATTATATAATATTATTAATTCAAAATTTGAACATCTGAGTTTGACTCAATATCATTCCCCTTGAGTGTGTGTGCATGGTCACCAAGTTAGCATATACACATAGGAGTTGACTCAAGAAATAAAAAATGCATAAATGAATATTTTAAACATCTTTGCAGCATAACCTATTATATCCAATCTTGAGCCATGAATCTTCGTTGGATGGTGCATGATGTTCCATAAATATTAGTACATACACAAATAAAAATACATTACAAATATAAGTAGACATAAGGATGTGCGCCATAATGTTTATTATCATCAAAAACTTAAACTCCTGAGCTCAAGTTGCAACAATTTCTCCCTTTATGATGATGACAAATATTACTTGTTGAATTTGCTAAATTAAAAATATTTCAATTTACAAAATAAATAATATTTTCCCCTAATCTCTCCCTCACTAATATAATTATAGTAAAAATAGAGGAAATCAAAAAAGCTTCTTTTACATAGAAATAAAAAAAAACTTTTAGAACTTAAATAACATATAAACTAATACAAATACAAGATGAATATATGTAACTTTAACATAAATACAACCAGTCAAACATATTCTACCCCTTTGACATTATCAAAAAATAAGGAAACACACAAAAAATAAAATGGAGCACACATAATAAACTAAAGATCATACAAAATTTAATCAGGTAGAGGTGGTGGTAATGTTATTTAAGAAGAATCAATTAATTTTAGCAAATTTTCTCAGAATGAGAAAATTACCTCTTGATTTTATTCAAAACTTAGAAAGAAATAAATTGACCACACTAAAATCCAGAAATGTTAGAATTTTGAATTTTATCAACCCTAGCTCAGGCTCCTTATAGGTTAAAGACCTTTTTAAATAAAAATCTAATTCATAAAATAAATTAGAAAGGAAATGTGATCTTTTCAAACTTCTTTTTAAAAATATATCTGAAGAGAATAGCATTACAAAGTGATGAATAATAAATCATGATTCTCAAATTCAAGTGTGGATGATATGAATTGGCACATGAATTTATCTAAGGTTTAAACACATGAATGAAAGGGAAGCAAACTTATTGTGGGCTCATTTTGTGCCTCTTTATCAATTTTTGATATACTTTGCACATCTTTTAATTTTTGATACACTTTGTGCATCTTATAATTTTTGCTAGACATTCAATATCTTTTCATTTTGGACTCATTTTGTACCTCTTTTTTATTTTTGCCAACTTGCTTCCTTTTTAATTCTTAAAAGATTCTCAGTTGTGAGATTATCTTCAAAATATAAGAGAAGAGGAACTCACTTTCTTTTATAGGGAAGAGTAAACCACAAACCAAAACTTGATCTATTTGATGTAGACAAACAACTGGAATAAGAAAATTTGAAAAAGATTAATTTATTTGCAAAAATATTCAAATGAGATAGAGAAATCTAAAAGATGAAACATATTTCTTTTCTTGGTATAATTTTTAATTTGAAATTGTTTTGATTCAAAAAGAAATCACACCACTAAAGAGTTAGAGGAAAAGGGATAATTATAAATTTATCTTCCTTTAACTATTTAGAGAAGTCAATAACTACTTACCAAAAATTAAAGTAAAAAGAATGTAAATTTTTCATATTTTTTTAAATATGAGAGGTGATTGATTCTCTTATGCAAATACGATGTGAAATGTGATTTATGGGAGATGATCAGAGTGTAATCTAAAAAAATATACATGAAAAAAATAAATAAAATAAAATTACAAACATAAATAACAAAAATATAAAACAATAAATAAACTAAAAATATTCAGGGCAAAAAAAAAAACAAAACAAAGAACATATACATATGCATTAACTAAAACATAGATAAACACAAACAAAACTTTATACCTCATCTTCTAGCTCCTGGTTTGATGATTTAGAAGTTTGGTAGGCCTAAGAGATCTTTTATTTTTTAATATTCTCCCTTATTACAATTGGCTTAATTTACCATTTTCCTTTGCATGAAGTGTTTTTATATAAGGGTACTGGTTTTTCATATCTCCAGGTTTTCTATACCTAAAATAAATAAAATCAAAAGAAATTTTAACATTCTTACCATATTTACCTATGTTTCACTTTTATTGATATTGATGATTGCTCTATAATAGATTTTCAAATTTTCTTATTATTGATGCTATTTCCTTACTCTCATCATCTACTAAGTCACTTTTATCCATGTCTTTAGCTTTTAGCACTATAGTTTCACCTGCATCTAAAGGTCTTTGGATTGCACTTTGCTTATGGGCAATGACTAAGCCAATTAGACTATCAATAGAATAATCATTCAAGCCTTTTGATTCATATCTAATAATAACTTTAGCATGAAATTTTTTAAGTAAATAATGTAGAATTTTATTGACCTTTTTAAAGTTTGAAAGTTCTTTACTAATGTATGTAATGATATCACAATTTAAGTAAATGTACTATACATGTCTAAGATCATCTCAGAAGGTTTCATACAAAAAAGTTCATAATCATACATTAGAATATTAAACTTATAATGCTTGACTTCACTAGTACATTTGTATGTATTGCATATTCTGTCCAAAATATTCTTGCGAGTAGTACATATAGAGATTCTTATATAATATTCAGAATTCAAATGCAGAAAAAGTTCAAACATTTAGTATTCAATTAAGCATTAATTTAGTCTATTCTACTACATTCATTAAAAGGAATATTAGTTTTGACTCCATCTATTTTATATGACGGTACATGATAACCAGTTTGAATCATACACCACATTTGATAATCAATTGATTGCAAAAAATTAGGCATGTAGATTTTCAAAAAATCAAAAGAAATATTTTTAAATAAAGGTGGTTGCATGATTGAATATCTTTCAGTAGTATTATGAATTCCAAAGTTAGGCAATGATCTTTTTTCAAAAGCTTTCTAAAACTTAATTTATGAGCCCCACTCTCATACCACTTGAAAGTTCATGAGGGTTGAGAAACCTAAAAGAACTAGTCCCCGATGTTAACTAAGAAGGGGGGGCGGGGTGTGAATTGGTAATTTAAAAGCTTCTATAAACACAAAGAAAAATACTCTTTTTAAATCTTTTTCAACATTTAAAAATAGTTAATTTTATCACTTGTGTGTAAGCAAAGTAATTTCATAATAACAAAAATTAGAGATTATCAACCACATAATTAACATAAAAATAAACGTAGAAAAATAATACCAGGAATAAACACACTAGAGATTTATAGTGGTTTGGTCAACCTGACCTACATCCACTCAAAAGAACCTCCTATCCCAGGTGTTGCACTAAACTCTTTAGTGACTCACCTTTGACACTCACAACTAGGCGAAGAAGCCCTTACAAACTCTCTTCCACCAACCCAATGCGGTAGAGGACCGAACTCCTTTCACAGGCAGAGTAACTTGACTCCTTTTCACCCTCCTAGTGAGGTAAATAACCTTGACTCCTTTCAACCCTCCTAGTGAGGCCGAGAAACTAAAATCACTTTCACCTTCCTTAGTGCAACGGATTAGTTGGATCCTTTAACACCAAAGAGATCTTCTTCTTTCTAAAACTTTTCACAAGATAAACCTTGAATCTGATGGTACTCAGGTGCAAGCTTACTAGATAAATTGTTTGTAACCCCTCCACACTCCCTTGAAACCCACAAGGATCTTCTCCCTCTCAAACTCCACCATTTCCTCTCTCCCTTTCAAGGCACTCTATTCAAGTTTTCTCTAAAAGAATGGAGACTCAATGCATACCAAAGACACTTATAATGTCTTTGGAGAAAGCTTAAATAGAGGGATATTAAAACCTTACAAAATTATTTCAGCCATAAAAAATTATACAGTTCAATCATGAGATTGTACTGTATAATTAGTACAAATAAGCCCTTTCAGCTAGTATGATCATTATTGCCCTACATGATCAGTTCAAGTATTTGAACAGCTCGTCCAATATGATTATGAGATCATCTAGGATGATTAGTTCAACCAAAATGAAGTTTATCTAGGATGAAACATGATACAACCAAATTCGTATATGGGTAATCATACAATACAAACTATATTATATAGTATGATCAAAATATCAAAATTAAGCAGATTTGATCCACTAATCACATGATTAATTTAGGCATAATTTTTATGGATCATCCAGTATGATGTACATAGTCCTGGATGATTAGAACAAAAAATAAAATTCAAAATCTTACCTAATTATGATTTGGAGCTATTTTTTATGATCATAACTGATCATCCTAGATGATCCAAATTGTCTAGCACGTTTAGTTAGATGTCCTGATTGTACAGTATGATATAAATTATAAATTACAATTAGTTTAGAATTTGAACATCTAGTTTTGACTCAATCTCACTCCCCCTGAGTGTGTGTGTGCATGGTCACCAAGTTAGCATACACCCTTATAAGACTTGACTTAAGAAATCAAAAATATATTAGTAAATATTACAAACATCTTTAGAATATAACCTATTCTACCCAATCTTGAGCCTTAAATCTTTGTTGGATGGTAAATGATATTCCTGAAATGTTAGTACACATGAAAATAAAAATATATTACAAATATTAGTAAACATAAGGATGTGAGCCACAATGCTTGTTATCATCAAAAATATAAACTTGTGAGTTGGAGTTGCAACACTTTCCAAAGGCCTTTTGAGATTTAATTATCTTCTTATCATCTGGCTGCACTTTCCAAAATGGTAAAAAAGGAACCTCGTCTTACAAACTATTGGCCTTATTCAATAGCTTTTCAAATATATTAATTATGAACCCTTTCAATAAAAATACAATATGACCATGAACATTCTTTAAAAATATCTTTATTGCATTTTGTTATGGTAATTATCGTATGCACTTTATAGATAGATTCACCCACCTCATAATATAATCCACTAAAGACTCCCCAAGTTTTTCCTTCTTTACCACTAAGTCTCTTACGGTGATATGATGATTAGCTTTGGCAAACCTCTTTAGATATAAGCTTTCTAACTCCATAAAAGTTTTCATTGATCCATTGGGTTGATTTCCATATCAATCTAAAGTAATGATAGCCAAAATGCTATCAAATTATAGGAATAATAAAGTATATGTACCCCCAACATTGCAATAACTCATTCGCTAGTGAGCTAAATATTATCGGGGGTTCTGTGTATCACTAAAAATTTTAAATGTTGGTGGCACAAACCCTTTTGAGTAGAGAACTAAATCAAATTCCTCTACGTAAGGTTTACCCTTTAAAATAGATGAATCCCGTTAGGATTAGACTATAACCTCCCTAACCCGGCTCTCTATTAGCTATTTTAGATCATCATTAACCTATGATACCTAAGTATTCTTTCATGATCCTTTCACTTTTACTTCTAATGCTCGTTTATTCAAGATATTTACTATTGAAGGATAATCATTATTATCTGGTCGAGTTTTTTGAATCTACCTCTACATTTCGGCCATCTTTATCATTACATATTCTATTTTCTTCTTTATTATATTGATATGATCATCCTTATCTTTCAATTTATCTATCAATTCAAGAGCTGAATTAATATCAATTTTTTTATTCTCTTCCATCTCATTTTACATATCTAAATTATTCTTCAATGATGATGCTCTAGTGTATATATTGAAAACATCAACACCTAAAGTGTTATCCTTAACATAATCTACAAGGAATCATGCTCTTCATGGTCAAAGTCTTCAACAAACTCTTCATTTTTATTCAAGATGTCCCTAATCTATTATACAATATAATCAATGGATTTTCTTTCAATCTTTGTTGGGTCAATAGGAGGAGACCGCCTATCCCTCTCATTTAACTTCTCCTTTATTCTATCAATTTTTAACTTTTAAATGACTTGATTCCATTCTTTAAAAATCTCATCTACAAGTTTACCATTTGACATCTCTTTTTCTTCTTCTACTTTCTCCCCTGATTACTTTTTCCTCAGTAATCTCAAGGGTGGCAGTCTATGTAGGTATACACACCTCCTCCTCTATAAATGGTAGAACGTTCCATAACAATAACTTAGTTTCATTCAAAGAGTAGAAGGGTCACACAAAATAGGAGATTTTTTTTTATGCAAATGACTATTCACTTCTAATCTTCTTTGGAATGATCTCCTTAACATCTCTTAACTTCTTCAAATGATGCTTATTTTTAGCTTTGCTAGCCATACTTATTGAAGTAAGATGTAGTTTTGAGACTTTATTAGATGTAATGGAGGTTTGTTAGTAATCATTTTGTTCTCACTATACTGAACAAAAATGATATTCTTAGATTTTTTTTGAAGGCTGCCTAAGGACCCAATGGTACCCATCCATTAATACTGAAGTAATTGACTTCCTAGTATACCTCCTAATGGACTTATGTGAGTGTAGAGTCACCAGGTCAACATAAGAATTTTCTTCTTTTAAGATTTCCTTGACAAATTTTGGGTCAATCATAACTTTCATAAGTCTAAAATAATATTCCTTAATCCCACTAGCTTGTGTAGTACAAGTGTGAGTAATATTCTTTAATGTTTTATTTTTTTGAATCATCTCCTCCTTCAAAGTCTTCTCAAGGCAATAGTGTAGTCGGTGTGGTGAAGAATGAGCTATCTTACCTACATCCTTCTCTCCCTATGTAGTAGAAAGGGGGTAGAAGCAACTTCCACCTAAAAGAGAAGAAGTTGGAGGAATAGATAGTTCCTCAGTAGCCTCAACCTTAAATTGCTCCATTGATTTAAACTCAACCATTTTCCTTAGTTTTATAATTTCCTTTATGACCCACCTGAGGTAATTCTATAATAGCCCGTATGTTGACTTTACTAAATAAGTTTATTTTTAGAGTAATTATAACTCTAAATAACAAACCATCTTCTCAATAGCATTGAGATTATAATATTATACTTGGAATTTTTTTATAATTTTTGGGCATTGGTAAAATTCCTTAAGAAATTTACACCTATTCGTACAAGTAATGATTTTTAGACCATTAGGCATCTATTTTGCAAACTAATTTTACCAAAATTTTTAAATAAAATGATTTATTTTATAGATATTTTTATATAATTTTTAAAGACTAAAATGATTTATATGAATTTTATGTTAAAAAAATTAAATTAAATAGTTATATTAAACAATTATATTATATTATATTAAAATATCTTCATGCATTATTTAAGAATCTATTTTTTTCTTTAATTTTTGGTTGATATAGAAAATAAAGAAACAAATGAGTTTTGAGAGAAAAGAGAGGAGAGAGAATAGAAAAGCTCAGATTCAAAGGTTGTAGAGTAATTTTTGTCATCGACGTTGTTGGTAGATTTACTCGTCTTACTGTAAGGAACCTTTGCCCTATTTCTTATTTCAAGGATTTTTTTATTTTTAATATTTTTTTAAAATTAAAATTTTGATTTTTTTATAAAAAATAATAATAAGTTTGTATTGGTTAAACTTTCACAATGTAACTTTTTATATGTTATAGAGATTATGATTATGAATATTTTGAGTATTTATTTGAGATTTTTTACTGGGTAATTTTTAAAATACAATTATTTTTTACCTACTCAAAAATTTATTTTGAAGTCTAATAATAGTTATTTAGTTCAACTAAAGCTTTAAAATGTTATTTTATGCAATATATGGTAATTTGATTAAATTCTAAAAATGTGAATTTTTTGCTCATTATGATTTTTTATATCTACTGTTAGGACATTTTGATGCTTTCTAAATTATGCTCAATTATGATTTATTTACTATAATACATTAAAATGAATGTGGATATGTGATTGAGTAATAGATAATCGCTATTACCGTTATAATATTATGATAATAGTGTATGTATATAAGATATGTAAAAACTGGTTGACCCGTTGGTAAGAGATATATTGACCTATTCAATATGGCGGGCATATGGACTTTCCTTTAAATACTAAGGTTTGATGTTATCCTCTAATGATTCACGTTATATATCTGGACCTCTGAAAGGGATATCGCCAATTATAAAGTGTAGAGGGTATACGACCGCACCACCCTGAGGGATAGAAATGATCGCAGGCCTTCGCGCTCCATGCAAACAGGACAATGAAAGGGAAGATTAGATCGTACATACAACCAACCATTGAGGATAGTGGTTCTCGTTAGCACACCCCGATGGTTAGTAATATATACGAAATGATCAAAATAATGGGTTTCCCCTACCCGATACATGAACTCAAGTGGGGTTTATTTGATGGTGGAGTTCCATTTCCCATAGGTGCAAGCCCCCATGGTTAATTACATCTCAAGCCTACGGACTAAGAAAAATCTCAATTAAGGATCCAATATTATTCTTTCCGAATAAGGGATTGGCAAACAAAAGGGAGACTAGGAAATTCCTACTCAAAAGGAAAGAAGGGCTCAACTCGGCTTAGTCAACATGCACGGTCCATTTTAGATATTCAGAGGAACTAAGGAATTGAGAAAGTTTAGAAAATAAAACAATTAATTAAAGCATCTAGAGAGAAAGGATGGAAGTGGCATCATTCATGTGACGTCGATAAGTAGGATTTATAGTTTTCTAAAGAAAAGGAACTTACCCACTATTTAGGCCATCATACGAGACACCCAGTGTAGTAGCCTCGAATCCTAGATCTAAGTTGAGTTTAGTGTTCTACCCAATAATAAAAACCATGTCCTAGCTAATTCACCTAGGCTTATACCCTACCTGAAAAGGGATGCCAGCTAACCACCTAGGCGTGTAAAATCAATGATATCCGATCTTTATGAAAGATGGGTAAGTAGTTTAGGTTTTGGAAGTAGGGCTGCATCTAGAGAGCTTCCTAATTGGTCTCGGACTTATGTAGGGTGAATACTCCTAGAACTAATATAATTAAAGTTTTAATTAAGTTAGTTTCTAATATAATGAATGCTGGTTAAAAGGTTTAAATCAAATATGCTTGAGATTTTAAAAATAGGCTTATATAAAAAATAATTTTTAGAAATGACTTGGCCTCACCAGGTCTAGCACTTCATCCTTATAAGATAGATTATCCATACTCTACTCATGGTCGGGGTGGTGTCTTATTAGGAGGAAGAGAGATGCAATAATATGCATGCGATCCTGGACAGTTCCGGCTATTCCCTAGGTCATTAGATTTCTAAATTATTTAAACCTTAAAATTATGAAATTTAATTATGAGTAGAAAAATATTTTTTATCCTGGAGAGCCTAGCGTAAATATGGCCAAAGTACATGCAAGAAAAAAACATATAAAAAAGATGCAATTTATACTACACAAACAAAAATAAACACATCAATATAAATAACCAACATAGTAAAGTAAGAAAGTTCATGGCAAGTGTCGTATAAGTACAGCCCAGGGTTTGCAGAAAAGTAATGGTGGCCAGGCTCCACCGACAACAACGTGGTTTCTAATCTTAAAAAATGACGCAAGTCTAAAAAGCTAGGCATTTTGTCTACAAGTCTTCATCTTCTAATGAACCATCCTCCTTCAGATCATCTTCCTTTGGATCATCTACTTCTAGCTCTATTTGGTTCGTCCTTCGTAAGGGTATCCAAATGACTAAGAAATTTCCCTGAGTGGGGGCCTTTCTTTTTCTCTTTGGGTATCAAGTGTTTTAAATGCCGAACTTTTTAAAACTTTCACAACTCAATATGAATACAAATTATATTGCATTGGAAAAATAAAATATAGACCCAAACTTCTGCATGGTTATCCTAATAAAAATCTTCCCAAGCAGTTCAATATTTCACATCACAAGCAGTTTATATATATGCAGAAAAATAAACATACTTGGCCACGCTCTTTTAATTTAAAGGGCCCTAAGCAGTCTCTGGAGCATCTGAAGAAAATAGCATTAGTATTTAAAGCATTATGAGTATGCCCCCATTATGATTAAAGCATTATATAGTGATCTTCAAAGTTCAAGTTATATTAGCCAATTTTGGAAGGTCCCAGATCCTCCTATGTACTATACTAAGGGGGTCCAAAAGGTTAATTTGGGAAATAGGCTAGGTTTGGAGATCCTAGTATTTTAGTTAAATATTAAGACTTAAGAAGAGTGGTTAGGCTTTGAGCTTACTGGATTTGGAGTTCTCTAGGCCAAATTATGAATTTTAGAAGTTTCGGGTAATTATGGAATTATTGAAATTGGTTAATTAGGGGTGATTTTATGATTTTGATTCAAATCAACTCCAAACTAATTGGAACCACCCACAAAGGTCCGAAATGACATAAGAAGATATTCCCAAGTGTTTGGGGAAAATTTAGAATTTTAAATAATTTTTAATAATTTAATAAGGGTAAATAAGTAATTTTTAATTAAAATTAAATTAAGGCTTATATTAAACTCCAACTAAGAAAACCAAATTATTTAAGTTTAAGGGCTAAATTATGGAGAGTTTGAGATATTATGGAGAATTTTCTAAGTTGAAATGGATTTATTGGAATTTTTAGAAGCTGTTGGGACCTAATTACCGGGTAAATTAGGGTTTGTTAATTAAGGTATTTAAAGGGCCCTAAAATTCTTGGAAAATTTTAGGAGATCAAAGATGTCACTAAGTTTAATAGTTGAAAGTTTCATGTCAATCAGAGATCTATACTAGCTCATAGAATTTTTATAAGTACGCTAGATGGGTCCTTAATTATTATCCTTAGAATGTCACTATGTTAAATAGGTTTTAAAGTAAGTTTTGGACTAGCTCTTGAGGTAACATGTAGGGAGTACATAAATAAATAAACACACCAATTCCAAGGATCTAGGAGGGCCTAAGCTAAGTGCTTGTGCATCCTACACATGCAAAAGATGGTAAAAGGAAAGGGTAAGCATGCTTAATGAAGAAATTAGTGAATGATTGAGACTCAATCACCCACTAATCCTCCCCCCATAAATGCCAATCATAAGCATAGCCTATGTTTAAAATCTCATAAGTGGATCCTTCAAAAATTAAAGAGATTTAATAATACATCATTTTAAAATGATTTAAAGTACATAAATATTAAAAAATGTAATTTTAAGAAAATAGTATAATTAAAAAATAATAAAATTTATAAATGTTTGAGAGATCCACTGGTCACCCAAGAGGTTCAAAATAATTATTTGAAAATAGTTTTTAATTTTAAAATATTTAATATAGTATTTAATTAAATGATAATTAAATAATACAAATAATATCATAATACAGAAATAAGTTTCAAACATAAATTTTGACTTCTAAAAGTATTTTTAAATGAAAATACATATTTTTTTGAAATCTATAAGGTATTATGCGTCAAAATCATATTTAAAATAAAATAGTTATGAATTATCGAAGTTTAAAGCACTTATAGGTATTTTCAAAATAATTTAAAATTAATTATTAAATCAATTTAAAATGAAAAAAAACGTTTTTGGAATTTAAAGTAATAAAAAAAGTTTCATAAGTTTTGAAAATAAATGAATTTTAAATTAATTAATTATTGATTAAGTAATTTAAATAAATAATTAGTTAAAATAATTTAAAAGAAAAAAGATAATAATAATAAATAAAACAAATAAGAATAATTTTTGAAAATAATTTAAATGAGAATAATAATAATAACAATAATAATTTAAAATGATAATTTAAAAAAAATTATAATAATAATAATGATAATAATAATAATAATAATAATAATAATAATAATAATAGATTAATAATAATAATGAAAATTAAGATAATTTAATAATAATAATAATAATAATAATAATGATGATGATAATAATAATAATAATAATAATAATAATAATAATAATAATAAAAGTGAATAATTTAAATAAGTATAATGTTTTAATAATAGTTTAAAATATACATAATGCTTTTAATTAAATCTAATTTTGAGATAAAGAGGATAACAATACTATCAATTTGACATATTACACTAAATTTTTGAATTTAAATTTAATTTATAATAATTATTTAAAGAATTAGGTTTAAAATATAATTAAAAACTAAATTAAAATCAATTTTAATTAATGAAAAAGGCCGCAGCGGCGGACGCCCACATTGTGAGCATGAATTAGCTCCCGCAACCACAGAGAAATGATTGCTCTACAGCAATCATTAGCCATTAATTGTATACGATTACGGCGGTGGACGTAGATTCACTTATCCACGTCAGCGGTTGCCGTCCGCAGTTGGATAGCGCACGGTAAGGGGTTAATGGCCTTGATCGAGCCGGACCAAGAACGGATCCACGGGATCGAGATTTGGGGTCGTCCCGAATTGTAGAATGACAGGATATCGATCGTTGATCTCGAGATCAACGATTAGGAGCACGACCAAGTGGATGGCGAGCATATACCAAGCCAAGGCCCTAGTATGAAGCTGCTCTGTATAGGAGAAAGAAGACTCGGGAGCACTGGCTTTAGGCGATTTACCACAATCTTGGTGATCGTCTTGTAAGGCATAGAATAATAGCTAATAGGTTAGAACTGGAACATTGTTTCTAGATTACAAACCTTTGGCTCGTCTCCTTTCGCTATACGCACCTATTAGTAGCCCGACTGTAGATCCAACTTCGAGAAGTAACTCGCGCTTATGGATTAGGGCGAATAAGTCTGCAATCAAAGTAGATATTTGTTCTTGATGGTTAGCTTATATTATTGATCGCTTGATAATAAAATCAATGCACAAGGCTCCCGCTTCTTCTGGAAGAAAAACTCATCGGGCAATCGCTCCTAGGCCGTTGAGCATGCCGGTAGTCAATTAAGAGAAGAGTTCGGAACGACACTAACACATCGGAAAGAAAGTTAGCCGTACCGGCTCTTCCCAGCTTCCTAGCTTAGTTGGTAGCTGACCTAACCTACGCTCATCTAACTCTGGCCTTGCTTCTTAGCGCTCCCTGGAATGAAATAGTCTGGTTTTATAGAACCAAGGATGAAGAATAATAAATAAAACAAATATGAATAATATTTGAAAATAATTTAAATGAGAATAATAATTTAAAATGATAATTTAAAATAAAATAATAATAATAATAATAATAAAGATAATAATAATAATAATAATAATAATAATAATAATAATAATAGTTTAAAACTAATAATAACAATAATAAAAATAGATTAATAATGATAATGCAAATTAAGATAATTCAATAATAATAATAATAAAAGTTAGAAAATAATTATATTAATTAAAATAAGTTTAAATAATAATAATAATAATAATAATAATAATAATAATAATAATAATAATAATAATAATAATAATAATAATAATAATAATAATAGTAATAATAACAACAACAACAATAATAATAATAATAATAAAGGAGAATAATTTAAAAAAGTATAATGCTTTAATAATAGTTTAAAATATACATAATACTTTTAATTAAACCTAATTTTGAATTAAAGAGGATAACAATACTATCAATTTGACATATTAGATTTCACTCTGAAGTTAGAGAGAGAAAGCTAGAGAGAGATTATCTGAGTTTTCGAATTTCTGGTTTGGCGGGGCGTAGTTTTCGCGGCTATTCTGGCTGGAGAACCGGCTCTCTGGCGGCGAGGAGGGATGGAGATGGAGCATAAACGTCTCTTTCCTTCGGATGCGTGGAAGAATTATAGGAAAGGTATTTCGATTCCAGTTCTTGATTCGTCAAAGGTTTTTAATGGTTCTAAGGTTCTGGAAGGCTTCAACAAGAATTTTAATGGATTGGGTAATAAACCTCTGGTTATAAATGAAGGGGATGTTTGGAAAAAGAGAAGAAACCTGTTAGTGTTCCTGGTAAAGGAAAAGGTGTTATTGAAGAAGTTGTTAGAAATAAAGACAATTCCCCATCTTTCTTGAACGATGGGGGGAAGATTTTGAATCATCTGGATTTGGGAGCTTCCTCCTCTGTAGGATTGAAGATCAATACTAAGCGGTTGGCGAAGTCTTTACCTTCTTCTCCAATTGAGAGGGAGTCGTCGTTTCTCAATTCTAAGGATGTAGATGGTGTGGATACTGTTTTGTCTCTGAAGAGTAATATTGGTATTCCGATTGAAACGCAAGATGTTGGCTTATCAGGTCCGGCGACAACAGAAGATAAGGGGAGGAATGTTTGGTCTCAATCATCTTGGAGGAAAAAACCAAATATTAATGTAGACAAGCTGGATCTGGGTTCGTATCTTTCTGATGATGGTAAGATGGTGCTTCTCCATGAGGAAAAAGAGTTGGAAAATGCGAGGAAGCTCGAAAGGCTATTGTAGTGAAGATTTTTGGAGATAATAATTCCTTTCAGATGGTAAGCACAGAATTAAGAAGACAATGGGAGAAATTTGGTAAATTACACATTACCGGTTTGGGTCTTGGCTGGTATCTGTGCGCATTTATGGAGGAGATGGCTGTAGAGAGCATTTTATCAGGAGGTCCTTGGTGGTTTAGAGGGCACGTTATTGGTTTAGACAAATGGTCTACTAAATTCGATCCTTTATCTCTCAAAGGTATCTCTTCTCCTGTTTGGATTAGATTTCCAAACTTACCTCTTCAATGTTGGAATGAGGTGAATATCTGCATAATTGCTTCGTTAGTTGGCAAGCCTTTTCTTCTGGATGGTAACATGTTCCAATGGAGCAGGAGGGAGTTTGCTCGAGTTTGTGTACGTATTCCCTGGATTCGAAACTTCCTCAGGGGGTGTGGATTAAAGGCTCGGCTAGAGAATTTTTTCAGAAAGTGGAATATGAAGGGATATCTAAAATTTGTTCTGAATGTGGTAAGATTGGACATTCTTTGAAAGAATGTGGTGATGTAAAACAGGATGTGAATCTGAACACTTGCATTACTCAGCCGCTCCTGCAGCCGGGAGCAGTGAATAGTTTGGGCATCAAGAGAAATAATGACAGTAATCCTTGGATTCATGTTCAGTATGGTAATAAGAGATCGAATAGATTGGCTAATAATAGAAGTATGATCAGTAAAAAGAAGTTCATTCCTTTGAAGAAAGTTTTTGTTCCCAAAGTTGGTCTACCAATTTTGAAGAGTTTGAAGATTACTGATGTGGATACCATGTGTAAAGATAAAGTGGAGGTTTTGGATAGTTCTGTTATTCTTGATTCTATTATTGACGGAGTAATTGCAGAAGTTAGGCCGATTGAGGAGGCCCTGGCTATTACTGAGGTTGAATAGACGGATAAAACAGGGGATAATTATGCTTTTGAAGGTTTAAACAGATTCAAGGTTTTATCTGAATTAGATGATTCAGGTTCCGGGAATGAATTAGAGGAAGGGGAATTTTCTATTCCTGTTAAAGAGTTAGAGGGGAATGTTTTTGATCAGGTAAATGAGCAGCATCTTGCAGTTTTTCATAAAACTGAAAAGTTCAATTCTATTCCTGTGGAGCCTAAGATGGGGAATTATTCTCTTGAAAAGAAAGCGAAGCTTGTGAAGGAGCTCAAATCTCTTGGGTATGGAAATATAATACCTCATAATAGAAAGCTGGAAGGAGGTAAAACTAAAAAGGTTCGGGGCCCTTCCCTTATTTATAAATAATGAATTCCTTGCTTTTTTGGAATTGTAGAGGAGCCAAGAAGGTTGAGGTTGCTCTTTATCTCAAGGAGATTATTAAGGATAATGGAGTTTTGTTTGTTGGTTTGTTGGAAACGAAGATTACTTCTTTGGAGAATAATCAGTTATTGAAGTTTCTGGGCATAAATTGGGATATTTTTATGATTCCCGCAGTTGGACTCTCAGGTGGCTTGATGGCATTATGGAGAAAGGATCTAGCATCCTTCTCTATTATTGAATCCTCTTCTCAAATGATTTTAGGAGTGCTGAATGTGACAGGTAGAGGAAGTTGGAAGATTGCATTTGTATATGGTAGCGCGAATGTTCAGGAAAGAAGGAAACTTTGGTTCGATCTAGAAAAGCACTGTACATGTAATCTACCAATGGTAGTGGGTGGTGATTTTAATTGTGTGATGTCCCAAGCTGAAAAAGAGGAGGTAAGAGATTTACTTTATCTTAAGGCTCTAAGGATTTCAATAATTTTATTATTCAAAATGATCTTCATGAAGTTAAATCTATGGGACCTAAATTCACTTGGTGCAATAACAAATCTGGGAATGCTCGTATCATGGAAAAGTTGGATAGGTGCCTAATTAATTCATGTGCTTTAGACATCATTCATGTGGTTGTAGTTAAACACTTGTCCCATGTGGCTCTAGATCATTGTCCGATATTGCTGGAGATCTTTAAACCATTAAATTTTGATAGAGTTATCAGGTATGAAGAAATTTGGGCTTCTTACTATGGAGCAACTGCTTTGGTGAAAAGTGTCTGGTCTAGAAACTGCAGGGGAGATCCGGCATCGATACTCAATATGAAGTTAAAAAGAACTTTGAAAACCTTGTTTTACTGGAGTAAGGCAAAATTTAGAGATTTGAATGAACTGAGGGACAAAATTAAAAGAGAGATTTTAGAGATTCAGCTGGAGGAGTCTGAAGGGGATCTCTTGATTGACAAGTTACAGGTTTTGAGATTTAAAATTAATGAGCTTAATGTTACTTTGGCTAGGCTCAATACTTGGTGGAGGCAAAGGGCCAAAACTAAATGGATGGATGATGGGGACTGTAATTCGTCTTTCTTCCACGCTTTTTCGAATGCTAGAAGGATTTCGAACTGGATTACTCATATCAAAACTTTGGATGGAACTATTTCTGAGGAGGAAGCTGTGATCCAGAAAACTTTTTCTGATTTTTTCAGACTCAAATGGCAGCATAGGAGATGCTATCTAGAGGGATGGCCGGAGCAAGTGAATACCATTAGTATGATGGACCAAAAAATGCTTGAAGCTGAATTCTCTCAAGAGGAATTACATGTAGTTGTAGATGAATCTAAGAGAAATGTCTCTCCTGGCAATGATGGGATTTCCTTTGCATTTATCAAAGATTTTTGGCATTTGATTAAAGACGATGTTTGGATTGCTATCAGTCAATTTTTATTATCTGGTGTTATGGATCAATCTTTGAAGGAAACGTTGATTGTGTTGATTCCAAAAATTAAAGACCCACAAGAACCAGTTAATTACAGACCGATTAGTCTGTGCATGACGGTTTACAAACTCATTGCCAAGATGCTCTTAAATAGATTGGAGAAGGTTATTCAGAAAATCATCTCGGTGGATCAAGCAGCTTTCATTAAAGGTCGTTCTCTTTCTGATCATGTTCTTTTGGCTCAAGAGGTGTTCAACAAGTTCAGGTGGTCTAAAGCTAGAAGTGGTATGTTTTCTATTAAGCTTGATATGGAACAAGCTTATGATAGTATGGGATTAGTCTGTGCATGACGGTTTACAAACTCATTGCCAAGATGCTCTTAAATAGATTGGAGAAGGTTATTCAGAAAATCATCTCGGTGGATCAAGCAGCTTTCATTAAAGGTCGTTCTCTTTCTGATCATGTTCTTTTGGCTCAAGAGGTGTTCAACAAGTTCAGGTGGTCTAAAGCTAGAAGTGGTATGTTTGCTATTAAGCTTGATATGGAACAAGCTTATGATAGTATGGGATGGCAAACACTAAGGCAAGTTCTTATTCAGTTTAATTTTCCTACTAAATTTATGGAGCTTTTACTTCAATGTGCTCTCAATCCTAAGTTTCGTGTTTTAATTAGGGAAGAAAATTGATTGGATTGATGGGAGATATGGATTTAGACAAGGGTGTCCTTTATCCCCTTTTCTATTCATTCTTTGCTCTCAAATTCTTTCTAATGCTTTAGTCTCTAGAGGAAATGATGTGGGTATTTCTATATCTCCACTTGCTCCAAGGGTGTCTCATCTTCTTTTTGCTGATGATTTTTTTATATTTTCGGAGGCTAAAATGGAAGAAGTAAAGGAGTTGAGGAGTATTATTTCCAATTATTGTAATTAGACGGGACAAAGGGTGAACAACTTGAAATCTATGATCATTTTTGGAAAGTATACTAAAAGGAGTATCCAAAAGAAAATTACTAAGATACTCAATTTCAAAGTTGTGAAGGAAATTAGTTATCTGGGTGTGAAAATGGCACTTAGGAGGCTGGTTGCTTCTGATTTCCAGATCCTTTTGGAGGCTGCTTCTAACAGACTCAATACTTGGGGAAAGAAATTAATTTCATTAGAGGGGAAGTTGGTATTAGTGAAATCAGCTTTTCTTTCTTTTCCTTAGTTTTTATCATCTATTTCTTTAGTTCCTTTGAGCATTTTGAAGGAGTTTGACAGGATGTGTAGAGGATTTATCCGGAGTAAAAATAATGGTAGTGCGGGAATACATTATGCTTCTTGGGCCCTGCTATGTAAACCGAAGAGGGAGGGTGGTAGAGGTTTGAAGTCAGCCGTCTCTATGGTTGGTCCTCTTCGTGCCAAATTCGCTTGGAACTTCTATCGGAAGCCTCATACTTTATTGAATCAGATTCTTAGAGCAAGGTATGGGAATGATGCATGGACGAAGGCTGTTAGGGGAGGTAGTTCTTCTACATGGAAGATTATTACTATGGGAGCAAATTTTCTCAAGAATGTTGTTAGATGGAGCATTTCAAACGGGGATTCTATTAATTGGTTGAATGATTCGTGGATTTTGGATAAATGTATCTCTAAGTGGCCTGCATTTGTCAATACTCAGAATACCTCTGAAGGAAAGTTAAGCTTTTTCATTGCAAACGGCAACTGGAACTTGGAAAGACTGGAAGACTGTTTTGGGGAGCAGCTTATGGAGATCATTTCTAATATTCCTATTAATGCCAGCAGGAACTCAGATCAATTGGAATTGAATAATAAGTTTTCTGGTAAATCAATTACGGCTATAGTTTTTGAAGCTACTTTGGATCATGGAGAGGAGTTTGCTCATTGGAAATGGATGAAGAAGATTAAGTTGAAACCAAAAATTGAACTTTTTTATGGAGACTTTGCAATAATTGCATTCCCTCTAATCATTTCCTGGTTATTAGGAAAATTTGCAATGTACCTGATTGCCCAAGAGGATGTGGTGTTGGTGAAGATGAAAGCCATTTGGTTGGTAACTGTGTCAAAATCAAGAATGTGATCTCTGTTCTAAACAGCTGGGGCTTTATGATTCCGACTTTTGACTGTTTTCAAGATTGCCTTCAAAGATTGAGGGGTATGAATTATCTTTGTGCAAATTTATTTTGTACAGCAGTTTATCTAGTTTGGAAAAGCAGATGTAAGATGATTCATGGTGATAGAGAAGATTTGAATAGTAATATTGCTGCTAATGCCATTTCGTTTGATGTTAGAAGTAATTTCTTAAATATTCAACCGGGTTTCTGGGATGCTAATCAGCTTGTGGTGTTGTCTACTTGGCATCCTCCTCCTCCTGGGTGGATTAAGATAAATGTTAATGCAGCTCTTAAAAGTAATAATATGGCTAGTATAGGTGGAGTTGCAAGAGATGAGAAAGGTAGATTCTTGGTGGCTTTCGGTGAGCATTGTTGGCATTGGGACATCTCTCAATTGGAGCTCTTGGCAGTTTTATATCTGAAAAAGGTGGTGAAGGAATGGATGTTTGAAGCACAAGGTGTCATCATCGAAGGGGATAATTTCAATATCATTAAGATGCTTCAAAATGCGGTCAAATCATGGAAGGTTAGTAGGTTGATTGATGATAATTTGGCTTTTTTGTTGAATTTCAATAAAATTGTTTTCTCTTTTTCGTTTAGAGAGGGTAACAAATTAGCGGATATTTGTGCTAATTTAGCTTTAGGTGGGTCCTTTTTATGGGATAATTTCCAGGATATTTCTATTCCTCCTTCTTTCTTGTATTGCTTGAAGGAGGAATGTAATGCTTTAGGTAGGACTTAATTTGTTTTGTTTTGTTGGTTTTGAGTTTTAATGCATTTAGCATTTCTATCAAAAAAAATTGACATGTTACACTTAATTTTTGGATTTAAATTTAACTTATAATAATTATTTAAAAAATCAGGTTTAAAATATAATTAAAAACTAAATTAAAATTGATTTTAATTAATGAAAATGGCAGCAGCGGCGGACGCCCACATTGTGGGCATAAATTAGCTCCCGCAACCGCAGAGCAATGATTGTGCTGCAGCAATCATTAGCCATTAATGGTATGCAACTACGGTGGTGGACGCAGATTCACTTATCCACGTCAGCGGCTGCCGTCCGCAGTTGAATCGCGCGTGGTAAGGGGTCAACAGCCCTGATCGAGCTAGACCAAGAACCGATCCACGGGATTGAGATTTGGGGTCATCCCGAACTGTAGAACGACAGGATATCGATCATTGATCTCAAGATTAATGGTTAGGAGCACATCCAAGTGGATGGCGAGCGTATACCAAAACCCTAAACAATATTTTTCCTTGTTTGAATGGTTTGCTCAACCAAACTTAATTAAATTTTAAACATAGCATCCATGCTTGAATAGCATTCTTGAGGTGTGATTTTCATGACCTAAAACTCACTGAATAGAAAGCTATTTAGATTTAGGTGTCCTTGACTAGGGTTTATGATTTTACCTAATCTACATGGTGGATCCGGAAGATCTTGGGCTTTTTGGACTTATAGACTATCCACGCTTCCTTCTCTAGTTGATCTCGAAGCTTGAAATGCCTTGGATCGTCAAATAGAAAGCTTTGAAAGGAAATGACCTCGGTTCGCCAGAGATCTCGCCACCGATGAGGTCTTAACATTGGGTTTGACTTGGGGAAGATGGGATGGAGTTAGGAGATCTTTCAAATGAAAGTTCTCGGGCTTAGATGTGCTAGGGAAAGAATAATTGCAAGAGATCCCCTAAACAAACCTAAATTCCCTATTTAAAGGCCCCAAGCCTTTAATAAATGGCTAGGATCATGATTAGGGTAAATTAGGAGAGAGATTAGGCTCAATTGGTCATGCTTTGCATCAAGATCTCTATTAGAAACCATTAAATCCATTAAGAGGGATTAATTTGGCTCTAATGGGTAAACACTGACCCAATAAGACTTAGGTTGCCAAATCAAAGGTTGACTAGGTCAACCTGGTCCATTGGGTGCAAGAGGTGAGAGGTTTGAGCCTAGAATGGGTTTAAATTAGTTTGAAATTGATTTGAGCTCAAACAGGTCTAAATGGGTCAACCTGGGTTGACCTGGTCAACCAGGTTGACCCATAGCACAAGTTTGGGCCCAATGGGTTAGATTTGACCCACTGAGTCTAAGAGAAGCTAGAATCTAAGCCAAGGGAGTATGGATTGACTTGAAATCAAAAGGGAGAGTGCATGGGTCAATTTGGGTCAACCCATGTTGACCTGGTCAACCAGGTTGACCCAGGGCCTAGGTTTGGGCTCAATAGACTCATTTTGACCCATTGAATTGATTGGGAGGGGTCTTGAGGTCTGGCTTGGTCAATTTGACCAAGTAGAACCTCTGACCCAGGGGTTTGAGAAAATCAAGGTCAACAAATGGACCCCCAACAGGAGCGACGAACAACTAGTTAACCGCTTGTGTTGGTGTTGACTAACTGTGACAAAAGAAGTAGAGTCAAGAACCGAGAGAAAGATCACCAAGAGGTGAAACAAGTAAACGATCCTATCCCAACCTTGCCCTATAGCAAGGGCAAAGCCTAGGAGAGAACAAAGAGTAAAGTAGGGATCACCAAAAGGTGAAAAGGTAGTGGGATTCTCTTTTGGCCTTACCCTATAATAAAGGTAGAGCTGAGGAAAGGTTCCAATTATGTTCCAATATAGGAGTATCCATTTTATTAGCATCTAAATCAACCAACATATTACCATTTATTAATAGTTCAGTTGATTGAAACCTAACCTGAATTGAATGGTCATTTCATATTAAATTTCCTTGATAAAGAGATTTTTGTCAAAAGTTAAGATCAACTTTTTTAACATTTTCTTTGCATTTTTTTAAATAACCACCAATCAATATATTTGAAATTGATTTGAATTTTGAATTTTGAAATCTCATATTACTCATTGAGTTACTAGGGAAGGCAACTATGACATGTAGCGATGTGGGAGAAAATTTTATTTTAAACAAAAATTTGAGTTTTTGTTTAAACAAATTTTATTACTGAGATTCTTCAACATTTTAAACTCTAACAAAATAGACTTTCATCCATTATAAGAGTATTGAAATCTACTAATACTTAAAGAATTTTTTTTAAATGACTTAACTTAGCTCTCTTTTTTCACCAATTAACTTGGAAATTGATTTTGAAGCTGCATTCTTACTTGAAAATTCCCTTACCTCTCTAACTTTTTGGAAATTGATTACACTTACCAAAAGAAGAAATGAGTAAGATAATCAACATAATGAAGGTAGTTTCAAATACTACATATTTAAGAAAATATTTAGCCACTACTTAAGATGGAGAGAGAGGAACATTCATTCTTCAATGGAGATGCCAAAAAATTTATGGGAAAATAATTTTTATGTTTAAAGTCCACACAAATTTAGGGTGCTCCTATTATTATGAACTAATAAGATATTAAGAATAAAACACTCAAGATAGACAAATTATTCTACAATGGATTCAAATATAAAAATAGGGTTTTGAAAATCATTTTTTCATGAGAAAATATAATTATAAGAATAACATGCCATCTCAAAAGATAGCAATGTATTTAAAATAGTATTTAAAGATGAACGTGGAGTTTTGAAAATTCTCCATTTATATTATCAAATATAGTAATGATAAAATCATATCACCTCAAAAGGTGAAAATAGTATTCTACAAACTGATTTGAATATAAAAAGGGTTTTAATGAAATTGTCTACATTCTTAGAAAAATTTCCCCTATCTTATTAGAAAAATATAGGATTTATTTTAATATGGTGTAATAGGTTTCCCATAAAGGCAAGATTTTATGTTTAATCAAATCTTAGGAAAATTAAATCTCCTCAGTATACTCTTGATTAAAGTAGTGGAAAAAATTTTCTTGGATTTTAATGATTAAAGATAAATAATTTTTAAAGGGGATTGGATCATTTTAGAATAGTTCTTTCTTCAGGCCAAAGGATTGAATAGTAGGGAGCACTTTAAGATTATGGGACCACTTAGAAGCACTCTAATATATCCTATATCTAGCTTTACTATTTTAAAGTGAAGGTTTTTCTTATTTGAATTAGTATTTCATTAAAAAAATTGGATTATA